>CM070637.1:21596855-22796855 GCA_036346255.1 Ampelocalamus luodianensis
CCTTTGTTGGCAACATAGTCGATGAACGACCTACATGATTCCAAAAAGTTATCCTCGACCATTTCAAACTAATGAAGACTAAAATGTATTTATGTATGGAGGAAATAAGCATACCTGTCGAGTATTCCTTGCAGAATGCTGAAGTTGTGGTCGTTGCGGATTAGGGAATCAAGGTATATCACATGGTTCCTCTTTGGTATGATGACTAAAAGGATCCAGTGGTACCTACTCATGTATGTCACTATAGTCATTAAACCCGAGTTCGTCTTTGCGTATAAAGTAGAGCAAGTAGTGACACTTACCCTCGGTTGTAGGGCACCACGATGTACTTCGTGTTCTGTGACGAAGCAATGCCGTGTTATGTATTTCGGCGAAGGACGAGTCTGCTTGGATGGTTTGCAATGATACCACATGTGGGTCGAGGAAACCTCACCGGTTCTTTCGACCGGACATTTTTCATCATGTATCGTACATAAGAAATGAGTTGTGATATTTATCGGTATTACGTGAATGTAGAACTTGATTGTATGCACTTACAATGTCCAACATCGTAGAAGCGAGGCGTCAAGGCCAACGAGGTTGAATAGGTCATATAGCTCGTTGAAGCCCACGACGAAGTGGTTCGTCCGTTGAAGAAATGCTTATGCTCGTATCGGCGGTGATTCGATGATCGCACCCTCCTTTTGGGTCCTATCCAAGTACCGGGCATGCAAAGCGACAAGCATATCCAGCACGCCCTAATACTGCGTGGGAGCACAACGGTTTTCCGAGGATGTACTTCCCAGATATTCCCGACTTGCCGGACTTGAGGGGCGCCTTCGTCGATTTCGGTTTGGTCTTAAGCATTGGCAGCGTCTTCTTGCGAGACGACTCGGGACCCGATACGGTGACACGCTTTTCTTGTTCCTTCGATGTCTTCTCCAAGGGAACCGAAAAGGTGGCCTTCTGAGGCGAAATATGAGGTGGAGTCATGGAGGTCCGTTGGAGAGGAATGGTCGTGTTGAGATCGCGGCCTTCTTTGGGTCCGGGCGATGTCCTTCTTGGGCCACTGGATAAAACGTGCACGACATCCCTAGTGTTGTGATCTCTTCGTTCGGGCGAATCTCGGTAGGACGACCATGAAATATTCATGTACCATGTCCACCTCCACCGGCGTAACCTGCGCCACACGACACCGTCTTTGCATCGCCTTCCCGGTATGGATGCACCATCCCCTGCGCGGCCACAATAGAAATGGACCCAACTAACCTCACTACGATCTTGCAGGTCGTCGGCTCCTACAAAACGATACGCAATTAGCTAAGGTGTCCTATAGATCTATCTTTGCTGCATTCCATAGATGTACATTACCTTGATCTCGTCTATCGGTAATTGGACATCGTCATGTCCAGAATTATGCGTGGACGCGACGCTACTCCGATGTCGAGCAGGACTGGCTCCCAAATTAACAGGGGCGGCTTGCGACTGCGACTGGCTTAGGAGTTGATTCATTTGATCCTGCAATGCTGCTAGCTTTCCTTCAAACTTTTCAGTAATCATCTGTACCAACCGGTCCTCACGCTCGGCCTTAGATCTCTTCCTACTCCTATACGTGCAGTAGTCGTCTGCGAATCCATGACTCCATGGTACGGTAACCCCAAGACCTCGCGTGCGACCTGGGTGTTCCTTGTTTCCCAGGGCCGTAGAGAGTATATCCTTCTCCCTGTCTACATGGAAGGAGCCTTGGGAAGTTTGGGCAGACAATTCACGCTGCAAGAAGTCATCATGTTATTATAGACACTATGAAGTTATATATGGAGTTATTAACTAGGTAGTTCGACATACTTACCAAACGTTGAGACACTTCCTCGTCTGCCGGGTTTGTGAAAGAGATGCTTCCCAAAGACGAGACTTTTGCCTCGCTTAACCGAGCTAGGAACGCGGTCTGCGTGACATCGAAAACGCGTTGTCCTCCGCCGCCCATTCATCATATTTTCCTGCGTATCCAGCCGTGCCGAGTGCAATGCGGATGAGTGTTTCGTGTCCGAGAGCTTTGTGTGCCGCACTTTGCTCGTTAAATTCGGCGTCGTCTTCATAGCAACAAAGGCGTCCCATGTTTCTGCGTCAAGAATCCGTGATTGCGAAGGCGTCGACCGTGTTCACGCATGCCGTGACAAGAATGCTCTTGAACGACCTCCACGATTTATCGATCGTGAGCATCGCCATCCGTTCCACGCGTGCCATGTCTGCTCCTGGGATAGTGAACTTTTGTAATAGTTCGTCCACGCCGCTCTCGCTTCTTCGTCGATCCTTCCACCTTGGTGTGGTGATGGGGACCCGTTTCCTTGCAAGTATCCCGCACATGGTCCGGAATCTCGCCGCTGAGCTCTTGGGACGCAGAGGGACCCCAAACTCACTAACCTACGTGATGACCAGTCGGCCCACATGCATCTTTATCTCTTTCACAAGGTGAACAATGAGATGGACCATGATATCGAAAAATGACGGAGGGAAATACATCTCAAGATGACATAGAGTTGTCACCACCTCGGCCTGCAGAGCATCTAGTCCTTGGGGATCGATGACCTTCTGAGCAATTGAGTTGAAGAAATAACACAGCCTCAAGATTGCCACTCGGACCTTGTTCGGCAAGATACTCCTAATTGCAACAGGAAGCATTTGTGTCATCAGCACATGACAATCATGCGACTTCATACCAATTAATTTCAAATCTTGCATAGAAACAAGTTTCTTAATGTTAGTAGAGTAACCAGACGGGACTTTCACACCATGCAAGCTCGCACGCTTCATTTCTCGGCCTTGGGCGAGTGTAGCAAGTCGGGGGAGGTACGTTCGTCTCAGATCGCCTCTCTTACGGTGCCAACTCGGTCCTTATGTTCATATCGACCAAGTCTCGCCGCATGCGTTAACACCATCCTTTGTTTTGCCACTAATGTTCGATGAAGAGACCAATCAAACTATCACATACATTCTTCTCCACATGCATGACGTCGATGCAGTGGCGAACGCGTCTAAGTGCTCCCAATAAGGCAAGTCCCAAAAATTGACCGCTTCTTCGGATGTTCTTCGACGGGTTCTTAATTGACGTCCCTTCCCAAGCACAACATCGATATCCTTAACCATATCATAGACATCTTTCCTCTAAAAGCCCTTGGAGCTGAACCGTCCTCCTTATTTCCGTCAAATTGTTTCTTCATCTTCGGTATGGGTGACTCACAGGAAGGAACCTACGGTGACGCGTATACGATTTTGCGTGAGTTGTTTAGCCATATACTCTCTGTAGCATCTAAGCGGTCGCGACAAGCTTTGGCTCCTTTTGTACTCAAGCTTGACAGTTACCAGGCGGGAAAATCATTGATGGTGCAGAACAACATGGCGTGTAAAGTGAAGTTCTCTCATTTGTACGCACCCCATATCTGTACCCCTTCGTTCCACAGTGTCACAAGATCTTCCAACAATGGTGCTAGGTACACATCAATATCATTCCCAGGTTGTTTCGGCCCTTGGATAAGTAGTGACATCAAAATGTACTTCCGCTTCATACACAGCCAAGGAGGAAGGTTGTACGTGCATAGATTAACAGGCCAGGTGCTATGTCGACTACTCATGTTACCGAAAGGATTCATTCCATCTGTACTCAACCCTAACCTTATGTTCCTTGGTTCTGCATCGAACTCTTCGAAGCTCCGATCGAAGTTTCTCCACTGAGCAGAATCAGCAGGGTGTCTTAGCTTTCCATCTTTCTTACGGTCCTCTGAGTGCCAACGCACCAATCTTGCCTCTTTTGAGTTCGCAAATAAACGCTTCAAACGTGGGATCACGAGCGAGATACCACGACATCTTAGCAGAGGTCCTTGCTTCAACCTAGCGATGATTCGACGCTTGTATCGGGATGCTTTGCACACGGACATACATGCATGTCGCATACTCTTTCTGTAGATGATACAATCGTTCGGACATGCATGTATTCTTTCTACTTCCATTCCCAATGGACAAAGAACCTTCTTTGCTTGGTAGGTGGTGTTGGGCAACACGTTTCCCTCCGGAAGAATGTCCACTAGGAGACCTAACAACGTCGTGAAACTCTTATCGGACCAACCATTGCTTGCTTTTAATTTAAGCAGTTCAATCACGGTTGACAACCTTGTATATTCCGGCTTGCAGTCAGGGAACAAAGTCTCACCGAGTCCTCCATTAAGCGCTCGAATTTACAAAACTCTCTCTCACTGTAGTTCTCTTACGCATCGTAGCATCTGATCCAGATTGTCATCGTGTGACCTATACTCATCAAAAGCACAGTCTACATCCGGCATATCGTTGACATCCGGCATATCGTTGACTTCCTCGGCGATGTCGTTATTACTAACTTCCTGTCGCTCTTCATCGTGGATCGTCCAACATGTATACCCTTTTTGAAACCCTTCAATCAAGTGTGCTTCTATCTGCGCCGGGTTGGTAAACATCTTCAGATTATCGCAATCAATGCATGGACAGTACATAAATTTTATCCCCTTTTTCAACATATCCTGCTCGGCGGCTTTTCTAAAAGCAACCACGCCATTAATGCACTCTTGACTCACACGGTTCACACCATACATCCAGTTTCGGTCCATCTACGCTACACATGTAACAAAATATATAGTGTCAAATTAGATTAATAAAATCTCTCTCAACCGCTCTCTCTCTCCATTTCCTTCCCCCTCATAGAACTTTAATATTATTCCAACCACCGAATGAAAAATATTATTCTATTCCCTTACATCCGGATACAAAAGTTTGCATCGGTTCCTAGCATCAAATCTAGCCATTCGAACCGGCTAATTAAGCACGTAAATTGTAGATGCTCTAAAGGGTAGAGTTTCGGGATTTGTTCAAAATAGCTAATAACTGCATTCCTAATAATGGGATTAATTCCTTACTACTTTGTGTGCTTTTTTTTTTTTATTCCTTGGTGCAGTTGCGAAATCCGCACAATTCCCTCTTCACGTATGGTTACCCGATGCTATGGAAGGACCCACTCCCACTTCGACTCTTATACACGCGATGCTTAGCATATTCTACAATATCTCAATTGAGTTATAAAGATTGTTACCCTCGAAGCTCACGACGAAAATACCAAATCGATCTCTTCCTATTTCTCTCCTTCTCCCTCCCTTTCTCCTCTCTTTCTCTTCTCCCTCCCTTTCTCCTCGCTTTCTCCTCCCCTCTCTCTCTCTGTCGGCGGCGCAGTGGGCTTTATCTGGGAAAGGCTCAAATGGGAAGGGCAGGGAACTCGTATTTATAGCGCGAGGATATCACAAACGGTTCAAAATATGAACTGTCTGTGATAGGCATATATCATGAGCGGTTTATGAATAAAACCGTCGTGATATTTCACTGACAGTGCTCTTTATAAACCGTCAGTGATACGGAGATTATCACGAGCGGTTTATGTACGTAATCGTCAGGACATATCCTGACGGCTCTATTTATAAACCGTCTGTGATATGAAGGATTATCACAGACGGTCCATAAATAGAACTGTCTGTGATATTTCACAGACGGTTCTATAGATAAACCGTCTGTGATATATGCCTATCACAGATAGTTACTAATAAGAACCGTCTGTGATAGGCCAGCAAAGAAAATGTCGCGCCCAACAGACCCAACACAGACGGATTCAAATTAACCCGTCTGTGATGGGGTGTCTACTATAGCCTGTTTTGTAGTAGTGTCATCCTCCTCCGTCGGTTCGCCCATCGCAGATATTAGCGAAGTCGACCGGATGTATGAGGATACACTGCTACGATCAGTGGTGGTTTCAGAGGAAGTGCTTTCGACCAGTTCGGAACACCCAAAAACCTTTGCAAGCCTGGACTTTTTGACCGGCAAAAAAGGTGAGGAAAATTCAACACCGCAACTCGAGGATCAATATATCCTTGATGCGATCATGGTTGACAGGTACTCACCGACGGCTTCTGGCAATTTCAGGAGCCAACCGACATCTGGTGACGGTGTCAATGAAACCCCCATTGGTCATAGACCAAGTGGGGATGATAAGACTCAGCATACGATCGACAATCCACCGGATCAGGCTGATACCATTATGAAGACCTCAGGAAGTACTGATTACCGACCACTCTCCATCATGGAAGCTTCTCGCAGAAGCTCTGAAAGGCTCCCCGTCGATTACGACGGAAGCTCATGGGAGGATTACTGCTGGAAGCATGAGGTCAATGCAATCAGAGATACATATCAAAATACCGTGTACGGTCCTCCATACGTTGCCTCACCACCACATAATGATGGAGATGGTACGAGCGGCCAAGCATCAAATACTGTATAATGAATCGGTGGACATCCATCGCTTAATTTGTTCGGTTACGCCTCCATGTAAGGGACCAGGCAAGACCAATTCGGAGGTTGGGGAGAAATTCAGGCCATCAGACACCTTCTTCTAGCAGAAATCCTTTGAGACCTTCGGTAACAGTACAAAACCTACAACAAGTTAGAGATATTTTAAATACTTTTGACCTTGTTTTGGCAGAGACTCCGGGTTTTGTCCAACTTGTAGGTCAGGTATCAGAAATTATCCAACAAACTATGCAGCGCACAAAAGTATATCAGGAACGAAGGTATTTGCAAAGTCAGACCATGACTTCATCCCAGCATTCTTCCCGTAGCAGGGGCCAGCACGGTCGTGTTGAATACTAGTTGATACCAAGACCACCTCGACGATTCTGACCAATAAGTCATGAGGGGAGAAGGCTATTCCAAGAAACCTCACCCTCATTTCGTCGAGAGGAGCAATCGCTTGGACCTGATGATCTTCGACATCATCTGAATCAAGCAAGCGATCGGAGGTGTCCTATCAACGTCCACGACCGAATCGGGACAACGGGGTACCAACAATCTAATTTAAGAAACCTGTCTCCGACCGATTATAATCCGGCACCTTTCCAAAGAAGGCGCCATGAAACTATCACAGGTTTTCGAGCCTTCTCTGTAGGGCTTCAGGCTGTGCGTTGGCCAAATAGGATCCGACCGGCCAATTTGGATAAATTCAATGGGACTCAAAATCCTTTAGAATTTCTCCAGATATATACTACTGCCATCAGAGTTGCTGGCGATGATGAAAATGTAATGGCTAACTATCTTCCCACTGTATTAGAAGGATCAACCCGGTCCTGGTTACTCAACCTACCGGTCAGATCAGTGTATACTTGAGAGCAACTCTGCGACCTTTTGATTGTAAATTTTCAGGGTACGTACGACCGCCCGGGAAAGGAGGACGATCTCCACCGAATCTGGCAAAAATCTAATGAGACTCTCCGGCAGTATATCAAAAGATTTAGCCAGGTTCGTAATTCAATACCAGAGGTTGCAGAATCTTCTGTCATCCAAACCTTCAAAGCAGGATTAAGAAATCGAAGGTTTACAGAGGATTTAGCTATAGATCCGCCACGAACAACCATCGAGCTTTTCGATATGGCCGACAAGTACGCAACTGCCAGCGAAGCGGTTGAGTGGAACGAGGCCATTGATCGAAAAGATAAAATTCCCCAATATAGCTTAGATAAGATAGAAAAGAAGCAAAGGAAGACTCTCAAGAAAAAGAAACATCGTAAACCCGATAAGGAGGTTCTTGCGGTTCCTAAAAAATTCACCAAGGGAAGGAAAGATTATGCCGGTCGTGGCAAGGCTAAAGCCCCGACCAATGAATACAATAAAAATAAGAAGCGGTGTCCATTTCACCAGCAAGAAGGACACGATTTGCGTAACTATCGTGCCTAGCAAAAGAAGCTGGAAGATTATTATGCAGGTAAAGGTCCACTCCCCTCAATACAAGAGCTCGGAGAGACAAGCTCCAAGAAGGACAAAGACGGTGACGAAGAAATAGAGTACCAAGAACCTCAACACACTGTGGACGTGATCTTTGGCGGATCTTCTTCGTATGAGTCTAGACGTCATCTGAAGGCCATGGAGTCGAAAGTCAACCTTACCAAACCTTCGATTGCCAAACCTTCAAGGTGGTTGGAGACGATAATCTCCTTCAGCAAAGAAGATTGCCCCATCCTTTCGACTCGACCAGGTAGGTTCCCAATTGTTGTTGAGCCTACTATTAATAACTGCAAGGTTAATCGGGTCTTGATAGATGGAGATAGTTCTTTAAATATTTTATTTGTGAGCGCATTGGAAGACATGCAGATTCCCAAGTCCAAGGTAAAACCTGTGAAATATGCCTTCCATGGCATAGTTCCTGGATCTACCGCCAAGCCAATAGGGCACTTGTCCTTACTGGTTACGTTAGAAGGCCCGACAACTTTCGGACAAAAAAGATTTCATTTGATGTGGTGAATTTCAAAACCGCATATAATGCAATCCTTGGTCGACCGGTCTTAGCAAAATTCCTGATAGCCATGCATTACGGTTATCAGAGTTTGAAAATGCCGGGACCAAAGGGTGTCATCACAGTTCGAGGCGATAAAAAATAGCTTATGCATGTGATCGAAAATGCTTGAAACTGGTCGACGAACTTCCGACCAGGGGAACTAACACCACTACCATGCAGGTCAAGCACTCGAGGCCAAAGATGGCACCAAAACCTTCCTACTATACAAAAGAGGTACAACTCGACGAAAGTGCTTCTCCAGAGGGCGCCAAAATACTGGTCGGAGCGGGACTCAACCTTAAATAGGAAGATTCGCTCGTCTCCTTCCTCTGAGCAAACTAGGACATATTCGCTTGGCATGCGTCCGATATGCCCGGAGTCCCCAGGGAGGTGATCGAGCATAAGCTAGACTTACAGCCTGACAAGAAACTGGTCAAGCAGAAGTTGAGGCGTTTTGCACCTGATCGGAAGGAAGCAATCTAGTCGGAGATTGACAAGCTTCTCAAGGCTGGGTTCATTCGTGAGGTCGACCACCCAGAGTGACTCGCCAATCCTGTAATGGTTAGAAAAGCTAATGGAAAATGACGAATGTGTATTGACTTTACAGATCTTAATAAAGTTTGTCCGAAGGATGACTTTCCCCTTCCTCGCATTGATCAACTTGTAGACTCTACTTCCGGGTGTGAGTTGTTAAGTTTTTTAGATGCCTACTCAGGGTACCACCAGATTAATATGAGTAAAAAAGATGAAGAGAAAACTTTCTTCATCACTCCATATGACACTTACTGTTATGTAAAGATACCATTTGGTCTCAAAAATGCTGGTGCAACATTCCAAAGGTTGATGCAAAAAATCTTTAGTCCGCAGATAGGTCGGAATCTAGAAGCCTACGTTGATGATCTGGTCGTAAAAAGCATCAGTGCAGGCGGTCACATTCCAGATTTACATGAGACTTTCAATAACTTAAGACGCCATAACCTTAAGTTAATTCCAGAGAAATGCGTGTTCGGAGTTTCTTCTAGAAAGCTTCTTGGGTTCCTGGTTTCAGCTAGGGGCATCGAAGCAAACCCAACAAAAATCATGGTCATCGATCAGATGCGCCCTCCGACCACAAAGAAGGAAGTTCAGAAGCTAACTGGCTGTATGGCAGCGCTAAGTCGTTTCATAGCGCGGTTAGGTGAAAAAGGACTACCTTTCTTTAAGCTTCTCTGGAAACATGAAAGTTTCGAATAGACTAAAGAGGCAAGCAACGCCTTCGAAAAACTTTAAAAGTAACTTATGAGTCCCCCAATCTTAGTTTCTCCAAGATCGGGAGAGATATTGCTGATTTACGTGGCTGCAACACCACAAACAGTTAGTGGTGTGCTGGTCGTAGAACGTGACAATATCCAACGACCGATATGAACATGGACCAAAAGAAAGATATCCACAGGTACAAAAATTGCTCTATGGTCTTCTTATGGCTTCAAGGAAACTAAGGCATTATTTTCAGGCCCATAAAGTGGTCGTACCAACTGGGTATCCCCTTAGTCAAGTCCTAGGAAACAGGGAGTCATCAGGACGAATAGTAAAATGGACGGTTGAGCTTGGGGCGTTTGACCTCCATTTCATGCCACGAACATCAATCAAGTCCAGGCAATAGCAGAATTCATTGCCAAATTGACAAACCCTGAACCCTCCCAAGGGCCCGAGTATGAACACCATGACGAGTGGACAATGTACTTTGACGGTTCCTTGATGCTCCAAGGCTCGGGGTCTGGGGTCGTCTTGATTTCCCCTACCGGCGAACAAATAAAATACGCCATTCAGTTAAACTTTCCTACTACTAACAATGTGACAGAATATGAAGTTTTGCTGGCAGGACTTCGAGCAGCTCATTCGCTCGGGATTCACAAATTGCTAGTGAAAGGCGATTCTCAACTAGTAGCGAATCAAGTGGGGAAAGAGTATCAATGCTCTAGTACCAAGATATCGTCATATCTGGCGGAAGTACAGAAACTCGAAAAGCATTTCTTCGGTTTTCAGATCTAACATATTTCTAGAAAGGAAAACTTTCTGGCAGACTAGTTGGCACAGATGGCTCTACCAGGACATCCGTCCCACCCGGAGTTTTTCTCGAGCAACTCGATTCACCCTCGGTGGTCGAGCCTTCCGATGACATAGATGTTCGCAAGGAGGTTGCACACATCGATTATGCAAACATGGATGCTCCACAGGTCGATGATAGTTGGCGCCATCGCGATCACGGTAGAGATTAGATGACATTGATCTACAATTATCTTCAACATGACCTCATTCCAGAAGATGATGTAGAGGCTGATCGTATAGCACGAAAAGCCAAATCATACACTCTTATTGAAAGTACCTTGTATAAGCGAGGATCTCATATAGTGTTGATGAGATGCATATCTCAACCGGATGGCATTAAGTTGCTAACCGAAATTCATAGAGGAGTCTGTGGAGCATATCATTCTCTTACAGAACGCTGGTTGGTAAAGCCTTCAGGCAAGGATACTCAAAATTCCCAATTTGACACCATCTATTGTCTATACCATAACCTAATGGCTACAACAGTAAGAACATCAATATTTCAAGGAGGTTCATGTATCGAATAGGATTATGACTACCATTATCCCTGAATTTAGCAATTTTAATCAAACATACACGCATGCATAATAGGTTTTGGAAAAATAAGTATAATAATTGAAATATTAGGATCAACATGATCAAAGGGGGTGCTTGCCTTACTCTAATTGCTCTGAATATGCGGATGGAGTATCATTGCAAAAGTCATTCGGGCAATCGACGTCTAAAAGAGCCAGAAGCAAATTAAATATAGCAAAATAATTTAAACAACGACAAAATCCTAATATTTTTGCATATTCAGGTAGAGCATGATTTTAGATGAATTTTTTAAAAAATATTCATTCAATTTGGAGTTTGTATGCAAAAGTTATTAACGTTTTAATTTGCTTCGGTTTGAAAAATTCCAAAAATTATAAAAGTGCTGACGTCGAAAGCGTATTTTGCGAAGTTTACACTTTCTAGCAGAGAAATCGTATTCTCCCTTGAGTTCTACTGAGGTTTATGCTTTCTAGTAGATAAAACGTATTTTCCTCTGGCTAAAAGCGGCCTTTCTCAATTTCACAATTTTTATTATCTTACATGTGGGGCCTACTTGTCATTGACTCATATTTTATTTTATTGATTCTTTTTATAAACCTGAGGCAGTCTCACATGTCTTAGACTCATTGTTTATTAACTAATGATTAAACCTATTTATGTTTTAATTAACAGACGACTGGGCCCACATGTCATTCTCTCGGGGTTAAAACATGTTTTAAAACGAAGAATAGTGCATGGTCCCACATGTCAGTGTCACATTTACTAAAAATGTTTGAAATTAGATTTTTGTTTATCTTTTCGGTTGGTCCCACATGTCATACTCTTGGTACTCTTAATTACTGTCATTTGTGTTAATCTAATCTCCAACCGAGTGGGTCCCACCAGTCAGAGGGAGAAAGAGAGAGAGAGAGAGAGGAGTTGGGCGCGCTCATAGCCGAGCTCCATGGCAAACTCGTTGGCGACAAGGTAGAAACAGGGAGGCTCGGGAAAAGGGCAAAATAGATTCCTCTCTTGAGGGAGATGCCACCGGGTGGTGGTGGAGGCCGGAGAGATGGCTGGAGGTGGTGCTATGCCAGAGATGAGCGGCGGAGCTCCTCGGGTCTGAGGTGGATTTCACGAATGGAGCCAATCAGTAGCGAAAGGTGGTGCACATTGGCTGTAACACCCCAGCCCAACGTGAGCCTGGAATGCTACTAAACTAACATTAAATAATTCAAAACCAAGTTCAAACTACCAAATTTCGACATAACCTCCTTTATAAAGTTAACTACACGGAGGTTCCAACATTTAGATAAATCATAAACAAATAATCCAACATCCAGAATCATCAATAGGCGTTTAAAACATACTAATCAACTAGCATATCCAAAGGAGTCATAATTACACTACTCATCATTATTACACTTAATCCATTGCATGAGGCATAATCATAATCAATCCTTAAGCAGTGTGCTAAACTATTAAGGTACGACTAAAACTTAATCAACTTTAAAGATGAGTGGCAGTGAGTGAATCCAAATCAAGTCTACTCCCTCCCATGCATGTCGTTCTTGAATTGGGTACCTAAAACAATAATGAAAGCAAGAGTGAGCCTACAGACTCAGCAAGTACAAAATAAAGGCATACCACAAAAGTTATAACATCAGCATCCATAGCGAGAAACGCATCAATAAAACATCTCACATGCAAATTCAATGCTCAAGGATCCTTTCTCTTTATCTCTTTTGCATTTTACCGTAATGCAAAGTATGCAACCGTCATTGATACCCATGCCTGTGCTCGCAAAGCACGAGGACCAATGCCCATTACTCGCAAGTAATGGGGACCTCAAGCCCACACTCCACGAGTGTGGGGATCTCGGCCCGTCACATTCATGACGGGATCTCAAAGAAAACATACTTGGTCACCACGTGACCAAGCCTCAACATGATCTCAATATGCACATGCTCATCATTTAATCATCATCAAATTACCACAAGACGATAACATCATACGACGATAGAGCATAGACATATTTGGAGCATCCACCAATCTTAAACCATCATCATGCCAACAATCTCGCTATGCTATCACATACCGAAAAAAACACACAAACATGACCAATCAATCACAACCACGAATCAAACAATGCACTTGCCTTAACCGTGTGAGGACGGAGGACGTGAAGACGGTGCTGCCTCCGGTACCAATCCCCCACCTAATACATTAAGAATATAAACTAAGACCACAGTAATGAACCACAAGAATTATAAAAGCAAACACAAACTAGCAGAGGCTTGCAACGCGATCCCGACTTCAATTCCCTAAATGCTGATCTGAGCCCTCTGTAAACAGTCATGTTCTAAAATTCATATCTTTTCGTACAGGGGTCCAAATTATGTGTTCTTGGACTTCATTAAAAGGTTATCAAATTTCCCAATTAAACCTAGTTGGTGAGCTTCCGTGATTCGGCCATCCACTATTCCTTTTAAGCTGTTTAACAAAACATCAATTTTCACGTCAGGTTCTCTGGACAGAACACTAAATCTATCATAACTTTCAGCTCGTTTATCCAACTTTCGCGTTCTTGTGCTTCCCTGTAAGCTACAACAATTATATACAACTTTCGTTATACTGAGATCCTATAATTCTCTCTTGAACTAATCGCAAAGGTCATATTACTAAAACCTGTCCAAAAACTGACAGGGTTGCAAAACAGCCGCACCATTAAATTCATAACTTTTGCTATAGAGATCCAAAAATTACGATCTAGAACTGCATTGAAAGCTATTGACGTCCTCTACAACTTTCTAGGAGATGTCCAAAACTGAATCCGCACTTAACTATATAAAATCGTCCCTCTAATGCGATCTGCCCTGAGGCGACAGAACTGCCGGCAAAGAATAGTTAGGCGCTAAAACATCTAAATGAGGGGAAAACGGGATTACCCTTGACGGACCAATTGCCGGGCACGGAGAGCACCCACCAGCGAACTCTCCCCCCAAAGATGGTCCTGTTCCCCTCACCTTCTTCCTCCTCCAACAGCCGGGCACCTCCAGTGATCTCCTTCTTCTTGGCCAATCGATCTCCCGGTGATCGCTTCTTCCTCCAATTGGGGCGACTCTCGCTCACGGTACTATAGCGGCAGCGGCATCGTAGCACGCCATGCTACAGTACCACTTCTAGGTTTCCTTCCTCTTTTATTGGTAGCCACCCCTCATGGGCCTAAATGCTGTGGGCTGGAAGCCCATAGCCCAAGTTGTCGAAATTATGCGTAAATCCCCCTCTAATCTCCTGTTAAAACACTTTTCTAATTGGTCCTTGTCTCTAATTTATTTCTTCTCTCTCGAATACATTTGGGGTATTACATTGGCTTTAGGAGGTTACTACGATGCTACACGCAGTGGCTCGGGGACAAATGGTCACCGGAGCGGCAGTGACAATGCTTCTCGCAGCGGCGCCGTGATCGGCCATGAGGAAGTCCACACTATCCTAGCTAATCTTGCAATCTAAGGTGCGCAAAAGCTCTAGGGGACTACTAGAAGCTCACTAAGGTCCTTGACAGCATCGAGGGATGACCAGAGTGGTTTTGCGATGTTGAGCAGCGGCGGCATAAAGATGGCTCACAGTGACGCCATGCTGCGGTGATGGAGATGCTACAAGGAGGTGCACATTAGCATGTATGCACACTTAGGATGGTAGGGATAGAAGGAATCGACCAGAGACTCACCGAGGTGGAGGCTAACTGGAAAAGAGTCATGGTGGCCAAAAATGAGGAAGCGGTCGATTCGGGGGATTCCCTACGTGTGGATCATCATCAACCGAGGGAGAAGCATTAGTGAAGTATAGGACACAGAATGTAATGGTTAGGTGGGGTTCAAGCTCACCAGAATGTTGGGAACATGAAGGTCTAGAATAGGGTGTGCGCTGGAGGTGAAGAAGATGACGGTTCATCCTTGCTACGGGGTTCCCGAAGCTACATCAAGCAAGGAAGGAGCATCAGTGAGGTAAGGGGCGCATCGTGACGCGTTTAGTGAGGGCAAGGAAGCTCACTAGAGAAGATGGCATTATTAAGCTCGCTCACTAGTGTGGAGAACGACGCACTCGTTCTTGATGATTCAGAGAGCTAGAAGCTCGGAGAAAGTGCAAGATGGAACGAGGGGCGAGCTAGAGAGATGGTGACGCGCTCGGAGGGTTAAATAGCAGCGAGTAGTGCGTGAGATGATCGACGAGAAGATATGGCCGCGACAAGAAACTCACGCTCTCGCTGCGGAGTCTCTGTTAGTGTGGGGGTTAGGCACCATTAAGGAAGTAGATGGCATGGGCGAAGCCAGGCGGAGGTGCTGGAGGTAGGTGAGGCGCGAAAACAATGGGCAGTGAGAAAAACCACAGGCGAGCGGGCGGAGCTAGCGAGCAAGGGCAAAGGCGAGGTGGATGAAGGGTTCTAACGAGTGGGGTCCACCCATCAGTGAGAGTGAGTGAGCAGGGTTGGCGCGGGCTGGAGCTAGGCAAGTGAAAATGGGCCAGCTCAGATTCGGTCCAAAGGTTCGGCGCTGGCTGAGTATTTGCTGAATTTTTGTACTAAGAAAACTGAGTCCAAAATTTACGAAAATATTCGTGAGGGTTCCTGACTAGTATAGTTTCTTATGTAAAATTTTCAAGATTTTATATGCTCTGTGATTTTCCTGATAATTCTTACAAGTTTCTATTTTCATGTAAATGCATTTGTTATCTTTGATGAAAATTAATAAAATATGCTCAAATAAAATTTTCCCTCATGTAAACATGCCCAAAATTATTATCCTACCTATTTTCATTCTATTTCCAAAAATTGGGATTTTTGGGATGTTACAAACCTACCCCATTACAAAGAATCTCGTCCTCGAGATTCAGTGGGCTCGGTAAAGAAATAAGGAAATTCAGCTCTAAGACGATCTACCCATTCCCATGTGGCTTCGTCTTTGGTGTGGTTGCTCCACTGAACTCTTAGCATCTTGATGGCACAGCTACGAGTATGTCGCTTGGCTTCGTCTAATATTCAGATTGAGTGCGCCCGATAAGAAAGTTTCGGTTGGAGATCGATGTTCTCCAACAGAGCGAGTTCGTTCAGGATATAGAGGCACTTCTTGAGTTGCGACACGTGGAAGATATTGTGCACATCTGAGAGTTGGGGTGGCAACTCCAGTTGGTATGCTACTTCATCTTTCCTTTCAACGTTTCAGTATGGCCCGATGTACCTAGGTGCCAACTTCACATGAACTTGGGAACAGCAAACACCTCGCAGCGGTGAGACTTTGATATAAACATAGTTGTTCACCTCAAAGCTCAACTCGCGACGGTGAGGGTCGGGATAGCTCTTTTGACACAATTGCATTTCCTGCAAGCGCCTTTTGATCGCATCAACGTGCTCTTGCGCTTGTTGGATGATGGTCGGTCCAAAGAATTATTTCTCACTGACCTCAAACCAGAATAGTGGTCTTCTACACTTCCTCCCGTAGAGTGCTTCGAACAGGGACATTTGGAGGCTTGATTGGAAGCTGTTGTAGTAGGAGAATTCGGCGAATGCCAAGCACCTCTCCCAATTCGTGCTATAAGATAGCACACAGGCTCGCAACATTTATTGCAGAATTTGATTCATCCTTTTTGTTTGGCCTCCCGTTTGTAGGTGGAATGCCATGTTAAAGAATAGCTTGGTGCCCAATAGCTTGTGTAGGCTATCCCAAAATCGTGACGTGAACTGAGGACCTCGATCAGAAGTTATCGTCTTCGGCACATCGTGCAGGCGGACAATGCGGTTCAGGTAGTGTTCCGCGAGTTTAGCGCCTTTATAGGCGGTGTTAACTAGAACGAAGTGTGCCACTTTGGTTAAGCGGTCGATGATAATCCATATTGAATCATGCCCATTTCGGGTTCTTGGCAAGCCAGTAATGAAATCCATACCGACATCATCCCCTTTCCATGCGGGAACCTTCAGGGGTAGAAGTAACCCTGCTGGTCATTGGTGTTCCACTTTAACACGTTGACACACATCGCATACGACAACATGTGCATCGATGTCCCGCTTCATGCCAAGCCACCAGAATTGCGTCTGGAGGTCATGATACATCTTTGTACACCTAGGGTGAATGGAGAGTGGTGAATCATGAGCTTCTCTGAGGATTAGCTCCTTGATTTTGCAATTATCTGGGATATACAACTGCTATCTGCTCATAACCATTCTTTTCAGGTTCTCAACAAATTTTGATTTCCTGTCGTTCTGCGAGTCATACTTGATTTTGGCAATCGTTGGATCCCTAAATTGAGTGTCTTGGATTTGAGATTCGAGGGTAGGTTGTAGCACTAGGGAAGCAACATAACCTTCCTCAAACATTTCTAAATTGAGCTTATGAAACTCTTCATGCAACACCGGTTGGTTTGCTTCAATCGATACGTTTATGCAGTGAAGCTTCTGGTTAAGGGCATCGGCTACAACGTTGCTTTACCAAGGTGGTAATGAATGCCAAGATCGTAGTCCTTTATCAACTCAAGCCATCTTCATTGCCTTAGGTGTAGATCTGGTTGCATGAAGAAATACTTTAGGCTCTTGTGATGGTGTAAATTTCGCACTGATTGCCAATGAGGTAATGCCTCCAGATCTTGAGAGCATGAACCATGGCTGCCAATTCCAAGTCATGTGTTGGATAATTAGCTTCATGAGGCTGCAACTGACATGAGGTATAGACCACCACCTTGCCCTCTTGCATCAGCACACAACCGAGGCTGTGGCGGGATGCTTCACAATGCACAACAAAGCTTGTGTGTATGTCGGGCAGAGTAAGCACTAGGGCTGTTGTGAGCCTTTTTTAATTCTTGAAAGTTCTCATCACATGATGCTAACCATTCGAATTTCTTCTCCTTCTTCGGAAGTTATGTCATTGGTCTTGCGATTTTGGAGAAGTTTTTGATGAACCGGCGGTAATATCTGGCCAGGCCGATCAGACTTCCGGGATGGTGCGGGGCTGTTTCCAAGCTAGGACATTGTGTACTTTGCTCGGGTCCACGGCCACACCTCCCTTAGATAGAACATGGCCTAAGAAGCTAACTTCTTTTAGCCAAAATTTACACTTGCTGAATTTTGCGTCCAATTGATATTTGTGCAACTTGTCGAGCACCACACGCAAGTGTTGCTCGTTCTCTTCTGTGTTCTTGGAATAGATAAGAATATCGTTGATAAAGACCACCATGAACTGATCCAAGTACTCCATAAAAATCTTATTCATAAGATTCATGAAGCTTGCGGAGTATTGGTGAGTCTGAAGGACATTATGGTTTACTCGTACAAGCCATAACAGGTGGTGAATGCAGACTTTGGGGTGTCTTCTGGCCTGATCTTGAGTTAGAAATAACCGAGCCTCAAATCAACCTTGGATAAGACACAAGTTGTCGAACCCGGGAACGAAGGATCCCAAATTCTCTGTGTTCATACACTAGTCCAGGATTTCTAGTGTACACAGTAAAACAAAAAGTGATAGCACAATCATATCACGAGTTTATTGATAATAATTCAAAGTTTATTACAAAGGGCTGCGCCAAAAGAAAAGAAATAACACAATGGAAGAGTAGTATAAGTAGTAGGCCACACGACTTGCCACAGCAATCGTGCGGGGACGCACCTATTCGTCAAGATCCTCACCGTCGGAAAACGTCTTCTCCCGAATAAGATTTATTCAGAAGAGTGAGCACTACTACCGTGCTCGCAAGTCACACCCAATATAGAAAGTTTAATGCATGCATAAGGTAAACAAAGGTAATGGCGGGTTGTTTTTGCATAAACAACATTTTCGATTATATTGCTAATACTTTTGTAAGACCAATTTTAATAATTCGAATAAAGATAGTGACAAAATCGACAACGAATATTGGATGACCTCCACTAGTTGATTATTGAAGGATATCCTCCTAACACTTGGCTAACCACCCAAATTTTTTTATAGGACTATCCATCCTAAAACATCTGTTGAACACATTTTATAAACCAAAACAATTCTAACTTAGAGTGGCTTTGCTAGCATGTCCATGATCATGACGCGTTATTCGAATAGTTTTACACTCTGCAGAGGTTGTGCAGCTTTACCCACACGAGATAAAATGCTTTTAATGTCGGCCAATGCACGCTCCAAGGCGTGTGACTAAGCAATTATCATGAGGCCGTTACAAGCGGTGTCTCATCAGTATTCATGCCCGCTAAGGTTTCGCTACCTTTGGACTATCCATCCTCCAAGCCCCTCTTGCGCGGTGGGACTAATGTCCGACCAACGCCACACATACAACATAGCACAAATAACACTAAGACACTACAGATTATTTAGCCAAATCCTGCCCATACAGGACATGTGGTGGTACGGTAAGGCGTAGCAAAATACGCTCAAAGACCGGTCCTTAATCGACTCACGCGACTTCAATTTAAAACCCCGGGTCGTAATCCTAACTGATTAGACCTGCATGAACCTGCACCCACCATCCATCCATCTCGCCCAAGTCCAAACCCATTTCATTTTATTTAGAGTAAAACCTCTTTATAAACCTTTCGCGATAAAACAATACCACAGGAACACATTTTAAATTAAATTGTAAAGGTTTGACTAAATTCTCCCAAATTTTTAAATATTATCTAAGCAAGACTAAGCATTTGACAAATTTTATCTAAGGTGTCAAGGTATTCAGGTTTGATAGTCAAATTGGCCATACCAAGGAGTTTGGAACAACTATATACATAATCAGGTTATTCAGATATCTTTATAAACATATGCATGCAATAGTAAATTGTAAATAGTAAATAAATACTTTAAAACAATAGGAACAATATGATCAATAGTGTAACTTGCCTTCGTTGAAGTCTTGGAACTCTAAATCGTGGAAGGATCTAACTCTCCGAGTCGTCAAGTCTATACGTGAAAATACGACAAATTCAACTCAAATTCAAATAAAATCAAAACTCAGATCAAACTAACTCCAAATTAAAATATTTTGCTTTAGTTAGCTAGATTATGATTTTAGACAAATTTTGCAATTTGAACCAATCAATTTGGAGTTCAAATGCAAAAGATATGAATTTTAGAAGTTTAATACAAAATCTGAATTTAATTGAATTCTCTCGAATTATTTTTCTAAAGAAAATTCTATTTATTGCGCAATCTTGACGCCAATGATGAATTTCGGAAATTAAAAGAAATGAATTAATTTTTCGACATGTGGACCCCATCGGTCGCTGACTGCTCTCATGAACCAAGTCCACGGACTTTCGGCTTTGAGGGAGGGGTGGACGTGGCTGAGGTGGCCACCACGTGGGCAGCCACGCAGCTTTTGGCGCCGAGGTGGCGCTGATGTGGCTCCATAGTGGCGTACACGTGGCCGGCCACGTAGGCCCGAGGCCGGTGGTGCTCCGGTGGGTGCTCTCGCCGGCGTTCTACGCCGCGGCGAGCTAAATGGACGTGCGCAAATTGAAGAGGGGACAATTGCGAACACACTGGTTACCAAAATGGCGGCGGAGCGTGTCCGGAAGGTCGTCGGCGACGGAGTTTGGCGGCGGCGGCGTGCGGTCGTCGACGAAGTAGAGGTTCCCGGGGTCCTCCGGCGAAGTGGGTGGCGGCAGCAGCTTCGCACGGACGCAGCGATGACGATCGTGCCGACGGCGGGGACGAAGGAGCTATGGCGGCGCCGGAAACGGAGAAGAACCGAGGCGCTTCGCCAGCGGGGATCTTCGGAATTAGAGCGCTACGGGCAAAGAGAAGGGTACCGGGTGGTGGAGGCGTGTTAAGGTAAGGGAGGCGCTCCCGTGGTGCCCTTTTATAGGGTACGGGCGTGGTTGAAACGGCGGCGACGCGAAGGTCATGCGGCGGTGGTGATGATGGTGTTCTGGCGATCGTGGGCACGAGAGAAGGGGAAAACAGCCGGAAGTGGGGCGGCGTGATGAGTGGTCTTCAATGCGCACGGTGGCGAGGGTAGTGGGGAAGAGAAATGGCGAGCCGAGCTCGGTTGTGGGCTTTAATGGCGGCGTTCTCGTTGTGGTCGTGCGGAGAAGACGACGCGAGACGATGACGGAGGGCCGTGCGATTTTACTCGGACGGTTGCGATTAGATTGGTGAAGCGGTAAGTTCACAATGGGCGCAGCCGCTGGATTTTAATTCAACGGTCGCGATAGAACGAGTGGACGTGCGAGTGAACAGTTAAGTGACTGATGCACGAGGGTCGTTGGATGTAGATCTGACGGTCACCGGTGGTTGGGATGTTCGAGTCGTCCGAATGCCTCATTGAATTCTGGCCGTTGGATTTAGATCCAACGGTAGTAGCGACCAAGCGCGCGAGAGTAGGAGAGGAGAGACCGCGTGGGTCCTCGCCGCGGTGAGAGGAGGAGGCGGCGCGGTTGGAGTGGGCCGTGCGCGCGCGGGAAGAACGTGAGCCGGGTTGAGTTTCGGCCCAGACACTGTTTTGGAGATTTCTTTCGATTTCTGATTTAATTAAATGCTGATAATTCATTTAGGCTTTAGAATATAGCAAATTAATTCCAAAAATTATGAGAAAATTCACAGAAATTTTCTGGAGCATTTAGGATTTAAGAAAAATATTTCCAGCTATTATCTGATAATAGATTTTGCACATAATTTTGTTTTAGCTTTAATTTGGTTAAGGAAAAGCTTTAAAAAAAATCCACAAAAATCCAATAAAATAATTAAACTTTATTTTCAACTGGAAATTGAAATTTGGGCTGTTACACAAGCACTATTCATTTGATCAAACAAATCATCAATCCTCGGGAGAGGATATTTGTTCTTGATGGCGACTTCATTTAAAGAACGGTAGTCGATGCACATCTACAGACTATCATCTTTCTTCTTCATGAACAACATGGGGCTTCCCCATGGCGATGAGTTAGGACGAATGAATCCTTTGTCCAATTGCGGTCTTGGCGTGCTGCTGCTTGCTGATTTCTGTGCTAACCACTTGCGTTTGCGGATCTCCACGATCATCTGAGTGCTATCTTCAACCCGAATGGCCTTGTTAACCAAGGTTTGAAAGTTGAGGATGTCATGGGCAACGAGTGACCATTTCATCTCGTTGTTGAGGTTCTCCTTGAATAGAGCAACCTTCCTTCCCTCGTTCGGTATCTCGAACGTAGCATAATGGGCAAGATAGTTGAAGCGATGGAGGAACTCCATCACGGTAGAGCTCCCTTGCTTGAGTTCATAGAACTCCCATTTCTTGGTCTCACGGTAGAGCTCCCTTGCTTGAGTTCATAGAACTCCCATTTCTTGATCACCATAAGGCCCGAGGGGATGTGGGAATTATGGAACACTTCCTTGAAAGCGGCCTAGGAGATGGTCCGACCTTCTGGAAGGATGGCCTGATGATTCTCCCATCAGGCGGCTATCGAGCCTTGCAGCTGGTAAGATGCATACAACTCCTTCTCCTTGTCATTGCACTGGGGAATGCCCAACTTGCTCTCAATAGTGCGAAGCCAATTGTTGGCGTCAAGAGGATCTACTGCCGATGAGAAGGTCGGTGACTGAGTCCACATGAACTTGACCATCCTTAACTGTGATTGGTTCACAGTAGCTCCACCTCCTCCGACAGCAGTGCTGAGGGCAGCAGTGTTCTGCACCAATTGTTGGAGCAGAATAGTGTTCATTTACTGCCTTTGTTCAATTATGGTCAACACTTGTGCCATGGTGGGCGGTGGTGGTAGAACCTCTGGTTCTTCAGTAGCAGCAGGCTGAGATTGCTTAGCTTGCGGCAATGATGTAGAAGGATGTAGCAGGTTGGGTTGCGAAGGATTAGGAACCTCGCCTCTCAGTTGTCGCGATCCGGAGGCAGCTCCCGTTGCCATGAGTTGGTTAATGGAGCGTGTTACCGACATCCTATCCATACATCAAATAATTTAACAAACGTCCGTAGGATGAGGGGGAATAAGTACAAGTTAAGTGGGTCGGCCAGTAACATCGTCCCATACTAAAATAACTTGTCTAATATGAAATATGCATGTTTTTGAGCCATGAGGGCAGCACACATGAATTTCCAACATACTAGCCAAATTTTACATGGAGGCAAGGTGGACGAAGAGTTCTGACGAGTGGGGTCCACCTGTTAGTGAGAGCGAGCGAGCGGGGTTGGCACGGGCTGGAGCTGGGCAAGCAAAAATGGGCTAGCTCAGATTCAGCGCACAGGTTGGGAATTCAAAAATAGTTTTTGAATTTCCAAACTCTGGTGAGTATTTGCTGAATTTTTGTACTGAGCAAATGGAGTCCAATTTATGAAATTTTTTGTGAGCGTTCCTGACCCAGTATAGTTTCTTATGTAAATTTTTCACGATTTATATGGTCAGTGATTTTCCTGATAATCCTTACAAGTTTCTGTTTTCATGTAAATGCATTGTTACCTTTGATGAAAATTCACAAAATATGCTCAAATAAATTTCCCCTCATGTAAACATGCCCAAAATTATTCTCCTACCTATTTCCCCAAAATCGGGATTTTTGGGATGTTACATGACGTGTGGTCCTTAGGCCCTGTGCATCGTCGGGTGGACCGAGTCCATGTGGATCGTGACCTTACCTGTCAGTCTCTCGAGTTTTCCTGAATAAAAATAAAGAGAGGAAAATTAAAATCCCGGTTGGACCCACCAGTCAGTCACATCAGCTTTTTCTCAATAAAAATAATTCAAAAAGAAAATAAAAAACGTTCTAGACCCCACCTGTCAGCCGCAGAGGATTTTTTATTAAGAAAATTAAAAGAAAAAGAAAATCCTAGTCGGTTTCACATGTTAGGCTTTTTCGAATTTCTGGAATTTCCTCTTAGGTCAAACTTTGGAGAGGCCATTCTGCCTTGTTTTATGTCCAAATAATTTGATTTTTGTTTCAAGATCTTTACATCTATGCCAAAATCGTAATTGTTGGACTTCATTTGAGTTTTATTTGAGTTATGAGGATTTATTTGAAGTCATCGTTTTGCATTTAAATAGATTCCAATGTCGCCAAAGACTTTGCCACTACTTCAGGCCAAGACCAAGGTCAAACAATATCCACATTTGAGCAAGGCATGTCCTTAATTACAATTGATCATATTAAACCTACTTTTAAAATGCAAAGTATTTCATTTCAAAGTATTACTTGCATACTTATTATTATGTATGAAATGCTATGTTAAAGGTTGATGCCTAGCTATGCCAAAGGTTGATTATTATTGTTGTTGATAACCTTTATACCTTGTCACCCTAGGTTAAATATTACATGAGTAAAACTTCCCTTGGTCAAACAATGATGACTATTGGTTGTGCTTAGACACTATTTAGTGGTTAAAATTGAATAGGACACAAACATTGCCATTACAAGAACGTGGGATATGTTGTGATTCGTAGTGTGGTAATGTGGGTTACCACTAGAATTAGAAAAATATTATTTATTATGGTGGAGACTTGGATGGGTGGTTTGGTTACCACGGTGATAAAGGACATCCATGTCTGTAGTGCACTTGCAACTACTTTTATTTGGGATGTGCAGATGATGGTAAATGTCATCCATGTTTGTAGGGCACTTGCATTAGATGATGGTAAAGGATGCCCATGCCTTGCAAGTGTTACCGACATAACTATGAGCTCTCTTGATGATGGTAAAGGACATCCATATCTTCAGGGGTTAGCTCATAGGGCGGGTTGTTGTAAGTGTGAGGTAATGTAAAGGGCTTATGATAATCACTTAGTTGCACACCTATGAAAATGTGTCAGGTGAATATTATAAACTAATTATCTCTTGTGGGTAAAGTTGTACAACCTCGGCAGAGTGTAAAACTGTTCGAATAGCCATGTCAACAGTCAAGGGCCAGCAAGGTGCGTTTCACATGGTAGATTTTGGTTTTGCTTTCAAAGAAATAAACTTTGGGAATCTGGGAGTGGTTGTGACTCTCGGGTATAGTTATTCTAGCAGCTAGAGCTAGTTGTGTAGCTAGAGCCCTATCCTTCAAACCTTGGTGGATATAACCTTGATACTAGTGGTTGGTAGGTAGAACCTTCACTAGTGATATAATTTGTTCAATTATTGAAACTATTTTTTTTTGTGAAATGTATGCTTTGTGAAAACTATTTAAACTTAAAATGTTGCTTTGTGCAAAAGAATCATATAAGCCTCCATTGTTAAGCCTTGATCTATGTAATTGCATTATTCCCAAGACTTGTGGAGTACTCTATGTACTCACATGCTACACTCAAACAAATCTTAGAAGCCTTCAACGATGCCGAGGAGAATTATGACTACGATGAAGGACACCCAGAGTATGGGTTGCGAGCCCCAATTGATCGCCGGTGGTCATATGGATGGGCCATCACTTGGATTTATCTTCTTTTGCTACAGTTTATTCGAGTTGTTTAGCCTGAAAGGATGGTAATTGTAAGGTTCGACCATAAAGTCAATACTTTTTTGTTTAATAATATTTGTTATTTCCTTATATCGAATCGTGATTTGGTTGTATATCATCACTTTTTTAACTGTGTGCACTAGCTTGATCTGGGACTGGTGAAGAGATACATAGAGGATTCAGATTTAGAAATTCGGGTGCCGACAGTATGTGGACCAATGAGCTCAACGGCTAGAGATGGTTTTCAGTACTTCATAACTTTAATAGATATGGTTACATCTACTTAATGAGGCATAAATCTGAATCATTTGAAAAGTTCAAGGAATTTCAGAATGAAGTACATAATCAACTTGGCTAGACAATTAAATTTCGACAATCGGATCGTAGAGGTGAATATTTGAGCCATGAGTTTGGTGATCATCTAAAGCAACGTGGAATTTGTAACATCCTAAATGTATAACTAGGAATTTCTTAACTAAATTAGTTAGCTTGTGCCTTGTGGGACTAATGGGTCATTTTTTTATTTGGGTTAATTAGCACTAATCCTAACCCTAGTTGCTACCTAATTTCTCCTCTCGATACTGTCACCTGTTTGTCTTGTGCGTGTAGGACCAGCCATGGAGCATTCGGTTTTTATTTTCTCAGTAAAAACGAACTGGTTTTCGGGAGAACTTAATATATAAAACCGATCTTGCTGTGATTTTCTCAAAAATTCTTACAACTCGCTGTTTGCATGTAATTCACTATTTGATTTATGCAAAATTTCAAAATCATGCTAAAAATAGTTTTCCCACACAAAGACATGCTCAAAATTATTCTTTTATTTATTTTCATTATATTTTCCCAAAATGTGGTTTTTAGGATGTTACAGTATCAATGCCAAATTTAAGGTCGTCCTATGTTTGATACTCGGCTGATGCGATTTTAAACCAAAAAAAGAAGTTGTATTCCACTTCGACCACGTCAGAAACTTGATGTAGCATAGAGGTGAGTTTAAGTGTTGAAGCATGGCTATATTGATTTTCTTTCCTATTGAGTTTTACGTACAACCAGTTCACCTAAAATCTTAATATGTCCTGTTATCTCTAGCAATCAAATTTTGTTCATCTATGTGCTTCCATGCATATATCTGCTTTTGAGAAGACATTCTCTCATTTCTGTGATCCCTAATGGATACTCCAATTATAACAACTTAGAGCCACATCTAACCTAAGAGTTCACTACGAATTGGAATGGGGAGCCCACATATAATGTTTAAAATTCTACATAAATTGAATAGATAAAATCATTAGGAGCTAAAATTCCAAACGGATTGTGACATCAAGATATATGCAAACTAGGAATTAAAACTTTAGAATAATTTTGGTAAACGCGGAGTTAAAAATTACAGAATTAATATATAGAGGCGCACTAAGGGCATGCATCCACCTAAGGAGGATACCGTATGAGGCCCACCCTGCCTTTGACACCCGCGAGGGTCTGGGCGGGTGCCCACTCGCTAGCAAGGGTGCTAGATATATGTAAACGCATGATACAAAGTGTGTTCTAACTATATTTTAATTTTGTTGGACCGAAAAGGCGACTAGAGGGGGGGGGGTGAATAGGAGCACGATCTCTTTTTCTCCCAAATTGAATTCAATACGAATCTCACTCCAATAGCTATGAAAGCTATGAAGATCAATCAATCATGCACAGCGGAAGACTTGTATTGAATCAACTCAAAACCCCGAAGTAAAATCAATACAAAACCAAAACAGGAAGACTCGGGCGTCCGATCTCTCACGGGGCGGTCGATCGTTGGCCTAGCGGTCGACCACTGAAATCGGTCGACCTTCGCCGGCGGTCGGACCGCTCGCTCGATGAACGATGAAATCAGCCCGACAAACCGAAACGCAAATTGATCAAACTTTTGATTCGTGCGTCCAAACTTCGTGAAACTTGACACAAACCTTCCCAAGGATGTCAGGAACCTATTCCAAGCAACGATCGTGATGATCCTTGCTCAGGTTCAGACCTTTTCCCGTTTGAGCGAAGTTAGGTAAAAACCGAGTCAAAACGAAAATATGATCTTGAGACTTGCACGTGGGTGATTGATGATCTTGATGATCCTAGATGTATTCTCACACGCCACAAAAAGCTAGATCATGTCCAGAAACTACGCAAAAACTAGCGGATCAAAAAGGACTCAAATCATCAAATAGAGAGAACGAAAGCGAAAGAACTCATCTTGAAGAAACTTTCTTTGGATTGATTTGATATGATATTGGTTCACAGCCACTCCATCAATGGATGACAAAGACTCAATACATGAGCACGAAATCAAATCCAACTCTCTAGAACCCTAACCTCCACTCCTCCTCTCCTAAGCAAAATAGGTTTCTAAACAATGAAAGGGTCGAAAAGCCAGGGGAGGGGGTGCAGCCACCTCCCTCCTCTATTTATAGTGGAGGCCTAGGGTTTCTAAAAGAGTCTCCCTAATGGGCTCCCGTTAAGGCCCAAAACAAACGGGTGACACACGCACGCATTTTAAAGCGCCGTGTTCATATTGTGCGAAGCACTCGCTGTTCGCCACGCGTAGGTTGATCCAACGGCTCTCATCATGTCGGCAAGTCTCTCCCATCCGGCTCCCACCGAAACCACCATGGCACTTGCACCACCCCCGCGCCGCTTGATTCAACCAATGCACCGAATCGCCTGTTCACTCACCTTTGTCCATCTTGCACCATACTTGAGTCCAATGACTTCACCCGCATCGCCGATCGTTTTGAACCTCGCTCTCCAAGCCTAGTCCGATCATCCTCGCCGTTGACCGTCGTTGACCACCAAGCAACCTCGCACAACAATAGACAAGAAAATCGACCGGAACAAGTTCTTCACAACTTGACCCACGTTAGTCAAAACATGCATCATGCAACACATATGACATGAAACCCATGAACTTGACCTAATCAAGAACCATCGCCGCCACACGGATCGACGATTTAAGTGAAAACCGGCCGATCGCCACTTTGGCCGGTCGATCACATCGCCGGCCGACCGCCAACCAAGGCGGCTCGACCGCCACCAAAGGACTTAGCCAAAATTTCAACACCAAATCCGCAACCTCTCCGGAAATTTAAAACGAATAGAACTTTTGACCGAGGCTCCAAAATTATGGGACCAAGTGCGAGAATCTCCTCACTTGCCTACACCTCTATTTTTGGCCCAACCTCAAACTCAATGCCACTCAACTTGCCGGTCCGATCGCCATCGACGCCGCCGTCGGACGCTACCAAATCGGCCGGACCGCCATCCCGCCGGTCGGATCGCGAACAATTCACCCGAGGCATGGGCGGTCTGACCGCCACCAAAGCCGGTCAGACCGCTTGAGACCTGACAGAATCCTGAACTTTGTCGAAAACTCGTGTTTCCGCAAACCTTCAACGTCATTGCCAATTGTCACATCATCCTAAGATCATGAGCATATCCCCATGATATCCACAATCTCCCCCTTGATGAACACATTGGCAATTCCCAACAAATGCGAGTTTGAGGTTTGAAAAGTAAGAACTCAACGTTTTCGCGCAAAGGCACAACTTGGTCCATATGCAAGAGAAAGCAATGAAAATGACCAAGTTGGCTTCAGAATAGCATCGGCAAGTGAAATAAGGCAAAAGAAAGCAAGAAAGCTTCAATTTCCAAAGATGAGTCAAAAATCTCACTTAAGATCCATATGAAAGAACAATTGTTCGATATGACCTTTGATCATCGTGAGGATCAAGAATTGCAATTCAAGTTCAGAAAGAGCAATAAGACCATAAGAATGCAAATAAGAAACTCCCCCTCACTATGATCCTCAAATTTCAGAAAACTTCAAATTCTCCAAATTTTCTCCCCCTTTTTAATACTTTTAAAACTTCTCCCCTCTACACATCTTGAAATATCTTCTCCCCCTTTGACAATGGAGTCATCAAGGAATCACGCCTTCCTCTCGTCCAGAGATAACAAATGCAGAATGAGGAAAAAGCATAAAAAGGAGCATGCATGAAATGCAATGGAGTGACTTCATATTTTTGTATTTTTCAATTTTAATTTCAAGAAGCTTTGGAGATTACCCAAAAAGAACAAGCTAGCATTTCTAATATTGCACAAACAACATATCAGCCTGAAAGTGCTAGCAAGATCATGATAAGACATATATAACAAAGCTAAAGCTAGAAGGCTCAATATAAAGCGATGAATTTTAGCATTTTAAGCAAAGCTTCAAATCTAGCAAGTCCATCAACAGGGATCCTAAGATGATGCTGGCCATGTCAAAATATCAATGTGAGACCAAGAAGCTAACAATGACCACATTAAGAGACAAACAGGTCCTGAATTGAATCATTTTGCTCAATTTTTCTCAAACGCCCATTTTTCAACAGTTTATCATTTGCAATGAATATTGAAGTTGATTAAAGGTATATCTTAGTGAAGAAGATCCTGGACTAGGAGCCATCCACAAACTCTTCCTAAGCTTCTACCAATTTTGATAATTCATTTTCTTATCCATGTGCTAGATCTCAAGCCTTGCCGCGACCATCTTAAGCACAAAAGAGCTTAAAAGAATGGTCTAGGTCATCCAAAACTCCCCCTGAGTTCATGCCTAGTGCAATGGCAAGCCTTCTCATGAGAAAGAATTGGTGAGATCAGTTTTTTCGTACAAAAGAGAGCTCCTTTTTTTTTGTTCACAAGAGCAGATTTAGATTCTTAAAAGAACAAGAAGCTCAAGTAATGATCAATACTAGATTCAAGAGCTAACACCGCAATTTTGACAGGGCCAATGTCACAAAAGGAGCACTAATTGCGCAACTAGCTAAAACATCCACAAATTGCGCTTTTAGTTCAAGTTGTCTTAAAGTTCTAGCTCATTCAAAGAAAGACTTAGCTACACATATGAAAGCATGATAATTCTAGCAAGTTAAAGAACTAGACATGGTATTGAGCAGAATTGAAATACTAAAGCTCAAGAGGGTAATAAGCAAAGCTTCATCAATTTTAAAAGATAAGGTAAAAGCTTATATTACAATGCATCTTTTGGATTTTCATATAAATGCAATATGATACAATGAGATGCGAGAAGAACTCAAAAACCTAAAAGATCAAAAGTTCAAAAGAAGATCAAGAAAAGATCAAACTCCCTCAAACCAAACCGTAGGGATAAATTACCTCTAACTCACTTCTCAAGGTGGCAAACCTAGTTGGATCTAAAGGCTTGGTGAGGATATCACCAACCGAGCCTCTGACTCACGAAATGCAAGACAATATCACCCTTCTCGACATGATCTCTAAGAAAGTGATAGCGAATGTCTATGTGCTTGGTCCTAGAGTGTTGCACGGGTTTTTAGCAATGTTAATCGCAGAAGTGTTATCACGTAAAAGAGGAACATTATCAAAAGTCAACCCAAAATCTTAAGAGTGGACACCATCCACAAAATCGACTACAAGAACTAGCAAACAGCTACATATTCACTTTCAGAGTGGATTGTGCAATGTAAGACCGCTTCCTAGAAGACCAAGAGACAAGAGAAGTGCCTAGGAAGTGACAAGTGCCCGAGGTACTCTTCCTATCTAGCCGACGACCAAAAATCGAATCAAAACCCCGAATGGACAAAGAAGAAGAGCAGAATACCAAATACCATACGGAGGGTAGAGTGTAAATACCAAGATGCGCTAACAACTTGGCGATGGGAAGTCCTCGAGACGCTCAAACCCTCGCATGCAGGCGCACCGTGAAGTGGATGTCCGGTCTTGAGGCCGCCAAGTACGTATGGAGCCAATCATGCTGCGGTACTCGCGTTGATCCATGGCTTCTCCTTCCTCATCCGATCCAAAACGATCCGGTCGCCATGGGAGTGGCGATCGGCTTGCATCACCCATCTCAAGCGCTTGAGCAGATCCTTGGTGTACTTCGTCGATGGATGAAGATCCTTCCTTGCATTGCTTGATTTGAAGCCCTGAAGTAGTTGAGTTCTCCCATCATACTCATCTCAAATTCTCTCGACATGGTCTCAGAAAAGCTGGAAACAAGAGCATGAGAAGAACCACCAAAGATAATATCATCTACATAAATCTGAGCAAGCAGGAAGTCATTGCCACGCCTAAGGATGAACAGGGTCTTGTCTACCTTACCCATCTCAAAATCATTCTTAAGCGTAAAGGTCTTAAGTCTATCATACCGTGCTCTAGGGGCTTGCTTAAGACCATACAAGGCTTTGGATAGCTTGAAAACATGATGTGGATACTTGGGATTCTCAAAGCCTGGGGGTTGCCTAACATACACTTCCTCCTCTATAAAACCATTTAGAAAGGCACTCTTGACATCCATCTGATAAAGTCTAAAGCCCTTAGAAGCAAAGAAATGCAAGCGAGAATGCGAATGGCTTCCAATCTAGCAACAGAGCAAATGTCTCATTAAAGTCTAACCCTCAACTTGGCTAAAACCCCGAGCTACCAATCTAGCCTTGTTTCTAACCACGTAACCATCCTCATTTTGTTTATTTTTGAACACCCAACGGGTTCCTATCACATTATGACCACTAGGAGGTTCTACTAGATTCCGCACCTTATTCCTCTCAAAATTCTCTAACTCCTCATGCATGACATTGACCCACTAGAATCGATAACGCATGTGATATATCGCGGGTTCAAAGAAGCAACAAATGCGTAATGAGAGTAGAGACTTGGATCGTGATACCGGAGCGAGTGACTCGCTCATTAAGATTACCAATCATCCGATCCGAGGATGATGCCTCTGAATGTGAAGTGGAGCGCTGGGAGACAATATCTCCTCAACCTCCGCAGTATCGGCTGATGAAGAAGATGCAAGAGAGCCTCAATTGGAGGTGAAGCGATGCAGAGTGTGTTCTGAACTTGGACAGAGCCTCAACAGCAGCAGTGGAGGACAAGTATCGCCTTCGCCATCATATTCCTCCACAAAATGCTTTCATCACATGTATATTACCCGAACGCTCGGATCTAGCTCCGTGGCTAGTCTCATCAAAAGTGACATTGCATGTCTCTGGACAATGTTAGTTTCAACATAAAAACCGAAAACCCTCGAATGCGCAGGATAACCTGTAAATAAACCATCAAAAGTCCTTGATTCAAATTTATCTAGGTTTCTGCCTTGAGAATGAAACACTTAGCTCCAAAACTCAAAATGAGAAACAGAGGGTTTTCTACCAAATCAAGCTCATATGAAGTCTTGCCCACGACGGTCTCAAGTAGACACGATTTGCAATATGGCAAGTCAGAAATAGCTTCGCCCAAAACCTCCTTGGTGTGCTATACTCATCTAGCATTGTCCTAGCTATCTCGACTAAGGTTCTGTTTTTCCTTTCCACAACGCCATTCTGTTGAGGGACGTGTGGAGAAGAGAATCGATGCTCAATTCCGCCAAAGACAAAAAGAGGCAAACGAGGCATTCTTGAACTCCGTGCCATTGTCATCGCGGATCGCTCTCAAGGCACCGTAAAATTCAAAGCCAAACGAAGAACAAGATCACGATAAAAACCAAAAGCTTCATCCTTCAAGCAAGAAAGAACACCCAAGTGTTTCTCGAAAAACATCAACTATGACAAGAATGTACCACTTGCCACCAATTGACCGAACCCTAGCAGACCAACGGTATCCATATGAAGCAACCGTCCCGGTCCGTACCATGACCAAAGTCACCAAGGGTGTGAGGCGGCAACTTGCTTGCCATGCCTACGAGGCGCACATACAAGATCCTTGACGGCTTTGAGTTTGGGCAAACCTCTCATGAGATCAAGGTTGCTAACTCGCGTCAGATGATCAAAACCAATGTGCCCCAAACGTCGGTGCCAAAGCCAGAACTCAGAAGAAGGTGTAAACAAACATTTAAGAGAACCAGCAAGAGATTCAGAAAAATCAGCTCCAAAGATCCTAGCAACTCTATAAATCCCAAAACGAGCTCACCAAAGAATCAAGCACCCGACAAGCATTTTTCTTAAATATAGTCTCATAACCATCATCAAGAAGCTGTGAGACAGAGAGTAAGTTAAACCTAAGCTTGTCCACAAGGGCAACGTCCTTTAGGATGAAATTGTCGTTCACCCTGATTGATCCCGTTCCTTCAATCCGCCCTTGTGTATTGTCTCCAAAGGTGATGAGGACATCACCTATCGACCGCGTGAAGGAGGTGAACCATTTTGAGTCTCCGGTCATGTGGCGTGAACAGCCGGAGTCGACGAACCATGTGTCCTTCCTTCCGCGGCGATCCTGAAAATCAAGGCACAGAAGAACGATGTGTCTCAATACTGGGGTTAGTTAAACATGACTTGGGAACCCAAGATCGAGACACACGTCTCATGAGTAGTATGCAAAGCGAATGCTATCCTTGATTCTATTTGAAATTTCATTGAGCAATGGTTACTCTAACATGAGAGTTATCCTGTCTAGGAGCATGAGCATGATTAGCATGTGAAATAAATCCTAGACCAGGTTTCTTCCTTTCTAAATTACCATGTCTCACAAAAGCTCTAGGTTGATTAGATGACATTCTAGTAAGATTTTTCTTAGCATTTTTCAACCTACACCAACAGAACTCAACCAAATGCCCATCCTTCTTGCAATAGGTGCAATGGTACTTGGTACCACCGGAGAAGCACCTTTGATCGAACAGATGAGTTGGGCAAAACCTGCAGATTTGAAAGTGATCTTTGCAGGTTGGGTATCAAATTCAACTAAGCCATTTCTCAAAATTTGAATGTCATTAGATTTATCCTGGGCAAAGTTGTATCCTAACCCTTGCTTCTTATAAGGAATTTTTGACTTGTCAAGAATCATGTTTAACTGCTTCTTACCTTTAGAAAATCTTTCTAATGTGTCATTAAGGTAAGCAATTTCTTTTCTAAGGTTAACACATGAATCACAAGTTTTAGCATTAAACCTCTTCTTATAAAGAGCAACTTCAAGCTTAAGAGCTTCACATGAAACACAAGTAGCAGAATTAATACTGTCCTTAAGCTTGGCATATTTAGCTCTAGCTGCTTCTACAACATCATGTAATTCACATTCACGTTCTAAGCAGACAGAGCAAGAGCTAGATTCAACCACATCAGAAGCAACCAACTTGCTAGACTCTAAACATTTTTCGCAAGGAGCAGATTTAACTTCAACTAGTTCAATCCTAGCATTTTCAAGTTGTTGCAAAGTAATATCATGAGCAGATTGCAGTTTAGCAAATTCAGAATGTAAAGCATAGCAGGATGAACATTCATCAGATTCAAGACTCTTAGCATTCACAAGTTCTAATGTGAGTTTCTTTACTTGTGACTCTAACTCCTCATTCTTAGTCATGATGAACTTTAAAGCTTTATCCTGACCTAGCATTTGCTCATAGACAGTTTCACATCTAGCAAAGAGAACATCATAAGAAGGCGATACCTCATTGTTGTCATCGATGTCGTCGGAGTCAGCCATGAAGCACATGCCGGTGAAGTCCTTGGCCTTCCCCTTCTTGTCTTGAGGGAGCTCCTCCTCCTTGTCCTCCTCGCTCCCGGAGTCCACATCACTCAAGGATCGATCTCCAAGAGCGGCAAGAACCCCGTGAGTAGCCTTCCTGAGCTTGGCATCATCAAACCTGGACTTGCGCCCCTGAGGCTTCTTCCAAGCTGGCTTTTCATCCTTGTGGTTGCTCTTACCTTTCAGCGTGGGGCAATTTGCCCGGATGTGATTAAGCTCTCCACACTCATAACAAGTCACAGGCCACCTCTCTTTTGTTTCTCATATTGTTGTAGGCCCGTGTGAACTTCTTAATCAAAAGCGCCATCTCGGGCTCAGGAATACTCTCAAGATCCTCTTCTTGGATTGCAGATAAAGAAGCAAGTGAAAAACCAGAAGAGGACTCAAACGACCCATCAGAGGCTCTTTTGAGCGGGTCTGCTACCAAAGCCATGTTACCATTCTTAGAATGGTCAGCTTTCTCGATCTCATGAGTCTTGAGCTTGCTATAGAGCAGCTCCAAAGTCAGATCAGAGAAGTTGACATTTTCCTGAATAGCGGTAGCCTTTATCTCCCACTCCCTGGTGTTGATTGCAGCCAGGAGATGGATGGCATTTTCAGACTGTGTAAATTCAATACCAACAGACTTCATCTGATTTATCACTGTGTTGAAGCGACTGAAAATATCATCGATGCTCTCACTAGGACGCATCTCGAATTTGTTATATTCTCTTTTATAGACCTGCTGACGCACTTGTTTGATTTGGGAAGAACCCTCATGATAGGTTTCGAGGGTCTTCCAAATCTCATGTGCGATCTCGAGATTGCAAATCTGTCATATTCTGCCTACCAAGCCCACCATACAGAAAATTCTTTGCCTTACGGTCATTAGCCAAGAGGGCTTGAAGCCGCGTAGCAACCTCGAGCAAGATAAGCGGACCTCGAACAGCCTCCCAAATACCTCGTGGTTCGCTCTCAAGAAAGACACGCATGCGGTTCTTCCAAAAGGCATAGTCGTGCCCATCGAAGATATGCGGTTTGGAAGAGTATTTATCCATCGCCAAGTTCAGTGACCGGTTAAGATCAAGATTGAACTAACCGGGCTCTGATACCACTTGTTAGACCGAAAAGGCGACTAGAGGGGGGGAGGGTGAATAGGAGCACGATCTCTTTTTCTCTCAAATTGAATTCAATACGAATCTCACTCCAATAACTATGAAAGCTACGAAGATCAATCAATCATGCACAGCGGAAGACTTGTATTGAATCAACTCAAAACCCCGAAGTAAAATCAATACGAAACCAAAACAGGAAGACTCGGGCGGTCTGACCTCTCACGGGGGCGGTCAGACCGGTTGGCCTAGCGGTCAGACCGCTGAAATCGGCCAGACCTCTCGCTCGGGCGGTCAGACCGCTCGTTCGATGAACAGTGAAATCAGCCCGACAAACCGAAACGCTAATTGATCAAACTTTTGATTCGTGCGTCCAAACTTCGTGAAACTTGACACAAACCTTCCCAAGGATGTCAGGAACCTATTCCAAGCAACGATCGTGATGATCCTTGCTCAGGTTCAGACCTTTTCCCGTTTGAGCGAAGTTAGGTAAAAAACCGAGTCAAAACGAAAATATGATCTTGAGACTTGCACGTGGGTGATTGATGATCTTGATGATCCTAGATGTATTCTCACACGTCACAGCAAGCTAGATCATGTCCAGAAACTACGCAAAAACTAGCGGATCAAAAAGGACTCAAATCATCAAATAGAGAGAACGAAAGCGAAAGAACTCATCTTGAAGAAACTTTCTTTGGATTGATTTGATATGATATTGGTTCACAGCCACTCCATCAATGGATGACAAAGACTCAATACATGAGCACGAAATCAAATCCAACTCTCTAGAACCCTAACCTCCACTCCTCCTCTCCCTAAGCAAAATAGGGTTTCTAAACAATGAAAGGGTCGAAAAGCCAGGGGAGGGGGTGCAGCCACCTCCCTCCTCTATTTATAGTGGAGGCCTAGGGTTTCTAAAAGAGTCTCCCTAATGGGCTCCCGTTAAGGCCCAAAACAAACGGGTGACACACGCACGCATTTTAAAGCGCCGTGTTCATATTGTGCGGCACTCGCTGTTCGCCACGTGTAGGTTGATCCAACGGCTCTCATCATGTCGGCAAGTCTCTCCATTCCGCTCCCACCGAAACCACCATGGCACTTGCACCACCCCGCGCCGCTTGATTCAACCGGGCCGCACCGAATCGCCTGCTTCGGTCACCTTTGTCCATCTTGCACCATACTTGAGTCCAATGACTTCACCCGCATCGCCGATCGTTTTGAACCTCGCTCTCCAAGCCTAGTCCTCGATCATCCTCGCCGTTGACCGTCGTTGACCACCAAGCAACTCGCACAACAATAGACAAGAAAATCGACCGGGAACAAGTTCTTCACAACTTGACCCACGTTAGTCAAAACATGCATCATGCAACAAATATGACATGAAACCCATGAACTTGACCTAATCAAGAACCATCGCCGCCACACGGATCGACGATTTAAGTGAGAACCGGTCGATCGCTGCCTTTGGCCGGCTCGATCGCCAACCGAAGGCGGTCGGACCGCCACCAAAGGACTTAGCCAAAATTTCAACACCAAATCCGCAACCTCTCGGAAATTTAAAAAGAATAGAACTTTTGATCGGAGGCTCCAAAATTATGGGACCAAGTGCGAGAATCTCTCACTTGCCTACACCTCTATTTTTGGCCCAACCTCAAACTCAATGCCACTCAACTTGCCGGTCCGATCGCCATCGACGCCGGCCGATCGCGCCAAATCGGTCGGACGCCATCCCGGCGGTCGGACCGCCAAGATAATTCACCGAGGCATGGCGGTCCGACCGCCACCAAAGCCGGCCGACCACTTGAGACCTGACAGAATCCTGAACTTTGTCGAAAACTCGTGTTTCCGCAAACCTTCAACGTCATTGCCAATTGTCACATCATCCTAAGATCATGAGCATATCCCCATGATATCCACAAATTTCTAATGAAAAACAAAAAAAATCTATTTCCAATTATAATATAGATAAGACACAAAATTTTCAAAATTGTACTATTCAAATATCGATATACGAAGTTGGAATTAAAATAGTGTGGTGTCCAAAGTATATGGATTTGGAATTAGAAGCTTCAAAAGTTATATTTTCCAATTATATATATATTAATAACTAAAATATTCAAAAGTGTACTATCCAGGTATATGTATAAGGATTCAAAATTTGATAAGTACAATTTTGAATTTTCAAAAGTACGACATTTAAAACTCTGATACAAATTTTATAAATTTGTAGTACATTTTACCAAAAAATACATTAAGAATAATAGCATCATTGAGAACATCTGACCCGTGGGGACACACGGGTTGAGGACTAGTAATCCTAATTGAAGGGATGATGCCAATTTATCCTTTGGTAGTGGCAATAGAAAATTTTCTAGTAATAATGCTTTCATGGGTCAAAATCGTTGTCGTAATACTGATATTTTTTCTTTAGAGAATACGTTGAAACAATTTCTTTGTTACCAAATTGTGCAAAATGAAATATTTACTTAGAAACTACAAGTACATGACAATTGTTTGACTACTCTCTCAAATTAAATGTGAGTATTATCTAGTGATGTTCGAACTCTAGAAGCTAGAACTAAGGCGATAGAGCTTGAAGTTGCAAAAATTGTCGAAGGATAGACTAGAATTGTAATATCCCGTTTAGACTTTCGAGGATTTAAAGTATGAATTCATATTTTGAGTACAATTGCAAGGGGAAAATCCATTTTTTAGGGGTATTTGGACCTTGGGCTTTTGACCCACCGTTTTGGCCCAATTTGGGGATCTGGTTGGGGGGGGGGCAGCCCCTAACCCTAGCCCACTTCCCCCCTTACGCCAACCCTCCCCCATTCTAGCCACCGCCCCTTGCATCTCCCCTGCACCTCCCCCGCTACTGCAGCCGCCATCCCCAGCGCTCCCTCCCATGCCTCCCTGCCTTGTTGCTCCTTCCTTTGCAGTCCTCCCTTGCACCACCCTTCCTGCATTGGCTGCTGCTGCTGTCGGTCAGAAAGAAAGGGGAAAGGAGATCAGCCAGGGAAAAGAGGAAAGGGAAGGAGGAAAAGGAAGAGAGAAAGGAGAGGTGGATCATTGGGTTTTCATGTTCGTCGTCTTGATCTCCAAGGGTGACAATCAAGTTCTCCTTTGCTTTATTTTGTTTAGCAATTTTTCTAGTCAGGAGAAATCGTTTAGCAGCTTAGTTATGCTGCTGTATTTGTTGCACTGTAGATTCGGCTACCAATTAGGCATAATTACATACTCTCAAACTTGATTCATTTGTCATGAGAAACCTTTAGTTCATTATGATGGAATATCTTTTAGGACATGATAGATATTGAATGATCCTAGATGATTGGTTAGGACTTGTTTATTCATTCCATAGAATTTGTTGTATTGGTTTTGTGCTAATTTTGGATTATTATCTTGCTATGCTTCTAGGGTTTAATTATTTATGATTATCAAATCTTTATTCATATTTTATTGTGACCCGTGGACGGGCTTTGATAATGAATTGCTTGCTGAAATTATATTGTAGGTTGATGTAAATTAAATTGTTAAGGTAGTTTAGTGGCATTTCAGGCTCAGTGTTGGGCTGGAGTGTTACAACCGCATCATCAGGTGCGTCTCACCATGGCGAAGATGAGCCCAACCTTCTTCTTCAGCCTAGTCCACCGTAGAGCGCCACTAGCGAGCTCCATCGCCTCGCCATGGCCACCATCGACGACCGCCTTCCTCGCTATTCTCCATACCAATCCATCACCACAGGAGGAGTCCCCGTGCCCATGTAGTGCTCCTTGGCCTGCTTCCTATGTTTAATACTGTCGTATTCACCGTCGATGAACCATCCTTCTCTTTGCGTCCACTGCCCTTCGTTGCTCCATTTCAGACGGAACCATCTCCCCCCATCTCTCCAAGCCACCTAAGGCTTTGTTTGGCAACGCCGGGATTGCCCGGGATCGCCTGGGATCGACCGGGAACATCCCGGCGGGGATAGAATTCCCGGCCCGCCCGAAGTGCGTTGCTTGGATGACGCCGGGATTCAAAAATACCCGTAGCGTTCCAACCCAATCCACGGGGGAATCAAAACTCTTGTCTGGCGCGTGGTTCTTCTCCCGTCGCGTGCGCTCGCGACTGCCGACTCTTCTTCTCCGAACGGCGCTGCCTCCCCCCTCTCCCCCTTGACTCTGGTGAGACGCTGCTGGGGCTCGTCGTCGCCTTCTTCTTCACGTCCGTCGCGTCGCTCATCATCTCCGGGCTGCTCGTTGGCGGCGCCATCATCGCCGCGTACGGCGCATTCCACATGCCCAAAGACCTCTTCCTCGACGACGCGGACGCCGCCAGAAGCAACAGTGCGGCCCAAGGGCTGCTATCCTTCCTCGGAGCACCCGGATCTAGGGTTTGAGGCGGCAAACGACGAGATCTGGTAGGCTTCTTGGGCTCGGGAGGTTTGTGTTAAGATGGAATTGGTCTAGATCTGGTCCTGTTGTCGCTGTAGCCTATTTCTTCTGCAGTTCCTCATTCTATAGCTACAGATCTATTGGTTTAGTGTGTTTTGATTGAGGCGCCTCCTTTCCCAAAGATCTGTAGAATTATCTTATACATTTCACGCTGTGACGAGATTTAGTGTTGAAGTACTTTAGTATGAATGTATGATGTCGAATTATCAGTATACATGGCGTGTTCTTGGGAGTAATGAAACAAAGTAAAAATTTTATGATGCTTCGGTTGTATACTTGCAATACTTGATATGCTTGTGGAAATTGATCGTGGCAAATGAATGCTTTGGAATCATGCTGAATATTTGTTGTCAAATGTTAACTCTTCTCTTGTTGGAGATCAATGTATACGCAATGCTAGAGTAGTGGAATAAAGTCAATAGATCTGTGTGATCATCTAGTGTTGCTGTGAGCTTATGCTAATAGCTGACGTGGGAAATAATATTATGGTGTGCATCAATATGAACTTGGCTTCATAATATTTTGTAGTCGCTGTTTGGTATTGGGCTTTCTTGGGTTTGCCCTTTGGTTCAACGGCTCATGAGATGCGTAATCATCGTCTCTTTGTTTTGTGATTGTCCACAGCAATTCAAGACAGTCCTTCTGGTCCTGATATGCTAAGCCTCCTAGGGCAACAAATTTCACCTAAACCATCCCCAAATTTATCTGCTATTTTTTGGTTGGGGTGGTAGGTGGGGACAATGGGATTATGAAATAGTGGTCATTAACTTATTGATATATAGTTTTACAACAAGATTGTCTTGCATGACAAATGACAAGACATTATTTGTTTTCCTAATCGTAGAATGTAATCCATGTTGACTTGTGATTTGTCAAGTCGCATATCGGCATATCATGTTTGAAAAGCATGGACTCAATCATTGCAATCCTCGAACTCGCAAATAGATATATACTTATCCGATAATATTATCTTATACAATGTTTGTGGTTTGCTTCTATGCAAGCTTTACCGCTAAATAGGTTGTGGTGCTTGTATGCCCTTTTTCATTTAGTGTTTAGACAAAGAATGGATTGGAGCTCAAAGATGTTGTCGCAGAATAGGCCGATTACAAGGTGCGATGATATCAAAATTTAGACTTCTTACCGAGGCTGCGTACTAGCTTTGAAGAATTCAGGATAGATTTGCACGACCTGCTACGTGAATACCTTAAACTTTGAAGTCCGTAAAAACTTCAAGGACACAAGAGGATTCTTGTATAACTGATCTTTTTAACTTTGTTACTCTTCTGGTGTGATGAGCAAAGTCTAACTGAAATTTCATATATGATATTTGAAGGTGCAAGAAAAGGTTTGAGGTTGATAAAAGAGCTGCCTTAGTAGATTGACATTTTGATATACAGTAAGTATTGTTACCTTAGTATTTGGTTTAATATCATACAACTTTCGTATATTTACTGATTTTGTTGTCTTTCAAAGTTTGATCACCAAGATAGTTGCTTTCCCTCCTCCAACAAAGAATTTGGTTTAATACCATACCGCTTTCATATCTTGAGTTTAGGATTTGGTATGCTCAGTATAGTATTCTCGTTAGCTACAGTAAAGTCAACATATTAGCATATCTTTGGCAAACTTGATTGCTGTAATCTTGCACCTTCTGCTGCCTACATGTTGGAGTGGACTCAAGTAGGGAAAAACCTTGCACCTTCTGCTGCCTATATGTTGTAAGCTTGGCATGCTTTTTGCATATATTAATTTGATTGAGACAAAATCCATTGAGAAAAGCTCTGTAAGAACCATGCTGTTGCCAATGTTGCAGAAATTTGTGCATATACTAAGATTTGGTAGAGTTTACTTTATACTGTACGTTCAAGTTAACTTGATTCACCTTGTTGGTATCTACGGTGCTTAATGTAATGCGATTGTACCATGACACTGCGATATTGGTACTTGGTTTACTTTAAAAATGTTATGTTTTAGTCATAGAATGGGATTTCATGGTCTGGCTACTGGAGTATTTACATAGCTTCCACTGATGTTACAGGTTAGACTTTGGAAGAATGGAGTTGAGGAAGTGCTTGGGTTGGGCCAGCTGTCGGACTTCGAAAAGGAAGCGTTGGAAAGTCTCAAGGGTGAGCTCAAGTCCTCAGTTGAGAAGGGCATCAAATTTGCAAACGAGAATTAGTTAGGACATTTTGCATATTATAGCAATTCAAACCTGTAGTCACCAATGGCATGCTAACTTCAAGCCTGATATCAGATGTTTATGTAATAGCATCATTTGTTATTCAATTTTCTAGAGGTTGTATTCAAAATTTATAATCTGTTTTTTTTTTTGAAATTTATGGACCTTCTGTTCTGAATTTTTGTGATTTTTCGAATTTTTTGCACTTATTATTTATTTATTTATTGAATTTTCTAGACTGTTTGTGAAAATTTCTAATATTTTTCGAACTTTCTGATTTTGTTTTGGAAATTTTCCTGAATTATTCTAATTTTTTAATGTTGTTTTTGGAATTTTTATATTCTTTTTTTGCTTTCAGATTTTGTAATATATACGATCTCTAATGATCCAACTATTTGTCCAAACAAATCAAGGGATTAGATCCAAGGTGGGAGGGGATTGGGTGGAGGGAGAGGGATTAACCCAATCCCCTCTTGGATTGTTTCTCTCTTGGATAGATTTTCCTACTAGCCAAACAAGGCCTAAAATGGGTTCAAAACCTTGTGGAACACGCCCCGGACCCACTATTGTTTCCGTTTCATCGCCGTAGCTCCATTCCCATCCCTCCCGGTTGCTCCTTTCTCCCTTTGTCTCTGTTCGTTGGGGGGTGAAAAGCACAGTACTGGGCTACCGAATCGGTACTGTGCACTTGTGGTCCAGCTAGACCAGACCGAGCCCAACTTGGTTTAAGGCGCTTTACGGTAGTTTTAGCCGATTTAGCTCTGGTTCAACCGGTGTTTGACCATTTTTTACCACACTGACTCCGGTTCTACACGGTACACTAACCCTAGATCTATGTGCATCCCTCCAGCATCACTGTTCTTCATCCTTGTTCAATTTCTTGCTTTCGAAGTCACCCGATCGTTGGTTTTCCCTCCCGATAGCTTTCTAGCTCACCGAGAGTGATGTTTTACAAATGTTAGCAGACGCCGGAGATTTGGAAATGTGGTTTAGTGATGGTTGTGTGCATATGCTACCCGGTGGTTACACGTAGCAGCGTCATGCTTGGTAAAGTGCATCTGTCGGAAGCATGTAAGGACTACAAAATTGACATAATCATCGCCCATCCATGAGATTGAGAAATCGTACATGGCCTAGTACATTGTACCACTTCATGAAGTCTGTAGGAGAAGGCTCTAGTCAGAAGCTGTGGGTGAGCCGAAATGGACTTTTGAGTGCCACTTGCCGGCTACACAACGGTAGACCCCAGGTAAGCAATCGGAGACGATGTACCATAGGCCTAGTATGACCCTAACTGCTAGGATGGACCCAACGTCTACCGGATGGAAACTAATGATGTGGGACTCTTGAATGGTTTTGTTATCCCGACTCTGATCTAGTCATGGTATATTGTGGGTAAAGCTGAGCACTCTCTGCAGATATTAAACCTAAATCATTTGAATGTACCGTGCTTCCGGTAAAATGGAGCTATGTTGTGGGGTGAGATCCTAAACTCAAGGTATAAGTAGTTGTTTGAAGGTTAAAATATGGTAATTTGGTAATGATGTTGAATTATTAACCCCCTACTCTTCAAAGTAATTGTGAAACTCGCTTTCATTTAAATCAAATACTTGCAAATAAAACTATGGGTACTACTAGGCATGTTAGGTTCGCATGAACCCCCGTTGTTAGACATCCGCTGACATGTATAAATGTTACCACCATGTCTTGTTGAGTACGAATGTACTCATTCTTGTATATTTTGGTTCAGACAATGAGTAGTATGAGGCATAAGTCCCAGAGGGAGATGAGTACTTTGGCGGTGATGATCACATGTTCTAGGTCATGGCTACACTCAAGTGTAACCTGTGGTGTTGCCATATTTGGAGTCTTTTTCCTGTAATATAAGTATGTTCTGCCTGGAATTGACAAATAAGTCTTACTTTATGTAAGAACTTTATTATGGTATTGTAATAGTAACCAGAACTGGTTATCCATATGTGTGCAACTGAAATCCTGGATAGTTAGGGGAATACAGAGAAACCTGGAAAAACTGGGTGTCCCCACTGTTCTTCCATCCATTCATATGTCCTTGTAATCATTCATCCATTAACATCTTTATTAATATATCTTTAGTACTATTCTTAAATTGTTGTCATCTTGTTCGTCGTTATTTATATATTGTTCTTAATTGGTTCCCATGCATGGATATAAGTGAGTAAATCCCTAAGGGCTAGGGGTCAAGCTATCTATGTTGAGCTAAGTAATCAAGGGATGATTTAGCTTTTGTGTATGGTTTGTGTTATCATTGCTACTAGTGTTTGTATGTCATTTTTTGATGCTAGGACTCGATGGCCCCAATTCACAAATGTTGTTCATATCATGCAGAGTATATATTTGTTTCTTGATGTCTAATACACAAGACCAACGGGCATGCCAGTTAAATTTAAGACACGACTAGCTTCTGTTTCTAAATTCAAATGTTGGACCATGTGCCACTTGGGATTTCCTTTTCACCGGATTATCCTGCTAGCATGCAGGTCCTCCCAAACGGGGAAGAAATGCGGTCACGACTCACGACCCAGTGATAAAAAGGAAATTTCCCATCTTCAAATGATAAGATGAAATAACGGATAATGCCACTGCTCATCTATAATTGCGTATGTATAGAGAAGGGAATAGATTGTCATTACAAAATTGCAACTTCTATTAGAAAAACTACAAGTTATATCTAAATATATTTTTCAGCTTTGCATACTTTAAATATATTTTTCAACTTTGCATACTTTAAAAGTTCCCTCTTAATTTAGTCCAACTAACAGTTTAGACATAAAAAATGAGCATTGCCTGGTTGTGGGACCGCAAACCTTCTAGCGTGTGCCCTCGTGTGGCGTGCTCTGAGGTGTGCATGTGATGTACATCCTCTGTGTACCTAAGATATAGTTTTCACATCAACTATCAACTGAAGAGAACCCTTTCCCTACTTCTTTCACAGTAAGAGGGCTCTTCATTTCCAAAGCCGTACCGAAAAAACCAAACTGTTTCAGTTAACTCGGTTTGATCGGTATTCGGTATGGTTTTTGGAAATTAAGTTTTCTGGTAGTTCGGTTTTTCGGATAAAAACCAGCTGAGAACCGAAAAAACTGAAACAACCGAAAACCTGGTAACTCTCTGGTCTCTACGCGGCACGCGCGTAGCTCACCTCGCAGGCTCGGGCACTCCCTCCGCGTCCACGCTCGGTGGCCTCGGCCCATGACTCCATGAGCCCATCCAAGCAGAACCCAGCGCAGCTCTCTCATCCGGTCAATGGTCATCCCGCGCCTCGGCAGCAGTACTAGTGCTCACTACTCAGTGTTCACTTCTGTCATCCCGCCCCAGCGCGCCTCGGCAGCAAGCCAGCAGTTAATATGCAGCAGTAGACTGAGTTACAGTAGCATGATCAAGTAGTATTAGTGTAGCCCAGCGCAGTAGTAGTAGTGCTAGTACTGGGCCGAGCCAACAAACAGAACACTGAGCTAGTGAGTTACAGTAACATGATTGAGTTACAGTAGCACTAGTACTCAGTGTTCACTTCTGTTAGTCTGTTACAGTCTTACGGAACCTGAACTCGCAAGTATTTTGTGACCGCAAGTATTTTGACTTGCCGTATCGTTCTCAATTCGTGTCAACTTTGGTAAATATGGTATTTATCGATACCGTACCGAAATAAAGTGTTATTTACTGACACCGAACTGTATTTTAAATAATACTATATTTACTGAATTAATAATACTATATTTATTGTATACACCGTATTTACTGAACCGTATATACCGAAAAAACCGAACAAACACCCCTACACGGTAGGCCACACAACACTCTGCAGTGCCATTGACAAAGAAACTCACAACAAATGAGCCGCATCAGCTGCCAGATGTCGTCCCTAGCCGTTGCCTAGGGCTTGTCATGTATGGGAGGTGGTGGGCGAGCTATGGAAGGGGAGAAAAAAAGTTGGAAAACTTATTTTAGTGATCAAGGATATGCACAATGGTATAGACAACTGTTGTCTAAATTACCTTTTCATATCATCTATAGATAGCACTAAAAACAGCTCCTAATAGGTTATCTTTTTACATGTCTCTAAAGACAACTCCTTCATATATAATATGTTTATTTCTTGTATTATAGTCGACTATTGTATGAGAGACAGCCCAATTCTCTATACCTCTCTCTCTCTTCCACGTCATCTAATATTCTACGTGACAAGTATTACAAATAGCTGATATCACACTATTGTACATACTCTAAAAAGTCTTCTCTACTGAACTTACCTACTTTTCGATGTGTCACGAATGTGGACATACTACATGTCGTAAACAGTTATATAGTTTATACGAGAGTAGACCGGTTACATGACATACAATGGTGGTACATATAGTATGCACACAGCAACCAACACCAAACTAGGTCCTGTTGGAGCATACTAAATAGAAAAACACAGAGTGCTTAATACTTCTCGAAATGAAAGTTACGCACATCTTAAAGTAACGAAGCTTGACACTTCAGTCGCTTCATGATCCGTGAACATTCTTCAAGAAATATAAGGCGCATCCCTTATTTATTTCCTTACAGCACATGACCCATAGCGAACCACAGCATAAGATTATTCAGAAGCGCAGTCTTACGGATAGACCTCCAAGACACCTCGAGCTCCCAGTTTCTTGACAATCTTGTAGTCGCTGAACCCTGCTTTCATGAAGAGCTGGCGCCAGTCGTTCTCGTCCCGTTGCCGGCCTCTCGTATCCACCAACATGACCATGTCCATCAGCATCTGGGCTTCAAACATTATTGGCCCCACAGAAGGGCTAACAAGTATTTCTATGATGATCACCTTTCCTCCTGCTTCTCGCGAAGGAATGGCCTTCTTGCACTGAGCCAGGATCTTCACGCAATCCTCGTCGCTCCAGTGGTGCAGCACAAGCTACGATGGATAAAATTCGGTAAGATTAAGCCATGCATAAGTGAGTGACTAAGTAAACCTTTAGAGATTAAGGTAATTCTATATATGACCATGCTAGCACAGATTGACTTCTCGATTCCTCTAGCTATTTTGAAATAACCTGAAAATTTAGGAATTTCAAAATTTTGAAGCGTTTTGGTTTGAATTTGAAAACTTGTCCAATTCGGAAGTTTCTTTTGAATTTCCGCTTTCCCCTTTCAGCAAACCCGTTTTCTCCATCCGAAAATGGATTCTCCACCGTGCGCCTTCTCCTTTCTTCCTCCCCGCGTGTCATCTCCCTGACGCCGTTGCCTCCTCCTTTGCTGCCGTCACCGGGCCACCTCGCCTCGCTTTGATTGCAGCACACCTCTCCACCGCCACCTCCCCTACGCCTTCAATGCGGCGTTGGCCCCGAGCCACCGTCCGCCAGCGCCGCGCCGCTCCCATCCCGTCGCTATAACCGCACCGCCTCTACCACGCCACCTCCCGCCCCGCTCTAGTGAGGCCCGCGCCACCTCGACACTACCCACGCGCACCCATCCCTCCACTTCGCTCAGCGAAGAACCCTCTCGGTCGCCACCTCATCGTCCATGCGCCGCGCGCTACGCCCGCTTCCTCCTGCTCCCACCACCTCTTCTTTGGCTATAAAAGACCCCCTCTCGCTCCTCCTCCTACGCTCAAGCGCCCGCACCACAATCACCTTATCTCCGCCGGAGTTTCACCAGCACCGCTATCCCCTTCACCACCCCACTGCAACCCATCGCCCGAAACCCCAACCCGCAAAAACCCTAGAGGTAGGAGGACTTACCTCGGTGGAGCCTCCCTGCGTTGCGGCCCTTTGCCGCCGGCCGCCACCGCCGCGGAAGCACTGCCGGTTCCCTTCGCCTCCCTCCCCTCCGCGTGAGAGAGCCGAAGAGGCGCTCGGGCCTTCGGCCCAGCGCCTCAAAGACCTTAAGAGGCCAGGCCAAGTGGGCTGTTTGGGCCTTCGGGCCACCAAGCCGAGTGGGCTCAGCCCAATGGCTGTAGCCCATACTATTCTTTAGCCCATTACTGTTCATTTTAATTTCAGCCCAAGCACTGTGATCTACAGCTCATTAAAATTACTATTCACAACCCAGTTCATACATGAACAGTAAATATGACACTATTCATCGCAACCCTAATTTGGCATTTTATGTCCATTCTGATCGTTTCGAACACATAAAGCCCATTCCTGACTCAGTTCAGCCGTATCAAACCCCCAATGAATCTTTTTACCTTTTCATATGTTTTGTTATCTCTTTTCTATATTTTTGTTGTACTTGGATCCATTTTTTCACTCGGTTTATGTCCATTTTTTCCAAATAAATATCTACCCTCTCACACCACCTTTCTTTATGTTTCTTTTCTTATTTTATTTACTTGTATGTTGTTCGCAGCTCATTTTTTGTCAAGCCGGATTTTATTTGGTTTATTTTATTTCTTTTCGCATTAGGTCAAGACTTCGACGACCAGGCTCCAGAAGACGTCGGACAAGACCAGAATCAAGAAGAATTTGTGCAAGGAGGCAAGTCACATTGCTTGATCATTTTGAGCCTATAATTGATATATTTATTATTACTTTCATTATTGTATTTATACCAATGAATTTAAATACTAAAATAATACTTTTGAATGCCATGATAATTAGATAAAGCCCATTACCCCATAAACAATCCTACCTAGCCTTGTAGACCATATTCACCTTGACAAGTATCCATACCTTGTAGGCCATATTCACCTTGACAAGTTCACATAAAATGATATCTTTATAGATAGCTTTGTTATACAAATGTGTTTATAAATTCTAAAAAGCAGTATTGGCTTGCACCAATGGTTTTGGTGAAGAGTGGAGACCAGAAAGTTGGACAACCCAATAGACTCATTAAAAAGTGAGTCGAAGGTGAGGATACACAGCGACATGTTGGTTGAGCGGTTTCGTGGTCATTACTCCCTAGCTTAGTATACTACTCGCCCGATTGAAAATCTACAAGACATGGGGTGGGACAGGATTGGCCCTAAAGGGACACTCGCTGGTCTCCACAATGGTAGGCGCCGTTAGCACCGGGTCGATAGTTCCGCCATTGGCCGGTGGTTCCCCGAGATTGTATGGTCCAAGAACCTACCGGGTAGAGACTAGAAAGGTTGAGCAGTGAAAAGGCTTTGTTATCTCAGCTCAGTCGTACGCTAACGTGTTGCGTGTTTATGATCCGACAGTACGAGCTTGAGATATCTTGTGGGTAAAGTTGAGCAAGTCTGCATAGTACATAATTAAAGGTATTCGAATATGCCATGCTTCCGGTTAATGAAGCTGTGTTAATGGGTGATTCCAGTATAGAGGCATAAGTAGAGTTTTTGAGTTGTTAAATTGGTATTTGCAATTGTTGAGAAACCCACTGATGTTATTATTTATTATTGTTTTACTGTTTTATAAACTGCTTTAAATACAAAATGTATCCACATATGCCTGTTATGGTAAAACTGTATCATTCCATTGATAATCCTAGCATGTAATTAATTAGGATTTCCATGTGGCTTGTTGAGTACGGTAGTAGTACTCATTCTTGCAATCTGCAAAAAAATCTACAGAGGAAATCTGGAAAAAGGCAGAGGATCCTTGTGAACAGGATTTTGGTGGACATCAGAAGGCAACGACTACTGTTACTAGGTCTTGACCGCGCTCAAGTGTGCCTGTGGTTTGAAAGTTCTTTTGTCATATATTATATTAACTTTGGGCTTAGATGGCCATGACAGGTCAAAACAGGTTGATAAGCCTTAGCTTTGTATAATAAAAGTCTGGTTTCTGTTGTAATCAGAAGCTTGCTTGAGATACTATTTGCTTTGCAACTGCACATCCTGAACGGTTACGAAGGGTTTAACGGTCCCAAAAATCAGGGTTGTTACATATTTTTATATAGAACCCTGTAATTTTCTCACGTACGTGGTGAAACATGCATATAGGAAGGCATATATTTCCCAATGGTTTCCCAGTTCATACCTTCAGCATCACAGCTTGAGCAGGTGGGATGGTGTGGAACATGTCACCCGCGACATAGTTAACGACGCCATCGGCGGGGGCTCTCTCGATCACCTTCGGAAGGTCCAGCACGTTGCATTTGATGTGCGGGAAGGCCTTGATGATGGCCCTCGCCGTCGTGCCCTCGCCGCCGCAGCAGTCAGTCAGGGACTCCAGCCCCTTGAACAGGTCGCGGCACTCCCGCAGTGTCGTGCCGATCCCCAGGTTGTCGTGCGCCGCCAGACATTCATTGGACACCGCGTCGAGCTCTGGGTCCAGGAGCGGTGTGCTCTCGTCGAAGAGTGATGCGCCGTGCACGTCCTCGAATGGTGACGGCACCGGTGGCCCGACGTCCTTCTTGAACCAGTCAGCCAGCCCCAGCGCAGCTTCCACGTAGTGCCGCGAAGTCACGGCGAGCACCGCGGACGTCTGGCTGTGGTGTTCGTCGGCCACGACGCCGTCCACGAGGATGCGGGACATCGGGGTGAGGCGGTAGTGCTCCACCTCAAAGTCGTTACCGCCAGCTGCGAAGACGCCCGACGTGACCAGGGGCCGCATGAGGCGGCGGAGGAATGGCAGCTTTGACTGGGGGAGGGACAGCGAGGCGAGCAGGTCCGGCGGCGAGGCGGCACCGCCGAGGCGGTGGATGGCGGTTGGGATGCCCAGCTGAACGGCGCACCGGATCCCCATGGACGTGAGGTAGTAGAGGCTGTGACGCCACAGGTCAGCCTGTGCCTGCAGCAGCTCAGCGTCTGTGGGAACCTCTATGGTCTGACCCTGAGCCGCCATTGGTCTCTCTCTCTGAGTGCGTCGTAGTGTGCATCAGTCGGCTACTATCGAGCATATATAATTAATTAAACAGGTTTAGTTAACCTCGTGTGGAGCTCAAAGTAGTTGGGACATCGGCATCAAAATAATAAATTACAATTCAGGCTCGAGTCTATGTAAAGGAATTATTGAGACCTAACCTTGCACCCAAACCGAGTTGCGTGGGACCGACAGGTACGTAGTTATACTGGAAAGTTTATTTATTGTATGTACACATATATTCTAGCATAGTAGCATACAACATGTCATCTCAAAAAAAAAAAAAGGGAAGCATACTACATGTTGTACGTGTATATGAATTTTTCGAGCTTTTTTTTTGAAGAGGACAAAATGGGTGCATATAGTACCGAATTATTATTCACTTATATAATAAATTTAAAACCAAAAATCATAAAAGTACGCAAGCTAGGTGTGAGGTGTTGATCACAAGTCTTCGTTGTCGGCTAGTGGCGGTCTCCACAATCGTTTCTCCTCACCGTAGCACACATAAGTCCTGACAGAACTATCTTAGGATGTAATGGTAGGTATACATGGTTATGACCTTATACACCCACCCAAATTTGAGTCTCACTTTTATTTTAAATTTAAAGTGTGAGGTAATAAAAAAAAAGGTCCTCGTGATGGCTCACACAGGGGCCATATGCATGAGAGTTGCATTATTGTTTCTTTAAATCAAGGTATGTAAGGGGCAGAAGAATCGAGTTTAACTTGCCACCGCAGCACCACCTGATGAGATTGTATTTCATTTTTTTCTTGAATCATGCATGATCCGTTTGATGTTAGAAACTTGCTAACCTAATCAAGATGAGATCTTCCAACTATTAATTTATATTAATTTATGCACAACTACATCCTTAAATATATAAGTCGTTTTTTGACTAATTTTTGCAATCACCAATGCAAGATTTTGGCCATAATTTTCTATCAAAATTTACTAGTAAAAAGACAAAAATTATGTCATGAAATTATGCGTGATGGAAAGCTGGCCCAGGTGAGATCGTGTATCCCTTTTGATAGAGGTTCTTAATCCCCCGGGATATCTCGCCAGGAAGATGAGAATCATTCCAGTCCACTGGTTCAAGTTCTGTAGCTGTAGTAGTAAGCCTGTTCCAAGACAAATATAATAGCATTATTTTTCATGTGGTAAATCCATTTACTTTTATATGTATCGGTTGTCCAAAGTCCCAAAGGATTGACCGTATCGATGTAACATCCTAACCCACCAAAGTGCACGGAATGTCACCACCGTTGGCCCAGCTCCAAAGAGAACTCATTGATCTTCCTTCTTATCATGTGTTTTGACACACACACTCATAGGGTGGAAGACGAACACATGCAACAGTTATTCGTGACGAGCTTGTGAGCGTCGTTTTCTCCTGCTTATAGAACTACTACTCCTGGACATGGTCTCGCACGACGAAGCGTGCTCCATGATTTGTTACACATATGCAAACTCACGTTACACACCTAACACAATGACATGCACACACATGTTAAACATACTTAGTCTGACAAGATTAATTCCAATATTCTCCCCTTTAATCTTATCTTGTCACACGCTATCACGAGAAATAGGATGAACACGCACAACTTTTCACTCGGAGGAGATCAACATAGAGAATGAACTCACACATAGAGTTTGGCACACGGCCGCAACTACCTGGTTGTGGCTTTTCTCTTCTCTCCTCTTCGCTGTTGCTACTCCGCCGGTGACACGACTCAACGGCGATGGAGATTCGGACCTTGCCATCCTTGGCATAATCTTAGGCATCCAACACACCACGACACACTCGAACACGACACCGCAACTACCTAGTGCCAACTTAACTCTTTCACCAGGAAGAAGTAGAGCACAAAATACAAAATATTTGGTGACGGGCACACAACTTGCGTCGGGATGGCTGTTGACTCCTCGGCCTCGAGCTTTCCGACAAGCCACCTCTCCTCGGTGGCGGCTAGCTCCCCTCCACAGTCACCAGCACGTGCGCCCACCTGAGCCACCGCCACTCCTCGCATGGAGCCACGTTAGCGCGTCAATGCTTGGAGAGCCGTCGCCGACCAGCATCTCCATGTCGAACCTCGCTCTGAGCCGTCGCCGACCAGCATCTCCATGTCGAACCTCGCTCTGATACCAAATATTAGTCCATCTCCCGGAGAGAACTCATTCATCTTCCTTTTTCTCTTGAGTCTGACACACACTCATACGGTGGAAGACGAACACAGGCAAAAGTTATTCATGACGCGCTCTAAAAGCTTGCGTCGTTTCCTCCTGCTTATAGTCCTACTACTCCTGGACGTGGTCTCGCATGACGCAGTGTGCTCCACGATTTGTTACACACATGCAAACTCACGTGACACACCTAACACAATGCCATGCACACACATGTTAGACATACTTAGCATGACAAGATTAATTCCAACAACCCCTACATTTTTCACTCTGAAATTAAACCATAATTATTTACAATGACCTCAGTCATATCCCTAAAAAAACTATACAACAAGTTATCTTACAACAAGCATATCATGATAATATAAATAAGAATAAATATACACACATAACTTGGGACCTATGGCCTACACTACTACAAAAATGATTTGTAGCAACACCACCTTTTTCACAGTAGGGGCGGCTCACTTACCAAGCGCCCCTACAGTGGCTGTGCTCGGCCCAGCTATACCAACCGCCTCTACAAATGGTTCAGCAGAGGCGGCTGGTATCACCAACCGCCCCTACAAATGGTTGGATTTGTAGGGGCGGCTGGAAACACCAGCCGCCCCTACTGTTTGATTTGTAGAGGCGGCTGGTCTCAGCCGCCCCTACTGGTTCATTTGTAGGGGCGGCTGGATAACCAGCCGCCCCTACAAATCGACCAGCATATAGTGCCCAGACCCCTTCTTCCTCCTCGAGCTGCACAGTGCAACCCGAGAGAGGAAGGAAGGGAGGCCTTGAGCACCTCCCAAAAATTGCTATTTTGAGGGGGGAAGGTTTTGAGTTAAATTCCTTTGGTGGAGAGGTTGTTGGAGGTAAGAAAATGGTTTTCCATACATCTTTTTGAAGTTTTAATGGTGGGTTATTGCTTAATTAGAGTTTTGATTTTCTCTCTCTTCTATGGTGTTTGAGTAATTTATGGAGCAAATGAGGCTAAAATTTTGAATATGCTAGGCTAAATTAGTTATGGAAATAATATCATACCCTTATTTAGTCATTCTTCCTTGATTTTAGTGGACTATTAATTAGTTTTATGGATGTTTGAGCTACATCTAGATCTAGATACCTAGAACTAGGGTTTGTTTTTTTTTACTAATTACATTGTTATTAATTTAGTGGAATATATTTACAATTGCTATTTACATTGCACCATACATTTAGAATTATTAATCGAATTTAGAATATCCTTCCATAAAATTCCTATGTATATTTTTTTGAAGTAATAATTAATTTGTGAAGTATTAATTAGTCCTATTAATTCTTATCTTTGTTTTCTATATTGAAATAAAGATGGACGACAGAACTCTTGGATGTATGGTAAACAAAGGTGGGAGCCAAGTTTCGTGATGAAGTGGATAAATTTCTTCAAGCCGCAGAGCCATGCAATGTCTAGCAATAATAGTGGTGAAATTCTTTGTCCGTAGCGATTGCAAGAACTATCTCGCATGGAAAGATGTGACTATCATTAGATCACACTTGATTATGCGAGGATTTGTTAAAGACTACACGCTTTGGAATCATCATGGTGAAGCGGTTATTAACAACGTTGATCCGTAAGAAGACGACGACGATTACCTAGATTGCATGGACCAATATGTAGCTGAATATGATGCGAAATAGACCGTGAAGAAGAAGGTAGTGGTGGTCATAACGACGGCCGGTGGCAATGATGGCGGAGGACGTGTCGGGATGAAGATGACGGTGATTATTTGGAGGAAATGCTTCGGCCATTGGACCGAGATTTTACTAAAGAGCCCGAAAGGTCTAGAAAATTTGGAAAGGGTTAAAAGCCTCAAGGAGACTTTGTATGGTGTTGAAAAGGGTTGTCCGGCACACCGGGCGGTGCTACGTTTTGTGCTTGAGCTACTCATCCCGAAGGCTAAGTACGGCCGGTCGATCAGTAGTTTCAATGATCATTCGCCTCTCTGCCTTGGTTGCTTTGCCACGGCCAAACTCGCCCCCGCCAACACATACGGCGAAGAAGGTTATAAGTCCATTGACAATGGGGTTGAAAAATCCATGCATGCCCGAACCATTGTATCCTTTACTGTGGCGATACGCTCAAGTCACTAGATAAATGCCCCGTGTGGCACTAGTCGTTACAAGAACAATGACCTTTACAACGGGAAGAAGCCTTCACAGGAAGAAGAGGAAGAAAGGTGGGAAAAAGGTGGTACAAGATTCTCAACCCAAAGAGGACACTCCATTAGGCATCGATGCAAAGCGAGAAGAATCCCGCCTTGGTAATGTGGTACCTACCGACCGTCGATCGCTTGAGGCGTATGTTCCTAAACCCTAAGGAAGCTTCACTCATGACATGGTGGGATGATGAACGCAAGGTGGGTGATGGTAAGATTGGACACCCGTACCGATGCTACCCGTGGCAACGCTTTGATGCAAAATACCAAGAATTTAGCAAAGACCCAAGGAATGTACGGTTTGGCCTTAGCACGATGGAATGAATCCTTCAATGAGAGAACCGTGAGCATAGTACATGGCGATGATCTTAACCATGTACAACATCCCAACGTGGTTGTGTCGAAGAGAAAATATCTTCTCCTCACTATTCTCATTCAAGGTCCCAAACAACTGTGCATTGATATAGATGTGTTCCTCGAGCCTTTGATGCAAGAAATGGAGAGGCTATGGCGGTATGGAGAGCCGATGTACGACGCCTTCAGAAAGGAGGACTTCATATGTAGAGCCATTATCTTTGTCACTACCAATGATTACCCTGCGCTGTTTGCTTTGTCTGGACAGATCAAAGGGAAGACGGGATGCTTAGTATGCTTGGATGGTACTACATGGGTGTTCCTGGATGCATTCAAGAAGACAGTTTACCTAAGGTACCGACGATTCTTAAAGACAACTCACAGGTACCGCAGAAAGTTGTTCTTCAAATTTTGTGACAACAAACCAGAGACCGAATCCCATCCAGAGAGACGTCAAAACGGGCAACATGTGTTCGAAATGGTGAAACACATACATGTCGATTTTGGAAAGAAGAATGCGGATGGGACAAAGAGAGATAGAAGCACACCTCCTGTCCCCGGTGTACCTTTTAAGAAAAAGTCGATCTTCTTTAAGTATCTGCCTTATTGGCCGGACTTGGAGGTCCCCCATGCCATTGATTCTATGCACTTACAGAAGAATGTATTTGAGAGTCTCATTGCTACCTTGATGGACACGGGCAAGACAAAGGATGGTCTAAGATCACGGAAAGACATGGTGCAGCTAAATGTGAAGCCAGAGCTTCACCCGATACCTCAGGGTAATGGAAAATACCTCCTACCCGCAGCTAGTTTCAACCTGACTCGAGATGAGAGGAGGGCGATCTGCAATTTCTTGAGAGGGGTAAAAGTTCCCACTGGGTTTTCAGCCAACGTGAAGAAGCTAGTGTCAATGAAGGACCTGTCAATAACACGCTTCAAGGCTCACGATTGTCATGTGATGCTCACATTGTTCCTACCTATTGCAATCAGGGCTATAGAGCCAGAGTTCTTGAAAATGGCCATCACCCGCATGTGTTACTTCTTTTCGAAGATCTCACGAAGACGATTGGTGAAAATGAGCTTCGTGACCTACATGAATTCGTGGTGGAGACAATAAACCAACTAGAGATGTGTTTACCTCCGCTTTTTTGATATAATGCCACATCTCATGATTCACATGGTTCATCGATATCTGCACCGGGCCCTTGCTACTTACATGAAATGTGGTCCTACGAACGGTTCATGTCGGTTCTTAACCGATACGTGCATAATCAAGCATGCTCAGAGGGCTCCATGATAGAGGGTTACAATACCGAAGAAGTCGTCGAGTGCTGTCAAGAGTACCTAAAAGTACAAAGAGGGATTGGTAAACTCGATTCTCGTCACAAGGGTAGGCTGACTGGGAAGGGCACCAAGGGGAGAAAAGTCTTCATCGACAAGGATTTCAACGAAGTTAGTCAAGCTCATTATAGTGTCTTGCAGAGTACAGAAATGATGCAACCGTACATTGATGAACACTTGGATGTCATTAGGCGAGAGTAATGGTCGCTCGACGATTGGGTCATGAAACAAAGACAAGCATCGATTCACTACATGGTTGAAGGAGCAAACCTACCGAATAGGAAACCAGAGATGATATTACCATCGGAAGGTTGGTGGGGCCCATCGAGACAAGTGACATCATGGCAAGCTTACGACATCAATGGGTACACGTACTATACCAGCAAAGGATAGTAATTGTGTGAACCAAAATAGCGCTGTTCGAATAGAAGCCATCAACGGAATGGGGCAAAAGACCCCATACTTTGGCATCATAGATGATATATGGGAACTTGACTATGGAATGGGTATACAGATGGCCATGTTTAGATGTCGCTGGGTCAAACAACACCAAGTGAATGAGATCGGGTTCACAGTCGTGGACCTCGAGAATATCGGATACGCAGATGACCCTTGGGTGCTCGCTTCACGTGTCACACAAGTTTTATATTTACGTGACCCGAAAACTAACCTACCCCCAAAAAAGAAGACAAAGCATGTGGTTGCCTTCGGGAAACAAACTATTATCGGAGTAGACGGAGTGGATGATGTTGATGAGTACAATAACTACGATGAAATGCAACTATTCACTAACTTTCCTAAGAAGATCGGTGTCGTGGAAAAGAACTTGCCCAAAGACATACTGCCATGGGAACGAAAATGTGCCAAGGGGAAACTTGTTACAGGCTAGTTGTTCAAGTTTGATGCATGGTGTGTGTATCTGTGGTACTATATATATATATATGTATGTATGTGTGTTCAGCATGCATGGAGTGTGTTTGGAGAAAATGTCCAGAACCAAAGTTGTATATTTTGATGAGTTCTACAACTTTTATTTTTACATCCTTTTCATTTGACATCATTTTCCATAACTCTGTTCAAAGATTTCATGATTTAAAAAAATTGTAAATTATTTGTAGGGGCGGCTGGTTCAGGAACCGCCCCTACAAATCTATTTTTAGGGGCGGCTTGTAATCTCAACCGCCCCTACAAATCTTTTTTAGGGGCGGCTTGTAATCTCAACCGCCCCTACAAATCGCCCTCCTATATAAGCTGGAGGGCGCGGGCGAGGCCGAATCGGCTAAGTCATTGGCGCAGTCGCCAAAATTTTTCCCGCCGCCGCCGTTAGGGTTTGCGCTTGCCGCCGTCGGCCCGCCCGTCGCCTCTGCCGCCCGGTCCGTGCGCTCTCACGCCGGTGCTCCCTCTCCGACGCCGGTGCTCCCTCTCTCCGACGCCGGCGTCCCTCTCTGATCTCGCTCCCTCTCCGACATGGCATGAGGAGGTGGGCCCACCAGAATGTTGAATAATCCTTGATATTAGTTTATGTGTTTACTATTTCAGTTTTTGTTGTGCATGTGCATGGCTAACTGCTAGTCATGGCATTGAGTGTTTCAGTTTTCTCGTACGCATTAGTAGTTTGTGCGTGTTCGACTTCCAGAGATTCGCGTGCGTAGAAGCCGGCAAGGCTAACACAGAAATGCTATGCAAAAATTTCTTCCACGTATGGCTGAATATGTTATGATTGTATACATGGTTTTATGTGTTGTTTAAAGGGGCACATGGCTTGGTATGTTGTATACCGAGGACGACAGACGGGGTCTTTGCAACTTGGGCTCAATGCCATGCTCAAGTCATCGGTTTTCGCGAATCGCCGCTACAAAAGCTTCCAGTCAAAACAAGAGGCGAGTCTTCCTACTTGGAGTTCAACCGTTGTGAAGATGACAGAGTTTTTGCGAAGCTCACGCTTATCGTTGCAAAAAAATCTTGGCTATTTCTTGTTTGCATGGTTCGAGTCTTTAATGTTGGCAGTGCTCATCTTTTACATTGTTAGACGGGGAACAATTGTCCGTGATGTTGTACCTATAACCATGTACCTCTTATGCTCTCAAACCGAGTTTCTGCTTTAATGATCATGTCAATTCTCATTGGAGTGCATATGTTCTACTTGTACTACTCTCATCTCTCTTCCTTACTACTATTATCGCTATCTTCTCTTCTTCCTTACTATTTGTACTACTCTCATCTCTCTTCCCTACTACTACTATCTTTGCTCTATTAGAGGATCAGAATAGTGTTGTTTATCTGTATTTGTTGCATCTATTAGAACAAAGCACAAAATGACGGGACAACAGACGACACAACCCGAGGCCCCGAACAAGTGCCAATCTTTGAAGACGAACAACGAGTTGCTTATCGAGGAGCAGTTCAACCAGAGCTAGACGATGATCTACAAATGTTATTAGATGGGGACCATGAGGAGGCTAATGATGAAGACGCTGACAAGGATGAAGAAGAGGGATATGTAAGTCCGGAGGATCCTTTCCCACAGTAATGCATGAGGCCAACCAAGAGGAGTTGGACAGGATTTTGATCCGAACGAGGAGGTAGGGATAAAGCCTTAGTTCATACATTATGCTTGTATATAAGATCGTGTTATCATTACTAACACTTCGACCTAATAGGCCCTTCTCGAACTCTACGACGTCGCGACATCTCGCAGACAAGAAGTAGCAGAGCAAGAGCCACAGAGCCACAGAGGCAAGAAGTAGCAGAGACACCGATGGCGCCTCGGCTCCACAACCCGGCCACAAACTCGGGCAGCAGCAAAGAGGGGACGAGGGAAAAGAAGTGCTAACATATATCCAAAGGACACAAGATATGTGATAAGAGAGGTCGGGAGGCTAGGGAGCCACTTGAGCCAAAACATCTCGAGCTAAGTGGCGTAACGCATTGGGGCGCTGTAAGAGATGAGTTGAACCCGCAATCCCAACTTGGAAAGAAGTACCACCGATACAAAGAAAGTCTTATGGGATAAGTGATGACCGTTTTAGATTCCGTGGAACCGAGGAAATGGTACGCCGTCACGCTATGAAGCGATTGGAGAGTCATGGAGGTTGGAAGTCGTCTCTCAACGTCAAATATGTCCAAAGGGATTAACTCCCTTCAAGGAGTTTGGCAACATAACTCTGGACAATGGGAGCGGTTTGTGGCTCGAAGACTTCAATGAAGCATTGGCCTCGGTGCGTAACAGCGAGCGCGAAGAAGAACGTGCACCACCATCATCTAGGACCCGGTGGGTACTATGGAAAGGAAGAGCAATTTAGGAAGATAGAGGAAGATGCCGCATCAGCTGGGACATACAACTTGCAGGGGGTTTCAAAGCGCACAAGGAACTGGATCCTTTCGAGGAATAAAGAAGCATCCAAGGCGCTTAAGTTTAGTAAGCCAGAGACCGAAGAGACAGTATCAAAGATACTGAACTATGCTGAACAGCGGCAGAAGGGCTTATTTAAGCCTTCCAGAGAGAGGGATGAGCTTAGCCTTGCCTTGGGAAACCCCGAGCACACAGGCCGTGTCAGGGGGCTAGGGAAAAGAGTGATATGGAAGGAGGGATTTGAAGAGGATATGCACATGTACAAGAAACATGATAGAGACCGAGAGGCTAACCTTGAGGTCCAAGTAAAGGCTCTAGTTGCGGCGTTGCAGGAGCAAGGATCACAACGAGGCGCGAATCGTAATGCCACCACCGGACAACTGGAAGTTCGCGCAGCCAAGGTTCCACTGCGACCACAACCGCCGTCGATCGCATACGGAACCTACTCCTTGCACTTTGGTTGTTCTCATGGGCAGGCAATCAAATATGATTGAGGTGGCAACGGTGAGGCACATCCTCCAGAGGCACTTATCACACTAATCGGATCCCGCGGACTACACTAGGGTCGAGATTCGCACCGTGAAGCCCGAATTCACCGGTGGAGGATAGACTTTCCAACTCCCGAGGGACTTCAAATACTCGAGAAGTAGTGAACCGATTCGTCCTCGCACAAGCGAGACATCATATTGACTACGATTACATCGCTCGTGAAGACACCGTTACGCTTTGGAGGAGTTGAGGAGGGGAGATACGACACCACATCATGACCAACAATTGCTCGAGATGCGACACCGCCACCTCGCGATGACGTGCCTCATGATATGCCACCGTCTTCACCGCCTCCGGAGGATGTGTAGAGCCGACACATGAACAACAAGAGGCCGCACAACAAAGATAAAGAGCATGCGAAACAAGTTGATGCACCAAGGTGCCCACGGCGAGCCGTAAATTCGAAAAAGCATCCAATCAAGATAAGGCCACTTATGTGCCGATGATGATGTCGTGGGGTGGAAAGGTGGTATGGCCATGATATGTTCAAGCCGGAGAACCAAGCGCCAAGATTTGAGAAGGCCGTCACCAAAGAAGCGGAAACAAGTGCAAGGGCGGGCACCAACCAAAACCAACCAGTTACTTGCAAGTACGTAAATGTTGAATGCATCACATGGTCAAAGAATTGCCCGCAAAAATATGAAAGAGGCAAGTGTTTCCTTCCAAATCGGGTGATCCAAGACTACCAATTGGAATGAAAAGGTTTCATGATTGGTACTTGCGTGCTATCCCGACGAAGGTACATCTCATAGAGGCAAGGTTCCCGCCCATGACATTTGGAGGCCCAAAAGGACAAATTGCCTTTGACTTTGATGACATCCATACTATCTTTCGCCTCGGAGAAATGGAAACCAATCTCATTCGCGTGTGGTGCCTGTAAGTCCTAGTCCTATTGCATTGATATGATTGTAATCTTTAGATTTTGTTATAACTAACTAACCCGCGCTATGATTTGTAGAATGCAAGTGCACATTTCAAGTAAACTTCCTAGCAAAGACCAAGCAGGGTACTTGGACCCTCAATTAATAGCCCAAACGAGGTTTAATTTCCCCAGCAAGTGGGGACTGGACCACAAGGAGCTGGCCCGTGGAGAGACCGTTGAGGAGAAAGATAAAATACGGAATGAAAAAATTAGGAAGGAGTGCTATAAGGTTGCGGCGTATATTTCGAGAGCTTTCTCCAGAATGCAAGACAAATCCTATATATTTCTACCCTACAACTTCAAGTAAGTTTAACTATATCCTTCAATCTTTAATGAGCCATATTATTTTGTTCGATGCAAACGAGCTTATCTATTCCTATGATTAAATTCATGCAATGAGCATTGGATTTGTGTAGTCATCGACCTCAAGCTAGGCATGGCGTGGGTCATGGATCCACTTGATTATGACGAGTCGCTTTACAAAGATTTCATAAGCATTCTTAAGATGTATACTTATCAACCATCCTCATCGACTTTTGACTTTTCAATACTAACTAACTTGCTTTTGTTAAATTCATTCGAGCAGAGCGCATGTGTACTACGTCCAACAAACTCAAAGGGTGCATGATCCGAGAGGAAGGGTGACCTATATGTCAAAACAAGATGGCGGTAAGTGCAACTTACTTTAGTACTTCCATTACGTTGCCGCCACAAGCATTGACGTTTTTATATGCGAAACTCACAGTGCCACAAGCAGAAGCCCAGGAGTTTGCACTGTGGATATTACGTATGCACTTACATGAGTGTCACCGGTGCTTACAGGAGACACCCCTTTATGGTATGTTATAACTAATTCACTCGTCGTATAACACACGCATATGTTATGAAATACTAAACTTAAAATTGTCTTGTAGTGGAAAGATGAGATAGGAATTTGTAGAAAACCACTCAACGATGATAGCCTCCTGGAGCTCGTCGGGGACATTTGCAACTTCATAATGGATGCTATTATACACGTCAGAGGTACATACCATGACGACACGTCTATGCTAGGACGTCGCCCTGAGTACGAGTTCCTTCGTGAGTGGGAAGGAATGCATTTAGGACATTGAGAACAATGTGTATGTAATATTATCGCACTTTATGCTACAAGTGTTTGTAATGATAAATTATAAACATGATGTTGCGCGGATGTGAATATAATGTCTCGTTGAACTTGTTAATATCATGTCTTCAATTATATATATATATATATATATATATATATATATATATATCATGCATGGTTTGATATATATACCGTGGTTTGAGAATTTCAATTTTTTTAAGGAAAAGCAGTTGTAGGGGCGGTGTGGTTGCAAGCCGCCTCCACAGAGAAAATTACAGAGGCGGCTGGTCATCTAAGCCGCCCTTACAAATCTAATTTGTAGAGGCGACTTGTAATCCAGCCGCCTCTACAAAACAATTTGTAGGGGCGGCTCTATACACCAACCGCCTCTACAAATAAGATTTGTAGGGGCGGTTCAGAAACCGCCCCTACAAATCTCTGATTTGTGGCGACGGTTGGGTAGGGGCGGCTGGCCGAGCCGCCTCTACAGAGGCTCACCAGCCGCCCCTACAGTGCTCTGCTGTAGTAGTGCTAAGAACGAGTGGGACCATGTGCCCGAGAACGTTAGGAACCATGCGCTTGGGAGCATTGACTAGCAACAATACTATTAAATAAATCATTATCATAAATGTAATTATAACTCATCATTACCACGTGCACTGATACTACTCATGATCCATGGGAACCTGGATTTACATCTAGACCCTCTGTGTATCCTAAGTTAGTCTCATGATCAGTAGCTCGCTCACATAGTACAGTATCGATGAATATTATATCCATACATGCGAATAAATATAATAATTAAGATAAATAGACCACAAGATTGAAGTCTTACATCATGGGCTGGGAAGGCCAAATACAAATGAAATCTTGCAGTGGAAAAGATAAATAGCGTGGTGACCCTCAAGATATGCCCACAAGCAATCGACTGGGGTAAGCGACCTAGTACTTGGCGTCATTCCCATCTCCTGGTGGGAAGGGTGTATCTGTTTACCAGTTGGAATGTTCCGTTATTGAATCCACATATATGAGCAATCTTGACTACAAAGGTACTCAGCAAGCCATCACCGTAAATGCAATTATATGTGTGCCTTTACTCTTAGGCATACATCTCATGTAGTTACATACTCAGCTACTTTCTTTTTCATCCAGGGCCACCAATATGTTTCCTTCATATCCTGGTACATTTTATTGCTCCCTTGATGGGGTGAGTATGTAGATTGATGTGCTTCCTTGGGAATTAGGGTCTTCATGTATGTATTGTCTAGCACACATGCTCTTTCGAAACCACAATAGGGCCTATCCATTCAGGGTGAACTGTGATATTTTACCTTTCTCCATATCCTTCTTGATCTTCAGGACATCCTTGGCATTCGCGTGAGCTTCTTTAATCTGCTCTTCAAGCGAAGTTTAGACTTCCATCATGGTGATGTGTCCTTGATTTACCAGCTCCAAATTGAGTTGATTGAACTCTTGTGTAGCTCTGGCTGGTGTTCCTTGACAATAGCAATATTGCAATAAGCCTTTTTTCTCAAGGCATCTGCTACAACATTGGTGTAATATCCCAATTTTCTGAGTTTCAAAACCCGTTTGAGTAGTTTAGTCCCTTGGCAAAATTCACCAATTTATTTTAATTTAATAAAGCTTAAATGAGACTTTAAAATGTAAAAATAATTTAATGTGATTAATCTAAACATCAATTAATTTGAAAACTATTTTATTTGAGTTCTTTGTGCTTGGAAATATTTTCCAGATTTTTTTGGAATTTTTCAGAGTTCATTTGCTATTTTTAATTTGTCATTTGGATTTTTTGGTATTTCTAAAATGCAAAACCTATTTAAATCTCAGGAAATTCTTGAGGCCAAAATTCTTTAGCCTCGCCCAATTCTCCCTCTTCCGGCCCATTCCTGCCCACGGCCCACCTTCTATCTCCCACCCGCTCGCCCACGCTCGGTCCCACCCATTAGTCGCATGCTTGTCGTGCGCGACGCTAACTCACCCTAGCCACAGTCGCTGACATGTTGGCCCTATTGTGTTATTGTTCATCATCTCTGACTTGGGCACGACATGGACTCCGGAGCTGATTGGATTTCTTGGCGTTCACGCTTGGGACTCTCTCGATCGGCAGGCTATAAAGGGGAGGGGTAGCCCTCGGCTTTCGCATCCCAACCGCATAGTCACCGCACAAAAGCTTGAACCATAGCCGTCAGAATCGCTTGGAGAAGAAAAGTCACCACCGAAACCTTCGTCGTCGAGTTCCTCCACCGTCAGCACACCTCGAGATTCATCATCATCACTATCGGGATTGCAAGGAGCAGATCTACACCGCCGTCACCTTGATTTCACTTGAGCATCAGTGGAGTTCTGATTCCTTTGACGACCATGCGCCTTCGCCACTTCGACCTCGCCGCCTGCCAGCTCCATCATCCCCTTGTGTCCATGAGTGTACTGTCAAGTTTGCAATCACACCAACTTCCTAATGCGCGCAACCATTTGCTCTGCCATGGCCCAGAACGCTGGTGACCATCGAAACCCAAGCGCCACCGCCATCACCTGTTGGTGATATGCCTTAGAGGCAATCATAGAGATGGTTGTATCACGTCTATGTTTATGAGTTATTGAATAAATGTTATTCTGTTTCTTGAATGAATCATCAATTATAAAGATTAACAAGTATGTGACTTGTTGGTGAAGCTCTCTAACTTATATGATGTCATTCTAAATGTATCCCTGGTCGGAACTCTATTAACTTATCGACCAGCACATATATTAATTGATGACCATGTTTCACTGGTCATGGATATAGGGATATTGAATCAATAATATGAACACATATTAGAGAACATGGTGTTGGATTGACCCACCTTGAGACATTGTGGAGATTGTTATGATTTCATGTGTCATCAGTTGGTCTCAAGCTATGATGATGTATAATCTTTAGACCTGAGATCAACATGGTTTCATGTGTAATAGTACACTTAGGGTTGCCAAACGCTACTCCGTAATTGGGTAGTTATAAAGGTAGCTTTTGAGTATACTATGAAACATGCGGAGGAATGTGACTGGTCGGATATGAGATTTGCCCCTCCTAACATAATAAGAGAGATATCTCTGGGCCCTTTGATGTGGTTGGATAAAAAAAGTGCATGGCCATGCCACAGGTGGTCGAAGAGTTTGACCACATGAAGTTATCCGACACTCAATCGAGAAAGTATTGAACAGTCCATGGATGACATAATATCTCATCTAGAGTTCAGCCAGATATCATGAGGCAAAGTGAGAATACACAAGAATGTCATTCAGTTTGATTAGATACTGACGAGGATGTAATAATCCTTATTTTACTATTTATTCGTAATTACGTATTATAGGTAAATACGACATCACACAGTTACTAAGTATACCCCTTACAGTTGTAAGGGAGAGATCAATCGGGTGGTCGTATGTCCTTCTACGACCACCCCCATACTCGTAAGTATTTCTACGACTACCGTGTAATCGTGGGTTCTCCTACGATTACCTTCGGTCATAAGTCTTTCTACGACCAGTATCCAGTCGTAAGCTTTTCTATAACTACCCCTTGGTCGTAAGTTCTGCTAGACCAGTCCTGCCATGACTTCTCCACAGATAACTAGGTCCACTCGCCAGTAGGCCCTATTAATTGTGAGATCTGAGAAGTCAAGATACGTAGTTATACCTGGAATAACTACAGATGACTCACAATTATCTCTGATTGATAACCGTCAGGCAACGTGGGGAGGTTACTACTCCGGTAATTACTCTCATTATTGCGGAATAATGAGCGCCTCCTGACCCGGAACGACAACCGCCTTCATAGTATACTATAAATAGGCATCTTTTAGAGGTAATGTGGGGAGGGCTTTTGGGAGATAATTAGTAGCGATATTAGCACCAGTCTTTCTGCCAATTGTAACTAGGATACTCAATACCATACACACAGGAGTAGGGTTGTTATTCCCTCAGGGGAAGGCCCGAACCTGTATAAAAATCCTCGTGTCTTTACTGTCTGCGTGATCATTCGTGGAGACCCCCCGAATCAAATAATCTTTACGTAAGATCGGTGCTAAAATACCAACAGTTGGCGCCGACCGTGGGGATCTTCTGGTAATTCCTTGTCAACAGTTCTTTCTTTTCTCTTTGATGCTACATGGTAGGAGAATGGAACAAGGAGAACTGGTTCGACTTGGCCGATTACGCAGACGTCGACATGGATGCCAGTTTTGACTACGAGCCGAGAATCGAATCATCTGACGGTATTGCTGCCTTTGGAGATCTTCTATCAGATCTCGGAGACCATATCACCGCTGGAGTTGAGGAGGGACCCTCATCCCTCCACAACAATATGCCCAGCTGAGGAACCAGCTTCCTCAGGGGGCAAGGGTCAACACGACCACAAATAGGGCTACCCTAGGACAAATTCACAACACGACGAGAGTTTTTTCTCCAAGTGTTCGAGTCCCCCTAAGGCAGTACAACTTGGCGAGACAAGTTCTGGAAGCCATCATTCCAGAACTCCATCGGCACCTGATGATCCTCGATTTTTTTAAAAATAATCTATATTTTATTGTAAATTACAAATATAATCTTACTTTATTTTTTATTACAGGAATATACTCCTGTCGCCACACCGTTGGGCGACAGGGACTAGTCGCCACACCGTTGGGCGACAGGACCCAGTCGCCCAACCGTAGGGCGACTGCATGTCTGCCGCCCAACTGTTAGGCGACAGCTGGAAGTCGCCCAACCAATGGGCGACAGGATCTCTCCTGTTGTTTTTTTAAATAATATTATTTTTAAGAATCAATTACAAATTATATGTAGTCGCTAAAAAAAATTACCAAAATATGGAACCTATCGCTGGTTGAGCGTCAATGGAGGTACCAGTCGCAATATCACTTATCTTTCCGTTTACGAATCGTTCATACCTCAAACGTTGTCGATTAATTCTCCAAAAATTAACCATAGTACAATAACATACTACGATGACAAAGTGTTATTGCGAGTGCAACAGATTTGGTACCATTTAAATTATATGAAAATCAAAAAGTGGCTAAGTGGAACATGAAAAATGAAAAAGCAATTTGGATATATGTGAATATCTTTTAAATTATGTCGTGTATTGTTGTACTAAGGTGAATATTGTAAGAATTTTGTGAGGACGATTGCGGTTTTAATGATTAAATGCGTCTTTAAGGCAATCGATATTACAATAAGAACATAATGTTTCATCGAACAGGGGGGTTACATGGCACGAAGGACAACGAACCGAGGACGGTACACACATGCCTTTAGGGAAATAGAAATACATGCGATATGTGGACGAATAGGGTAGAAATACTGATGGCCGAATAGGGCAGAACTACTGAGTGGAACGGGGCCATTTTCCCTTGCTGCCTAGCTCGGCGTTATACTCCTCGCCTTGCGCCTTAGCTCTCGCCGCGATGGCCCTCTTCCGCTCCCTCTCGGCCTCCCGTCGCCTGGCATGCTCACGCTCCTGCTCCTCGCGCTGCCTGTCCAGCCTACGTTGCTCTGCCTGCTCAGCTTTCACCTCTTTGAGGCGCCTTTCACGGGCCTCGATGTCCTCCCTGGCCCAACTCTTGCGTGTCAGCAACCACCACATGTCGTAGGGGTGGATCTTGTCGTCGATCCACTGGCGGAAGTCGCATAGGGGTGGCGGAGACTGCAATAGGTGAAGATAGTTCGTTACGCCGTTACGTAAGGAAAAAGAGCATTGTACCCCGAGATACGGTTTCATTACCGGGTGCCTGTCGTTGTAGTCCGCGGCGTAGTTTGGGCAGCACCAATAGCGCTGGCCAATGGTCCACTCATCGGTTGATTTGACGCACTTACAGGCGTCCCGGCACCAGCATAGGGGTGGCGCCACCCCTATCGGTGGCCCTTCCGGAGGGCGTTCCGCGGGCATTGGTGGGGCGTCGCGGCTCGACCCTGAATCATTGGGCGAACTACGAGGCAGCTTCCTCACATCCACTAGTTCTGGAAAAGTTTGGTGTGTGAAAGGCTGCTGACTAGCGGCACGATCGCGAACGGCGGTCTCATGGGGAGACACCCAGTCCTTCAAAAGTTTGCGGATTTTCTCCCATTCCTTCTCCTTGTCCATGTTTTCTACTTGGTGGTGCTGGTGTGGAGTTCTTGGATGAGTTGCGCTTTATTTATAGGTACAGGGGAGGGAGTGGTAGCCGGGCTCAGAAAAAGCTGGCTCGTTGGGTCACATCGTCCTGCAAAGCTACCTCGTATGGTCATGTCCTAAGAAAAAGCTGGGTCGTCAGGTTACATCATCCTGAAAAGCTACCTCGTCTGGTCATGTCCTCAGAGAAAGCTGGGCCGTCGGGTTACATCGTCCTGATAAAGCTACCTCGTCGGGTCATGACCTCAGACTGAATATCTACGTCGTCCGGTCACACTGTGCAGAAAAAGCCGGCTCGTGTGGTCACATCGTCCAGAAAAAGCAGGCTAGTCGGGTCACGTCGTCAAGAAAAAGCATTCCACGAACACGTGTTGTATGAACGAGTGGGTAGTACAACGCGAAAGTATTACATGCATCACGTACGCAAAAGTATGACATGCATCACATACGCAAAAGTATTACATGCATCACATATGAAGTGCAAAATTTAAGTATGACATAACGAACAAATGTACCCGTAGCATCCCCTCCCCCTACTAGGCCCCGCCAACCGCACCCCCAGCATCCCCTCCTCCATCACCACGCCCACTCCACCTCCTGTCCTCCCTACAGGCTCGCTGGGCCCCCTCCTCTCTGCACTGGTGTCGGGGCCTCGCCCCGACAGGAAAGACGGTCTGGAGCCCTGGTCTGACGAGGACCGAGAGGAGAAGGGGTGGACAGAAGCGGCGGCTTTGTGTGGGTACTAGCGCGCGGGAAAGTCAGGACGAGAGAGAACCTCAGCCGAAGTGGGCTGAGGTGCCGGGTAGTCGTCCACCAAGAAGTCGTGGGCTTCCGCGTAGCCTGGAGAGGACCCTCCGTCATAGGGAATTGGACATACACAGTAAAGTATTGTTAGTCAATTAACAAAAACACGATGTATGTTGAGAAACGGAGATGTTACGTACTCTCAGCTAACGCCATAGCGTGCGCGAAGGCGTCCGTAGGGTAGTATGGCACGCCGTACGCACCCTGTGTGTACTGAGTGTGGAAGGCAAAGGGTTGTGGAGGACCAACGTAGTGCGGCGCTGTCGGTGTACGGGCCTGTGCCCAGGCGGACCCTCCAGCCTCCTCAGGCCTCGGCGACGGTTCGCCGAGCATCCGGCCTCGTCAGGGCGTGCCGGTGTCGGACGTGGTCTAGCTGACCCTCTAGTCCGCCGGCTCTTTGTCGGACGGTGACGCAGCGCAGCGGACGTAGGACCGCCGACCGTGCAACCGGCCGTATCAACCTCGTAGCTCGGGCGCCGCGACAACAAAGCCGAAAATACGTGCGGCTTGATCAGCCACACGACGCACCATCTGGACCGTGTCCTCGCGTGTGCCCTCGACACCGTCCGTTAACCTCTGAACCCATGACCGACAGTCCGTCGTAATCTCCGCGGCGATGCTCGCCTACATCGAAAACAAGACCTGGTGAAATATGTAATGGCAGAGGCCGAATCGCGTATTCGGCGTAGGATGTAACGTATCAAGCGTGTGGACATCTGCGCGAAATGCATGTGGTATGTGCTGTCGGTGCCGGGACACATGGTGCGGCGCATCTGCGCAAAGCACGAGCTCAGTGCGTGTCCGAGGAGCGTACCGGAGGAGTACGCGTCGTGGGTCGAGGTTCGTAAGGTGTGTCCTCCCGCACACGGTCATGTAGTGCGCCGTCCCCACCGGTCCACCCGGGCCGTTCATCCTACCACCCGCCGCATCGCGACGTAACTCCTTCCTACTAAACCTGCAAGACGTAACATGTAATTAGAAGTCATGCGTACTAGACGACAGCAAATAACTGGGGATGTTTGTCGATCACTCACGCGTGCACGCCGCCGCAACCGCCGCCGAACTGCATCGAACCTCGCCAGTAAGCCGAACTGTCGCATCACGCGATGTGCCGTGTAGTCCTCAACGAAGACGCCGAAGACGAGCACCTGCGGTGAGCCGCAGTCCCGCCGCGCGAGCGCGAGAGAAAGCCCGTGAGGAGCGCGGGCAGCTAACTCCTCAGGGGAGTACGACTGCCAACGAACGTCGTCCGCCGTGAGCCGGTCGAACAGCTCCACGAACGGCTCGTACACACGTGTCACCTGCACGTGCGCAAACTGTACCTGCGAGGAACACAACACGACATATTAGATTGAACGATCGATGATATTAAAAAATAAGTCACAGAAAATAATACGTGCTCGCCGACACCAAAGCGAGCCCATAGTCGGCGATCAACCTCGCTGCGGTACATCTCGTGCGTAGGGAGAGCTGTCGCCCATCAAGGGTCGTCCGAGGCTAAAGCGCCGAACGACCACAATCGCAGCGGAGAGGACACCCGTGAGGACGGAGTTCGCCGCGACACGGCACGAGTCGCACAAGCCGCGATAGGTGGCAGCAAGTACAACCGAACCCCAGCTGATCTGCGGGGCCTCTCCGTCGGCGATGGCCCTGGCGTACGCGATGAGCCACGCGTCGACGGTGTCGCCGTGGCTGGTGGTGAATAGGACCCACCCGAATAGCCACAGCAAGTACTCCTCCAGGTGGCGTGACACCTACTGGTCGTCCGCGGCAGGGTCCACCCGCTGGAGCTGTGTACAACAAAAAAGAAAGTAAGATCGTACTACAAAAAAGAGAGTGCAGCGGTTCGAAGGCGAACATCGTCGAACACGTACCCGGAACTGCGACAGCCACCGTAAGGACGGGCCGTGCATCGTCTGGCTGTGTGGCCCTCCTAGCTGCAGAGCCCGCAGCGTTGACCCAACGCCCCGGCTTGTGCTTCGTCCATATCATTGGTAATACGCCGACTCTGCCGACGCCCCTTGCCACCCTTCAGCATGTCAAGGTCCGGAATCCAGATCCTGTTTGCAATGTCCTCGGTGGCGAAGTTACCCACAGCCCTGAAGCCCCTAAGCTCACCAGTCCAAGCCTGCACCACCCTGTCCTTCAAGAAGTACTCGGACACAAAGTTGGACGGGTCCATGCGCAAAATCCCGCACGCGGCGAGGACATGGGAGCATGGCTTGTGTAATAGCCTCGGTTTATTGCATGTACAGCTAGGTTCGTTCACATGATCTCCAAGCCATACCTCCTGCGTGACAAGAGAACGAGCCGTCCCAAATCCGGCTCTATCCCGGAGGAGCACGTCGAAACGATGCTCCGTATTGCCCATCACGTGCACCGTGCGATCGCCCTTCTGCTTTCGCTTTGTATGTATGCCGTAATCTTGAGCGATGACGCTGCTGGTTCTCGCATAGCCACCTCTTGAATAGCTTCACCACAAGTCGCCGGAACTTCTTAAAGAAGTTCGCCCCTAAGTGCCAAATGCACCATCTACTCCTCATATCCGACCAAGGAACGGCTCCTCGGGGTCTTCTTGAAGTTTTCTTATGGCCTTGATCCCGGCGTGGCGATCGTGGATCACACACACACCGGACGACTGCAACAACTCCCACCCTTAGATGTCGAAGGAACCACAACCACCGTCGTAATTCTCACCTTCGACGAATGCGATGGCCAATGGCGAATTTGATTATTCCGTCCAACGCCTATGGTCAGTAGGATTTGCCCTTGTATTTCCTACCAAAAGGTTCCGTAATCGAGATCACAAAGGCATATGCCTAAAAGCCTCGATCAGGGCCGAAGGCTAAGAAGGCCCTTTGCAATATTAAAAACCTCGCGGTTTTAGATGGCATGTCCCTTCTGGCAGTGTGCGTTCGGGATTCTCTCTGCGGCACCTCCAAAGATACGAGGAAGGTTGTCATCGCCGCCTCAAAAGATCCAAACCGTCTTTCTAAAGCCTTTTGCCGCACGCCACGCCTTTGCGTAGCTGATCTTGTACTTGAATTTCTTATCGATAGCCACCATAATGTGCTTGGCCTCCACATCCTTCTTCTCTACTATCTCTCCATACATCAAATTGGCTACGAAGGTCGGCGTTAGGTTACGATGTCCGACAAAAGCGATGTTGAGCATGCGAGTGCGCCTCTACCTTCGAGACAATCCAGGTGAGTCTCATACTTTGGTCTATGTGTGCACTCGCCAAGGACAAGCGGCTTGCTCGCACTTGATAGTGTCGCTCACAGCTAGATTTGATGACCGAACGTCCGCGCATGGACATAGCCCACAACTTAATGGCATCCTGCAAGGATGTCTTATCGCAAACATTGAGTGCAACCGAACCTCAGTAGCATGGTACTCCCACGGCGATTCGTGCTCGCGTCATGCGTGCCACCCTCAACGTCAAATCTATTCCATTCTGGGGATGGGAGCTCCGTCCTCATCAGAACTATCCTCGTCGTCCTCCTGTAGAGTTTCCTCTTCAGCCAAGGCCATCCGGTCATCGCTATCCATTTGACGCAATATGTACTCCATGTGCTCTCCTTCATCAGCTTGTCCTGTAGGCTCACCATGCGGTGCCCGATCTTCTTCTTCCGTACCTACCGCGTCGGGCTCATCACAAGCAACATCCTCCGAACCCTTCCTAACGCCTTCCTCCACCTCCTCTTCTTCACCAACATACTGAGCACCCGAGCTGCTCCCACCACCAGGATGATATCCGACAACGGGTCCCTGCACAGCTTCTTTTGGGCATGGTTGCACAAGCACTACACACTCATATCCACGGCGCCTACAGCCTTCTATGAAGCCCTTCCACACAGCCGTGCGCATCAGTGTTCTCAACTCCCATCTGATGTCCGTCGGAGACCGGCTCCAAAGCCCTTGTATGACGACGCTGCACACCTCAGGGTCCAAGGAGAAGCTACGGGTGAGCCAGTACATCACATCTGCGATTCGTGCATTCTCGCCGTCTGGGTGTACCAGAGTGGTTTGAGAAAAACTACTCAAGTCAACACCGCACGGACCTTCACGAACGGTGCCAACACCGTAATGCACTTTCAATGTAGTGGGTACAGGCATGACTTACTGTATATGTCTGCAAATATTTTTAATATTACAACTAGTCAGATCACAACGCACGACATGCAAGCACTACTACATTGTATTTTACATTTCTAAGGCTCTTCGTCTATCGTTGACAACTACACTACATCATGATCAACACCCCGTTCATTCCATAGAAGTCATCATCTGATTCTGACGCTAACTTGCTATCCGAAATGCTACAAGTGGCGTGGCGTTCCAGTCTTCTACGTAGCTATTTAACCTCTGCCAATTTGTTCATACTAATTTACCTCTACTAATTTGTTCGTACATCTAATTCATAGTCTACCCTAAACCCTAATTTTTTTCCTCAACCTAACATCCTAATTTTTTCCTCTACCTAACATCCTATTTTTTCCTCTACCTAAAATCTCTAACAGATTAAACTATATAAACTGATTACCTACTACAAAATATACATTACAAAATCAAAAGACTTACCTCCGCAAAGTCTTCTTCTCCCTTCCCCCTCCCTCTCTCTCTTTTTCTCTCTTCTTTCTTCCTCCCTCTCTTTCCCTCTTCCTCTCTTTCCCTTCTCTGTTTCTTCTTTCTTCTTCCCGAGCGCAGGGCGACGGGGGGACCGCGCGCGGTTTATAAAGCCCCTCCAGTCGCCCAACCGTTCGGCGACTGGAGGCACCTATCGCCCAACCGTTGGGCGACTGGGTCCTGTCGCCCAACGGTGTGGCGACAGGAGTATATTCCTGTAATAAAAAATAAAGCAAGATTATATTTGTAATTTATAATAAAATATAGATTATTTTAAAAAAAATCATGATCCTCTTTCTCTAGATAATTCTGCAGAGAAGAGGATCGAGCATGCTTTTCCTCCAAGTTCAACCATCCCATCGCAGAACACACCTGCAGACGGAAACAATTATAACCCAGAGTTCCCCTACCTGGAGGGGTTTACTCCAAGTCGCCAAATGGTGTCACTCGACTACTCCTCAAGCGAGGAGGCCTCGAGCGCAAGTGGAGGTCATCAACGGGAGGTCTTCGTCATCCCCCTGATAAGAATCATTCTCCCAGAGGCAGGATTGACGATGCTCCCCTCGTGGCAATGGCAAGGGCACCACCGCTGGCAAACGAGACGAACAATTTGATGAATGTGTGGGACATCCTCAACATTCTCGCACTTCATTAAAACCAACTCAAGGGTCTGATATAGGCGATTCTGAGGCAACTCGACGAAGAAAAATAGCGGCTCAGAAAAATCTCCCTAAGCGCGCTTATTTCTAGTCGGAAGAAGCTCAGGAGCTCCAACACATCAACGACTTGCTTGAAAATCCAACCCAAGAGCTCGCTCGAGCACCTGGATCTGATCTTTTTGCAGAAGAGATCGCACGAAGGCTTCGGAACACGATGGTGAAACTCGAGCGTCCTCGTCAACATCAACCCGGAAGTCGTAGTAGTACGACTCCATCTTCTGTCAGCCGTTCGGATAACTCGTCACATGGGAAACGACCTGATCCTCGATCACGTCGCTCTCCTGATCCGAGGAATGCTCGTTGGACATCTAGAGACCGACAAGCCCCCAGGAGAGGTGATCTTTCACCACTTCAGGGACGAAATGTGCGGCAGCAAACGGAATACGAGGAGTATTTCCCTCGTAAGACTGAGGCCTATCATAGGTCCAGCCCACCTGTGACTGGTTATCGTCGAGTACGATCACCTGGTGATGTTAACCCTTCTTTCCTGCAAAGAAGGCGCCAAGAAGTTATCTCAGGATGTCGGGCGTTTTCACCGATCTTGAGCGATTCATTCGCCACCTCGTTTCGACCGAACATAGAAATTCGATGGAACCAAAAATCTCATTGAATTTCTCCAGATCTTCACAACCGCTATCCGAGCAGTAGGAGGAGGAGAGCATGTAATGGTGAACTACCTTCGACTGTGCTCGAAGGATCGGCTCGATCATGGCTTTAAAACTAGCCATTCGAATCGACCCACTTGTGGCAGCACCTTTGCGACCTTTTGCTGGCGAACTTCCAGGGCACCTACAACCGCCCTGGAAAGGAGGACGACTTGCACCGGATAAGATAGAACGATCATGAAACTCTGCGTCAATTCATCAAGCGCTTCAGTCAGGTTCAAAATTCTATTCCGAAAGTTTCTGACTCGTTTGTGATCAGGGCTTTCAAGCAGGGAGTCCGCAACAGGAGAATAACAGAGGACATTGCTTTAAATCCTCCCGCCACTGTCGCCGAACTCTTCGAGATGGCCGATAGATATGCGACTGCTGTCGAAGCAGTCGAGTGGAACAACACTATCGATCGTGAAGATAATATCCCTTAGGAGGCAGACGAAAGTGGTAAGAAAAAGCATAAAAAGGCTAAGAAATCCAAGAACAAGACGAAGAGACACAAATCTCTGGCTGCCGGTTCTAAGGAGGTCCTGGCCGTAAGCGACAAAGAGCCACGCAACCCCAAGTAGAATTCCGATCGAGGTAAAGGTAAGCGCCAAGATCGGAAGAATGACAAACCTAAGTTGTGTCCTTTTCACAAAAGAGAAGGGCATGACCTTCACAACTGCCAAGTTTTTCTACGAAAACTTGAAGATTATTACTCTGGCAAGGGGCTACTTCCTACTCTTGAACAGGTACGCCAAATAGGCGAACGAAAGGAGTCAGATGACGAGGAGGAGATGCCATTCCATGATCCGCAACACAGCATCGATCACATCTATGGAGGATCATCAGCATATGAGTCATGAAGATAGCTTAAGGCTGTCGAGCGAGAGGTAAATACAATCGACTCACCTCTCGTCAATTATCGAAGTGGTCGAAAGTAACCATTACTTTTGAGAAAGGTGATTGCCCGATCCCTTCGACTAGACCAGGTCGATTCTCGATCGTGGTCGAACCCACCATCAACAATTGTCAGGTAAATCAAATTTTAGTTGATGGTGGGAGCTCGTTAAACATACTGTTTACGAGTACCCTGGATGAGATTCAAGTGCCCAGGACAAAGGTAAGGCCGGTACGATATTCTTTCCATGGAATCGTACTGGGGTCTTCGGCCAAACCAATTGGCCAAGTTTCTCTTCCTTTAATGTTTGGGTCACCAAGCAACTTCAGGACAGAAAAAATATCTTTTGATGTGGTCGATTTCGATACGGCATATAACGCCATACCCGAATGACCATTCTTAATAGCTACTCACTATGGGTATCAATGTCTTAAGCTGCCAGGTCCCAAAGGAGTGATCACAATTTATTATGACAAGAAGATGGCGCATTCTTGCGACCGTCGGTCCCTCGAGATGGTTGGACAGATGCCAACTCGAGACGAAAGTCAGCCTTCGACTAGCAAGTTGAAGCCTAAAGCTGCACCAAAGTCGAACGATCAAGTCAAGGAGGTTCCTCTGGACGCGGAGGAGCCCTTAAAGACTGTTCGCATCGGGGATTCTTCCGACCCAAAATAGGAAGACACACTCATCACTTTCCTCTGGGCAAATGCAGATGTCTTCGCGTGGCAAGCACTCGACATGCCCGGAGTCCCCAGGGAAGTGATTGAGCACAGGCTAGCATTACGGCCTGACAAAGTACCTGTAAAACAGAAGTTACGGAGATTTGCCCCTGATCGACGAGATGCTATTAGGTCAGAATTGGACAAGTTGCTTAAAGTAGGCTTCATAAGAGAAGTCAATCACCCCGAGTGGTTGGCTAACCCTATAATGGTTAGGAAGTCGAACGGCAAATGACGTATGTGCGTAGACTTCATTGATCTTAATAAAGCTTGTCCAAAAGATGATTTCTCTTTACCTCGTATCGATCAGTTGGTTGACTCTACTACTGGATGTGAAATGTTAAGCTTTCTCGATGCATGCTCTGGTTACCACCAGATTAATATGTATCGAGAAGATGAAGAAAAGACCACATTCATTACACCATTTGGGATATTTTGTTATGTCAAAATGCCATTTGGCTTAAAGAATGCTGGAGCTTCTTTTTAGTGTTTGATGCAAGCGACTTTTTCACCTCAACTAGGCCAAAACTTGGAGGCCAATGTTGATGATCTAGTCATAAAAAGTAGCAAACGACTTAATCATATCGCAGACTTGCAAGAAACATTCGACAACCTAAGAAAATACCACTTGAAACTTAATCCCAAGAAGTGTGTGTTCGGTGTCTTTTTAGGAAAATTGCTTGGATTCTTGGTCTCTACACGAGGAATCGAAGCAAATCCTGAAAAGATAAAGACCATCATCTAGATGCGCCCCTTGACCACGAAAAAAGAGGTCCAAAAACTCACAGGATGCATGGCGGCATTAAGTCGTTTCATCGCACGTCTGGGAGGAAAAGGACTACCTTTCTTCAAACTTCTAAGGAAGCATGAAGGCTTCGAGTGGTCAGAAAGTCTAACACAGCCTTTGAGGAGGTCAAGAGGTATCTTACGAGTGCTCCTGTTCTAGTTTCTCCGAAACTAGGAGAGACGCTCTTAATTTATCTAGTTGCCACGCCACAGGCAGTAAGCGCAGTACTGGTCGTAGAACGTGAAAACATACAATGATCAGTTTACTACGTTAGCGAAGTTTTACGCATAAGGAGCGTTACCCTCAGGTTCAAAAACTATTGTATGTCCTCCTCATGTCTTCGAGGAAAATGCGGCATTATTTTCAGGCGCACAAACTAGCTGGCCGTCTGAGTTTCCCTTGGGAGCGATCCTCCAGAATAGGAAAACAGTGGGACACATGGCAAAATGGTCAGTCGAACTTGGGGAGTTTGACATCCATTTCGTGTCCCGAACGGCCATTAAATCCCAGATCTTGGTAGACTTTGTCGCCGAATGGACAAATCCAGAACCTGTTCAGGGTCCGTAGTACGATTCCCACGACCAATGGGCGATGTACTTTGACGGGTCACTTACAATAAGTGGCTCGAGGGTTGGGGTGGTCCTGGAATCTCCTACCGGAGAGACCTTGAAGTATACAATTAAACTTTCAGGCCACTAACAACGTGGGAGAATACGAAGGTTTGCTAGCTGGCATACGAGCTGTGAAAGTGTTCTCCATTCGTCGACTACTTGTGAGAGGAGACTCTCAACTAGTCGTGAATCAAGTCAGAAAAGAGTACCAGTGCTCTAATTCGACCATTTCTCGGTACTTATCGGAAGTCCGAAAGTTAGAAAAGCATTTTTTGGGCTCCGAGGTACAATTTATCCATCTAAAGGATAATTTCCTCGCAGACCAACTTGCTCGTATAGCTTCTTCCCGGTCGGTAGTACCAAAAGGAGTTTTTCTGGAACAGCTCCAGAAACCATCCCTCGTCGAGGAACTAGAGACACCTCCTATCGAAGAAGCCTCTCTAGAGGACGAGGATACCTGGATGTCTCCCATCTACGAGTATCTTCAGACGGGTTCTGTACCCGACAACGATCTCGAGGCAGATCCACTGTCCCGGAAGGCCAAAATGTATACTTTGGTCGAAGTAGTCCTGATGTGAGTGTGGCCCGATCTTCTGATAGGTACTAATACGTCGATTGTGGAGAACACGACGTTGATGATCCAAATGCTCCGACCTGAACAGATCGATCCCCTTGCAATCACTACACCACTGCTCCGTTGGTTATCAACCGTGCCGAACGCGGTTGACCTCGCCAAGAAGGCCATCTCCTACAAGTGAATCGAGAACACAAGCAAGAGAGTAGAACATGCAATCTGTATTGCGAATAATAATTGAAGCACACAAGTTGGGGTTCCTCAAACCGATGAACGGCGAAAACTGCAAAGCAGAATATTATCTAAGAAAAACCCCAGCAAAACTAAAGGGCGGCGGCTCCTATATGAGGAGGGCGGACAAAAGGGGGAAACCCTAGGGTGTGGGTACTGTTCATGGTACTGTTCATGCATGAATAGTACCCACATGAACAGTACGGGCCTAGGGGTGGCTGGTCACTAGATGGGCTAGATCGTCCGCTAGATGGGCCAAGTCGTCGGCCAATACATTACATAGCCCGTGGGCCAATAAGAGGTGACGCAGCACCAGGGCATGTAGACATAGTACGATGGCATGTAGACGCAGCTCGGCATGTAGGAGTAGTAGCAGCTCGGTCCAATTGGGAAATATGGCATTGCCGTAGCTGAAAGTCCTGTCGCAGAAGGTGTGGTTGTAGTAGAGGATGCAGTGCAGCGGGTCGAAGTAGTGGTTGCATCCTTAGGGTTGATGTCCTCATCAAGTCCTCTATAAAAGAGGCACTCAAGGGGTGCTTATGCGATGCATTCCGCAGAGCGAAGGATTAAAACTCCTTCACGACATACACGGAGGCATCTATGGGACTCATGCTTCCTACAGAACGCTGGTCGGTAAAGCCTTTCGACAAGGTTTTTATTGGCCAACAACCCTCTACGATACCAAAGAACTGGTTAAAAAATGTGTACAATGCCAATTTTATAGCAGTTAAATACACCAACTAGCTCAAGCGTTACAAACAATCCCTTTGTCTTGGCCTTTTGCGACCTGGGGCCTCGATATCCTAGGACTGTTACCCAGAGCTCCAGGGGGATTCGAATTCCTTTTTGTGGCTATTGTCACGTTCACAAAATGGATAGAAGCCGAACCTGTAACTGGGGTAACAACAGAAGCAGCTAAAATGTTTATGATGAGATGCGTGATAACTCGATTTGGGGTACCTAGTCGAATCATCACAGATAATGGCATGTAATTTTTTAGCACAAAATTTTAAGAATTTTGCGATGACTTGGGTACCAAGTTGTGTTACGCTTTCGTTTCCCACCCCCAAAGCAATGGGGCAGTCGAAAGGGCGAATGGCCAAATAATGAAGGGGATTAAAACTCGAGTCTTCGACCAGCTTGTCAAGCGCTCGGGGGCATGGGTACAAGAATTACCCTCAGTATTATGGGCCATCCGTACGACTGCTAGTCGGGCTACAGGAGAAACACCTTTCTTTTTAGTCTTTGGTGCAGAAGCCATGCTTCCGCCAGAACTAAAGATTAGGTCAGCACGAGTCAGAAGTTTCAACGACTCCGCCCAAGAACAGCTTCGAGCGGATGACATCAACCTACTCGAGGAAAAGAGGAACCATGTTCTAATCCATTCAGCAGTCTACCAACAAGCCCTGCGCAGATACTACGATCGTAAGGTCCAACCTCGCAGCCTTGCTGTAGGTGACTTGGTATTGAGGCTTATCCAATCCCAGTCTAATCGGAATAAACTTTCCCCCAAGTGGGAAGGTCAAAGTTACGCGTCCAGGTTCGGTACGACTAGCAATGGAGGATGGCCGCGTTCTCTCAAACTCTTGGAATATCGACCAGTTACACAAATTTTACGTGTAACAAACCTCCACGACAATAAAGCATCAGGTTCTTTCTATCTTTATTGTCTTTCTCTAAGTTTTTCTTTCATAACTTTTCGACCATATTTTATACGCTCAATTTTTCTTTACACTGGTCAGAGAAAGGATACAACCACTAGTCGAAGTCTCTCCTCTCTGCACATGGTCCTGTCCACTAGAAGGAGCTTCCTAGTATCGCCTTGTTCCTAACTTTTGCTGCCAATACAAAGTCTTTTGGGCTCAGAAACATGGTCGAAATATTTTTAGCAAACTCTTATCACCTTAGTTTATTTGTTCACTTTGAAAAAATACTTTAAGAAGAGTGCACTTTTGAGATTTGTTCGACTGCTTTTGGTAAACTTGGTCGGTTTTAACTGGTCGAAGGAAGAAACACACCTAGTCGAAGCATCTCCTCTCTGCACGTGGTCCTGCCCACTAGAATGAACTTCCTAGTGTCGGCCTGTTTCCTACTTTAGCTACCAGGACAAACTTATCGAGTACATTGAACAAAGTCGAATAAAATTTTAAGGTCCTCTAGATGTTTGTTTCACTCCAACTTTCGTCCTTGATTTGATTAATCTGGTCGGAGCATCACCTAGTCGAAGCCTTTCCTTTCTGCACATGGTCCTACCCGCTAGAGGGAACTTCCTAGTGTGGATCCGTTTCCACTCTTTCGACTAATGCAAGATAATCGAGAATCGAAAGCTAATAGTCGAATAAACCACTCTGTTTTCAGAAACCCTTTCTTTACTATTTTCTCAGTTTATTCAAATAAACTAAGCAAATAGTCGGGGGCTAGGATAAAGTTATAAACATGAATTCATTTATTAGTCTTGTTTTCTTTTTCCAATTTGTTATCTTACGAGTTACTAACTACTCTACGAGATAATTTGCAGGAAAAAGGAAGAAGGAAGGAGGAATTGCAGATATCTGGTCTGATTATTTTTCCTTTTATGATCTTATGAGTTACTAACTACTCTACGAGATGATTTGCAGGAAAAAGGAAAAGATCATATATTTATGCATCACCAAAAGTCTTGTCTTTACAGATCCCTATTATAGACTACTCCGACAAAAGAGATTCTATTTGCATCTCCTCCGCGACCTTCTCGCCAACTAACTGCATATCCTCGATTAACTGTTCTGCTTCAGCTTCAGTACAGTCGAAGTCGGCTTCAACAGAATGAGGGTTAAGGTTGGGGTCATGAGCTTTAAGCTTTGCTAAAACAAAGCTTACAGCTCCTTTGACCGCTTCCTTTATCGAGTCATTCTGGTTGGTCTTCAGAGTAGTCACCAACTCTTGCAAGGTACCGACTTGCAATCCAATGGCACTCGTATGAGCAGCTATCGTGTCGTCGCGAGGTGCGACCTTTTCAGCATGAAGTCCATCGAGTACATTATTCAAAAGCGAAATGTTGTCTTGAAGATTGATCTTCATCGACTTCATCTCCTCCGGGGTGCAAGTTGAAGCCTCGTGGAGTTGTTTTATTTCAACTAATCGCTCTGAAAGGAGTAAGGATTAGTTAGATAAAATGATTCTACGAGAAGGAAAAACAATTTAATAGCAGGTAAAGTTTTACTTATATTTAATAACAGGTAAAGTTTTACTTACCCGCTAATTGAGAACCTAATTTCTCAATTTCTTGATCTTTGCCTTTCGCGATGCGGGCGATGTCACGAACGACCGAGGATTTTTCTTGAACCTCGATCCGTAGAGTCCCCAGCTCGGCTTGAAGGGCCTTATTTTCGACTTGTTTTTCTGTAAAAGAATGAGATGTTAGGAAGGTGAAGATCAATATTATAAGCATCATAACTCCACATACTGTTTATTTTTTCCTACAACTCTTGAGTTGCAGAGTTAGCCTCCTGAAGCTTTTTTAGAAGGTTGGCGATCTCATCCCTTAACGTTTTCCTCTCGACTTTTTTGAAGTCGAGCGAATCAGCTAAGGTCTTTTCGTCACTCTTAAACCTGAAAAAGTTAAGGGTAGACATGAATATATAGACAAGCAATCGTAAGTATTTCTGTGACTGATGCGTGATCGTAAGTTTTTCTACGATTACTCCTGGTCGTAAGTTTTTCTAAGACTAGTACCAAGTCGTAAGATTTTCTACGACAACCCCCACTGAGTACTGAACAAGTAGTCGAATTATAAAATGATTACGAGTGTCAGTTACTCACCACCTCTCTGCTTGCTCGTAGAGTACTGCTTTCTCTTGTTGTAATTTGATAAGTTGCCGATTGTACTCGCAAATCGTAGCAACTTGTTCCACGGCTCTCTGCAGGAGAGAAAGACGATAAGAAACAGGGATAAAACCATACATGTGAGTATCAATGAATACTTACATTCATGCTTGACCAAGCAAACATGGAGACTATCCGTGACGGATCTTTCAGCCCATCCATCTCCTCCACTCGTTTCCACCAAACCCCTTCGAGACGTTCGTTATCGAAGACATCCCCACAATTGGGAATGTTACTGGGGTGAGGAACTTGGTCGCGAGATTGGTAGGCGGAAGATCCTACGATAGAAGCAGGGCCAAAGAAATCAGAGCAGAAGTTAATGTACTATTCTTCCCCTGATTCGGTGATGGAAGCACCGCCTGGAGGACCGGAAGGAATGTCCTTAACAACCTCCTTACCGGCACGGTGGTCAGAACTCTCACCACCACCTGCTCCCGGTGTTTCCGTCGTGGCCTCCCATGTCTCCACCTCCATCCCTACGACTGTCTCGGTAGTCGTAGCGACTTCAGCAGCGACGACTCCTTCCACCATGGGAACGGTGGCCTGAATTTTAGCAACCTCCGCTGTCGCGCCTTCACTTGCTGAAGAAGTGACAGCGGGCTTCTCAATAGAAGCATCACTGGGGGCTGAAGGAGTTGGTCTAAGATCACAAAACGAAAAGTAAGTTAACTCGTGAAAAACAAAGGGTAAATGCTGTTCTTACACTTCTGTTTTTCACATAACTCTTCGCGCTAGACCTAACCCGGAACTTGGGAGCAACCTTCCCAATGGAAGGTTTCTTCAACTTCCTCTCGACTACTGATGGTCGAGATTCAGTTTGGGGAACGGAAGTCACTGCTTCGTGATGTCCGGACTCCCCGAATGGCCGAGATCTGTGTCGACTACCTCAAGAGCACTGCTCCCCTCGACTTCAGGTTCTGCTGGAGCAGCAGTTTTCTTCACAAAAGACATGAAGCTCTTCTAGTTCTCCTTTTCTAGCTGCCTTATAAAGCCACGAGAAGTAGAAACTGCGAAAGTCTTGTTGTCGTAATAGAAGGGTACCTTGGCCTTGGGGGCTTTGAGCTTAAGGGCAAAGGCAGTTTCCTCTGCTTTTTCCCTCGCCGCAGCCATGTCTACAGCGAATTTAGCAAAAGGAGCAGGAGGAGCCGAACTCGAGCCACCTTTGTCGCCGACCTTTACAAGTCGACGCTTTTTGGTTGGAGGGGCTTTTGTTGGCTCCACTTGCGCTGTCGCCCCAATGACCACCAAATCGACTTCCTCGTCATCTTGGCGGTCTTCCATGCCTACTTTCTGTTGAAAATCAGAAAAAGAAACTGGTAGTAAGTTTTTCTACGATCACTAACTCGTCGTAAGTTCTTCTACGACCAGCCCACAGTCATAAGTCTTTCTACGACAAACCCTTTAGTCGTAAGGGGCCTAAAGACGAAGTCAATTCTCGATTACCTTTAGGCGCTCCACCTTTTCCTCTGCGGTTAAAACCGCAAGAATCTGGGGAGTTGCTACACTAGACGGACTCTTCTCACAGAAAAGCCTGACGCGAGCGTCAGTTTTTGCCTGTGGAAGACCTGTACGGACAAACAACACAATCAACAGACCAGATCAAGATTAACCAAGGCCAAAGTCAAAAAGTGAGCTTTGCACTTACCATCCTTGTAATCCCTGGTCGGGTCTTCTTTCTCCGAGTACCTCCACATAGGAGGGACTCGTTTCTTCAGGGGCCTAATGCGGCGCGTGATGAAGTCCTTCACCACGTGCCATCCGGTAAGCCCCCCGTCTTCAAGTCTTTGATGGCTTGAATGTAGGGGAGACCCGGTCAAGATTCTTGGGAGTCGAATCCCAGGAAGAAATCCTCTCGGCGGCATTCCCGATGAACGAGAGGCTGTCTTCCTTGTTGACTTCCCAGTAAAACCACTTCTTCTTCCACCCTGGCCACGACGACCGGGTGAACATCTGAATATACTCCTTTGACTTTCCGTCGTGGAGCTTCAGACCGCAACTCCCAACAATTCTGGCTTGACGAGCCATCCCGTAGTAATACTGGAAAAAGCTCGAGGTCCGCTGGAATCCCCAGGTACGCCTCGCACAAGTACACGAATACACTCAACATCGTGATGGAATTAGGACCAAGATTAACTAATTCCACCCCGAAGTGGTCGAGCACGAGTGTGAGTAAAGGGTGAGCAGGCAATTGGAGGCCGCACTCACAATACGCCTGGAAGACGGGGATTTGACCGTACTCCCCCGACGGCCAGTGTTGTCCATTCCCCGAAATCCACTTCACGAGTACCTCCTCGGGAATTTTCTCGGCGGCAACCAAGGCATTCATCTTCACTTCATCCATTTCCGATTCAGCCCACTCGGAGACGATCCTAGCCATCTTTTCTCACGAAGGGGAGAGTATTGCTGGCGGCGGAAGAGACGAGAAGACAATGAACATTCAGGGTGAATTGGGGAAAAGGTAAGAACCCTAAACGTACCCCCGCGGTCCACTTTATAACCGCACGCTTGAAACGAAACACCGTGGAAACTCAACGGTTTCCACCGCTTTGGGAATTACTCTAACAGACAAATCTTTTTAAATCTGCCTATTCGAGAAAACCGAGGCTCTTTTCACACCTCAAGCGAAATTACCTTCTTGGCCAAGTATACTTCTGGTCAAAAGAAATATCACTTGGAAAAGTTTTCACTTCCGATCATAAGTACCATGATTACTTCGAAGTCGTAAGATTTTCTACGACTACTTTGTAATCGTGAGATTTCCAACAAACTGCATTGGCCAAGTATATTTCTGGTCGAATGAAACATGTGTTGAAGAGTATTTCCTTCAACGTTTTTTCTTCAGCCACCTAGTGGTCGTAGGATCATCCACAACTCCTTGCCCAAGTAAGTTATTTTCACTTGAAGCTGGGGGGCTAGATAACGAGGATGTAATAATCCTCATTTTACTATTTATTTGTAATTATGTATTATAGGTAAATATGACGTCACACAGTTACTAAGTATACCCCTTACAGTTGTAAGGGAGAGATCAATCGGGTGGTCGTAAGTCCTTCTATGACCACCCCTATAGTCGTAAGTATTTCTACGACTACCGTGTAATCGTGAGTTCTCCAACGATTACCTTCGGTCGTAAGTCTTTCTACGACCAGTATCCAGTCGTAAGCTTTTCTACGACTACCCCCTGGTCGTAAGCTCTGCTACGACCAGTCCTACCACGACTTCTCCACAGATAACTAGGTCCACTCGCCAGTAGGCCCTATTAATTGTGAGATCTGAGCAATTAAGATACGTAGTTATACCTGGAATAACTACAGATAACTCACCATTATCTCTGATTGATAATCATCAGGCAACGTGGGGAGGTTACTACTCCGGTAATTACTCTCATTATTGCAGAATAATGAGCGCCTCCTGACCTGAAACGACAACCGCCTTCACAGTATACTATAAATAGGCATCTTTTAGAGGTAATGGGGGGAGGGCTTTTGGGAGATAATCAGTAGCGATATTAGCACCAGTCTTTCTGCCAATTGTAACCAGGATACTCAATACCATACATACATGAGTAGGGTTGTTATTCCCTCAGGGGAAGGCCCGAACCTGTATAAAAATCCTCGTGTCTTTACTGTCTGCATGATCATTCGTGGAGACCCCCCGAATCAAATAATCTTTACGTAAGATCAGTTCTAAAACACCGACAGATACAGACTAGTCATATGGAGATACGAGCTGGTCGTAGACTGGTCAAACATAATCACTAAGTGGTCGAAACCTGCTCATAAGGAGTTACGAACTGGCCGAGACTAAATATGAACTAGTCATATAGAGATACGAGCTGGTTGTTAGTGATATGGACTTGGTCGTAGATCACATTGAATTAAGGTTCGTCTGTTATAATTCATGTGTATTTAGGAATCGTTATGTCCTGATAGGAACCGCTAATAACTCATAATCGGAAAAGGTCTCTGAGTCACAACTGACTACGCATGAACCTAACGGGTCACACACATAACGGGTTGGAACAAACGTGTTCGGATAGGATCCGTCATGGGCTCTATATAAGGAGATGCATGAGGTTGTTGGTATATCTGAGTTGGCGTGAGTTGCTTCACTGAAACCTTGGCCATCTTCTTGAAAGCCCTGCCGTGCGAGTTGGTGCTAGCACACTAGCGTACGGTGTTCTATCCCTAGACGTGTGGATACCGTAAAGGTGCTACTGCCGTTGCTGTTGCGTTTAAGGACGATCCACGACTTCGCAAGGAACTGTAGGGGTTGCTGGAGGAGACGATCGACTACGACCACAACATCAACGTGCTAAACGTTGGAGGATCGACTACGACCACTTCATCAACACGCTCTACATTGGATCAGGCTACTCCAACTCTACTTGCTAGGCTTCCTGGTTTACATCGTAGAATTTTTGAATTGCCAGCTAGCGTAGTCTACCTGTATCCCTTCAGTGGTATCAGAGCCATCCTGCATAGTTTTTGATCTAGATCGGTCGCATATACTTGATATGTGGCCGTAGTAGATTGGATCTATTATTGGTCGATTCTGGTAACCTAGATTGGTTCACATGGATGGAATGTCCTAGGCACTGGTCGATAAGATCGATTGGTGTTCGGTGATAGTAGATGGGTCTTGCGAGGACGTATGAGCTAAAAGCACAAGATGATTTACTATGCTTGTTCACGACCACATTGCATAATACTCCTATCGGTCGGAATTCCGCCATCGGAGTGTTCTGCAGTGCGTGGTCATATCAAGGCAATTATCATATTGGTTCCGAATAGGGTTAATATGATTAATTTAATGATTTTCAAGGCTCGGTTATGTGAATAAGATTCATGTCTCGGAAAATTTTTCCAAGGGACCACCGTGTTGGGTAATCGTACTGCGTGTTGTAGGTAGTATTGTGAGGACCCGGGTATTTAACTAGTAACACTTAACCTCCATATGGTTCCAGCGTTACTAATTAAATATCCTAAGCCTCGATGGACATGTGCTTCCCAGAATTACAGCACATGCTCATCACCACAAAATCATACATTATTTCCATACCACATTCAACACTAAGTTCAACAACGACAAACATAAAGTAAAGTTATTACAAAAGAGCCGACCGGCCAAATAACACAATATACAAGAATGACAGCGGAAGCAAAAGCGCCATAAGATGGCTAAGAACATAAGTCGGCCGGTTAGCCAACACAACCCACAAGGCAACCGACCGGGCCGCCAAACTAGTTGCCCCGAATACTGCCACAACACAGCTCACAAACGTGAGGCCCTTGGGGCTCACCTTCTTCCTCTGCAACAATTAACATTTAAGCAAGAAAAATGAGTACACTAAGGTACTCGCAAGACTGACGTGTGGAATAGCAGACCTATTCATATGCTACATGCAGGCTTATTTAAGTGGAGGTTATATGTAACACCCAGGTTCGTCATGAGCCTGGAATGCTACTAAACAACTCCAATAACTCTAAAGAGGACAACTCTAATAAAAATTTCGGCAGAACCTCCCTTGTAAAGTTAATTACATGAAGGTTCCAACACACAGAATAATCAAATATTAATTAAACTTCCATTCCAAATCATCAAAGAATAATCAGAAACATGCTAAGAAACCATCATAACTAGAGAGGTATAACATTCCACTACTCCTCATTATTACATTTAATCCATAGCATAAGACAAATCATATTATTCAAAGATCAATAACTCTCTGAAGATCAATCATCCTTATTTAGTTCATGTGGTATGTGTGTGACTAGCAGCCTAATTTCCCCCATGCATGTCATTCTTGTCTCGGGTACCTAAACAACAATAAAAGCAAGAGTGAGTCCATAGACTCAGCAAGTACATTAAGAAACCATGGCAATAACACACATATAAAGGGAAATTAACATTAAAACATCTCATATGCAAATGCAATGCTCAAGGACTTTTATCTTTAACTTTACGTGTACATTACACTGTAATGCAGTAGTATGCGACGCCGCATACCCATGCTGTCTTGCGCACGCACGGGACCAATTGCCCGTTACTCCATAAACGGGACCTCAAGCCCACACTCCACGAGTGAGGATCTCGGCCCGTCACATTCATGACGGGGATCTCCAAAGGAAACATACTTGGGCACCACGTGACCAAGCCTCAACATGATATCTTTATGCAAATGCTTATCATGTAATCATCATCAAATTACCAAAATTCAACATCACTTAATCATAGTAAAGCATGAGCATCATTTGAACAATAACCATACTTAAGCATTCATTAAGTATACCATCTTGCAATGCATCCATACAGCAATTAACACACAAATTAGACAATCATTCAAAACAACAATGCACTTGCCTCAACCGTGCGAAGGTGGATGTCGGGAATGAGGTACTGCTCCCGGGGCCAAACCCACACCTGGACAACAATTGAGACAGGCTAAGGCTACCATAAGGGCCTAATAACGAAATCATAAACACAACATGAGTACATTGTCCACTAAACGCAACCCCCAACGTTAAAGCTAGCTGTCAGATTTCCTTTCCAGAGAACAGCCCCCTTCGAAAAATCATAACTAAATGTACAGAAATCCAAATGGAGTGATCTTGGACATTCTGAAAAGGTTATTGAATTCCCCTTCTAAACCTAGTTGGTGAGGTTCTCTGATTCGGCCATTTCCTAGTCCTACCAATCTAAACAACAGAGTATCAATTTTCACGTCGGGTCTCTGGACAGCAACATTGAAACTATCATAACTTTCTCTACGTTCGTCCGAATTTCATGATCTTTAGTTTTCCTGAAAGCTAGAAGGATTATCTACAACTTTCGTTATACTGGGGTTCTCAGATTTCCACTTTAACCATCACTTTTAATTGGTTTTCTACAATCTGCCTAAATACTGACAGAGCAGTGGAACAGCAGACTTAGAAAAATCATAACTCTCTAACCGTTAATCGGATTTGAGTGAACTTGGCGGCCACTGAAAGCTAAGACAATAACCTACAACTCTCTAGGAGACCAAAACTCCAGATTCATCCTCTAACCACACGAAATTTACCCCGCAAGCCACTGGACGAAAATTGCATTACAGCAGGCCGACTACCATCTAAACAAAGACTAACCAAAATCTCTCCCAAGACTAATTATCCTTCAAGAACAGCGTGTTACCCTTGACGACGCTGCCGAAGCGAACCCTGGATGGCGATCCTTCCCTCTTCCTCTTCTCCCTTCTCTTCTCCCTCCTTTCTTCCCTCCTTTCTTCCTCTATGGCCGGCTGCAAGGAGGGCTTCTTCTCCTCAAGGCCGGCAGCAATGGAGGGGAGGTTGGGGGCGCAAGGGAGGAACCAGGAGGTGGTGCGCAAGGAGGTGGTGCGCAAGGGGAAGGAGAGGAGATGGGGCGGCCAAAGGGAGTGGGGGCTCGGCTAGGGTTTGGGGAAAGTGGTGCCTTCCCCCTTGGCCGCCACCTAAGGCCCGATGGGCGAGCCCAAGCCAGTTTGGCGAAAACGTGCTTTCACCCCGCTAGTTGCGAAAATCAACTTTTCCTTTTGATCCTTTTACTAATACCGAGAAGTCCCTCCCAAACTCTTTCTCGAACCTCTCGAGCTTTTGGGACATTACATTCTACCCCCTTACACGAATTCGTCCCGAATTCTAACCCACCACGCCAAGGGACGGATCGAAAAGACTTAAAGCACAACACGCACCAGAGAATAATTCGGATATTGCTCGCGCATGCGGCCTCCAACTCCTGTGGCTTCTTTCTCGACTGCTGCGACCAAAGAACTTTAACATACTTCAGCGTTTTGTTTCTCAAAACCTTCTCTCGATTTCTCAAGATCCATGACCGGCTTTGACTCAAAGGTCAAATCTTGCTCTATGTGTAGAGGCTCTAGCGGTACATGATGCTCGGATCTCGCAAATACTTCCTCGGCATGGATACATGAAAAACATTGTGAACTCCACGCATAGACTCGCGCGGTCTAAGCGATAAGCCAACTTCCCGATTCGAGCCAAGATCGTGAATGGTCCTATGTACCTTGGGCTAAGTTTCCCTCGTGCCGAACCTCACCACACCTTTAGTGGGGACACTTTCAAACACTGATCCCCACTTCAAATTCCAAGTCTCTTCTTCTCACGTCTGCATAACTTTTCATGCGCTCACGAGCATTAATAGGTTCTGTCTCACGAGCCACTCGCTCTCTGATCTTTTGTACCCAATCCGGACCCAAAGCGCCTTCTCACCCACGGCTTCCCAAAGAAAGTGGGGACTGCACTACGCCCATACAAAACCTCGAGCGGAGCGGCTTTTATGCTTGAATGATAGCTGTTGTTATAAGCAAATTCTGCTAAGGGCAATTGATCCTCCCAGCTACCCTTCCAAGACAAAACACAAGTCCGCAACATGTCCTCCGAGTGCCGATAGTGCGTTCCGCCTCGCCTGCATGCTGTGGATGGAATCTTGTACTCGACGCAATTTGTGTGCCCAAGGCACTCTGTAAACTTTCCCAAAACTTGGAGACAAACTTGGCATCTCTGCTGAAATGATGGTCTTTGGCACCCCATGTAATCTCACAATCTCCGCACATAGATGGGGCTAAATCACTTCTTTGAGTTAGTAGAGCGAATTGGTATAAAGTGTGCGATTCTTGAGGCGATCCACTACCACCCACATCGCATCCTTACCCTTGGTGACCGGGTAATGCAACTACAAAATCCATAGAAATATCGTCCCCACGGCCATTGCGGAATCTCTAAAGGTTGCAACAACCTGCGGGGCGTTTATGTTCCGCCTTCACTGTTGACAAACACCACATGAGGCCACATAATTAGCTATGTCCACCTTCATCCTTTTCCACGAAATTTCGCTTTAGATCACGATACATCTTCGTTTCACCCGGATGAGCGATTATGCGAGTGCGATGTGCTTCTTTGAATGTCATCCTTGACCTTCGCTTTACGTGGTACGCAAAGGCGGCCCTTAAACCGCAACGCACCACACCCATCCAAACTGAAATCTCCGTCCTTGCCCAAATCCAACCGCTTTCGAACCCTTTGCAATAATTGATCTTCCTGTTGTGCCTCTCGCACCCGCTCTGGAATGGCCGACTCAAGATCGGCCAGTGTTTCAACACGTGCGATCCCGCATAGCAAAATGATATACCCATACGGTCAAAGTCAGCAATGAGATAATCCAATGTAGCGGGCGTTGCCTTGCGACTAAGAGCATCAGCCACCACATTTGCCTTTCGAGGATGGTATTGAATAGATAGATCATAATCCTTAATTAGCTCCACCACTGCGCGCCTTAAATTCAGATCTTTACGAGTGAAAATATACTTAAGACTCTTGTGATCAGTAAAAACATCACAACCCTCACCATACGAGATAATGCCTCCAAAGTTTCTGGGCAAACACTACACCGCCAACTCTAAATCATGAGTTGGGTAATTCATTCATGCTTCTTGGTGCCTTGGCGCATAAGCTATCACCTTCCCTTCCTGCATAAGGACACAACCCAACCCAATCCGAGACGCATCGTAGTACATCAAATCGCTTCCCGGGCTCGGGAAGTGTAAGGATAGGGCGGTCACCACTTTTCCTTAAGGGTTTGGAAACTATGCTCACGATCATCATCCCACCCGAACTTCACATCATTCGTGTGAGTGCGGATAAGGGTTTAGCAATAATGGAGAAATCCTGCACAAAACGCCGATAGTATCCCACCATGCCGAGAAAGCTTCTCACTTCTTTGGCGTTGGTTGGCGTCTTCCATTCTACCATCAGAGAAATCTTACTTGGGTCAATCTGTGATTCCCTTATCATTGATGACATGCCCAAAATCCCACTTGGACATCAAAACTCGCACTTTTCAGTTTGGCATAAAATTTATGCTCCTTAGTGTTTCCAACACAAGCCTCAGTGTCGCTCATGTTCACTTGATCTTTGAATATATCAAGATATCATCTATAAAGACTACCACAAAATCATCCGGTATTCATGCAACATCCTGTTCATAGTCTCCATGAAAGCGGCGAGGCGTTCGTTAGTCAAAAGACATAACTTTAAATTCAAAATGCCCATACCTTGTAGAGAATGCCGTCTTCTCAATATCCTCCTTTCGGACAGGATTTGATTATAACCTGATTGAAGGTCAATCTTTGAGAATACCTTGGCCCCTCTCAAGCGATCAAATAGATCTTCTATACGAGGCAGAGGATACTTATTCTTGATGGTTAAGCGATTAAGACACGATAATCAATACACATGCGCCAACTACCATCTTTCTTCTTGGTAAATAGAACAGGGCTCCCCATGGAGACACACTGGGACGAATGAGATCCTTTCCTTTTAAATCATCCAAGCGCTTCTTTAGTTCCTCCCGAGCGGACGGGCCAACCGTGAGGGTCATAGAGGCAGTCGGGCGCACAGTACCAAATCAGTTCTGAACTCTACGGGGCGAGGTGGGGCATCCTGTAGTTCTCTGGAAAAACATCCGGGAACTCCCGAGCGACCAAAATTTCTTCTGCACTCTGAGATGAACTCGGCTTCTCCACTAGAGACAAAAGAAACCCATTCTTCGCCGTCGGCCACCGGAAAAGACTAGCCATCACAAAAAGTGAGTGAGATGGAGCGCTACATTGGAATACTATCTCACGCCTGCACGGAGCTTGCGGGTTATTGTCTTCCAAAAGCAGAAATGACAACACGGTAATTATGCAACAGTCCATCCCAAGATGACATCAAATGGCTCCATCCTCATAACCATCAGATTAGCAATGAACTCTTCTCCATCTAACGAAATCACACAACCAGGACAAATCGTAGAGCTAGAGAGAATTCCCCGGAGAATTAACTAGAATCGATCGAGCTATTGGTGCAGACTCAAACTCGCCTTACTAACAAAATCTAGTGATACAAAGAAAAGGTAGCCCCAATCAAAGCAGAACAAGTGCCTCTCTGAATCCACCAAGAGCGTACTGTCACCACATCGGACGACTCACCGACTCTGCCGTCGGCATAGCGTAGGAGGCTGCTGTGCTTGGGCGGTAGGGGCTCCAACACCACAGTGCGGTGGTGCGGGAACTGCTGGAGGTCTTGAAGGTGCTACTCTGGAAATGGAGCCACAGGAGGGCGGCCAAAAATACCGGCGGTGGAGCTCCTCCGGGAGCGAGGAAGTAAGGCCGGCGGTGCCCAAGTTGGAGTAGGAGTAGCCGCTAACATCCGAACCGACCCTCGAGAAGAAGGCTGGCGCCGCACCGACATCGCACGAGTTCCCACTTGATGATCTTGGCGGGATTCCGCCGACAAACCAATGCCTTATGGCCCTCCGACCACAATGGCGACAAGACCGAACCACTCAGAGCTCTATGCTCATCGCCGCACTTGAAGCACTTCATGCCTTGCCTGGGACCGGGCGTAACCTAGGTGCAGTGCGAGCGCCGAGAAGTGGAAGAAGATCGTGCCTCGTGAACTTGGTCTTGAATGACTTCGCGACCTTTGAACCTCTTGGAAGTAGGCCTCGAAGGTCCCACCCCACCGCCAAAACCCCTCTTACGCCGCCACTGCTCCCTCGGATACCACACGCCTTCTCCTCCCGGCAACTCCTCACCAAGCCGCATCTCGGTTCCATGCCCACGGCTTGTTCGACCAGGAGCTGAAATCCCGCAACTCAATGCTCCCAATACCGCCGAACTCTTGCACGAGCCCCGCGAAACCTCTTAGCTTTTTCCTCATCATTTGTAGCCACACAGCGGGAACAAAGCGAACCAGTTGTTAAAACACGCTCGTACTCTGTCCTTTGTCATCTTCCCGCTTGAAGTTACGCAGGAGACTTCCATTCGCTCCACATATGAAGTGGATAAAACCTCTTCTGAAGTGCTCAACAAAATACTCCCGATGTAATCGGTCCATGAGCCTTGTCACCGCCATCGAACTCCTTCCCACGGATATCCGCCGCCCCTTCAATTGGAAGGCCACGAACGAGCCCTCATTTCGATGTCATCCCGAGCTCCGAAGTGCCTCTCCATGTGTCGCAGACCAATTAGTCGCTGCGTCGGCGTGTGCGACCGTCGAAGGTGTCCAACCTCAAAGCGTTCCATTGATGTAATCCCATGGCATACGCCGCGGTGCCATGCAGGGGCCACCACAGAGCGACAACAGCGCGGTGGCGGGCCTGGTTCTCTGTGCATCTGAAGCAACCTCTTCCTCGACTCCGCGAGGCTAGCTTCTCCACTACGAATTCGAACCCTGGCGGGCGATGCAGCCTCGCCGGCTCCTGCCGCCTCGACCACGACCTCGGCCTCCACCCCTTGCCATATCTAATCATCACAAAAACAATCAAACAATAAGCAATTTCATCATCTAGGACCACAAGAGAAATCAAAATCTCAAAAACAAAGATAATGCAATGCATTAACCCATTCCCACCTCATGTGCATAGTGTGTCAAATTTAACCTTTCATATTCCACGGACCTACACTCGCTCGATACCAATGTAACACCGGGTTCGTCATGAGCATGGAATGCTACTAAACAACTCCAATAACTCTAAAGAGGACAACTCTAATAAAAATTTCGGCAGAACCTCCCTTGTAAAGTTAATTACATGAAGGTTCCAACACACAGAATAATCAAATATTAATTAAACTTCCATTCCAAATCATCAAAGAATAATCAGAAACATGCTAAGAAACCATCATAACTAGAGAGGTATAACATTCCACTACTCCTCATTATTACATTTAATCCATAGCATAAGACAAATCATATTATTCAAAGATCAATAACTCTCTGAAGATCAATCATCCTTATTTAGTTCATGTGGTATGTGTGTGACTAGCAGCCTAATTTCCCCCATGCATGTCATTCTTGTCTCGGTACCTAAACAACAATAAAAGCAAGAGTGAGTCCATAGACTCAGCAAGTACATTAAGAAACCATGGCAATAACACACATATAAAGGGAAATTAACATTAAAAACATCTCATATGCAAATGCAATGCTCAAGGACTTTTATCTTTAACTTTCTGTGTACATTACACCTGTAATGCAGTAGTATCGACATCGCCGCCGCATACCCATGCTGTCTTGCGCACGCACAGGGGACCAATTGCCCGTTACTCCATAGTAACGGGGACCTCAACCCACACTCCACGAGTGAGGATCTCGGCCCGTCACATTCATGACGGGATCTCAAAGGAAACATACTTGGGCACCACGTGACCAAGCCTCAACATGATATCTTTATGCAAATGCTTATCATGTAATCATCATCAAATTACCAAAATTCAACATCACTTAATCATAGTAAAGCATGAGCATCATTTGAACAATAACCATACTTAAGCATTCATTAAGTATACCATCTTGCAATGCATCCATACAGCAATTAACACACAAATTAGACAATCATTCAAAACAACAATGCACTTGCCTCAACCGTGCGAAGGTGGATGTCGGGAATGAGGTACTGCTCCGGGCCAAACCCACACCTGGACAACAATTGAGACAGGCTAAGGCTACCATAAGGGCCTAATAACGAAATCATAAACACAACATGAGTACATTGTCCACTAAACGCAACCCCAACGTTAAAGCTAGCTGTCAGATTTCCTTTCAGAGAACAGCCCCTTCGAAAAATCATAACTAAATGTACAGAAATCCAAATGGAGTGATCTTGGACATTCTGAAAAGGTTATTGAATTCCCTTCTAAACCTAGTTGGTGAGGTTCTCTGATTCGGCCATTTCCTAGTCCTACCAATCTAAACAACAGAGTATCAATTTTCACGTCGGGTCTCTGGACAGCAACATTGAAACTATCATAACTTTCTCTACGTTCGTCCGAATTTCATGATCTTTAGTTTTCCTGAAAGCTAGAAGGATTATCTACAACTTTCGTTATACTGGGGTTCTCAGATTTCCACTTTAACCATCACTTTTAATTGGTTTTCTACAATCTGCCTAAATACTGACAGAGCAGTGGAACAGCAGACTTAGAAAAATCATAACTCTCTAACCGTTAATCGGATTTGAGTGAACTTGGCGGCCACTGAAAGCTAAGACAATAACCTACAACTCTCTAGGAGACCAAAACTCCAGATTCATCCTCTAACCACACGAAATTTACCCAAAGCCACTGGACGAAAATTGCATTACAGCAGGCCGACTACCATCTAAACAAAGACTAACCAAAATCTCTCCCAAGACTAATTATCCTTCAAGAACAGCGTGTTACCCTTGACGACGCTGCCGAAGCGAACCCCGGATGGCGATCCTTCCCTCTTCCTCTTCTCCCTTCTCTTCTCCCTCCTTTCTTCCCTCCTTTCTTCCTCTATGGCCGGTGCAGGAGGGCTTCTTCTCCTCAAGGCCGGCAGCAATGGAGGGAGGTTGGGGCGCAAGGGGAGGATGAACCAGGAGGTGGTGCGCAAGGGAGGTGGTGCGCAAGGGAAGGAGAGGAGATGGGGCGGCGGCCAAAGGGAGTGGGGGCTCGGCTAGGGTTTGGGGAAAAGTGGTGCCTTCCCCCTTGGCCGCCACCTAAGGCTGATGGGCGAGCCCAAGCCAGGTTGGCGAAAACGTGCTTTCACCCCTGCTAGTTGCGAAAATCAACTTTTTCCTTTTGATCCTTTTACTAATACTGAGAAGTCCCTCCCGAAACTCTTTCTCGAACCTCTCGAGCTTTTGGGACATTACATTATTTCTCATTTCGCACAAAGCCAACTTTATTTGCAATAATGTAATACATTTGAGAGCAAGTTTGTAAATCTGTTTTATTTGTGAAATTACATCGAAATAATGATAAATACAAGTAACCACCTAGAGATGACTAACCCGATAGCCACCACAACATAGCACGAATCCCTGATCCGTACCACCATCAAGTTTTAATTAAAAGGTTGTAGTCTAACTCTTGAAAAGCTTACCCAAGCGTGTCCATAACCTAGGACGAGGCTATTCGAATAGTTTTAATCCTGCAGGGGTGTACCAATGTACCCACACTTCAGACCGCCTTTAAGCCACAAAGCACACTTCCGAAGGTATGCCGGCACGGCTAAATCCTACGAGACATTTCCAATCTTGTGCATTAACTACGAGCCGCTCGTATGGATAGAAACCTATACGCTTACATTGCAAGCCGAAAGACAACAAATCCCATCATGGGTGAAGTCCTTTAGACACTACAATGCTCCCAACACCATCCCTCCTGCGACTCCCTGCGACCCGAAGCCAATACACGCCAAAGTACTAAGTCAAGAGAGGTCCTATACCCTCTAGTGTGGTTAGCACACACAAATTGCCTGGATAACAGGTACTCACAAGATGTTCGGTCCTTAATTGACTTGGGCACCACTCCAGTCACACCCAAAAATCACACCGTCTTACCATTGTGCCCAAGTCCAAATCCTTTTACTTTTAGTTTTGGTTTTTCCAATTGAACATAGCATCAAGCCGAAATATAGATACATAGTAAGCATTTGTGTGATCAAGGTTATCGACAAGTCGATAACCGCCCATTTCTACCGGAAGCTAAGCATGGCTAAGCAATTAATCCGCAAAACTACTAAGTGACAAGAGTTCATCCACGAACTCTAATCACAGCAATAACCTAGGCTCATGGTAGTAAAGGATAATCATTTGCCTAAGGAAATGCATCTACTAGGTCAACTAACGATAATAGTTAAACACAAACTAGCAATGCATACATAGAATTTGTAAACAACATAAATACTTGAAAATACAGGGATTAACATGATCAAACTGCTTGCCTTGCTGGAATTGTTCTTGCTGCAGAGGAGGATTCTCAGGTTCAATATAATCTTCGGAACCTAACGCGAAAATGTGATAAAACCAATAAGAACGAAGAACACCAAACAAAACTCAACAGCAAAATTTCTCCAAATACCATGAAATTTATACATTAGCAAGAGGTTGATTTTAGACAATTTTAGGAACAAGAATCACTTCATTTGAACTTAGCATGAAAAAGTTATGACCAAAACAAAATCTCTGAGCCAGAAAAATCCTAATTAAATTAATTTCGGTTACTGTTCATGGCAAAAATTTCTAGAATGATCTGGAACTTGAAATTTTTATGGTGGGTATATAAGGTTATCCTAAGAACAGCAAAGTTGAGTTTACTTCATTTGGAGTTGAAATGAATTAGTTATAATTTTTCTAAGTTGTAAAACTAGCACATTCCATTTAACCTTTACAACAACATAAATCAATTTCTAGCATAGCACAGAGCCTAAAACTGTTCTCAAGTTAAAGTCCATTCTATTATAAAGTTAATGCAATTTGAATCATCTACAAAGGAGTTAAAATGACAAAGTTATGCACATTAGAAATTCTGAATATTTTAAAAGACTTTGAAAACCAGCTCTCAGGGGAGGTCCAAATGAACTAGAGCAACTGGGGAGGTCGTGGCCGTTGATCTTGCATCGCATGGCTACGGACCTCAAACCACAGCGCACGGGAAGACCTCTTCCCGCACTGGGGAGGTCTGGACAGCTAAGATCTCACAGAGGAGGTCTTCAACGGTCTAGATCTCCAGAGGGAGGTCCTACGGGCTAAAGTTCACCCGAGGAGGTCTTGACGGCTAAGATCTCGCGAGGGAGGTCTCAACGGTCACGATCAAGTGAAGGAGGTCCTGGGCGGTAAGTTAACAGAGAGACACCTGGACTGCTGGGATCTCATCGAGGAGGTCCTGGACGGCCAAGATCTACGCGGGGAGGTCCTACGCGACAGGGTTTCAACGAGAGGAGATTAGAGGTAGGGAGGTCCTAAATGGTCCAGATCGACGCGGGGGGAGGTCCTGAGACTAAGGACTTAGCAAAGAAGATCTAACGCTCAGATCTAAACCTGGGGAGGTCGTCTACGGCCAGGATTAACTTGAGGAGGAGGTCCGGGGTTTTCTTTATAAAAGACTAGGGGTGGTTTCTTACAAAGAGGACCCCAAGGGTGGTTTTTACCAAAAAGACCCCGAGGAAGTCTTTTTGCGCAGGAGTGGTCCTAGCGGCTCGGATTGAGTCTAAAGAGGTCATGGACGGCTAGGATCTAACCAGGGGAGGTCCTAGCGCTTAAGATTTTTCACAGAGCCAGATCCAATGGCTAAGATTCGACCTAAGGAGGTCTCAAAGGTCAGGATTAAGCTAGGGGGAGGTCTTGCACTAAGGGTTTTACGGAAAAGATCTAAGGGTCCAGATCTAGTCCTAGGGAGGTCCTCGACGGTTGAGACGAAGCCGAGGAGGTCTGGGGACTTGTCGGAAACCCGACAAAGTACAGAACTCCGCGATTTGCTCGCCGGCACGCCGCCGGCGACCACAGCCGCGGCGGAGCTAACTAAAGGTACCAAAACGAGCGCAATACTATCGCGAACCTAACGGAGGTATCGTCGACGGCGAAGCGGGCCTAAATTGCCGACGAGCCGGAGAGGGGCGGAGGAGTTGTTTCGGTAAAAACCGAAAACAGCAAACACATCTGCTACGACCTAATCTAGGGAGTGCTTAAGCTCGAAGAGGTTATAGCGGACTCACCAGTGCACAGGAGGGGTTCGAAGGAACACGGGGAAGGCCCAGCGGCGGAGATTGCAACCGGAGATAAGGAAGACAACGACGATAGCAGCTCCTGAGCAAACATCGACAAAAAGGATGATGAGGATCACTTCGTGATGACCTCAGGAGGCTCCAGAACCAGGGAATTGAGTAGAGGAACCTCACCGGAGATGGGGACGATGGAGTGCCCTTTCGGCTGCAATCCGCGAAACCTCCGATTCCGGCCGTTCCTACGGAAAACAACCCAAGCCGGTATCAGGGCAAAGCTTGCAGTGATCCTAAGCCCCAAAGGGAACGAGAAGAAGGGCGGGAGGAGCACTCGAACACCGACACCACCACTGAGCTCAGAGGTCCGGAAATGGCGAAGGAAGTGGCTCTTGGTGGTTTGAACTCAACACACAGAGAGATGGCTATGAGTGATGGAGAGCGTGGAAGAGGACTCAAGGGCGGCACTGAGGATCTCAAGTAGCCCCAGAGTCTAGGGTAGCGCGAGGATGGAGCTCTAATGGAGAAGTGACCTAAAGTGGCTGCCGCGCGAGAAAACAAGGAGAGGAGCAGGTGCAGGTCAGTGCTGCTCCTGACATGGGCAAAAGCGGGCTCAGAGCCGTTGACGGGCCCCACGACGCGATGAAGGCCTGCACTGCTCACCTGCCCCCTTCAGCGCACGCGCGCAGTACGGAGAGCCAGAGGAAGAAGAAGAACAGAGGAGAAGATGGGGGTGGTCATGAACCCCACGATGAAGATCGGACGGCTGATGATGCCCGAGAGCTCCGGAAACCTGAGCGCGCGGGGGAGGTCTGGGGCGTTGGATTCTAATCCGACGGCCCAACGCAAGCGCACACGAGCTCGAGTAGGATGCTGGTGACTCGACTTGACTGAGTCAGCTGGCTGGATCGGACTCGGGTCAGACTCGAGCTCGAGTCTGGCTTAGCCCTAAATTCGGATTTTAAACTGATCTGAAGTTTGGGGATTTATTTGAGGTAGCAAACTTACTCCAAAAATTATAAAATTTTTACAGGAGCTTTCTAGCTGAGTTATTGACCTTGTTTAAATTTTGCAGTGGTTTTTGTGATATAAATTTTTCTCCAAAACAAGGTGTTGGTCTTCTGATTGACCAGTATTTGATTTGGTTTGACTAACCTCCAAAAATATTCAGACAATTTCTAAAAATTGTGAAACTTTTCAGAGGGGTTACACATCAACCCAAGAACTCAGGAAAAAATATTTCCAGGAGATGATCACAAGATTAGATAAGAATGTTTTGGAAGACAAGGATGTTGGCCAAAATGACTTGTGATTTTTGTATTCCCTTAACTTCTTTACAGCAGTGGTGCAAGGCACACAGGAAATACAAGATGTAAGAAAAGTTTTTAATTTCTACTCATTTTCTTACATTTGAAACACAAGTCTTAAACTTGGGATGTTACAAGTATGTGTTCATGTCACCCGATATAATTGGATTCTATGCATAACTTGTTTTTACAGGGATTGTTGTGAATAGTATGGCCCATTGTGTATGTGATGCATAAATGGATTTTCATGGCCTGTGTGTCATGCTGTGAGATAGCCATCGAGCTACATATTATTGTATAATGGTCTGCGTGCCGACATGTGATGCTTGATATTATCCTATGTAATTCATTACAAGCTTTTATGAGTAATTGCTTAGTAGATGAATGCGGTCAGAGATTTCAAGTATGATAGCCTAGAGGACAGGAAGCATGGTGATAGAGATCGTCATGATAAGGGACATACTATTTCACAATTTAAAATGATTATCTGTGAATGTTTATGTATATTCCTGTTATGCTGTTTGATCATGTTTTATCATTAGATGTTTTAACATGATAGAGTAGTATCCCTCAAGAAAAATTAAGGAAAATTGATGCCTTTCCAATTCCTACGCCTATCATGATTTTGATCGTTAATTGGTACGTCTACCAAAGTAGGGTGCCATTAACTATCTTAATAAGATGGGGTGGGTGTCGGACACCCACATGCAAAGTGTTGGTTTAACTTGACAAGGCTATCAAAATGGTTTTGGACCTTAGGGCATAGTGTTGGTCGCCGAGGCATAGAGATGCTACCCAACAAATAAGAGTCATATGTGATATGAATAGCAAGAGGTTACTTACCTAAAATTACTAGGTTTCTAGCAGTGATGCCAAAGCTCACTAGGACTTAATGATTTATGGATCTTGAACTCACTATATGATGTTAGAGGGAAACATAGTTTAGAACATATAGTGGGAGTATCTTTTATTGACTGTTGTTGATTAAGTCCGACCAGATATGAACTAGTCTTATGGAGATACGACCAGGTCCAGACTAGTCGTATGGAGATACGAGCTGGATGTAAACTGGTCGAACATAACCACCAACATGAATGTCTAATAGATGATCTTATATAAACATAATGCTAAATTTTTGCATATATTTTTGTTGTAGATCATGGCACCTAATACTTCCTCTGCATGTACTGATGTGAATATGGCCCGATCTTCCGAAAGGTACTGATACGTCGATTGTGGAGAACATGACGTTGATGATCCAAAGGCTCCGACCAGAACGGATCGAACCCCTCGCAATCACTACAGCACTGCTCTGTTGGTTATCAATTGTGCCGAACGCGGTTAACCTCGCCAAGAAGGCTATCTCCTACAAGCGAATCGAGAACACAAGCAAGAGAGTAGAAGATGCAATCTGAAATTGTATTGCGAATAATAATGAAGTTCACAGAGTGGGGTTCCTCAAAATGAACAAACGGCAAAACTACAAAGTGGCAGAATAATCTAAGAAAACCCAAATTGGAACTAAAGGACGATGGCTCCTATATGAGGAGGGCGACTAGGAGGTGGAAACCCTAGGTGAGGTACTGCAAAGTGACAACTTTCTCAACTGGATGAACCCCAAATTCCGAAGGGAAGACTGAATGAATCACCAAAAACAGAAAACCAAAAACTTGCGATGCGATTTCGGGGCTAAAGATGGCAGATTTTGGGGGTCTTGGAGGGAGACAGGTGCTTCTCTTGTTGGATTTTCAGATGCGCGTCGTCAATAGCTTCGAAACGAGCACAAGAACGTCGAATTCTGACTTGGTATGCAAAAGTTATGCCCGTTTTACTAAAGGTGTGTCGGAATCGGACTCGAATTTGTTTCGGTTTCAACTTCAAACTGCTATAACTTTTGATACCATGGGGAGAACGTGCCCAAATTTTTTGTGGAGGCTTATGGATGCATCAGAAAGGGCACCACCAATTTTCACTGATTTGCGTACAAGTTTGATGCACTTTCCAATTTTCGGAACAGAGAGACGCTCTTTTTTGTTTTTCTTCTTTCGTTTTTTTTCCTTTTTTTTCTTTTTTTGGTGAGAACCCAAAACCAACTAGGGTTTGCTGCGGTGGAATGAGACAAGGTGTGGGGCTACCGCGGTAGGGATTGGTGGCGCGATAGGAAGGTGGTGGCGCGGCAGGGGTGGTGGTGCGGTAGGAAGGTGGTGGCGCGACAGGGGTGGTGGCGCGACAGGGGGTCGTAGTTGGTGCGGAATAAGAACAGATTGGAACTAGAACAAGCTACGCGAAGGAAACACGATGCAAACTAGACAACGACGAACTAGACTCTAACTAGACTAGACCAACAACTGACTCGACGATGCAACAATAATTCAACAAGCAAAATACTGAAAAGAAAATTACAAGGCACAAGGGGTGATGGGACAACGGAAGACACGATGAACAAATTATTTTTGTGGGGCTAATTTTTTGGATTTTTAGGATGATCAACATAAACTAATCTAAAAGGGACGAATTACCTAATGGGCAACCTTTGCTCTGATACCACCTGATGTGAATATGGCCTGATCTTCCGAAAGGTACAGATACGTCGATTGTGGAGAACACGACGTTGATGATCCAAAGGCTCTGACCAGAACAGATCGAACCCCTCGCAATCACTACACCACTACTCTATTGGTTATCAACCGTGCCGAACGCGGTTAACCTTGCCAAGAAGGCTATCTCCTGCAAGCGAATCGAGAACACAAGCAACAGAGTAGAAGATGCAATCTGAAATTGTATTGCGAATAATAATGAAGTTCACAGAGTGGGGTTCCTCAAACCGAACAAACGGCGAAACTGCAAAGTGGCAGAATAATCTAAGAAAACCCAAATCGGAACTAAAGGACGATGGCTCCTATATGAGGAGGGCGACTAGGAGGTGGAAACCCTAGGTGAGGTACTGTTCACATGGCCATGCTACTGTTCATGTTAACAGTAATGGGCCCCCGAGGGTGGCTATTCCACATATGGGCCATATGGGCCAAGTCAGCCCATAGGACTCGGATACAAGCCTTATAGGCTAAAGAAAAGGTGACGTAGCACCAAGTAAAGGGTGGCCGAAGCCCTTTGAGTTGGAGGCCACAAATTCTTCATCTCCTTTGGCCATTGTTATTGCCTTCTCCTTCCTTGATGCATATCATCATCTCCTTGCTGTCTCATCCTAGATTCCTAAGCACAAGCAAATCATCTCTATTAGGAAGCATCATAGAGTTCTTAAATAATACACTTAGCCCTAGAAATGAATTTACCTGATAATTGAGTTGACGAGCACGTGCCCGAGTAATTGGACCTTGCATATCATTCATGGCAGTAGCAAGAGGAGTGTTCATATCAGTAGGAGTGATGTCCTCACCAAGTACCTTTAACTTGCGATCTATTCTTGAGAAAGAAAAACTGAATGGTACAAACTTTATTGACTGGTTTAGAAATTTGAGAATTATTCTCAAATAAGAAAAGAAGAAGTATATTCTAGAGGGCCCCTATTCCGAGGAATTGAGTGCTGATGCTCCTTGTACTGAAAAGAATGCTTATGAGAAGCATTGCAATGACGCAGTCAATGTGCACTACCTAATGCTTGTCACTATGAACTCTGATCTTTAGAAGCAATATGAGACCACGGAAGCTTACAATATGCTTGTGAATCTGAAGGGTATGTTTCAGGATAAAGCAAGGGCAGAGAGGTTTAACACCTCTAAGACATTGTTTTCTTGTAAGCTGCTAGAAGGTAACCCAGTCAGTCCTCATGTGATCAAAATGATTGGTCTCATTAAGAGCTTGAAAAAGCTTGGTTTTCCCTTTACCCAAGAGTTAGCTACTGATATGATTCTCCAATCGCTCCCTGTGAGCTTTTTGCCTGTCATATTGAATTTTCATATGAATGGCATGGAGAAGTCAATGGCTGAGTTGCATAGCATGCTTAAAGGTGCTGAGGAGAGCATCAAGAAAAGTTCTAATCATGTGATGATAGTTCAAAAGACTACTAACTTCAAGAAGAATGGTAAGTCGGGAAAGGGAAAAGGCAAAGAAAAGACTCAAGATAAGATCGAGAGTCTCAAGGCTAAGCTTAAGAAGCTTGTGCTGGGTCCTAAGCCTGACACAAAATGTTACCATTATTATGAGACTAGGCACTTGAAGAGAAATTGTAAGAAGTACTTAGCAAAGATGAAAAAGAACAAAGGAAGTAAGACTTCCAGTTCAGATATAAATGTTATACAAATTAATCTTGCCACTTTTTCTACAAGTTCTTGGGTATTTGATACCCAAATCGGTTGCTCATATTTGTAATTTGATGCAGGGACTGATAAGGAGTAGAAGTTTGGAAAGATGAGATGTTGGTCTTCGCGTGGGCATTAGAGCAAGAGTTGCTGCATTAGCTATTACACTACTACAGAAAAGGTCTTCATAGACAGTTCAAAAACGTCATCAGAGACGTTTTCATGAGTCGTTTGAGTTTATGGGTCAGTGATGACATAAGGTCATCACAGACGGTTTTCAAACCGTCTGTGATGCATACTATCAAAAACATTTATTAACTCAGAACCGTCTGTGATAGGGATCTATCACAGATGGTTTGTAGATGAAACCATCTGTAATGATTCATATATCACAAACAGTTTGTAGCTAAAACCATCTGTGATGACTTTTCTCTATAGACGATTTGTAGCTGAAACCGTCTGTGATGAATTTTCTCTATAAAGTCTCCAAACAGTGGCTACTTATGCCTTTAAAACCGGCATCATTTATATATTATATATATTGTTGTAGTCCCTCAGCCACTTTCGGGGGGTCATTCACACAGCATAGGGGGGAGGACAACAGCCACATGCAACTTCATGAGCCCCTGCAAATTCAAAAAGCATGGCTGCTAGGAGAGCGTCAGGACATGCTTTACCTGGATGTCGTCGGTAGGTAATTGGACATCGCTATGTTCAGAAAGTGATGTGGATGCACAGGTAATCCGACTGGAAAGTGGCTTCATGTATCAGCAACCAACCATTCCTTGATGTCAAGTCACCGTAGAACTTAATCAAAGGAACTTAGTTCTACGGTGACTTGACATCAAGGAATGGTTGGTTGCTGATACATGAAGCCACTTCCTAGTTGGAGTACTTGTGCGTCCACATCACTTTCTGAACATAGCGATGTCCAATTACCTATTGACGACATCCAGGTAATTGAATGTCCTGACGCTCTCCTGGCAGCCGTGCTTTTTGAATTTGTAGGGGCTCGATGAAGTTGCCCATGGCTGCTGTCCCTTCCCCCTCATGCTACATGGACGACCCCCCAAAAGTGGCTGAGGGACTACGAACAATATATATATATATAATATAATATAATTTCTGTTTTAAAGGCACAAGCAGCTACTGCTTAAAGACTTTATAGAGAAGAGATCAGGAATAGAATGGTAGGATGTACCTGACAAAGGTGAAATGAATGGCGAGAGGCTAGTTGAATGGCAAGAGGCTAGTTGATTACACAGACAAAGGTAAGATTAAGTAGATTGATTATTGCTCTCAGAAGGCTAATCGCACAAGATTAAAACTTGCTAATATATTCAGACTAGTTCAAACAAATCAACCAAAATTAACTTATTACACAGGAACAAAATCTATCAACTGTGATGTAGGGCAACAAGTATATCAGAATGTATAAATTGCATGCTCGAAACAATACAAGTATATCAGAACACCACTCAATGCTACTCAAGGGCTCATGCCACACTAGCAGTATCATCCATATCATCACCAACACCATCACATAGAAAAGGGAAGGGAACGTGATAGAGAATAAAGAGGAGTAGTTTACCTCAATGCGACGCGGCAACGGCGGCAAACACCACCACTAGCCCAGTTGACATCCATCTCCCCACTATGCATAAATCAACCAAACATCAGAACACCACTCAATGCTACTCAAGGGCTCATGCCACACTAGCAGTATCATCCATATCATCACCAACACCATCACAGAGCAAAGGGAAGGAAAAGGAATAGAGAATAAAGAGTACTTTATCTCAATGCGACGCGACAACGACGATAGTGAACCGTGGTGTCGTCGAGGGAGTATATTCAATATTCACTTATTCAGTATTCAACAAGCAGTATATGGAGTTAAGCCAAATGGAGACATTAGGCATAGCAGATCAACAAGAAAATTAGTTCAGTTTATCAATTGATCACAAATTATAAAGCACAAAGCAGATAAGCAAGCCTCCACAATATTTAGTTCATTAGTTTAAAAATCATAAATCGATCGGACTCACAAGAAAGCGCGGCACGAGCGCGAGCACATCACGACTCACGGCCGCGCAGCGCTTGGAGGCAGAGCAGCAGAGCATGGGAGGAGGGGGAGATGTGGCGCGGGAGCAGAGGGGAGCGGCGTACCTCGATTTGGCGGCGTAGATGGCGGGGCGAGCTCGATTTGGCGGGGGAGATGGCGAGGGAGATGGTAATGAGGTCGATTCGGCGGGGGAGATGGCGGGGCGAGGTTGATTCAGCGGCGGCGAGGTCAAATCAGTGGCGGGGGAGGCGTGATGTGGGAGCCCAAAGTCCCGAACCCTAGCGTGCGATGGGTAGGGGAACGTGCCCTAGGGAGTGATGAGTTAGGGCACAAACCCTAGCGCGTGGGTTGTTATTAATAAAGGGATATCACAGACAGTTCTATTATGGAACCATTAGCGGTTCCATAATAGAATCGTCTGTGACATTTTTTTGTATTTTTCTTGTAATACTTTTGTCTATTTTAGAAAGAGACAATCTGGACCATGGAATGTTTACCTAACAGTGAGAAAATGTGACTGATGGATAAAGAAATTTTAGTCACCTAAAGCATAGAGACACTCCCTATTACAGATTTGCTAGCTAAAACTATATCTAAAACCGCTAATTAATTTTAATTAATTTTATGGTAAGTAGTCCAACACCTCTGCAAAGAAATTGGCATACTCATGCCTAATCTTGCAGTCATCGCTACAGAAGACGGTGTAGTCATCCCACCCTTCCATGCCGCAGCCGGTGCTCGTGCACTCGTGGCCATCCTCCAACAGTGCCCACACCTGGCCCAGCGGCCCGGCCATCTTCTTCCATGCCGCCGCCTGGACCATGTCCGCAGCGAGCCTTTGGCACCGCTTGCACTCCCTGTTGGTCCTCTTGGCCGTCTCGCACCCGTTGCCAGCCGCTCTCCCTCGACCTGCCTGATGTAGTGCTTTCCAAAGTCACGCGTCTCGCCAGCCGTGTGGAGGAGGAGGCCGAGCACGTAGGCTGTGGCCTTGTGGCCGGCGATGGCCGCCCGTTCAAGGAACACGATACCACGCTGCATGTCTTGGGGTGCGAAGACAAGCTCGAGGCCGACGATGAAACAGGCCTCCGGGTTGCCGGCGTCGGCCAGGTGGTTGACGACGGTGAGGTAGCACTCATTGTCCTGCCACTTCATCGCTTCCTCCCGCTCTAGCGCCATGTGCCTCCCCACGACGCGCTTTTTGGACGCCTTGTACATGGCCTTGCAACTAAAATTCAAGACGACTGAATCTTAATACAAGAATTAATTACTCTACAAGAGAAAATTAAAAGGCCAAATTAAGGTCGTTATTGTTTATAGTCAAATTCACAGTTCAGAAATAGATATTGGATACAAAACAAAATCATCACGTACGTGGCTCGTAGGCTGCAGAGGTCAGCCATGGGCTGAGGAGAGCTCGCGGCCACGAGGCCGACGATGTGGATGACGACATAGTCAGGAAGGACTCCGATCGCCGACCTCCTCTCCAGCTTGGTCCTAGCAGTCATGCTCCGCGTGCTCACCAAGGCATATGTATTCAATACCATGCGTGCTCACCATGGCGTGCGATGATCATTCTTATAAAATGTTGAAGAGATGCATCGTACGTAACGTCGGTGCGTGAGATGACGAGACGCATTGCCCGTCGGCGTAGGAGACGAAGAGACGCATCGCGCGGGAGCCGAAACATTAAATTATCACGGACAGTTTGTGTTAAGAACTGTCTAGGAAGTATCACAGATAGCTATTTGTTGAAAATCGTCTGTGATAGTTCTAAATATCACAGACGGTTATTTTTACGAACCGTCTGTGATACTTCATAGACGGTTTTCATCATGAACCGTCTGTGATATTACCTCTTCACAGATAGTTTTTAGCGAAACCAGTAACACAGACGGTATCTAAACCAAAACTGTCTGTGATTGCATGTAATACAGACGGTTTTGGTCAACCGTTTGTGATGAAGCGTCAAGTATTAGCCTTTTTGTAGTAGTGTTGGCATTATACCATTAGCTTTACCCTCAGGATTAGTTATGGAATTAAATAATTGTTATTATGTTCCAAACTTAAGCAAAAATATTATTTCTGCTTAATGTTTAGGAGCAGAAGGTTATGAGTTCAAAATAAAAAACAATTGTTGTTCAATTTATTTTGAAGATATGCTTTATGGCCATGCTCCATTGGTGAATGGATTGTATGTTTTGAATCTTGAGGATGAGCCCATCTATAACATTAATGTTAAGAGAATTCGATCTAATGATTTGAATCCCACTTATATTTGGCATTGTCAGCTAGGTCATATAAATGAGAAGCGTATGATGAAGCTCCATAAAGATGGTCTTCTAAACTCATTTGATTTTGAATCATCTGAAACATGTGAATCTTGTTTACTTGGCAAGATGACAAGGGCGCCTTTCATGACCAGTGGTGAAAGGGCTCATGACTTGTCGGCCCTTGTACATACAGATGTATGTGAACCAATGAGCACTTCGGCCAGATGTGGTTTTCAGTACTTCATAACTTTTACTGATGACTTTAGTAGATATGGTTATATCTACTTAATGAAGCATAAGTCTGAATCCTTTGAAAGGTTCAACGAATTTTAGAATGAGTTACATAATCAATTTGGCAAGATAATTAAATATCTACGATCAGATCATGGATGTGAATATTCGAGCCATGAGTTTGGTGATCATCTAAAGAAATGTAGAATTGTTCCACAACTTAATCCACCAGGAACGCCTCAATGGAATGGGGTGTTTCAATGATGGAACCGAACATTGTTATACATGGTTTAGTAAATGATGAGCCAATCTGATCTTCCATTATATTTCTGGGGATACGCTCTAGAAACAGACACTACTACAGAAAAGGTCTTCACAAAAGGTTCCAAAATGTCATCATAGGCGGTTTCGTGAGCCGTCTGAGTTTATGGGTCGGTAATGACATGGGGTCATCACAGGCAGTTTTTGAACCATCTGTGATGCATACTATCACAGACGGTTGTTAACTCAGAATTGTCTATGATAGTTGCCTATCATAGACGGTTTTTAGATGAAATCGTTTGTGATAGCTTATGTATCACAGACGGTTTATAGATGAAATTGTCTATGATTGCTTATGTATCACAGACGATTTGTAGATGAAACCGTCTGTGATAGCTGGATATCACAGACGGCTTGTATACGAAACCATCCGTGATAGCTGATGTATCCCTGACGGTTTGTGCTAAGGAACCGTCTGTGATATTCCTTTCGTATTGCTAAATCTATTTCTATTTATTGGCTAGACTCTAGAAATGCTAGCCATGCCCTCTGAAACAAGCAAAAATACAACAAGTACATGTACATATCCAATTTACATTCATTTCAGAAACAAGCACATCCAATTCACATTCATTTTAGAAACAAGCATATCCATTTCACAAATCAAATAACTCAAATTAACTAAAATTAACCATTCATGAACAAATATACACACATGTTCCATTAAGTTCAATCTTATCCCAATCAAGTTCAATCTACATTGTGAAACTTCCCATCTGGGTTTATGACCTCATGCATCAAGAAGGCCGCAAACTGTCTTCGAATGCGTTCGAGCTAGGCCAGTTCCAATGGAGTTTTAGCGATGGTCGCAACCTGTCACTAGGAAGATTAAAGTTGTGAATATATAAATTAATAAGTATGAAATAATTATTGCTAGATTGGCAAACCTGAGGAGCTTTGGTCATCAGGGAAACGAGGAGTAGTTCCATGTTGTGACAAACATAGTATCCACAGGTGTTGCCCAATGGCTACCAGTGGCACTGCAAAAATAGAATTGGTTAGTTCGAGAGGCATTACTACGAAGTGTTATATAAGATTAATGTGTACTAGCGAATACTGGGAATTTGAAATCGTGTCGCAGGTTCACTCCCTTGGATCTCCCTCCCTTTGCATAGTATGTGATGAATGACCTACATGATTCCAAAAACTTAGCCTTAGCCATTGCAAAGGAAGGAAATACTACAATAGAGTTATCTATGGAGGAAATGTGTTTACCTGTCAATTAAGTTTTTCACAACTCTGAAGTCGTTATTAGACCTCTTTAGGGAATCAATGTATCTTACTTGGTTCTATTTTGGTATAATTACAATTAGAATCCAGTGGAACCTACATAGGTATGTTGCCATGGTCATTAAACCTAAGTTCGTGTTGCTTATAAAGTACAAATCAACAAGTATAGCTACTAGTGCAGCACTTACCGTTAGTTGTAGGGCAAAAGTATGAAATCCTTTTCACGGTGATCCAGCAAAAACATCGCCATGTAATCCTCGATGAAGGTTGCATTGTCGTTGATGCATTGCTCAGAGACCAAGAGTGGGTCAAGGAAACCTACCGATGATTTACTTGATGTGGTTTCTACGATCATGTATCTATATATATGTACAAAAGCTAGGAGTTATATATGACATTTATTGGCATTACACGAACGTAAACCGTGATTGTACACACTTACAGTGTTCAGCATCGCATGAATGAGGTGTCGAGGGAGTCAAGGTTGAAGAGTAAGAACAAGTCATCGAAGGTCACCGTGAAGACACAGTCTTGAAACTCGTGGTTAAAATGAATTTTCTTGAACTTGACGGTGACACTCGAGCACCGTTGTCCATCCATCTTTTTGACCTATTCCATGTACCATTCGTGCAATCTGTGGGAAGCCAATCCTAGGGTTTCGAGGTGCTCTACCAGGACGACCAATGGCTCACCATGCATGAATTTCTGGGCCAATGGCAAGAAGGGGATATCATCGGGCTTCTTCGTTTTCCCTTGCCGCCTCGCTTTTTAGAGGTCAACTGGGCACAAGGTGTAGATGCATCTGAGGCACCGAGTGCTTGCCTCATCGGTATAGGTAACTCTGGTGCAGGTAGCTTCGGTGTAGATACTTCCCGTGAAGTTGACATCGGTGCAGGTAGCTCCGGTGAAGTTGACATCGGTGCAGGTAGCTCCAGGAAGATGTCTCTCTTGTGCCACTAAATGAATGCTCCAATGACTTGCCCTAAAGTCACGACCTCGTCGTTTGGGGGCATCTCTAGCTGGACAACCTCGAAATTGGCATAAACATCATCCACATTCACTTTTGTGAAACCCGACACTATATTTACATCGTTCAGCAAGGCCCTGACACCAGATGGATACGCCTGGCCCCAAGCAGCATCCAGGGCAATAGAGGCACATCTCACTTGAACCTTGCACTTCGTTGCCACCTACATAATACAAAATTAGCTAATCCAACAGGTCTATCAATGGATCGAGCATTCCAGGGATAATAATTATTGCTAGGATGTCATCAACCAGAAATCTGTCATCGATTTCTAAGTTCCAGCGGCTGGTCGGGGATGGCGCTCGTTGATCGGTGGTCATGCCCTACAGTTCCTTACCATCAAGTCATGGAGTCTGCCAGGTGGCACCCAAGCATTCAACGAATTGATGTTGTCGGTGGTGGACTGTGAGGACCCCCGGTTATTGGAAATGTTACTAAATTAAATTCATACAGTAACACAATTCATAATTAAGGAACAGTGCTGCCCCTTAATTAAAAATCATGCTAAAGGTATGAACTTAACAAGTAACAATTTCAATAAGCAGATTCGGATATATATGTACCACAATGGTTCCGGGATCAACGACCATTGCATATATATCCTTCATCAACATTGCATCAAACACATACAAGTCATACATTGATATAATTAAACATAAGGTTACATCATTCGGTTAATACTACAATATTAAGTGACTTGGTCACTATAACGATATCTGTGGAAGCAAAACAAGCGGAAAATGTCCACCAATGGCCCCATCCACCCGCGAGCAATTGCGTGGAGGCAAGAAGTAGCGTTACTCGTTAGCGTCACCGATCGGCGCTAACGGGTACTTCATAAAGGAAACCATCCTCACCGCAACAATAGGTAGTAGCACCTTGAGTACGTGAAGGTACTCGGCAAGTCTTACTCAAACTAATAAAATAAAGTGGTGATTAGAGCCTAACCAAAGGAGTAGAGTTTTTACATGCATAAGGTTACAACAGAAGGTATAAAGGTTCAAATTTGCATAAAGCGATACATCTTAACCTACAAAGGCTAAATTTTGGTAAGCGATTTAATAAATCAAAGTTTGTTTAAAACAGTACATAAATGACATAAAAATAAACGATGCGATGCATGATACCCTCATGCAAACCGAAAATAACCAAAACCAGGTTTTGAAAATCAAACTTCTATCAGTGACATCAATTCAAGTTGTCGTCCATGACCGTGGACACGGCTATTCGAACAGTTTATACCTGCGGGTGTACATCTTTACCCACATGACTTAGTTAGCCCGTTGCCTTCGGATGCCTCCGAATGATGACACACTTCCTTTGGTATGCCGGCCAGGAAACTAAGATTTGGTATTTTTCAACAAGTTAACACTATTGAGTTGGACCCCATGTGTGAACTAATCCCATAGTGTAGGCTACACCACCTACTAACCACAGGGCACACATGTTGTGTCGATAATGCCGATCCAAACAATTTAAAAACAAATTGGGCTCACCACCCATAATAGAATGCCATCGGCACTCATTAAGGTATCGTATATGCGGCGAGGCACATATACGCCTCACCCTCCTAAGAACATCGATCTTGACATACAAAGCTCACATGGCATAAGACACGGTCCTCGGACCTAAGCATCTATGCCATGCAAGGCCAATACACATATCCTTACTCTCTGTTTCCAACTCAATAGTCTCAACATTTTACTTAACCAAGCAGCGCCCATACATCGCATGTGGAAATGCGTGGGGGCTTGAATTGAATAATCGAGTTCGGTCCTTAATTAACCGGACAAGCCCACCACAAACCCAATCTCGTGCACGAAGGCACCATCACTAGCTTCCTCTTGTCGGATCAATTTAGATTTCAAATACAAGACTGATTTAAAGGAACTGGACAAAGAGTTTGAAAATGACAATAGTTCGCTGTGATTCCCATGTTTGACAAGATATGCTTGTCAAACTCTAAAATCTCTAGACGCATATCTAAGCCAAATCGAGAATAGACCATATATTATACAAGACTACACTAGAGTTGAGTGTATGGTCATAATCAAGGTAATCCACCATGTCGAGTCATAGCTAGCTATTACAAGTCATATTTTGTATTTTCGGACAAATAGCATGCTCGAGATATCACTGGATTTGTAAAGACTATTGTACAAAATCTGGGTTCAATATGGTGCAAAGAGGATGCTTGCCTTGGTAATAATAGACTTACATTGCGAGCTCAGTTGCTCGAGAAAAGATTCGATGGCTTCAACGAGAACGATTCTAAAGAAACAATAAGATCAATAAATACCAAAAGCGACAATAAGTCCAACATGGAAGAAATATGCATGATCAATCTAGAAATGCATGATTACAGTATGCTTAAGCCATAACTACCCATAATAATGATAATAACCCATTATCTAGCTCACTTTGTTTTCAAAAGACGAAATTAGAGTTTATTGCAAAGTTCCGGTTTTGATTTGAAAAGAGCGAAAGCAGACAGATTGCAATTTTGGAAATAAAGTATAGATCATGCAAAAGTTCATAAATGAAACTTAGCATGATCTTTTAGGTAATTAACATCCCAAACCAACCTTAGTCTAACCTAACTAGTTAGATTGCAAAAGCTAAAGCAAAACCTATTTTGTCGGTTGGTAGACAAGAGAAACGAGACGATTTCAACTAAGAGTCAAAATAGATGATGACAAGAATTGAAAGACCAACTTGTCATGCTGCTAGGGTTTAGTCAAAATCTAAATAAGATGATAAGTTGACAGGAAGATACCTAGGTCTTGAAAATGACATGAAAACCGAAAGGTGCAATATCAACTTTTCGGTTTAAAGTCGATTGAAGCTACGATGCTTAAAAGAATGATTCACGGAGCTTCTCAAGTCCTTAAGATGCTCAAGATGTTAACGACTAGGGTTTAACTTACCGGAGAAGAAATATGCTAAGGGTTACGACAACCCGATGTTGAACAACAGAGAGTTAAACTCGATTTAACCTACAAAAGATAACCAATCTTGATTGTAAGTGTAACGAGTTTAAGATGGATAAGCGATGAGCAAGAAGCAAGAAACTCCACTGGTTAACAAGAAAAGGATGAGCTTGGTGGTCAACAATGGTCTGCGACTCAAAAACTAGGGTTTATATATGTGGATGTGGAGCTACTGAGCAAGAGAGAAAGATCTAGAGTTGATGAGGTGTCCATTTAGGGCTAATTATCCCAAAAATTAGTTGCAAAAATTTGGGATAATCCTCTCCTTGATTTCAGAGAAATCTGCTTGAGAGAGAGGAAGGAGATAAGAGCCAAGCGACATGTGGGCCCCATTGTCATCCTCGGCGCGCGCACTCGGAAAGGCTCGAACAAAAGTCACCGTCCGATTAGAAATAAGCGGCTACGATAAATAGAGATTAAATGATGTGAATCGGTATCATTTAATATGGACCGCACGATCAAGATCGATCGAGCGAGATTAAAACGAAATCCCGATGGTGCTTGCGGGTTCCGCTTTCAAGCGAGACGTTGGATTGAAATCCAGCGATCAATTAAAAGATATACCGTCACCCTTTTAGATGCGATGGTTTAACACCGTTGGATTTAATTTCTACGGTCGAGGATGTAAAATTGAACCGGATGGTCCGATTGCATACACCCATGTGGTCCGCACGATTAAAATCCAACGATCCATCGATTTTGGGCTTTAAAGGCCCACGGTCTAAATGGAGTGCCGTAGATTGAAATCAAGGCCCACATTAACGCGCCTCTGGTTTCAAATAGAAATAAGCGATGCCGCATTGGATCAGGATGGGCGGCCACGATTGTGCGGGATCGGAGTCGTCCGAATGCATACACAGATCTGGGCCATACGATGAAGATCAACGGTCGAGGAGTGCGAGCTTTATAACACGAGGAAAAAGGAAAAGCCGTAGGATTTGAATCTAACGGTGAGATAAAGCGCCTTTAGGTTTAAAGCGAAAAGGCGTCACGGTTGGATTAGAAACGAGCGGTGGTGATTGAATAGGGATCGGAGTTGTCGGTTGCATACACTAATCACGCTCGTTGGATTAAGATCCAACGGCGAGATTTAAGTGGACACGTGGACGGCTCGCGGGCGTTATTGCTTCGCGTTCGATGGAAGATCGACGGCTCATGTTAGTCGTGGAGTTCGGGCTCGCGCTCGAACGTGACCGAGCCAGACAAATTTGATTGGGTTGGACCGAGACACATGAGGCTGGGTCGCTACAGTGCAAGGGTCGGGTTTGGACCGGTTTGGTTGACCAAACCTTATTCATATATTTAAAAGGTTTGGTAGGACTTTAAAATATCAAATAAATTTATAAAATCATGAAATTTTTATCGTAAGCTCTTTGGGATGATATATTTCCCAGATAAATTTCATAAACCACATTTTCACTTTATAAAATACATAAATATCTATTTCAGGCCGAAAATGTTTATTTAAAGACCATAAATTTTCTTTAAGTCCAAATAATTTCTAAAAATGCAACGAAAATATTTTTAGCCAAGATAATTTATCTAGGCTTTAATAAAAATACTTCCCAGTCATAATACAAGTGTTACCTTGTATTCCTTTAAATATTCTAAGTAGGTTTTTGGACTTTGGCAAAAAGGAAGGTTTTATTTGGTAACACAAACTCCCAACTGAGATTAAGAACAGTAATGATATGAACAGTAGTCTATTACTGTTCATAAAACAGATTATTATCTGTTGATAAGATTGGGGCTTGTTACAAACCTACCCTTAAGGAAAATCTCGTCCCCGAGATTTGGAACAAGTTAAGATTAGGAAGAAATGCAATGGAAATGAATTATGAGGAAATTCAACATCCGTTGTTTTGGTTTCCTTCAAGGATAACAAAGAAGATTCTTACATAACAACATAGTGTTATTATTACATCTTTGTTTACATAGCTTTGTTTAAACTTTCCTTTCTTGATTCAAAGAAAAGTTCTAAACAACAAAAAGATGGGGGTGCTCAATCTGCATCAGATCTTCGCGCTCCCAAGTGGCTTCATCCTCGGAATGATTAGCCCATTGAATTTTCAAGAACCCGACAATTACGATTTCTTGTCCTGCGTTCCATTGTGTCGAGGATACGTACTGGTTGCTCTTGATATGAAAGATCAGGTTGGAGATTAAGATGCTCATAAGCAGTTGCCTCAATAGGAACACGAAGGCATTTCTTTAATTGAGACACATGAAAAGTATCATGCACTGCTGAGAGTGATTCAGGTAACTCCAATTGGTAAGCTACAGCTCCTCGCTTGGCAATGATTCGGAAGGGTCCGATATAGCGAGGTGCGAGCTTTCCTTTTACCTGAAAACGATGAGTACCCCTCATGGGTGACACTTTAAGATAGACATGGTCATCTACCTCAAAGCTCAATTCACGACGACGATGATCGGCATAGCTCTTACGGCGAGGAGATGCGGTTTTCAAACAATCTCGAATCGAGCGAACTTGCTCTTCTTCCTTCCTTTACCAAGTCGGACCAAAGTATGATCTTTCACGGACTCGGACCAATTCAATGGAGTCCTACAAGCTCTCCCATACAAGGCTTCAAAGGTGACATTTGAATACTTGCTTGGTAGCTATTATTGTAGGAAAATTCCACATATGGCAAAGATTTCTCCCAGTCTTTGCTATAAGATAGCACATAGGCTCGAAGAAGATCTTCCATCACTTGGTTCACTCTTTCAGTTTGACCACTGGTTTGAGGATGGTAAGCAGTACTGAAGGAGAGTTCAGTCCCCATAGCCTGATGAAGGCTATTCCAAAAATGGGTAAACCGAGGACCACGGTCAGAAACAATGACTTTAGGAACACCATGAAGGCAAACAATTCTAGCAATATAAAGCTCTGCTAATTGCTTGCCATTGAAATCGGTCCTGACCGGAATAAAATGAGCCACTTTAGTTAAACGATCAATGATCACCCAAATGGCATCAGATCCCTTGGAAGTCTTGGGAAGACCAGTAACAAAATCCATACCGATCTCTTCCCACTTCCACTGGGGAATAGGCAAAGGCTGAAGGGTACCAGCTGGCTTTAGATGTTCAGCTTTAACCCTTTGGCAAATATCACATTCAGCAACATACTGAGCAATTTGCCTCTTCATTTGGCTCCACCAAAATATTTTCTTCAAATCCTGGTACATTTTGGTACTCCCAGGATGCAAAGAAAACTTGGAATTATGAGCTTCCCTAAGAATTAGACTCTTCAATTCAGAATCAGCAGGTACTACCAAACGATGGCGATATCGAATTATACCGCGATCATCTTCAGAAAATTCGTTGGCTTTACCTGCTTGCATGTTTTCCCTGATTTCGACTACCTCGGCATCAGTTTTCTGGGCCTCCAGAATCTGGGATTCTAAGGTCGGCTCCACATGTAATGCAGCGAGGAATCCTTTTTCCACAAATTCAAGACTTAGGCGCCGAAAATCAGCACACAGGTCTCTTTCGGCAGGTAAAGAGGATATGTAGTTGCATTGTGACTTTCTGCTTAAAGCGTCTGCCACAACATTGGCTTTACGAGGATGATAATGAATACCCATATCGTAGTCCTTGATCAGTTCAAGCCATCTTCGTTGTCTCATATTCAAATCAGATTGAGTGAATATGTACTTCAGGCTTTTATGATCAGTGTAGATCTCACAACGATTACCTAGAAGGTAATGCCGCCAAATCTTTAATGCATGGACCACGGCAGCCAATTCCAAATCATGAGTAGGATAATTAACTTCATGAGGGCGCAACTGCCGGGATGCATATGCCACAACTTGGCCTTCTTGCATAAGCACACAACCAAGTCCATGGCGAGATGCATCGCAATATATGTCGAAGCTCTTAAGAACATCCGGAAGAATAAGAACTGGAGCTTTGGTCAAGAGAGTTCTCAAAAGTCGAAAACTCTCTTCACACTTAGCTGACCATTCAAATTTCTTCCCTTTCTGCAAGAGCTGAGTCAAAGGTCTAGCAATCTTGGAGAAATTTTCAATGAACCTCCGTAATAACCCGCAAGTCCAAGAAAACTCCAATCTGCAGGACACTCTTGGGAGGCTTCCAATTTAGCACGTCTTGTACCTTGCTTGGATCAACAGCGATACCTTCTTCAGATAACACATGCCCCAGAAAGGCAACTTCTCTGAGCCAGAAAGCACACTTGCTAAACTTGGCATACAATTGATGCCGACGAAGTGTTTCCAGCACAAGTCGCAAATGTTGTTCATGATCCTTATCAGACTTGGAATAAATAAGGATGTCGTCAATAAACACGACAACGAATTTATCCAAGAATTCCATGAACACTTGAATTCATAAGGTTCATGAAATATCTTTGGAGCATTGGTCAAACCAAAGGACATAACCGTATACTCGTATAAACCATAACGAGTAGAGAAAGCTGTCTTAGGAATGTCCTCAGCTCTAACCTTGATCTGATGATAGCCCGATCGCAAATCAATCTTTGAAAAGACACGGGCACCAACCAACTGATCAAAAAGATCATCAATTCGAGGTAGAGGATATTTATTCTTGATAGTGACCTCATTTAACGGACGGTAATCCACACACATCCGTAAAGTATTGTCTTTCTTCTTGACAAAGATTGCCGGGCATCCCCAAGGTGAGGAACTCGGTCGAATGAAACCCTTGTCAAGCAATTCTCCGAGTTGCTTCTTCAATTCAACCAGCTCGTTGACAGGCATTCGATAAGGACTCGGATATCGGGCGATTCGAGAACGAGTTCAATAACAAACTCCACTTCCGATCCGTGGTAAGCCGGGAAGGTCTTGGAAAAACATCGGCATACTCACGGACAATTGATGCGACTCCAAAGAAGGAGTGGTATCAACTTGGTGAGCACACGATGAGAGCCAATCGCTTTAGAATGATAAACAACTTGAATGCCGTCGGCATTGGTCATAGAAATAGACCGTTGGGAACAATTGATTTGACCACTGGTTTTGGACAGCCAATCCATACCCAAAATGACGTCCAACCCTTTAGAGTCAATCACAATTAGGTTTGCTAAAACTTCACCCCAAGGATTGTTATGTTGACCCCACAACAAATCGATCGGTTTAAAGACCGACCAGGTGATTGAATAATAAAAGATGGTTGGAGGGTATGCATGTTTAATCGGTGTTGCACAAAAAATGATTGCTAATAAAAGAATGAGATGCTCCAGTCGAATAAAGCAATGAGTGGACTGAAATTAACTAGGAGCATACCCATAACAACTTCAGTGTATCACCGCCTCTTGAAGAGATGATCTGGTTCACATGCCCACGAACCGAGCGGATCGGCTTTAATAGGGGCCTCTGCGAAGGGCTGCCGCACCGACATCGATATGGTCGAGCAGCGGCAATCCTTGCCGCTTTGCCACACACTTGTTGGCATAATGCCCTGACGACCACAATGATAACAAATAACCCACAGGTTAACATTGTTGACAGGGCGGGCTGATTCCCACTTGATCTGGCCCGATCGTGGGAGGAGATGGACGAGGAGCAAACACCGCGGCCTTGGTGAAAATGGAGCTGGTGCTCGTGGTGGCCTAGACAACCACATACGAGGCCTTGGTGAGCCGCCACGAGAATAAATCGAGAAGTCCATTGCCGCTTGCGTGACTCATCCAATGCCTTACTCTTGCTTTCGCCACAATAGCTTTGTTGACCGGATGCAGAAGTTCGGAAGTCATGCAAAGCTACAGCCATCTGCGATTCTTGATAGCCCATTCAAGAACCGGTTTCGACGACGAAGGTCGGTCGAACGCGTCATCGAGCATATCGGCCGAAGTTGAACTCATGCGAGATATTCGATTCTGCACTTCGCCCTTGCTTGAGAGCGAGAACTCTTGCTGTTTGATCATCATGACCCTTCAGAATGTGAGCTTGCGAAGGCTTCTACGAACTCATCCCAAGTAGGGACATGTCCAGCAGTGAATGGCAAGAAGATTATCCCACCATATGTTGGTGGCCCATCGAGTGATAAGCGGCAAAGAGAACCTTTTCCTTCGGAGCATTGAGTAATCGAAGCTTCTTTTCAATGGTCCGGCCAATCCTCGCTTCCATAGGGTCACGAGAATCGAGAACACCGGCGGGTTAGTCCGCCGAAAGTCGCAAGATCGCCTGCACATGGTGGCCTCTGCTCATTCTCGATGCAACAGAGTAGAAGTATTGCGCGCAATCTGTTCCGTGATCTGCTCGATCCATCCGGTTGCGCTCAATTTGCATGAGCACATCGGCCATAGAAGGTGGTGGAGGAAGCTCCTCTTCCTGAGGACCACCTTGCGGACCCTGAGAACTGGAAGGTTCAGTCGGCCCTCCCTGAGAATGGGGAACCGAAGATGAAATACTCTTCCCTTGTTGCGCTTGCGCGAGTAGTAGTAGTCTGTCATCCTGTTACCACAACATGGTTAACAACACAACAAGGACATACTCGGCAAACACAAACAAGTTTACAATTAGAAAAGAAGCAAATACTGTACATATAATGCATCATGTTATGTTATGCATTCAAGTTAACACCAAACCAGAAACTTCATATATATATACAAACAAAATTTGGTTCAGTCTTACATTATAGTTGGCCATAATGTCGATTACAAACCAAAGTTAAACTTTCATACTCAGACAACATACTGCTGCCTATTACATACAATTTATTTAAGGGCAACTACTAGACTAAAAGACACTCAACCACGGGATTCATCGTCGAGGTGCTAGCGTAAAGATCCCGATTAAAGTTCACGGAAACTCATTCGAAGGTGAGCTCCGGGAACTGTGTCAACCGGATCCAAGGGACTAATGAGGCGCCTCGGAGAACCCAACAATGGTGATGACCTCCGGAGGTGCGGTCCGCAGAGTGCGAGAAACCACAGTAGTCATCGGGCTTGGCGCACTTGTCCATAAACAGTGCGCACCCGCCACTACGGAAGTCGGTAAAGAGGTGGTGCAAGCGAAGCAGGAGATCTCGTTGTCACCATAAAGCACGCTTGCGAGGAACGCGTTCATGTTGACTCAAGAAGTAGGTACTCCTGGGCCTCATTAAGGCGATGCCGAGTTTCCCATAACTCCCTCACAAGACAGCGATGGACTTGGTCCATGATACGGACCATCCTTGCCAACTGCCGCACTTGGGGGTCTTCGCCAAACTGTATCTCGGCGAACATGCTCACCTCGGGTAGGGCCCGATTCGGGAAGTGGTCATAGGGTGGTTGAGACAATTCCGTCAAATCATGACGAAGAAGACTCATCATCCTACTTGCCGCTTCCTGAACTGCCATCGCCTCGGAGGTGGCAAGCGCTTGGACACAGTAAGGGACACTGCCGGCTACATGCCTAGCGATGACGTTGATGAAGGCGCGGTATTCCTCCATCCTCGGTCCTCGATCCCGTCGATAAATGGCATACTCGGTGGTAGGTGAAATTGGGCGCCACATCATGTCCCGAGTAATGCTGAAACCCATCAACATCCTCGGCTCGAGTCTCCTTGACCAAATACCAACCGCTCATCTATAGATAAAAAGACAAGATAAGGAACAATTCACTTTTAAATGAACCAACAGAAGTTTGGGCAAGAAGTGACATTAAGAAAGATAAGGAATAAAAGATGTCACGCTTAAGCTTTGAAAATAAATTGCTTTGTTTGAAAATAATTTTAGCAGAGGATCCTCTAATAACTTCGGCCATGCTACTTCTAACCTACAGGCAATGTATGCTCTGATACCAACGCTGTGAGGACCCCCGGTTATTGGAAATGTTACTAAATTAAATTCATACAGTAACACAATTCATAATTAAGGAACAGTGCTGCCTTAATTAAAAATCATGCTAAAGGTATGAACTTAACAAGTAACAATTTCAATAAACAGGATTCCCGGATATATATGTACCACAATGGTTCCCAGGATCAACGACCATTGCATATATATCCTTCATCAACATTGCATCAAACACATACAAGTCATACATTGATATAATTAAACATAAGGTTACATCATTCGGTTAATACTACAATATTAAGTGACTTGGTCACTATAACAGTATACAGCGGAAGCAAAACAAACGGAAAATGTCCACCAATGGCCCCATCCACCGCAGCAATTGCGTGGAGGCAAGAAGTAGCGTTACTCGTTAGCGTCACCGATCGGCGCTAACGGGTACTTCATAAAGGAAACCATCCTCACCGCAACAATAGGTAGTAGCACCTTGAGTACAGAAGGTACTCAGCAAGTCTTACTCAAACTAATAAAATAAAGTGGTGATTAGAGCCTAACCAAAGGAGTAGAGTTTTTACATGCATAAGGTTACAACAGGAAGGTATAAAGGTTCAAATTTGCATAAAGCGATACATCTTAACCTACAAAGGCTAAATTTTGGTAAAGCGATTTAATAAATCAAAGTTTGCTTAAAACAGTACATAAATGACATAAAAATAAACAGTACAGTGCATGATACCCTCATGCAAACCGAAAATAACCAAAACCAGGTTTTTGAAAATCAAACTTCTATACAGGTGACATCAATTCAAGTTGTCGTCCATGACCGTGGACACGGCTATTCGAACAGTTTATACCCTGCAGGGGTGTACATCTTTACCCACATGACTTAGTTAGCAGTTGCCTTCGGATGCCTCCGAATGATGACACACTTCCTTTGGTATGCCGGCCGGGAAACTAAGATTTGGTATTTTCAACAAGTTAACACTATTGAGTTGGACCCCATGTGTGAACTAATCCCATAGTGTAGGCTACACCACCTACTAACCACAGGCACACATGTTGTGTCGATAATGCCGATCCAAACAATTTAAAAACAAATTGGGCTCACCACCCATAATAGAATGCCATCGGCTTCATTAAGGTATCGTATATGCGACGAGGCACATATACGCCCTCACCCTCCTAAGAACATCTGATACTGACATACAAAGCTCACATGGCATAAGACACAGTCCTCAGACCTAAGCATCTATGCCATGCAAGGCCAATACACATATCCTTACTCTCCTGTTTCCAACTCAATAGTCTCAACATTTTACTTAACCAAACAGCGCCCATACATCGCATGTGGAAGTGCGTGGGGGCTTGAATTGAATAATCGAGTTCGGTCCTTAATTAACCCTGACAAGCCCACCACAAACCCAATCTCGTGCGAAGGCACCATCACTAGCTTCCTCTTGTCCAGATCAATTTAGATTTCAAATACAAGACTGATTTAAAGGAACTGGACAAAGAGTTTGAAAATGACAATAGTTCAGTTGTGATTCCCATGTTTGACAAGATATGCTTGTCAAACTCTAAAATCTCTAGATCGCATATCTAAGCCAAATCTGAGAATAGACCATATATTATACAGTACTACACTAGAGTTGAGTGTATGGTCATAATCAAGGTAATCCACCATGTCAGGTCATAGCTAGCTATTACAAGTCATATTTTGTATTTTCCGACAAATAGCATGCTCAGATATCACTGGATTTGTAAAGACTATTGTACAAAATCTGGGTTCAATATGGTGCAAAGAGGATGCTTGCCTTGGTAATAATAGACTTACATTGCGAGCTCAGTTGCTCGAAAAAGATTCGATGGCTTCAACAGAACCAGTTCTAAAGAAACAATAAGATCAATAAATACCAAAAGCGACAATAAGTCCAACATGGAAGAAATATGCATGATCAATCTAGAAATGCATGATTACAGTATGCTTAAGCCATAACTACCCATAATAATGATAATAACCCATTATCTAGCTCACTTTGTTTTCAAAAGACAGAATTAGAGTTTATTGCAAAGTTCCGGTTTGATTTGAAAAGAGTGAAAACAGATGGATTGCAATTTTCGAAATAGAAGTATAGATCATGCAAAAGTTCATAAATGAAACTTAGCATGATCTTTTAGGTAATTAACATCCCAAACCAACCTTAGTCTAACCTAACTAGTTAGATTGCAAAAGCTAAAGCAAAACCTATTTTGTCGGTTGAGCCGACAAGAGAACAGACAGATTTCAACTAAGAGTCAAAATAGATGATGACAAGAATTGAAAGACCAACTTGTCATGCTGCTAGGGTTTAGTCAAAATCTAAATAAGATGATAAGTTGACAGAAGATACCTAGGTCTTGAAAATGACATGAAAACCGAAAGGTGCAATATCAACTTTTGGTTTAAAGTCGATTGAAGCTACGATGCTTAAAAGAATGATTCACGGAGCTTCTCAAGTCCTTAAGATGCTCAAGATGTTAACAGACTAGGGTTTAACTTACCGGGAGAAGAAATATGCTAAGGGTTACGACAACCCGATGTTGAACAACAGAGAGTTAAACTCGATTTAACCTACAAAAGATAACCAATCTTGATTGTAAGTGTAACCAGAGTTTAAGATGGATAAGCGATGAGCAAGAAGCAAGAAACTCCACCGTTAACAAGAAAGGATGAGCTTGGTGGTCAACAATGGTCGACTCAAAAACTAGGGTTTATATATGTGGATGTGGAGCTCTGAGCAAGAGAGAAAGATCTAGAGTTGATGAGGTGTCCATTTAGGGCTAATTATCCCAAAATTAGTTGCAAAAATTTGGGATAATCCTCTCCTTGATTTCAGAGAAATCTGCACGAGAGAGAGAGGGAAGGAGATAAGAGCCAACTGACATGTGGGCCCCATTGTCATCCTCAGCCGCGCGCACCTCAGAAAGGCTCGAACAAAAGTCAGCCGTCCGATTAGAAATAAGCGGCTACGATAAATAGAGAGATTAAATGATGTGAATCGGTATCATTTAATATGGACCGCACGATCAAGATCGATCGAGCGAGATTAAAACGAAATCCCGATGGTGCTGCGGGTTCGCTTTCAAGCGAGACGCGTTGGATTGAAATCCAACGATCAATTAAAAGATATACACGTCACCCTTTTAGATGCGATGGTTTAACACCGTTGGATTTAATTTCTACGGTCAGGATGTAAAATTGAACCGGATGGTCCGATTGCATACACCCATGTGGTCCGCACGATTAAAATCCAACGATCCATCGATTTTGGGCTTTAAAGGCCCACGGTCTAAATGGAGTGCCGTAGGATTGAAATCCAAAGGCCCACATTAACGCGCGCCTCTGGTTTCAAATAGAAATAAACGATGCCGCTGGATCAAGGATGGACGGCCACGATTGTGCGGGATCCGAGTCGTCCGAATGCATACACAGATCTGGGCCATACGATGAAGATCCAACGGTCCAGAGGAGTGCGAGCTTTATAACACGAGGGAAAAAGGGAAAAGCCGTAGGATTTGAATCTAACGGCTGAGATAAAAGCGCGCCTTTAGGTTTAAAACGAAAAGGCGTCACGGTTGGATTAGAAGCGAGCGGTGGTGATTGAATAGGGATCGGAGTTGTCCGGTTGCATACACTAATCACGCTCGTTGGATTAAGATCCAACGGCGAGATTAAGTGGACACGTGGACGGCTCGCGGGCGTTATTGCTTCGCGCTCGATGGAAGATCGACGGCTCATGTTAGTCGTGGAGTTCGGGCTCGCGCTCGAACGTGACCGAGCCAGACAAATTTGATTGGGTTGGACCGAGACACATGAGGCTGGGTCGCTACAGTGCAAGGGTCGGGTTTGGACCGGTTTGGTTGACCAAACCTTATTCATATATTTAAAAGGTTTGACTGGGACTTTAAAAATATCAAATAAATTTATAAAATCATGAAATTTTTACTGTAAGCTACTGGGATGATATATTTCCCAGATAAATTTCATAAACCACATTTTCACTTTATAAAATACATAAATATCTATTTCAGGCCGAAAATGTTTATTTAAAGACCATAAATTTTCTTTAAGTCCAAATAATTTCTAAAAATGCAACGAAAATATTTTTAGCCAAGATAATTTATCTAGGCTTTAATAAAAATACTTCCCAGTCATAATACAAGTGTTACCTTGTATTCCTTTAAATATTCTAAGTAGGTTTTTGGACTTTGGCAAAAAGGAAGGTTTTATTTGGTAACAGCAACTCCCAACTGAGATTAAGAACAGTAATGATATGAACAGTAGTCTATTACTGTTCATAAAACAGATTATTACTGTTGATAAGATTGGGGCTGTTACATGGACGGTCTACCAGCAACGGGGGCGCTGGCTGCCAGGCTGCTGGGCCTAGAGGCAGTGTAGGCTTCGGCGGGGGACACCTTCTGGGTACTGGATGTGCTAGTCCTTTCTCTGTCAATGGTGGCATTGATCCTTTCTATGGCAGGAACGATATGGGAGGTCAGGTGGCTAGTGGCAAGGCTACTGGAATTGTACGCATTGTTTGGCTTCGGTGGTGGGCCTGGCGGGGTTGTTGACTTCGGCGAGGGACAACTTCCGGGCAAAGGAGGTGCTAAACATTTCTCTATCAATGGTGGCTAGTTTGCTGTGCCTGGTGGCACTATTGGAGGGCAAGGAGGTTTCCCGATCATTGGTTTTGGTAGCATTAACTCGCTCCCTAATCAGCGTTAGTCTAGGCGCCAAACAATGGCCGTGGGAGGTTCAGGGACGGCAACAAAGGCCAAGGTCATGGCCGGTTCGGTGGGGGCAATCCTCATGTCAACACTCGTGCGTAGGTACTGCTTCCAACATAGTTTGCTTTCGGTGTAAAGGGTAGGGACATGGAATTGCTAATTGCACTGTGATTCTAATGTGTGATATTTGTGAGAGCGATGACCATTTGGCAAATAAGTGCACATTGTTGCTAAAACCGAGACCTATTGCTAATTTGTGTGGATTCGGTGCTGATAGGTTGGGGTTTTATCACATCCCAACATTGGGGATAAAGAAACTGAAGAAAGAAAACAATAAGATGGGGCTTGTTTGGATCATTGGTGATCCATTGTTTGAAGACCTTCTGATTGCCGAGTTGAAAAGATTAAATCCAATGAATTGGCAGTAACAGGTGGAGACTTAGGGGGAGAAGACGTTTTTGGTTCATTTTCCAACTAGGCTTGATATGCTTCATATGACAGCTATTGGTGACGTGCATGTGAAGGAGCACAAGGTGGTATTGCAATTCGTGGAATGGAATCTGAAACCCACACCTAAGTACCAACTTCAGAATGTATGGGTTCAGGTTTTAGGATTGCCTTTTGAAGCTCATGATTTTCTGAGTCTTTGTGCTATAGGTTTGATCATTGGCATAGCTATGAGAGTGCATATGGAAAAGGTCTACAAGAATAATTTGGTTCAGCTACTGGTGAGAGTTCTAGACATAGATGCCATACCTTCAAGTGTTGAGATTGTGGTTGGTGACTATGTTTATGACATTTTTTTCAAAGTTGAAGTTGCGGAGGGGGATTCTGTTGATGAAGGCACTCTTCGGCAAGAAGATCATAAGGGGGAGGACAAACCAGGCAGAGGCAAAGATGTTGAGATGGAAGATAGAGATGCTAAGAGATTGAAGAATAATTCAAAAGTTAAATCAAATGCTCCCAAGAATAACGAGGGGTAGTCTACCTCAATTAACAAGGGAAATACTTTGGGGCTTTCGGCGTTGGATATCGTCTGGGTTACACTGAGGGTGGTAAGAAATGAGTTTGAGACTAAGGCAAGAGGGGATGGTGTTTGCGCAGAGGAATAACTCCCAATTGGCGCTACTAACAGTGAGAAATGAGGGCGCAAAGCTGGTGGACATGTTGAAGTGGGTGGCTTGGCAGGTTGTGCCGTCGACCAGGATGGAGTGGAAGTCCACAATGGAGATGTTGGCGTAGTTGATGTTCAGGACATGGAGACAAGACTTGTTTAGGCTGGGCAGTATCGCGTCGGTGGGGTCATCTCACGTGACACCGAGCGTTAGGTAGCCGCAATGGGATGGGTTCCAGCCGCACAACCAGAATGGATACTTGATGATCAGGTGCAGAATTCGACTGTTGATATGGTTGATTTACCCATGGGTCATATGGAATCGGGTGAATATGTTGTGGTGGAAGATAGTTTAGTGGAACAGGAAGAAATGGACGCTACTGAGGACAGTCCCAAGGGTCAAGCCGTGGGATTGGGCGACGCTTACAGAGAAGGAGTCGTCACACCTGTAGCAGTGGTATTGGGAAGTGGTCCCAAGGTGGATGGTACCTTTGTTCATGCTATTGTTAAGGTCGAAGAGGGCATTGTGGGTTCTCCTATAGTTCACAGCCAGGGGCCCTTACGACGCTCAAGACCAGATAGGCATTGTTGGCCAGTGTTGGGCACCATGGTTGATCCGGTTGAGCCTAGGCAGAGTGAACGCATCAAGAGGAAGCAGTCCGGTGATGAAGACCTGGTATAGAAGCCTATGCGGCATGTGCATGTTCGTAACATTGAACTTGATCTAAGTATGTCTGGTAATAAATTTTCCTTTCTGTCTTTCTCTCATGAGCAAGTTGTTGAAAAAGTCACTAGCATTGGTATTTCTTTAGGTGCTGATAGTGCAGAGATTGTTAGCACTATTAAAAGTATTAAGAATCATGAATTTGGAAGATTAAAAAATAAAGGTGTTGTTAATGTTGAGGAGTGGGAGGATAAGAATCAGGTTTCCAGTGATATCTCAGCCCTCAATCATTTTTGTAGTGATTTAGATGATGTTTTATTGGAGGATGATTTTACTTTGGTAACTAATAAAAAGAGGTCATCTGGCTACGGGAAGAAGAAAGGAAAAAATTATAATAAAAGGCCAATCAAATTATAGTTATCATGAAAGGTCTGTTTTGGAATAGCAGATGTCTTGGAGACTTGGCTACACATTGTTACATTTGTGAAATGATTAAGGAGCAATATTTAGATTTTGTTGCTATTCTTGAAAATGGTAAAAAAGACTTTTCAATGTCTAATCTGAATCATCTTTGTGGAGGATGGGGGTTTTTGTGGCATTTTTCTCCACCACAAGGACGCTCGGGAGGTATCCTTTTAGGGGTGGACCCTCAGGTATACGATATTGGTTCTATTGATGCTGGTGATTTTTATGTAAAGTTTCATTTAAAAAATCGAGATGATGATTTCCAATGGATTCTTATGGCTGTTTACATGCAGCTCAAAACCAATTAAAGGAGAAGTTCCTTAATGAACTAGTTCATGCCTGCAGGAAAGAATCACTTCCCATTTTAGTTGGAGTGATTTTAATATTATTAAACATTTGGGTAAAAAATGATACTTTTGAACATACGTAACCTTTTTTATTTATTGCTATGATTGATACTTTGGATTTAAGGGAAATTGATTTATGTCGTAGACAATACACTTGGGCCAATTCGTTAGCTAATCCATCCTTTGAAAAGCTGGATAGGGTTTTAATGGGGCACAGACTAGGAACATAAATTTCCATTGGTCACAGTCAATGCTATTGAAAGATCGTTGTCTGACCACATGCATTTGCTTTTAAATAAGAGAGAGGCTTCTTATCGAGGGAATCAACCTTTATTTAAATTTGAATTAGGTTGGTTATATAGGGAGGGGTTTAAGGAAATGGTGGCTGATATGTGAAAAAAGGAAAGTAGAGGTAATTCCACCGTACAAATTTGGCAATGTAAGGTTAGAGCTCTTCGACAATATCTTTGCGGTTGGGCAAAAAATATCAGTGGGACATATAAAAAAGAAATGATAGAACTTAACATGTTAATTGATGAGCTAGATAAAAAAAGCTGAGTTTGGGAGGTTGTCTAATGAAGACCTTAATCTGAAAAAAGTTGCAAATGAGCGATTGGCTTAGGTTTTAAGAGAAGAAGTTAAATGGTACTAAAGGTCCAAAGCGAAATTTCTTTTGGAGGGAAATAGAAATAGTCGTTTTTACCACTTGATTGCTAATGGTAAACATCGAAGACAAATAATTGTTCAGCTCAAATAAGATGAGGGGATAATTCGAGGTGTTGTACGATTAATAAGGTATATCACCAATTATTATAAAGGTCTCTTTGGACCACCCGAAGTCAATCATTTATCCATGATGGATGATTTTAGGAATGATATACCTCAAGTTTCGGATACTGAAAATAATTTCCTTACGGAGCCTTTCACTGAGAAGGAGGTGAAAGAGGCAATCTTTCAAATAGAACATAATAAATCACTTGGGCCAGATGGCTTCCCATCTGAGTTCTATCAGGTGTTTTGGGAAGTCATTAAGAATGACTTGATATCCATGTTTTGTGATTTTTATAGTTGCCCTTTGCCTCTTTTTAGCTTGAATTTTGGGATCATTACATTGCTTCCCAAAAAAGCAGATGCTAAACAAATACAATGGTATTGGTCTATTTGTCTTCTAAATGTTAGTTTTAAAGTGTTTTCAAAAGTGGCTACTAATAGAATTATTGATGTAGCTCAAAAGGTTGTTAGATCTTCACAATCAGCATTTATGCAGGGGAGATTTATTCTTGATGGTGTTGTTATTCTTCATGAAACAATTCATGAGCTACATAAACAAATTTTGGATGGAATAGTTTTCAAGGTCGATTTTGAGAAAGCTTACGACAAAGTAAAATGGCCTTTTTTACTTCACACCTTGAGGATGAAAGGCTTCTCATCTAAGTGGTGTTCTTGGGTGGAAAATTTCGTTAAGGGTGGGAGTGCGGGAATAAAAGTCAATGACGATATTGGATCTTTCTTTCAAACTCAAAAGGGTCTTAGGCAAGGTGATCCTATGTCCCTAATTCTTTTTAATCTTGTTGTGGGCATGCTTGCCATCTTTATTTCAAGAGCCAAGGAAGAAGGTCTGCTATCGGGAGTTGTTCCTCACTTGATTGATGATAGGTTGTCAATTTTAAAATATGTTGATGACACTATTCTTTTTTTGAATAATGATTTAGAACAAGCAAAACATCTCAAACTTATTTTATGTGTCTTTGAACAATTATTAGGCTTAAAGATTAATTTTCATAAGAGTAAGATATTTTCTTTTGGTAATGCCAAAGAAGTGGGACCACAATATACTCATTTATTTGGTTGTGTTGTGGGCGTCTTTCCTTTCAGATACTTAGGTATTCCAATTCACTTCAGAAAATTAAGGAATTGTGATTGGAAATGGGTTGATGATAGAGTTGAAAAGAAACTTAGCAGCTGGAAAGGAAAAACTGTCTGTTGGTGGAAGATTAGTACTTATTAACTCGGTGCTAAGCTATCTGCCAATGTTTATGTTGTCTTTTTTTGAGGTTCCTAAAGAGGTTATCAAAAGATTGGATTTTTATCGGTCTAGATTTTATTGGTAGGGTGACAGTCATAAATGAAAATATAGGCTTGCTAAATGGAGTTTAGTGTGTACACCCAAAGAGCAGGGTGGTTTAGGCATTCAGAACTTAGACTAAAAAACAAAAGTTTACTAGGGAAACAGTTGTTTAAGTTGCTTATGTTGGTGTTATGCCCTAGAGGCAATCATGGAGATGATTGTATCACGTCTATGTTTATGAGTTTTTGAATAAATGTTATTCTGTTCCTTGAATGAATCGTTAGTTCTGAAGATCAACGAGTATGTGACTTGTTGGTGAAACTCTTCGACTTGTACGATGTCGTTCTAAAAGTATCCCTAGTCGAATGTCACTGATCGGAACACCAGTGACTCTATGACCAGCACATATATTGTTTGATGACCATGTTTCACCGGTCATGGATATAGGGATATCGAATCGATAATGTGAACACATGTTAGAGAACATGGGGTTGGATTGACCCACCTTGAGACAATATTGAGATTGTTATGATCCTGTGTGTCATTAGTTGGTCTCAAGCAATGATGATGTATAATCCTTAGACCTGAGATCAGCATGGTTCCCTACATGTGTAATAGCACTCTTAGGGGTTGCCAAACGCTACTAAATCGAGTAGTTATAAAGGTAGCTTTGGGTATGCTATGAAACATGCGGAGGATGTGACTGGTCGGATATGGGATTTGCCCCTCCTAACATAACAGGAGAGATGTCTCTGGGCCCCTCGAAGTAGTCGGATAAAGAAAGTGCATGGCCATGCCACTAGTGGTCGAAATGTTCGACCATGTAAGGTTATCCGACAACTCGATCGAGAAAGTATTGAACAGTCCATGGATGACACATTATCTCACCTGGAGTTCAAACCAGATATCGTGAGGCAAAGGGAGAATAATAGAGTAAGTCGCTTAGTTCGATCAGATCCAGACAAGTCGTATGGTGATACGAGCAAGTCGTAGACTGATCGAACGAAATCACAGAGTGGTCGAAACCTGGTCGTAAGGAGTTACGAACTGGTCGTGATCGAGTGCGAACTGGTCGTATAAAGATAGGACCTGGTCGTAAGTGATGAGGACATAGTCATAGATCATATTGCATTAAGGTTCGTCCGATATAATTTGTGTGTATTCGAGAATCGTTATGTCCTGCTAGGGACCGCTACGACTCGTGATCGGAAAGGGTTTCCGAGTCACAACCGATTACACATAAACCTAACGGGTCACACATTTAATGGGATGGAACAAACCAGTACGAATACGATTCGTTAAACGTGTTCGGATAGGATCCGACACGGGGCACTATATAAGGAGATGCTTGAGGCTAGTTTTAGGGAGTGAGAGAAACACGTGAGTTGTTTCACCGAAACCCTAGCCGCCATCTTCTTGAGAGAGCCTTCCCGTGCGACTTGGTGCTAGTACACCGACGCACGGTTGTTCCTTCTCTGGACGTGTGGATACCGTAGAGGCGCTACTGCGATCGCTGTTGCGCTGAGGACGATCCGCGATCTTCACAAGGAACTACAGAGATTGCTGGAGGAGACGATTGACTACGAGGACGATTGGATGATCATCTACGACCACTACATCGGCGCGTTCATCGTCGGACCAGGCTGCTCCGACTCTACTTCCGCTGCACTGCGCGTCTGGTGGTAATGATCTGTGATCATCTATCTTGCTTGGTATCCTGGTTTACGTGGTAGAATTTTTGAATTGTTGCTAGCGTAGCCTACCCGTATCCCAACAGCTTAATGAAGAAGGGGTATGGCAATCTTTGCTATTAAGAAAATATTTAGGGGAGAAGAGTCTTTCGCAGGTGGCTAATAAACCTATAACTTTCCATTTTTGGTCAGGTTTAATGAAAATTAAAGAACAATTTTTTCATTTTGGTTCATTCCAAGTTAAAAATGGAATGCAAACTAGGTTTAGGGAAGATATCTAATTAGGAGATTCTCCATTGAAAAGTCAATATCCGCTACTCTATAATGTGGTGTGGAGAAAGGATGATACTATGGCAAATATTATGACATCGGCATATTCCTTTCAAAGACCTATTATTGGGCCTAAGTTATGTGCTTAGAATGAGTTAATTCAGAGAATTGTTAATTTACAATTGAGCTCTCAAAATGATTTTTTAGATGGAATTTGAATAAATCTGGACTATTCATGGTACTGTCTTTTTATGTGGCCCTAAGTGGAACTAATGGATCCCCATGTAGGGATTCTTTTTGGTTCATTAAAATTCCATTAAAAGTAAAAATATTTCTATGGTACCTCAAACGAGGGGTAGTCTTAACTAAAGATAATCTGTTCAAACGAAATTGGAGGGGAAGCAAAACGTGTTGTTTTTGTATTAAAGAGGAAACAATTCAACATCTGTTTATTTACTGTCCCTTTGCACAACTTGCATGGTGGGTTGTTCACTATGCGTTTAATTTATCTCCGCCTGCAAGTATTGCCAATATGTTTGGGAATTGGTGTGAGGACCCCAGTTTATTTGGCTTATAATGCTTAACCAACCACCTGGCCCTAGCATCACAAATCAAATAAACCAAACCTCAAGATATGTATACTTCCCATAACTGCAGTATACACACCTCTTCACAAAATTATGCATCAACTCCATTCTAAACATAGAGTCCAAACATCACGATACCAAACAGTAGACAACAAAGTAGAGTTATTACAGCAGAGGGCCGACCGGCCAAATGACAAACAGATAACAAAGTAAACAGCGGAAGCAAAAGTACCATAAGATGGCTATAAACAAAAGCCAATCAGTGTGCCTTAGCCCACAAGGCAACCAACCGGACCGCCAAGCTAGTCGTCCCAAAACCCGCACATCTCACAGAAGTAAGGCCCTTGGGGCTCACCTGCCTCCTCTGCAACAAAAACATTAAGCAAAGTAAATGAGTACAAAAATGTACTCGCAAGACTGACGTGTGGACTAGCAGACCTATGCATAGCTACATGCAGGCTTATTTGAGTGGAGGCTGTATGGCTCATTTTAGCACAAAGCAATCTTTATTTGCAATAATGTAATACATTTAAAAGCAAGTTGGCAATTCATTTTTATTGTTGAAATAACAGCGACAGAAATAATAGTAAGTAGATGACAACACCCTGGAAGTGACTAACCCATTACTCACCACGACCATAGCATGAATTACCCATTCATACCACCCATGTCAAGTTTTAATTAAAAGGTTGTAGTCTAGTTCTCACAGGGCGTATCCGAGCGTGTCTATAACCTAGGACGAGGCTATTCGAATAGTTTTAACCCTGCAGGGGTGTACCAATGTACCCACACATCAGACCGCCTTTTTGCCACAAAAGCACACTTCCAAAGGTATGCCGGCACAGCTAAGTCCTACGAGATATTTCCAATATTGTATATTAACTACGAGCCGCTTGTATGGATAAAATCCATACGTTTACATGGTAAAGCCGAAAAGACAACTACCCACAAAGGGTAAAGCTTTTCGGACAACTACCATGCTCCCAACACCTTCCCTCCTGCGACCCCCTGCGACTCGGAGCCAATACACGCCAAAGTACTAAGTCAAGAGAGGTCCCATACCCTCTAGTGTGGTTAGCATGCAAAATGCTCAGTACGGTGGCGCAAGTAACTCGGTCCTTGTTGACTCGGGCACCATTCCAGTCACACCCAAAAGCACACCAACATACCGATGTGCCCAAGTCCAAATCATTTTATTTTTAGTTTTCACAATTAAACATAGCATAAATACTGAAACACAAAGTTATAATAATTTGTGTGATCAAGGTTACCGATTAAGTCGATAACCGCCCATTTCTACCGATAACTAAGCATGTCTAAGCAGTTGAATTTGTATGTACTAAGTGATAAGAGATCATCCAACGATCTCCAATCACAGCAAATAACCTAGGCTCAGGTAGTAGAGGAATATCGTTTACCTGCAGATTATGCAACTAAAGGGCCCACTAACCATATTTTAACACAAAATAGCAATGCATACATACAAGTTGCAAACAAAATATTAGTTTGAATATAAATGGATTAACATGATCAAACTGCTTGCCTGGTTGCTGCTGCTCAATATGTTGCTGAGGCTCACTCTCGATAATACCAGAATCGTCGCAATCTATCGATCGAGCAAAAAGAACAAATAACATCGACAAAACCAAAATTCAATTTAATCCAATGAGCACAAATTTCAAACAGCATCTAGAGCATGATTTTACAAAATTTTAGAAACAGAGAACATTGTATTTGGAGTTAAAGAGAATTTTCTAGGGATTTTCCATGTTAGAAATACATAAAAACATCATTTAATTATTTATCAAAATTTTATGAACATAGACATATTTAAAACCTATTCTGATAAAAAGTACATTAAAAATGAAAATTAACAAAATTGGTTTCATTTGATTTGGATCAAAATTGAATTAGTTATGGATTTTCTAAGTTTAAAGGATTTATGAGTGCAAAAGAAATACAATTTGGAATTTTTAACAGCACTGAGAACTTTTCCTACCGGCACTCAGCCGACCCATGGTCACCGACCGATGGGGCCGAGTGAGAAATGCTGACCAGGTCAAACTTGACCCCGCCGGCGCCAACGGCGACGTCGAAGACGTAATAATAGAATACGCTTTCATACTTACAAGACGCACCGAACCTAATCAAAGCTGATAAATACGCCTGCTATTAACGGAAAACAGATTTCACTACTCTACGCAAAGCCTTAACCGGCCAAGAGGGCCCACATGTCAAAGGCTCAGGGAATTATAAGCGGCGAGATTTATTTCCTAAACGATTTTTATCCCAGCGGGGGCCACCAGTCATAGAGACAATAAAAGAATTGGTTAGCACTAAAGACGGTGCTTAGCGTTAAAGACACCGGCGGCTCACCGGCGTTCACGAGGACGGAGGCGCGGCCGTGCAGCTGATCTAGCGAACTAGCGACCCTCTGGGTGCGTGGGTTATACCTTTAGGTTCGCTGAGACCTCGCGAACTCGATGACGGCGACACAGGCCCACGGGGATGCCGGCGGCGAGCTGGCGGCGAACGGAGGCGGAGAAGAAGCTACGGCTCACACGGAGAAGATGCTACAGGCTTCGAGAAGACTCCGGAAGGTGCGCCTAGGGATCGCCTCGGCTCCAGGAGCAATACGCCCAAGATAACGTCGACGAAGGAGGTCCGAGACGGCCGGAATCGCCGCGGCGGCGAATCACTGTGCTCGGAGAAGAACCGGCCGCACGCCCTCCACGATGCACCAAAAGTGAAAACGAACCCACCGTTAGACTCAGAGGGACAATGCGATCGCAAGGGACCAGGTGCTGAGGTTAGAGACTTACAGGAACGCCCCGACGGCTACGGGGCCGAGACTGCCGGAGGCGGAGATGAAGATGTCTGTAACATCCCAAATTTTGGCTTGTGTTTCAAATGTAATAAAATGAGGGTAAATTAAAACTTTTCTTACATCCTAGTGCTTTAGATCTTTTCTGAAAATTCTTGAAAAAGAATTTTGGAAAATTCAAAATCAAAACCCTCATTTATCAAGTCAACAACCTCCTTGGTCAAATCTTTGGTCAAACCCTTGGTAATAATTTTTCCTGGGTTCTAGGGTTGCTTGGTAACACCTCTGAATTATTTCATAATTTTTGGAAATTATTTGAAATATTTTAGAGGCAAGTCAAACATTGGTCAAACCTCTGTTTTAACATTCTGGAAATTTTTGAGAAAATTCCAGTGCACAAAAATCTCTGGAAATTTTATGGAAGGTTAACCCTAAGGTCAGGAAGCTCCAGTTAAAATTTCATAAATTTTGGAGTTGTTTTGATGCCTCAATTAAATCCCTAAAATTTCAGCTTAAAAATCAAAACCTATCTGGTCTTCACTGTTCATCGGGTTCGCACCGGACTCGGGCTCGAGCCAACTGACTCGACCGAGCCAACTAATTGCACCTGACGCGGTCGAGTGGGCGCGCGCGTCGTCAGCCGTTGGATCTCCATCGAACGGCTCTCATTCGTGTAAGCATTCGGACACCTCCGATTGCCTCTGATTCTCGGCCGTTGGATCCCCATCGGACGGTGGACGATTGTGCGCGGCCGATTCGACTCGATCGCACGAGAGCCGCTGGATGCAAATTGGACGGCTGGCCGTCGTCGTCCTCCTCTCGGTCGCGCGGCGCTGCGCCATGGCGGAGCCGAGCGTGGGTGCGCAGTGCCCTGTCCCATCCGGGGACCTCGCAACGGGTGTCTGCAGCGCATTTAATGCCGTCGTCGCGCCGCCCGAAAGTCCATCGCCACCGCTCCGTCACTCGTCGCGACCGTGAGAGGCGTTGGCATCCGAGGCTTGCTGCCGTTGCTCCTGGCTTCCCCTCAGCTACTTAAGCTCCCATCTTCCTCCCCTGCCTTCCTTTACGCACCCGTGAGCTCTCCCTTGCACCCGCTGCATTCGTGGACCTCCCAAACGCTCTGTTTTCTCTCGCCGCCATTGTTGCCCACGGAGCTTCTCGGTGAAGGCCGTGCTCCAGTGGTTCCCTGGCTCCCTCCTTGCTCCTGTTGCTTCCCCTCACCTCGGTGGTGCTTAACAACTGCTCCTTTTCAGGTGGTTTCAACGGGAGCACCGGATTTTGATTTCCCAAATCGCCGCGGCGTCTCTTTTCGCTCTCGGTCTGGTGAGGCCTTCTTCCTCTAATTCCTCTCTTTGGTAGCATCAGTGGGTAGTATCCAACCTATCTTGATCACGCGGGCTCGTTGTTTTGGCTCAGGTGATCCTCCCCTCGTTGCCGCCATTGTTGCCGCCGCGGAGCTTCGACGCCAGAGCTACTCAGTCATGCTCCGTCCCTCCGCGTCACTCAGGTAGCATCGCCGTAGTCCCTAGATGCTCGGGCACCGCTTGAATGAACTGCTGCGGAGCTCCTTGTCGCTAGTCGTCGTTGTCATTTTTCCCGCGCCGCCCCTCGCCGTCGCGCCGCCGCTCTGGTCCACCACCGTCGGTGTGGGTGGTACCGGAGGGTGCGCAACGCTATTGCGGACCCATTCCTGGCATTCACTCGCGCCGCCGTGCCTTTGGTCGCCGGCGTTTTGCCGATGAAGCCTTCGGCCGCGTTGTCGGACGACAACGCTGCGGGAGCGACGTGGCTGGTCTTCGTCCGTTGGATCCAGAGATCAACGACCCTGGAGCCTCCACGTCGGCCCTCTGTTCTGCGCGCGTGAGGAGTGTTTTGGCCTGGTTCAATGTCGTCCGTTGGATCTGAGATCTGCGGCTGTGGGTTAGCCACGTCGCCCCTTTCTCGATCTGCCGGTTTTCGCTAAGTCCAGAAATTAGTATCACATTAGGGTCTTCGCATTTTCATATCTTTGTCATCTTAGCTCCAAATTAGATGATTCCAGTTTTGTTAGCTTCCTTATAACTTGAACTTAAATGGAAAAATAATTGTAGACCATGATCAAACCTGGAAAACCATTTTCAAAAATAGTAAACAAGTGAACTTAATATTGTTTTTCAGAACTTTTAGCAAACTTGTAAAATGCATAACTTTTAATCTATAGCTTATTTTTGTATGAATCCAATTGGATTAGCTTCCACTGATAGTGTATTTTCTAGGAAAATTGTTTTCAAAAATTTTACTGTTTTTAAAAATCATAAGGATCATATTTTAGTTTAATACCCTAAACAATTTAGACAAATCATAACTCTTTCAATATAACTCCAAATGACCTGAAATTTTATATGGATTATCACTATACCAGTAGGTAACTACCATAAAAGTTTCTGCTTCAAAATATTTCTAGAAAATATTTTTGCTACAGTACCTAATTATGGCCGAAAATAGGTTTTTAGGGAATATCTTTTGCACCACAAATCCAAATTAGGTTTTTCCAGTTTCTATGTCTAGGTTTATTCCTATTTTACCTTGTGTATAAATTTCGTCGCATTTGGATAATTTTTGCTTGCTCTTTTGTTTAAGCGTTGCTCGTCTTATTGGTTGTTCTTGCTTCTTTTTGCTTTTCGCTTAGGCTTCGACATTTGCGGTAACCCCGAGAACGACCCTCCGCAACAGTTTGAGCAACAGCAAGCATTTTGTTGATATTTTATTTAACTTCTATGTATGCATTGCTATTTTGTTGTTAAATTGATTAGTTAGACCTCTAGTTGCATAATCTGTAGGTAAATGATTATCCTCTACTACCTGAGCCTAGGTTATTTGCTGTGATTAGAGTTCGTTGGATGAGCTCTTGTCACTTAGTAGATTTCGAATAAATATTGCTTAGCCATGCCTAGTATCGGTAGTATTGGGCGATCATCGACTTAGTCGGTGATCTTGATCACACAAATGCTATTATTATTCCATTATGTCCAACCCTTGTGTTTTACCATTTTGCAAATCAAAAACTGAAAACAAAAATTATATCTTGGCTTGGGCACAATGGTATGTTGGGTGATCTATTGGGTGTGATTGGAATGGTGCCTAAGTCCCTAAGGACCGAGTTACTTGTGCCATTGATCCAAGCAATTATTGCGTGCTAACCACACGAGGGGGATATGGAACCTCTCTTGACTAAGTACTTTGGGAGGTGTTAATTATGAGCTGGTTGGTGGGTGTGTTCTTGTGTGTGTGTGTGTTTGTGGTGTTGGAGGGGAGCATTAGCGGACCGGTTAGGCTGTCTAATGTGTCCTTCTCCCGTGGGTTGCGGCTCTTAATTAGCATCGTCCATTGGAAAACGTCTTGTTAGGCTTAGCCGTGCCTGCATACCAAAGGAAGTATGCTAACCGTGGCTGGTGGAAAGGCGGTCTATCGTGTGGGTACATTGGTACACCCCTGCAGGGTTAAAACTATTCGAATAGCCTCGTCCTAGGTTATGGACATGCTTGGTAAGGTCGTGCAAGAACTAGACTACAACCTTTTAAAAACATAAATTTGACATGGGTGGTATGAAGGGGTACTTCATTCTATTGTTGTGGTGGCTATGGGTTAGTCACTTCTAGGTTGGTGTTGTCATCTATCTATTGTTATAATTGTCTCTCTTTTATTTGAACAATAAAAGTTAATTGCGAACTTGCTTTGATTCTATTACCTTATTGCAAATGAAAACTTGCTTTATGCTGAAAATAAGTCCAGAGCCTCATCCACTTAAATAAAGCTTGCATGTAGTTAATTATAGTTCTGTTATCCCACACGTCAGTCTTGCGAGTACAAAAACAAGTTTTGTACTCATCTGCTTTGCTTAATATTAATTGTTGCAGAGGAAGAAGGTGAGCCCCAAGGGCCTCACTTTTGTGAGCTGTGTTGCGCGCTGTTTGGGACGATTAGCTTGGCGGTCCGGTTGGTTGCCTTGTGGGTAAAGGCACACCGATTGGCTTTTGTTTATCGCCATCTTATGGCCATTTTGCTTCCGCTGTTTAAATTAGTTACTTATGTGTTATTTGGCCGGTCGGGCTCTCTTTTGTAATAACTCTCTTTATATTATCTATGTCTTTCAGTTGTTGCTTTGCTTCGGCTCTATGTGTATGAATGGAATTGATGCATGATTTTGTAACGGGTGTGTATCTGCAGTGCAGGAAGTATACATATCTCGAGGCTTGGTTTATTTGATTTGTACTGTTAGGACCAAGTGGATGGTTGAACAGTACAAGCCGAATAAACCGGGGTCCTCACAAAGTTGGTATCAGAGCCATTCCGACCGTAGTAACCCAAGCTTGGTCGCACTTAGAATATTTTGAAAACCTTATTTTCAAAGTATCAAATGATTTATGAAAGCTTAAGTAAGTTCTCATATTTTACTCCTTACCTATCTTAGCTTTCTATCTCACCTTGCTCTAATTTGAGTTTTAAGAGTTGTTTTCCTCTCCTTCCCTCCAAAGATAGTTGTTATTAATTAATTGGGTTTTGGGAACCAATGAGTTTGGCAAATTGAAGTGTTAGCTGCCCTCTACAAGGTTTTGAAGCTTCCGAAGTTGAAGATTTCAATTAGGAGGCTTGGATGCGAAATCTGGACAGCGAGCATTCGATTTCCGGACAGCAAGCTCAAAGGTTCTAAATAGGATGGAAAATGAGAGGTTAATCAATTAAAACTTGTGGGCATAAAGGGGTAAGATGTGATACTAGTTAGCTAAGTATCTAACACTTATTTCGCTAGTTTAATTTTGCTCTCGAGTAGTGTTAGACTTGTTGTAGTGTGCCGAAATTTTTATCTTCTCACACTATTACTCGTTCATTCAATACGGGTTAATGGCATTGAGAAGTTGAGCTTGGTTTGGAGTTTCCTTGCTGTTTTGGAGCTTCTTTGGAAACATTTCAAGTTTGTTTACTTGCTGTTCTTGGCTTTCGGTTAGGGTGATATCTCATTCCCCTAATCGTTAGCTTTTCGCTTTCATCAACTTCTAGTATTAGTGCTTTGGTTTTTAACCTAAATTTTTTGAACCAGGATGGCTGGAGGTACTCGTAGCGGCCGTGGTCAGCAGCCTGGTTTGGATGAGGAGCTCCCACCTCCTCCGACCATGGCTGAGGTCCTTCTTCAGATCGAGCGCAACCGTTCAGAGGACAGGAGGGTCCTGCTGGATGTTATTGCGCGCAACACCTCCGCCCTTGCCGAGCCTCGTGATCCGGCAGGGGCGGACATCGATCTCGTGGGGTTTGGTGAGTTTCTTCGCACCCACCCCACGTTCTCAGTGTCCGAGGACCCATTGGGCGCGGATGACCGGCTGCGTCGAGTTGAGCGTAAGCTCGACGTTGCTCGCTGCTGGACCAGACAAGGCACTCTTTGCCTCCCATCACCGCAGGGGCAGCACTCTCTGTGGGAGAACTTCTTGGCCATGCAGCCCGCCGCCACACCGCCTCTTGGGATGAGTTTGGACGGCGTTCCGCCGAGCTCACATCCCCGCCGGCTTGATGAAGCTGAAGAAGAAGGAGTTTCTCGCGCTCAAGCAAGGGCATAAGTCAGTGATGGAGTACCTGTACGAGTTCAACCACTTGGCTCGTTATGCTCCATCTGAGGTGGCCACTGATGAGGCCAAGCAGGAGAAGTTCATGGAGGGCTTGTCTGAGGAGCTGCAAGACAAGCTCTCCATTGTGGACTTTGCTGACTTTCAGGTCTTGGTGGACAAGGCCATTGTTGCTGAGCACAAGGCGAAGGCGCTGGGTGAGTCCCGCAAGCACAAGTGGGAGGCCTAGCGGTCTGCACAGGTCGGCCTCTGTCGTCCCTGTGTCGGGCCTGCCCCAGGGGCCCGTTCTGTGGCTTCACTACCACCGAGGCCGCCAGCACCAGCTCCTCGCCCTCCGCAGGCCGTGCTCGATCCACGTGCGCTGCGAACCAGCAGGTGGCCCCCGCAATCCGGCTGCCGGGGTCACTTGCTTTTCATGCAACCAGAAGGGGCATTATGCCAATAGTTGCCCTAACAGGACTGGAGCGGCCCCTCGTCCTAATGGAGGACGCGGGTAGGGAGGTGGTCCTCCCCAGGATCAGAAGGTTGTCCCCGCTACCCAAGGTGTGGGTAGTGGCCGCGTCAACCTCATCTCCGCAGAGGAGGCACAGGAGGCACCCGACGTCGTCTTGGGTACCCTTTCGGTTAACTCTTTCCTTGCTCTGCTTTGTTTGATTCAAAGCATCTCATTCATTTGTTTCGAGTCTTTTCTTTGTGGTGGGGTCTTGGTTTACTCCATTGTTGGTCCCATTGCTCATTCGCCTCCGGTTCGGAGTTGAGAGCCGAGTCCGAGTGTAGGGATGTCCTGTTGAGATAGAAGGGTAGGATTCTTGGCAAACCTTATCCTCCTTCGATCGGGCGAGCTTAGTTGTAATCCTAGGCATGGATTGGTTGTCTCAACATGGGACAAATTGATTGCGCTAGGAGGCTCATCTACCTCACGATCCTTACGGCGGCGGGTTAGCAGTTTCGCCGCCGGCCGCAGGATCCGCATCTCTTCGCGCTTGAAGCGAAGCGACTCTAGATATTAGTGAAGTCCCGGTGGTATGTGACTTTGTTGATGTCTTCCCCGACGACCTTCCAGGGATGCCACCAGTTCGAGACCTCGAGTTTGTCATTGAGTTGGTTCCTGGTACCACCCCGATTTCGAAGAGGCCTTACCGGATGGACCCAATCGAGTTGGTGGAGTTGAAGAAGCAGCTGGGTGAGCTTCAAGAGAAGGGTTTCATCCGCCCTAGCTCATCTCCTTGGGGATGCTCGGCAATCTGTGTCCCAAAAGGACAAGACGCTGCAAGATGTGCGTTGATTACCGCCCACTTAATGAAGTAACGGTAAAGAACAAGTACCCTTTGCCCCGTATCGATGACCTCTTCGATCAATTAACTGGAGCTCGAGTCTTCTCCAAGATTGATTTGAGAGTGGGATATCATCAGGTTCGGATTCGACCTGAGGATATTCCAAAGACGGCTTTTTCTACTCGTTATGGCTTGTACGAGTATACCGTCATGTCATTCGGCTTAACCAATGCTCCGGCCTTGTTCATGAACCTCATGAATTCGGTGTTCATGGAATATTTGGACAGGTTCGTTGTGGTCTTCATCGATGATATCCTTATCTACTCCAAGAGCGATGAGGAACACACCGAGAATTTGAGGCTTGTGTTGGGCAAGCTTCGCGAGCACAAACTGTATGCGAAGTTCAGCAAGTGCGCCTTCTGGTTGAAGGAAGTATCCTTCTTAGGCCATATTCTTTCGACAGGAGGCGTAGCTGTGGATCATAGCAAGATCAGCGACGTGCTTTCCTGGAGTCAGCCCACTTCGGTCACCGAAGTTCGGAGTTTTCTTGGTTTAGCAGGATATTATCGTCGCTTTATCGAGAACTTCTCCAAGATAGTGAAGCCGATGACGGAGTTGCTCAAGAAGGACAAGAAGTTCTTGTGGTCCGCTGATTGCGAGGAAAGTTTCCGAGCGCTTAAGAAGCGATTGACCACCGCCCCCGTTCTTGTTCTCCCCGATATCCGTCGAAGCTTGATATCTTTTGTGACGCTTCGCCGAGGCCTCGGTTGTGTCCTTATGCAAGAAGGCAAGGTAGTGGCCTATGCATCAAGGCAATTGAGACCTCATGAACTCAACTATCCTACCCATGACTTGGAGTTAGCCGCTGTGATCCATGCACTTAAGATTTGGCGACATTACCTAATCGTGTCGCTTGCGAAGTGTATTCGATCACAAAAGCTTAAAGTATTTGTTCACCCAACCGATATGAACCTCGTGCAAAGGAGATGGTTGGAGTTGATCAAGGACTATGACATGGGTATTCACTACCATCCGGGCAAAGCCAATGTCGTCGCGGATGCGCTTAGTCGCAAAGCGCATTGCAATGCATTGTTGCTCCAAGAGCCTCAGCCCCCTCTTCTGGAGGAGTTTCAGCGTCTCAACTTGGGTTTGGTTGAGCATGGCTCCCTCGCTGCCTTGGTTGTACAGCCAACCTTGGTGGATCAGATCATGTCCGCTCAGCAGTCAGATGTTGGAGTGAACCGCATCAAGGAAAATGTCAAGAATGGAACGGCCAAGTGCTTCACCGTAGATGAGCTTGGTGTTGTGCGGTTCGGGCAACGCCTTGTGGTTCCAAAGGACATGGAGTTGCGGGAATTGATCCTCCGCGAGGCCCACGATTCCCCGTTATCCATTCATCCCGGGACCACGAAGATGTATCATGATCTCCGACAGAGATTTTGGTGGACCCGAATGAAGAGAGAGATCGCAAGGTTCGTTGCCGAGTGCGACGTGTGTCGTCGTGTCAAGGCCGAACATCAGCGCCCTGCGGGATTGCTTCAGCCCTTGCCCATTCCGGAGTGGAAGTGGGATTCGGTCGGGATGAACTTTATCACTGGTCTACCCCGGTCTCCAAAGAAGAATGATGCCATCTGGGTGGTCATCGATCGATTGACTAAAGTGGCTCATTTCCTCCCTGTCAAGACGGATCTTCGAGTGGGTCTCCTCACAGAGCTCTACATAGCCCGCATTGTGAGTTTGCATGGTGTGCCAAAGACAATTGTGTCAGATCGTGGTTCGCTGTTCACGTCTCGATTTTGGCATAGCCTGCAAGAGGCTATGGGAACTCACCTTTCCTTCAGCTCAGCGTATCACCCCCAAACTGATGGTCAGACCGAAAGGGTCAACCAAGTTTTAGAGGACATGCTGCGAGCTTGTGTTCTTTCCTATGGAAAGCACTGGGAGAAGTGCTTGCCATTCGCCGAGTTTTCTTACAACAACAGTTTCCAAGTCAGTCTCGGCATGGCACCATTCGAGGCATTATACGGGAGAAAGTGTAGAACCCCGTTGAACTGGTGCGAGATCGTGAAAGACCTTTCTTTGGCCCGACGCGATTAATGAGGCCGAGAGTCAAGTCCACTCATTCGTGATCGCTACGCACGCCTCAATCCGAGCAAAAGAGCTATGCGGATCGCCGTCGTCGTGAGTTGAGCTTTGAGCCCAATGACTTCGTTTATCTCAAGGTTTCTCCTCTGAAAGGTCACCAGCGTTTTGGTGTCAAGGGCAAGTTGGCTCCTCGATATGTCGGTCCATACCGTGTTATCGAGAAGAAGGGAGTTGTTGCCTACAAGTTGGAGTTGCCTGCTGCACTTGCGGGGGTACATGATGTGTTCCATGTGTCCCAGCTAAAGAAGTGCCTCCGTGTTCCAACTGAGGAAGCTCCGTTGGAAACCCTGGATGTGCAAGAGAATTTGACTTACCGCGAGCACCCTGTTCGCATACTCGAGGAGGCTGAGCGAAGAACAAGGAACAAGACCATCAAGTTCCTTAAAGTTCAGTGGTCAAACCATTCCGAGGATGAGGCTACTTGGGATCGAGAAGATCGTCTCCGTGCAGACTACCCCTCTTTCTTTTCCGAGTGAACCAAATCTCGTGACGAGATTTTTGTAAGGGGGGGGGGGAGGTTTGTAACATCCCAAATTTTGGCTTGTGTTTCGAATGTAATAAAATGAGGGTAAATTAAAACTTTTCTTACATCCTAGTGCTTTTGAACTTTTCTGAAAATTCTTGTAAAAGAATTTTGGAAAATTCAAAATCAAAACCCTCATTTATCAAGTCAACAACCTCCTTGGTCAAATCTTAGGTCAAACCCTTGGTAATAATTTTTCCTGGGTTCTAGGGTTGCTTGGTAACACATCTGAATTATTTCATAATTTTTGGAAATTATTTGAAATATTTTAGAGGCAAGTCAAACCTTGGTCAAACCTGTGTTTTAACCTTCTGGAAATTTTTGAGAAACTTCTAGTGCACAAAAATCTCTGGAAATTTTATGGAAGGTTAACCCTAAGGTCAGGAAGCTCCAGTTAAAATTTCATAAAATTTCGAGTTGTTTTGATGCCTCAATTAAATGCCTAAAATTTCAGCTTAAAAATCAAAACCTATCTGGTCTTCACTGTTCATCGGGTTCGCACCGGACTTGGGCTCGAGCCAACTGACTCGACCGAGCCAACTAATTGCACCCGACGCGGTCGAGCGGGCGCGCGCGTCGTCAGCCGTTGGATCTCCATCGAACGGCTCTCATTCGTGTAAGCATTCGGACACCTCCGATTGCCTCTGATTCTCGGCCGTTGGATCCCCATCGGATGGTGGACGATTGTGCGCGGCCGATTCGACTCGATCGCACGGGAGCCGCTGGATGCAAATCAGACGGCTGGCCGTCGTCGTCCTCCTCTCGCTCGCGCGGCGCTGCGCAGTGCCCTGTCCCATCCGGCGACCTCGCAATGGTTGTCTGCAGCGCATTTAATGCCCGTCGTGCGGCCGCCCCCGAAAGTCCACTGCTCACCTGCTCCCGTCACTCGTCGCGACCGTGAGAGGCGTGGGCATCCGAGGCTTGCTGCCGTTGCTCCTGGCTTCCCCTCAGCTTCTTAAGCTCCCATCTTCCTCCCCTGCCTTCCTTTACGCACCCGTGAGCTCTCCCTTGCACCCGCTGCATTCGTGGAGCTCCCAAACGCCCTGTTTTCTCTCGCCGCCATTGTTGCCCACGGAGCTTCTCGGTGAAGGCCGTGCTCCAGTGGTTCCCTGGCTCCCTCCTTGCTCCTGTTGTTTCCCCTCACCTCGGTGGTGCTTAACAACCGCTCCTTTTCGTGTGGTTTCAACGGAGCACCGGATTTTGATTTCCCAAATCGCCGCGGCGCCTCTTTCGTCTCCGGTCTGCGGTGAGGCCTTCTTCCTCTAATTCCTCTCTTTGGTAGCATCAGTGGGTGGTATGCAACCTATCTTGATCACGCGGGCTCGTTGTTTTGGCTCAGGTGATCCTCCCCTCGTTGCCGCCATTGTTGCCGCCGCGGAGCTTCGACGCCGAGCCGCTCGATCATCCTCCGTCCCTCCGCGTCACTCGTAGCATCGCCAGAGTCCCTAGATGCTCGCACCGCTTGAATGAACCGCCGCGGAGCTCCTTGTCGCTAGTCGCCGTTGTCATTTTTCCCGCCGCCGCCGCCGCGCGCGCTCGTCCACCACCGTCGGTGTGGGTGGTACCGAGGGTGCGCAACGCTATTGCGCACCCATTCTCGGCATTCACTCGCGCGCGCGTGCGTTTGGTCGCCGGCGTTTTGCGTGAAGCCGGCGCGTTGTCGGACGACAACGCTGCGGGAGCGACGTGGCTTGTCTTCGGCCGTTGGATCCAGAGATCAACGACCCTGGAGCCTCCACGTCGGCCCTCTGTTCTGCGCGCGTGAGGAGTGTTTTGGCCTGGTTCAATGTCGTCCGTTGGATCTGAGATCTGCGGCTGTGGGTTAGCCACGTCGCCCCTTTCTCGATCTGCCGGTTTTCGCTAAGTCCAGAAATCAGTATCACATTAGGGTCTTCTCATTTTCATATCTTTGTCATCTTAGCTCCAAATTAGATGATTCCAGTTTTGTTAGCTTCCTTATAACTTGAACTTAAATGGAAAAATAATTGTAGACCATGATCAAACCTGGAAAACCATTTTCAAAAATAGTAAACAAGTGAACTTAATACTGTTTTTCAGAACTTTTAGCAAACTTGTAAAATGCATAACTTTTAATCTATAGCTGATTTTTGTATGAATCCAATTGGATTAGCTTCCACTGATAGTATATTTGCTAGGAAAATTGGTTTCACAAATTTTACTGTTTTTAAAAATCATAAGGATCATATTTTAGTTTAATACCCTAAACAATTTAGACAAATCATAACTCTTTCAATATAACTCCAAATGACCTGAAATTTTGTATGACTTATCACTATACCAATAGGTAACTACCATAAAAGGTTCAGCTTCAAAATCTTTCTAGAAAAAATTTTTGCTACAGTACCTAATTATGGCCGAAAATAGGTTTTTAGGGAATATCTTTTGCACCACAAATCCAAATTAGGTTTTTCCAGTTTCTATGTCTAGGTTTATTCCTATTTTACCTTGTGTATAAATTTCGTCGCATTTGGATAATTTTTGCTTGCTCTTTTGTTTAAGCGTTGCTCATCTTATTGGTTGTTCTTGCTTCTTTTTGCTTTTCGCTTAGGCTTCGACATTTGCGGTAACCCCGAGAACGACCCTCCGCAATGCTTTGAGCAACGACAAGCGGACAAGCGTTTGATCATTTCCATTTGATCCCAGATTTTTAAAGTCTAATATTTTGTTTAACTTCTATGTATGCATTGCTATTTTGTTGTTAAATTGATTAGTTAGACCTCTAGTTGCATAATCTGTAGGTAAATGATTATCCTCTACTACCTGAGCCTAGGTTATTTGCTTTGATTAGAGTTCGTTGGATGAGCTCTTGTCTCTTAGTAGATTTCGAATAAATATTGCTTAGCCATGCCTAGTATCGGTAGTATTGGGCGATCATCGACTTAGTCGGTGATCTTGATCACACAAATGCTATTATTATTCCATTATGTCCAACCCTTGTGTTTTACCATTTTGCAAATCAAAAACTGAAAACGAAAATTATATCTTGGCTTGGGCACAATGGTATGTTGGGTGATCTGTTGGGTGTGATTGGAATGGTGCCAAGTCCTTAAGGACCGAGTTACTTGTGCCATTGATCCAAGCAATTATTGCGTGCTAACCACACGAGGGGGATATGGAACCTCTCTTGACTAAGTACTTTGGGAGGTGTTAATTATGAGCTGGTTGGTGGGTGTGTTCTTGTGTGTGTGTGTTTGTGGTGTTGGAGGGGAGCATTAGCAGACCGGTTAGGCTGTCTAATGTGTCCTTCTCCCGTGGGTTGCGGCTCTTAATTAGCATCGTCCATTGGAAAGCGTCTTGTTAGGCTTAGCCGTGCCTGCATACCAAAGGAAGTATGCTAACCGTGGCTGGTGGAAAGGCGGTCTATCGTGTGGGTACATTGGTACACCTGCAGGTTAAAACTATTCGAATAGCCTCGTCCTAGGTTATGGACATGCTTGGTAAGGTCGTGCAAGAACTAGACTACAACCTTTTAAAAACTTAAATTTGACATGGGTGGTATGAAGGGGTACTTCATGCTATTGTTGTGGTGGCTATGGGTTAGTCACTTCTAGGTTGGTGTTGTCATCTATCTATTGTTATAATTGTCTCTCTTTATTTGAACAATAAAAGTTAATTGCGAACTTGCTTTGATTCTATTACCTTATTGCAAATGAAAACTTGCTTTATGTCAAAATAAGTCCAGAGCCTCATCCACTTAAATAAAGCTTGCATGTAGTTAATTATAGTTCGTTATCCCACACGTCGGTCTTGCGAGTACAAAAACAAGTTTTGTACTCATCCGCTTGCTTAATATTAATTGTTGCAGAGGAAGAAGGTGAGCCCCAAGGGCCTCACTTTTGTGAGTCAGTTTGCGCGCTGTTTGGGACGATTAGCTTGGCGGTCCGGTTCGTTGCCTTGTGGGTAAAGGCACACTGATTGGCTTTTGTTTATCGCCATCTTATGGCCATTTTGCTTCCGCTCTTTAAATTAGTTACTTATGTGTTATTTGGCCGGTCGGCCTCTCTTTTGTAATAACTCTCTTTATATTATCTGTGTCTTTCAGTTGTTGCTTTGCTTCGGCTCTATGTGTATGAATGGAATTGATGCATGATTTTGTAACGGGGTGTGTATACTACAATTCTGGGAAGTATACATATCTCGAGGCTTGGTTTATTTGATTTGTACTGTTAGGACCAAGTGGATGGTTGAACAGTACAAGCCGAATAAACCGGGGTCCTCACAATGTCGCCCCCAACGATTCACTGGATGCCAAGGACCCGGACTGGGCAAAATGGAAGCGGCGCCGAGTGTGGATCACGATGGTGAGGTCGCGGGCTCAAGGGCGGTTCCGACACGGCGGCGCTGCCTTCGCTTCCCTCTCCGGCCAAAACAGGGAATTGGGCGGAGAAAGCACGAGAATGGGAGTGAGGAGAAATGGGTGAGCTCAGTGGGTAGATGGACTCCCGGCGATCCTCCGGAGGCGGACACGCGTCCACGAAGTGGCAGCGACGACCTGCGTGGCATGCATGCGCGAACGCCAGTGAGCTCCAGTAGGCAGCGGAGACGGCGAGGACGAACCTGACAAGAGGGGCCCACTCGTCAGCGACGGCGATGAAGTGGCGCGAGCCGGAACCAGGTGTGGCGCGATCAGTTGGTTTGACTCGATCAAGACGATATCGACCGCTAGATCTAAAATGGATGGTCGAGATTCGATGGCATATTAGGACAGTCCGATTAGATCAGGCGCACGTGGGCCGTGCGATCTGCATCGGACGGTCGCGAACGATTGGACTCGGGCGGTGCGGCTAGGCGGTGCGGCGGAGCCGAGAGACGCGGTCGGACTCGAGTCCGAGTTTGAGTCTGAGCCCGATGAATAGTGATTTCAGATTCTGATTTTTAAAAGGCTGAGAGGATTGGGGAATTTTTAGAGGTAGCTCCGAAGCTCCAAAAATTCCGAAATTGTTATGGTAACTCCTTTGGACAGGGAGAAACCTTACATATTTTTCCAGAAATTTTTATGAACTGCATTGTTTCCAAGAAAATTCACAATCTGCTACCCTAGGGATTTGACCATAATTCAAACTGGTTTGACTTGCTCTTTTGAAATAACAAACAAAATCTAAAAATTGTGAGATTTTGCAGAGAGGTTACTAGGATGGTCAATAAGATAGGAAAAATACTTCCAGAGGATAATCACAAGTTTTTGCCTATGTTTTTCTCTTTGGAGTTAAGATTTAAGTTATATGTTCTAATTGATTTCAAAAATTTCAAAAGCAACAAATCTAGCAAAAGCTCCAGAAATTCAAACATGCTCAAAATTTTTTAAATTCTTCTCATTTTCACATATTTGAAGTACAAACTTGAGTTCTGGATGTTACAATTGGTTAGCTGGTATTCCAAAAAATTAAAGTCACAACTCCGAGTGGGAGTTAGTACCTTATGTTGGTCTATTTGGTTATATCGAAATAATGTGGTTTTTGACAAAAATATTATCACTAATCCCTTGCAAGTTATCTTCTTGAGTGGGTACTGGTTTAGTGTTTGGACAAATCTACAGAAATCGGCCCAGAAGGAGATCATGTTGACTAGAAGCGCCAGGTTCGAGTTTGTGACGAAGCAACTTTTAAAAATTCATGGGTGGCGGTTTAGTCATAGGATTTATAATGATTGAGCTTAATTTTCAGTTATCTTTTGGTTGTAAGGCTTCACGCCACTTTTGAACTATTTGGTTATTTTGGAACTATCAACGCAATTATAAAATGGGCTGTGTGCATCCTTGATGCAAAGGCCGGGGGAGTTTTTCTCTTCCATTATCTAAATAATAATAATGAGTTAAAACAAAATTTAAATAATTTTAAATAATGGGATCAAACATCATCAAAGATGTAACTCGTCTTGCTCAATTAGTTGTTGTTCTAAAATGCTGTTATACCCTGTTTTCCGAATAGAGAAGAATTTTAATCGGGAAAAGCTGCTAATGAAAAAACATCAGTTTTGGGGAGGTTTAGGGAGTTGGGCCTCTGGCCAGGCTGTCCAGGCTTCTTGGCCGGCCAAGCCACTCCCTTGGGCCTAGGCCCATGCAACCCCCTTGCTCTAAGCCTAGCCGGCCCCCTCTTTTCTGCCCCCTTGGCCGAACCCCCCCTCCCCTCTCTTTTGGCCGCCGCCCCCTCCCATCCCCTCTTCCCCCCACGTCCCTGCCCCCTTTGAGCCGCCCCTTCCTCCCTGGTGGCTGTTCCCTACTATGGTGCCTCCCCATCTCGCATACGGAGCTTCCCCGCTGCCGGTTTTCGCGAGGATTCAAGGAGGACAGCAAGTTGTTCGGCGAAAGGAGGGGAGGAGGAGGAAGATCATCTTCTCCAAGGTTCTCCCGCCTACTTCCTGGTTGCTGCAAGGGTAACGAATGCCTATCCTCATCGTTTGATTAGTGGTAGATGTGATTTTGTTCATATTTGATTAGATCGTATTGCTGCGAGTAGAAAGTTAATTCTGTCTAGAATGTTGCGTGGTCGGTTTCATGATCTTAGAGGCCGAATTTGAGTTGTCCATCTCCTAGAGTTATGTAGGTATTGTTCTTATCTTTCGGTGGCCGCCAAGAACACTGAATTCTGACGTTCGGACCAAAAGTTAGGATAGTTTCCGTCTCTGCTGTCCAAAATTCTGACGAGAATGAACTGTCAAGTTGCCTTTTAAAATATGAGTGTGTGAATGGAAAATTCAGGGCTTTCACCCAACTAGGTTATTGTAGGCCTTGGTCATAGCTTTTGATATTGATAAAGAACGCAAAGTTTGGTTTAGCCAATTAGAAGTTATGGCATTTACCGTGCTGCTGTCCAGAATTTGTGGTAATTCTGACAGGAAGTGTTTGTTGGTCTTGTGGAGATTGATACATATAGAATTCGAGATTTCCACCAACTAGGTTGTTGAAGATAATTTCATTACCTTTCAAACAAACCTGAGAAAACCCCTTTTTGAGTTTTACATCAAAAGTTATGCTACTTTTACTGCTGCTGTCCGATAAGGCTTTTTGCTAGAATGTGGTTTAATTCTAGCAACGGATACAATTATGTGATGGGGTTGGGGTAAGAGTTAGGGGCGATGCGAGTAATGTCTTGATGATTTGGTTCTTATTGAGTAACTTTGGTGTAGGGGGTGAGGCGCCAAGGTTAGCGGCTTCTTCGTTGCCTCCCAACGCATCGCAACGCTAAAGGCAAGTACAATGACTTTTGTGTGATTTGTAAACACTGGATGCTCGTTGATTAGTATTGTGTTTTGTTGATGTGTGAGAAGCTTCAATGTTCATGTTCCATCCACGGGAGTGGAGTTTATAGTAGTCAAGAGGCTTCGATGATTATGTTCTTTGTGTGTGCTGTTTCATATGTGTGAAGATGATTGACGAGGATTAAAACATCTATATATTACCTTTAATATATAAAAGACCATACGTCTTCATGGTCGTAACCCTGATGTGCACGACCTCATTGGTCGTAGAGATTCCAGAGGTTACTTAATGGGTACCCTGGTCGGACAAAGCTTCCGACCAGGAGAACTGCTCGTAGAAGGTATGAACTGATTCCAAGGTATATTCTCTACCGTATGATGAATGGAACACATGCATATTCCATACCATACGACGTATCTTATCCAAGACACACAAGTGAACAACCTCCGTGCGGTTATATATTTCATAGACATATAACCGTCGAACGGTTGATTCTGTATCAACCGTCACTTAACTCCGACCAGACGCAACGCTTCGCATCAGGCGCCTTCTCCGGAAGTAACTGCCACCTCTTCGAGGGCTATTTAAAGATGGAACCTAGACGAATCAAGGGGAGAGAAGCAACAGAAGAAGGAAGACAAAAGCACAAGCGATAGATTCGTGTAATAGTTCTGAGTTAGCAAGAGGGCAAGCAGAGTCCTTAGGATATACCTTGTAAATTCCAGTTCATATTAATAAAGAGCAGTCCCATTATTCCCTGAGATTTCCCACGTCACTTTCTCCTTTCTATTTTCGTAAGATCGACGTCTTGATCGTCGACAGCTAGCGCCGTCTGTGGGGATCGCGGCGTGGAATCTCAGAAGAATTTCTCTGCTCATCAATTCTTGATCACCATTCCCTGTCTATGACCACTGATGCGGTTATGGCGGGAAGTTGGGATGAAGAAAATTGGTTCGACTTGGCGGACTACGCTGACCTCGACATGGATGCATGTATTCGCGCCATGGAGGAAAACGGAATCTCTTCATCATCCTCCTCTGCAGGCTCTCCTAGGGCAGAAATCGGCGAAGACGACCGGATGGATGAAGACACATCGCTACAATCAGCGGCGTTTTCAGAGGAAGTGTTTCCAACCGGTTCGGAACACCCCAAAGCCTCAGCAAGCCCGGGCCTTTCAACCGGCAAAAAAGGTGACAAAAATTCAACACTGCAACCCGAGGTTCAACATACCTTTGATGCGATCATGGTTGATAGGTACTCACCAGCGGCTTCTAGTAATTCCAGGAGCCAACCGACACTTAGTGACGGTGTCAATGAAACCTCCATTGGTCGTAAACTAAGTGGGGATGATAAAGCTCGAGATTCGATCGATTCGCGGATCAGCCGAGGTCCTTCCAAAACCTCGGAGGTGCCGATCACCGATCGCTCTCCGTCGTGGAAGCTTCGCAAGCTCCGAGAGGCTCTCCGCTGATTACGATGGAAGCTCATCGAGGACCGCTGCTTTGGAAGCACGAGGTCAATGCGATCGGAGATACGGATCACAATGCGTATACGGTCCTCCACACATTGCCTCGCCACCACGCCCTAATGGAGATGGTACGGGTGGTCAAGCACCAAATGCCGGAGGTGACAGAATCGTAGACGCTCACCGCTTAATACGCTTGATCCTTCCCAAACCAATGTGAGGATCGGGCAAGATCGACTGTAGGTCGGAGGATGTAAGCCATCAAACACCTTCTTCAGCAAATCCTCGAGACCTTCAGTAACCATACAAAACTGCGCAGCGAGTTAGGGATATTTTAAATACTTCGACCGCCCCTAGCAGAGACTCGTGTTTCGCCAACTCGCAGTCAAGTATCGGAGATTATCCAACGCACAATGCAACGCACGAAGCTTATCCTAACGAAGGCACCCGCAAAGTCGACCATGACTTCATCACAAAGATTCTTCCCAAAGCAGAGGCCTACATGGTCGTGTTGGGGATCAGTTGACACTGCGACCACCTCGACGATTCCGACCAACAAGTCACGAGGGGAGGAGATTATTTCAAGAATCCTCGCCATCACTTCATCGAGGGGAACCATCGCTTGGACCTGGTGATCTCCGACATCACCTAAGCCAAGCAAGCGGTCGAAGGCGTTTTACTAACGTCCACGACCGGATCGGGACATTGGAGCATCGACAATCTGTTCCTAGAAATCGATCTCCAACCGATTACAATCCGGCGCCTTTTGAAAGAAGGCACCACGAAACTATCACAGGCTGTCGAGCTTTCTTAGCAGGGCTCCAGGCTGTGCGTTGGCCAAATAGGTTCCGACCGGCCAATATGGATAAATTCAATGGGACCCAAAATCCCTTGGAATTTCTCCAGATATACACCACCGCTATCAGAGCTGCAGGTGGTGATGAAAATGTAATGGCGAATTATCTTCCTACAGTATTAGAAGGATCAGCCCGATCTTGGTTGCTTAACCTTCCGATCGGATCCGTGTATACTTGGGAGCAACTCGCGACCTTTTGATTGCAAATTTTCGTGTACGATGATCGCTCTAGAAAGGAAGACGATCTCCATAGGATACGGCAAAATCAAACGAGATTCTCCTAAAGATATTAAAAGATTTAGCCAAGTCCATAACTCAATACCGGAGGTTGCAGAATCTTCCGTTATCCAAGCCTTCAAAGCGGGATTAAGAAACCGAAGGTTTACGGAGGATTTAGCTATACATCCCCCACGAACAACCATCGAGCTCTTCGACATGGCTGACAAGTACGCTACGGCCAGTGAAGCGGTCGAGTGGAACGAAGCCGTTGATCGAAAGGATAAAATTCCCCAACCGGGCTTGGATAGGACGGAAAAGAAACAAAAGAAGACTCTCAAGAAAAAGAAGCATGGTAGAGCCAACGACAAAGAGGTTCTTGCTGTTCCTGAAAAATTTACCAAAGGGAGAAAAGATTATACTGGTCGCGGCAAATCTAGAGTTCCGACCAATGACTATAAAAGAAACAAAAAATGGTGTCCTCTTCACCAACAAGCAGGACACGATCTGCGCAATTGTCGCGCTTGGCAAAAGAAGCTGGAAGATTATTATGCAGGTAAAGGACCACTCCCGTCGATTCAAGAGCTCGGGGAAACAAGCTCCAAGAAGGACAAAGATGGTGACGAAGAGATGGAGTACCAAGAACCTCAGCACACCGTTGATGTGATTTTCGGCGGATCTTCTTCATACGAGTCCAAACGTCACCTGAAAGCCATGGAGATAGAGGTCAACCTTACCGAACCTTCGATCGCCGTTAAACCTTCAAGGTGGTCGGAGACAATAATCTCCTTCAAAGAAAGAAGATCGCCTATTCCTTCAACTCGACTGTAGGTTTCCAATTGTCGTTGAGCCTACTATTAATAACTGCAAGGTTAATCGGGTTTTGATAGATGGGGGTAGTTCTTTGAATATTTTATTTGCAAGTGCTTTAGAAGATATGCAGATTCCCAAATCCAAGGTAAAACCGGTGAAATATGCCTTTCACGGCATAGTGCCCGGTCTCATCGCTAAACCAATAGGGCACTTGTCCCTACTAGTTACGTTCGGAAAACCCGACAACTTCCGAACAGAAAAAGTTTCATTCGATGTGGTGAACTTCGAGACTGCATACAATGCAATTCTCGGTCGTCCGGCTTTAGCAAAGTTCCTGATAGCCACGAATTACGGTTATCAGAGTTTGAAAATGCCGGGACCAAAAGGTGTAATCACGGTCCGAGGCGATCAGAAGATATCCTACGCATGCGATCGAAAGTGTTTAGAGCTGGTCGATGAACTCCCGACCAGGGGAACTAACACCGTTAACATGCAGGTCAAAAGTTCAAGACCGAAGATGACACCAAAGCCTTCCGACCAGTTGAAAGAGGTACAACTCGACAAAAGCACTTCTCCAGAGGATGCCAAGATACTGGTCGGGACAGGACTCGACCCTAAATAGGAAGAGTCGCTCGTCTCCTTCCTCCGAGCTAATCAGGACGTATTCGCATGGCAGGCGTCCGACATGCCCGGAGTCCCCAGGGAGGTGATCGAGCATAGGCTAGCTCTACAGCCTAACAAAAAACCGGTCAAGCGAAATTACGCTTTCGTTTACTGATCGAAAAGAAGCAATCCAATGGAGATTAACAAGCTTCTCAAAGCCGGGTTCATTCGTGAGGTCGACCACCCGAGTGGCTCGCCAACTCGTAATGGTTAGAAAAGCCAATGGGAAATGGCGAATGTGTATTGACTTTACAGATCTTAATAAAGCTTGTCCGAAGGATGACTTTCCCCTTCCTCGCATTGATCAACTTGTAGACTCTACTTCTGGGTGTGAGTTGTTAAGTTTTTTGGATGCTTATTCAGGGTACCACCAGATCAATATGAGTAAACAAGATGAAGAGAAAACTTCCTTTATCACCCCATATGGTACTTACTGTTATGTAAAAATGCCATTTGGTCTCAAGAATGCTGGTGCAACATTCCAAAGGTTGATGCAAAAGACTTTTAGCCCTCAGGTAGGTCGGAATCTTGAAGCCTACGTTGATGATCTAGTCGTAAAAAGCGTCAACGCTGGGGATCATATTCTAGACGTACAAGAGACTTTCAATAACTTAAGACGTCATAACCTTAAGTTAAATCCAGAGAAATGTGTGTTCAGAGTTTTGTCGGGAAAACTTCTTGGGTTCCTAGTTTAAGCTAGAGGCATCGAAGCAAATCCAACGAAAATCGCTGCCATCGATCAGATGCGCGATCTAACCACAAAGAAGGAAGTTCAGAAATTAACCGGTTGTATGGCAGCGCTAAGTCGTTTCATAGCACGGTTAGGCGAAAAGGACTACCTTTCTTTAAACTTCTCCGAAACATGGAAGTTTCAATGGACTAAAGAAGCGCAATACTTTGAAGAATTAAAACGGTACCTTACGAGTCCCGCAATCTTAGTTTCTCCAAGATTGGGAGAAACATTACTAATTTACATGGCTGCAACGCCACAAACGGTTAGTGGTGTGCTGGTCGTAGAACGAGACCATGTTCAACGACCAATATATTACGTAAGTGAAGTCTTACATGGACCAAAAGAAAGGTATCCGCAGGTACAAAAATTGCTCTATGGTCTCCTTATGGCTTCAAGGAAACTAAGGCATTATTTTCGTGCCCACAAAGTGGTCGTACCTCACGGATATTCCTTGGTCAAGTCTGGGAAACAGGAGTCATCGTGGCGAATATCAAAATGGGCGGTTGAGCTTGGGGCGTTCGATCTCCATTTTGTCCCACGAACAGCAATCAAGTCCCAGGCAATAGCAGAATTCATTGCCGAATGGACAAACCCTAAACCCACCCAAGGGCCCGAGTACGAGCACCACGACGAGTGGACAATGTACTTCGATGGTTCCTTGATGTTGCATGGCTCAGGGGCTGGGGTCGTCTTGATTTCCCCTACTGGCGAACAAGTAAAGTACGTCATTCAGTTTAACTTTCCTGCTACTAACAATGTGGATGAATATGAAGGTTTACTGGCCGGACTTCGAGCAGCTCGTTCGCTCGGGATTCGCAGATTGCTAGTGAAAGGTGATTCTCAACTAGTAGCGAATCAAGTAGGGAAAGAGTATCAATGCTCTAGTACCAAGATGTCATCATATCTCGCGAAGTACGAAACTCAAAAGCATTTCTTCGGTTTTCAGATCCAACACATTCCTAGAAAGGAAAACTTTCTGGCAGACCAGTTGGCCCAGATGGCTTCCACACGGACATCCGTCCCGCCCGGAGTTTTTCTCGAGAAACTCGATTCACCCTCGGTAGTCGAGCCTTCCGAGGACATAGATGTTAGCAAGGAGGTTGCACACCTTGATTCTGCAAACATGGATGCTCCACAGGTCGATGATGGTTGGCGCCATCACGATCACGGTAGAGATTGGATGACATCGATCTACATTTATCTTCAGCATGACCTAATTCCAGAAGATGATGTAGAGGCTGATCGTATTGCACGAAAATCCAAATCATACACTCTCATTGAACGTACCTTGTATAAGCGAGGATCTCACGGAGTGTTGATGAGATGCATATCTCAATCGGATGGCATTAAATTGCTAGCTGAAATTCATGGAGGAGTCTGTGGAGCTCATCATTCCTACAGAACTTTGGTTGGTAAAGCCTTTAGGCAAGGATACTCTCGCCAATCGCCTTCATGATGCAAAAGAGCTCGTGACGGCGCGCATAATGTCGATTTCATAGCCGACAAGTACATCAACCGTCTCAAGCTTTGCAAATAATTCCTCTTTCTTGGCCTTTTGCAACCTGGGGACTAGACATTCTGGGACCTTTTCCAAGATCACCTAGGGGCTTTGAGTTCCTTTTCGTCATGATTGACACGTTCACTAAATGGATCGAAGCCGAGCCGGTTGTAAAAATTACAACTGAAGCCACCAAGAGGTTCCTAACAAAAGAGTGATTACACGGTTTGGTGTACCCGATCGATAATCACCGATAACGGTGCCAGCCTCGGCGGCAATTTTCAGGAATTCTGTGAAGACCTAGGTATCAAGATACATTTCGCTTCTGTTGCTCATCCACAGAGCAATAGAGCAGTTGAGCGAGCCAATGGTATCATAATGCAAGGGATCAAACGATGAGTGTTCGACCAGTTACTTCAACGGTCAGGGGCTTGGGTTCAAGAACTTCCTTCTGTATTATGGGTCGTTCGTACCACAACTAGTCGTGCGACCGGTGAAACACCATTCTTTATGGTTTACGGAGCTGAAGCCATGCTTCCTCCAGAACTTAAAATTGGTTCTGGTCGAACTGATTGCTTTTCCGAAAGTGATCAGTGTGAACGACGACTTGATGACATCAATTTCCTTGAAGAACGACGAAACCAAGCTTTGCTACGATCAGCGATCTACCAGCAAGCCATGCGTCGGTACCACAGTCGTAAGGTGCAACCTCGTAGCCTAACTGTAGGTGATTTGGTTCTTAGAAAATTCGTAACCAAGCGTGTCGCAACAAACTTTCACCTAAGTGGGAAGGTCCATACACTGTGGTCGAAGTTACCCGGCCAGGATCGGTACGATTAGCTATGACAGATGGGCAAGTTTTGTCTAATTCTTGGAATATTGATCAATTGCGTAAGTTCTATGTTTAATTTCATGTATTTCGTTTTCATTCATTTTTTCAATAAAGATGTTTTTCCTTAAAAACGATAAGTATGGTTGTTTATACTTATTATTCGTTGCATCTGGTCGTATGCCATTCCCGTTGCTAGTTGGTCGGAGAAGACTCTCATTCTCTCCGATATTCCTTCTGTAGGATCTCCACTACTCATGGTTGCTGACTTAAATGTCACCAATCACACTGGTTTTAGCCGTGATCATTGCTTCAATGATACACACTCACGACCAGACATTCTTTTCTTAAAGAATCATACGAGTATAAAGAGTACCAACTCAGACGATTTACTTGGTTTTCGTTTCTTTCTTAAATTTGAAGATTGTTATTTTATTTCAACACTCTGTTCTACTCAAGTTTGGCTACTGGTCGGGACACAGAAAGCCTCCTGGTCGAAGTCTCTCCTCTCTGCACGTGGTCCTGCCCACTGGAAGGAGCTTCCTAGTGACGGTCCTTTTCCTACGATCCTCGCTGCCAGTCGGATTTGAGTATGAGCACGTTTCGCGAAATATTTTACAAATCTTCAGTTCTTAAGATTCGATACGACCAGATCCGAATATTTCCTAAACAACGGTACTTATCTCTTCATTTCATTTCTTGCATACATTCTTAATGCATATCTTCTTATCAGCAAAATCCGGTCTTTGTTATGTCTTCCGACTACAAGTGGTATTTCATAGTACTTCGATAATGGGCAAAATCTAGACTAGCGTAAGTCGCCGCTGGTTCCACCACATGATTTCCTAGTATTTCCTAGATCATTGTCATACACATTATCAACACTCTTACCATGGTCATCGTTATTACTCAATTACTGCCCATCGCTTTCTTGTAGTAACGTTCATCTACTAACATAAGCAGTCGGGGGCTAGGAGATATATGAGTATTTAACAACATTGATAAGACAAAGCAGGATCTTCTTTGATAAAAGGTAAGTTTTCATTTTACATAGTCTAATGTTACATTCATTTACATGTTGGGACCACCAGACTGGTTGCTATGTGATGGAGATCCGACTTCCATTTCTTCTGCAACTTTCTCTCCGAGAGGTCTTACTTCCTCGAGAAGTTTTGTTGCTTCACTTTCGTGAGCAATAAGTCCTCTTCCACAGCTTTAAGACTAACAGAGGGGTCGGAAACCTTTAGTTTTGCTAAAGCAACACTAACTCCAGTTACAATAGCTTCCTGCATTGTCTGGGTATGGTTTTCCCTCATAGTTTTGAGCAGGCCTTTCAGATCTTCCAGAAGTTGACCAAAGTAGATCATCTTTTCCGTTGGATCTCCTAATGAAGGCAAGCTTGATCCTGATCCCATATTAAAGATCATTTTGTTAAGGGTGATGATCTTCTCATCAAGGCCAAATACAAGGGTTGCCTTTTGGCCACGCTCAAAATCGAGGGTCTTCTCCGCTCGTTCAAGTGCTTCAGTTTTTTCTGCACGAGTAGATAAAAAAATTAATGTACTCTTTACAATTGGAGTTATGGAATACTGGATTAAGTCTTCGACCAGTTACCTTTGATTTTCTTCTCACAAGAGTCGAAAACCTCCTTTTGCCTGGTCATCGCATGTTCGATCGACCGGTCTTTATTCTGATTTTCTTCCCTCGCTTTATTATTATGGCTTCTTTAGCCACAATCTCTTCTTTAATTTTCTAAATCACAAATATGATAGAAAGAGAAGATTAAGCTATAAAGAGAAATAAGATAATGAAACCTAGGAGGTCAAAAGAGAAATGTCCTTACTTCTCGATCGGAGTGTTTTTGTCCAAATTTTTATTCACTGGTCACCCTCCGACCACAAAGATAATTTTCACCATGTGCTACAAATACAAAAATCCCTTTCTTTTTGATAAGCTCTTCAAAAGAAAGAATTGTAAAGATGGTCGTAGAATACTTACCCGAATTGCTATATCGTTATATTCGGAAAAGATTGTATCCGGACCAATCTCGGCTTGATGGTCCGATATCTTTCCCCAGGCTTCATCAAGTTCCTTATCCTCGATAAATCGGGGAGAAAAAGGGAATTTATTAACCTGAGAAGTATTTTCTGGAGGAGGTGGAACCTGTTGAGGGTCTCTGGGGATGACTACCTCCGGAGAAGGAGTAAGGATTACTAGAGGATCCTGAGCAGATGCTGAAACCTGCTCGGGGGCTTCTTTCACTACTTCATCCTCGGTAGATTTGGCTTTAGGAGTATCCTGATCAGGAACCTCCACGACCACCTCTTCCTCAGGAACCTTTTCCTGACGGGTGTTCTGGTCGGACACGACCGGAACACCAAAAGATCTAAAAAAACAAAGAGAAGGTAAGGAAGATCCAAGGTATGTATAAATATGACCTTTTCATTTAATATATGTACCTTGTTGATTTTCTGAATTTACCCTTGTAGCGCATCAAACTAAAATTCGTTGCGCTAGCCTTCCTCTTCCTGTCAACTGATCTCACCGGTTCTAAACCGGTAGGGTTGACTATGTCTTGCACATCCACTGATCGGAAATCAGAAGCGATATCCGCGACCATTTGGTCGAGGTCCCTGATTGCCGGGTCAGTAGGTGTAGATTCGTCGACCTCCACAACAGTGATCTCAGCAGGCACTGGAGGGTCCTTAGTGACCTTGCTGGAAGGTACGACGACCGCCTAAATTCATCATCAAAGATAGTTAGGCGATAAACATAATTTATCCAAAATATTATTTGTGTTCACCACCTACCTCCGAAGGTCGACATCCCGTGTGTGTCGAAGGAGATCGGATCATCAATTGGCTCACATCTTTCAGTGACCTCGTTGATTCTCAACCCAACCGACTACACATCAAAGAGGATTTATGGTATACCGATCAAAAATAATATGTACGATAACAAGACATCAGTTGATGTTTTTACCTTAAGTCTTTCAATCCTTTCTTCAGGGGAAACGGCCGCTAAGATCCGAGGAAAGCTAGCCTTGTCGCCAGGCTCTCCGGCGCAGATCATCTTGATCCGGCTTCTAATCTCATCAGTAGATAGAGCTGTACAGGTAAAATGAAAGAGTTAAGAAATAATCAACTGAAATAGGTAAACTGGTCGGAATCATTAAAATGGCTTACCATCTTTGGAGTCTCTGGTCGTATCATCACGACCAATGTACCAGAGCATCTTATGTGCTCGGCCCTTCAAAGGGCTAACCCGGCGCATGGTAAAACCCTTCACCACATGCCAAGATGTTAGACCTTTGACACTAAGAAGCTTGATTGCTTCAGCCTATTTTCCTACGTTTCCCTCTTTCTCCGTAGAGGAGCGCCATCTTGGATTCTCGACCGCCTTCTTACCAGAATAATAAAGGCTGTCTTTCTTCGTGATCTTCATATAAAACCAACTCTTCTTCCATGACGACCATGAAGATTTCGAGTACATAAAAATGTACTCATCAGCTTTCCCATCATGGAGGCGCAAGGTACATTCTCCAGGCGTCCCAATCGTCTTCCCGGACTTTGTCATCCTGTAGTAGTACCTGAATAGATCCAGATCTGCTGGAATCCCCAAGTACGCTTCGCAGAGATACACAAAGATGCTGAGATTGGTGATAGCATTGGGAGCAAGATTCACCAATTCGACTCCATAATACTCCAAAACTTTCGGAAGGAAGGAGTGAATCGGTAGTCTAAATCCGCATTCGATATATGCAAGAAAAACAAGAATTTCTCCATCTTCGTTACTCGGGGAATGTTCTCCGGCTGCGGATCTCCAAGAAATCACATCCTTGCTGGGGAGCATCCCGATCTTCTCCAGATTCTCCAACTTTTTCTCACTCAGGTCGGAAACCGACCAGTTGGTGATTTGGTCCGACATGGTTAGGTTCTTTTTGGGTGAGGAAAGCAAAGGAGGTCGGAGGTAGTTTTTTTTTACTCGGAAGATGAAGAAGGAAAGGAGGAAGTGAAAAAACCCCAAGTGTACAAAGGGTTTTATAGACTTCTGAATTCCTAAACCGTAATAAGGAGTTACCCAAAAAAAGTCCAACGGACACAGAAACTCTTCAATTCCCAAGGCAAAGTTCTCAACTTTAAAGTGAATACAAATCGCTTCAAATGCCCTTGCATTTAATGAGCGTCATCCCGATACGACTTCATCGGATGAAAGGTGTTCACACGACCTATTCATTTAAAGTTCGGGGGCTAGCTGACGAGGATTAAAACCTCTATATTTTATCTTTAATATATAAAAGACCATACGTCTTCATGGTCGAACTCGAGGTGCACGACCACCGGTCGAGATTCCAGAGGTTACTTAATGGGTACCTGGTCTGACGAAGCTTCCACCGTGAGAACCGCCGAGAAGGTATGAACTGATTCCAAGGTATATTCTCTATCGATGATGAATGGAACACGTGCATATTCCATACCATACGACGATCTTATCCAAGACACACGTTGAACAACCTCCGTGCGGTTATATGTTTCATAGACATATAACCGCGAACGGTTGATTCTCAGATCAATTGTCACTTGACTCGACTGACGCAACGCCGCATCGAGCGCCTTCTCCGGAAGTAACTGCCACCTCTTCGAGGGCTATTTAAAGATGGAACCTGGACGGATCAAGGGGAGAGAAGCAACAGAAGAAGGAAGACAAAAGCACAAGCGATAGATTCGTGTAATAGTTCTGAGTTAGCAAGAGGGCAAGCAGAGTCCTTAGGATATACCTTGTAAATTCCAGTTCATATTAATAAAGAGCAGTCCCATTATTCCCTGAGATTTCCCACGTCACTTTCTCCTTTCTATTTTCGTAAGATCGACGTCTTGATCGTCGACAATGATATTAGCCATTATTCATAAATTTATTCATGCATCCATGTTCATGTTCCGTCCACAGGAGTGGAGCTCCACGGGAGTGGAGTCTGAAGTCCCATCAATTCCAGTATGGGCAAGTGAAGTCCCACCATTCCAATGTGGGTAGTTTTGGACACCCGTATGAAACGTTCTTCATACAGTATTTTGGATCCCCGTATTTCGATAAATACAGGCTTAAGTGAATACCGACGGGTGTGTCACTAGCTATACCGGTATAAGCAAGAGTGCAGCCCAACCAGTTCATGGCATCCATGCATTACAGTTCATTCTTTCAGATATTTCTATTGTGCCAGGTTTCTTCGTGGAGTATGTTCTTGTATTCGTTGTACTTGCTGAGTCCCGGACTCACCCTTGTTTTGTTGTTTTGTTTTAGGTGGCCGTTGATGATGACTCTTTCGGGGGAGTAGACATGCACTAAACACACAACACCATATTCTAGTTTCAATAATAGAACTTGGTTGAATTCCTTCATTTGTTTAGAGTTAAACTGTAATAATTGAGGTGACATGTGGATGATGTCTCCTGTTTGGTTATGGATGTTTATTTTTCCGCTGTGGTACTTGACTTGCATAAGTTCAGATAATATTTGTGCTTTTATGCCTTTTGAGTGGTTCTCCTTCCTTTCGTTATAACTTGGATTATTGCTTCAATTCTTATGATTATGGATGTAAGTTAGATTCTTTAGGTAACATTTTGGCTTCTGGATAGCCAGTGTGTAACTGTTGGTATCAGAGCGGGCTTTAGGTCCGTGGATGATAGTTATAAATTAAATTGACACACTATGCACATTAGGTGGGATTGGGTCATTCTTTGTTACTACAAGTTTCCGCTGTTATGTTTCATTTCTTGAGCAGTTGTGATATTGTTTCTGTGTTTCTATTAGACTGTTGAGCTAAATGATTAGTTTATTTGTTGTGGTGCTCTTAGATGGCGAGAGGAGCGGGTCGTGGCTGTGGTCGTCCACTGAGCCATGGCCGCGGTCGTGGACGTGGTCCGGCTGTCTCTTCACCTCCAACTGAGGAGGCTGCTGGTACTGCCGCTGAGGAGGTTGCCTCAGCTGCTCAACCGGCCGCACAAGCTCAGGCCACGTCAGCTATGATCATTCAAAATCTTCAGAGGGAGGTTCAGCAACTTCGTCAGCAATTGTAGGCCACCCCTCCCGCGGCACCTGCGCCCGTGGCAGAGCCGGTCGTTGCAACAGCTCCACCCGAGGCCAGGATGAGCCTCTGTGAGTGGATGTCACTCCGTTTGGACACTTTCGACGGAGTGGGTACTTGATTCAGCCAGATCAGCATGTTACATGGAGAGGCAATTTGGAGCTTTAGAGATGACCTCGACGCAGAAGGCGTGGTTTGTGGCCTTTCAACTAAAGGGTCAAGCTGATATTTGGTGGGAAGGGGTTCTGTCTGCTAGGACCCCATTGCAGGAACCCGTCACTTCGGAAGAATTTGTGGAACAGTTTAGGGTGAAGTTCTATCCAGACTCCTTCCTTGAGAGGATGGAGTAGTCACTGCTGACTTTGGTTCAAGGGAAGAAGAAAATGTCGAAGTATGAGACTGAGTTCAACAATCTGGTACATTTTGTACCAGTAGTGGCTAATGATGATCGAGACAAGGCTAAGAGGTTCTGCAGGGGCCTCAACCAGGAGTACCGCCATGTTCTGGGTGCGACTGGCTTGTGTGACTTCAACTCCGTGGTTGATCAGGCCAGGGGAATGGAGCTGGAGAGGGATCTTTCTTCTCAGAGACAGGCTGCTGGTGGTTATGTCTCTGCCGGTGGTTCTGGCTTTGGCCAGAAACAGAGTTTCGGTGGTGGGAGCGGGCCATCTCAAAGAACTCCGCTTCTAAGAGGGTTCAGGAAGTCAAGACTCGCCCCGCCAAGCAGCGGGCGCCCTCTTCGCCGGCGCCACGTTCTTCGTCATCCGCATAGCAGATGCGTCCTGTTCCAGGCCAAGGAATGAAATGCTTCAAGTGTGGTGTGGGACACCGGGCTTTAGAGTGTTCGTTTAAGGGGACTTGCCGTCAGTGTGGTCGGGATGGTCACAAGCGGTCAGTGTGCAAGCAGAACCCAGCGAGCATCATCAAGTGGGATCCAGTCCCAGCGGTTCCTTCCTCTAGCACTCCACGGGTTCAGTTCAGACTCTGGCAGTTGTTCCTACATCCCAGCCACCCTTCGGTTGGGTTCCTCCTGCGGCACCTTCACCAACGCCTCCTCTGGGTTTCTACTGGAGTCCGGTACCATCTGCACCACCCTCGTTCATTTCACCTGCAGCTGCCCCTGTTCATCCTGCACCCAGCGTTGGCGCATCCTCTGCACCAGTGCCAGCAGGAGTCTACGCCATGCCTACTCCGGAGACTGCGGGCCGCCCTGATGTGGTGACAGGTACTCTGCTAGTTGATTCATTTGAGGCCTTTGTTCTTTTTGATTCAGGGCCACTTATTCTTTTGTGTCCCTAGAGTTTGCTAGAAGGGCGGGTTTGAGTTTGCAGCGTATTTCTGAGTCTGTGGTAGTTAGCTCTCCGGGGGGTCTCATATCTAGCTCTACAGCGTGTTCTGGATGTTCTATCACTATTGATGATGAAAGCTTCACTGCTAACCTCATGGTAATTCAGATGTCACCTTTTGATGTTATTTTGGGCATGGACTGGTTATTCAGTTACCGTGCCAGGATTTGTTGTTTCTGGAATACGGTGACTTTGCAAACTCCGTCCGGTGGAGAACTAGTGTTTAAGGGGAGTGCACCGTCCAACTCCTCGTTCGTGCTCGCTAGCCTGTTCCCTAGTTGTCGGCCCTCAACCATTGGGTTGTTTTGGTCTCTCAGTGAGAAGACTGATTCCTTACTTTGTATTGAGCAGATTCCTGTGGTGAATGAGTTTCTCGATGTCTTTCCTGCGGAGCTTCCTGGGATGACACCGGAGCGAAAAGTGGAATTCCGGATTGATCTTATTCCAGGGACTCGACCTATCTCGATGTCTCTGTACCGTTTGGCACATCCTTTTCAGGAGGAGTTGAAGAAGCAATTGGACGATTTATTGTCCAAGGGTTTGATCCGGCGAAGTGTTTCGTCATGGGGTGCACCTGTTTTATTCACCAAAAAGAAAGAAGGCAGTTGGCGTATGTGTGTGGATTACCGGGCTCTCAACTTGGCTACCGTGAAAAATAAATACCCTTTGCCCCGCATAGAGGATCTCTTTGATCAACTAAAGGGAGCTAAGATATTCTCCAAGATCGATCTTCATTCAGGTTATAACCAAATTCGAGTCCGGGAGCAAGATATCGAGAAGACGACTTTCTCTACGAGGTATGGCCACTTTGAGTATAAAGTTATGTCTTTTGGACTAACAAACGCTCCTGCAGTTTTCATGGAAGCCATGAATAGTATGCTACACCAGTACCTTGATAATTTCGTTGTGGTATTCATCGATGATATCCTGATTTATTCAAAGACGAAAGAAGATCATGTCCAACATCTGAGGTTGGTCCTTGAAACGCTGAGGAAGAACAGATTTTATGCCAAGCTGAAGAAGTGTGAATTCTGGATTTCTGAGGTTGGATTTTTGGGCCATGTAATCAATCAAGAAGGTATTTCAGTTGATCCTAGCAAGATTTCGACAGTGGTAGAGTGGAAACGGCCAACCAATGTCAAAGAAGTGAGAAGTTTTCTGGGCTTAGCTGGCTATTATCGGCGTTTTGTGGAGGTATTCTCAACCATTGCTAGACCGTTGTCCCAGTTGACATAGAACTATAGAAGGGTATCAAATTTCAGTGGTCTGATGCGTGTGAGCGCAGTTTTTGCACCTTGAAAGAGAAGTTGGTGACCGCGCCAGTACTTGCCCTCCCTGAGCCGGGGAAACGTTTCACGATTTACTCTGATGTGTCGAAAGTTGGACTTGGGTGTGTACTCATGCAGGATGGCAAGGTGATTGCCTATGCATCTAGACAGTTGAGGAAACATGAGCAGAATTACCCTACCCATGATTTAGAGCTTGCAACAGTGGTTCTTGCATTGAAGATCTGGCGCCATTATTTGTACGGCGAGACCTGCGATATATTCACTGACCATAAGAGCCTGAAATACATCTTTACCCAGAAGGATCTGAACTTGAGACAGAGGAGGTGGTTAGAATTGATCAAGGACTATGACCTTACCATTTAGTATCACCCCGGCAAGGCGAATGTTGTAGCTGATGCTCTGAGTCGCAAGGCGACACCTCCTACTCTCAGTTGTCTTATTGCTGATTTTGAACGAATGGATATCTCCTTCTGCTACGCGGGTACCACCCAGACTGAGACTTGGTTGATTCTTGAGTCAGCCATCCCAGAATGAGTGCGAGAAGCACAACAGCATGATCAAATGCTCTAGCGAGTGAAGAAGCGAATTGATGAGGGCAAGCAAGGCCATTTCAGTGTAGATGATTCGGGTGCATTGCGATTTAAAGGCCGCCTCTGTGTACCACAGACAACACAAGTGAAAGAAGAGATCCTAAGGGAAGCTCACCGTACTCCGTATACCATACATCCTGGTGAGACCAAGATGTATAAGGACTTGAAGAAGAGTTTCTGGTGGAAAAGGATGAAGGTCGATATTTCCCAGTATGTGGCGTCTTGCGGTATATGCTAGAAAGTCAAGGCTGAACATAAGCGACCAGCAGGATTGTTGCAACCGTTGGAGGTTCTAGTTTGGCCATGGGACGATGTCTCTATGGATTTTATAGTTGGTTTACCCCGCACGCAGCGAGGGAAGGATGCTATATGGGTCATAGTGGACCAGTTTAGCAAGTCTGCATATTTCATCCCTATTCGTACGACTAACTCGGCTAGTGATTTGGCTCCTCTCTATGTGCGAGAGGTTGTGCGGTTGCACGGGGTGCCGAAGACTATTGTTTCAGATCGAGATGCTAAGTTTGTCTCCAAGTTTTGGGAGAGCTTGCAGAGTGCTTTGGGCACACAGCTTCGTCTTAGCACCGCATTTCATCCCCAAACAGATGGTCAGTCTGAGCGCACAATTCATACCCTAGAGGACATGCTCAGATGTTGTATTTTGTCCTGGAAGGGAGGTTGGGAAGACCACCAAGCTTTGGCAGAGTTCACCTATAACAACAGTTACCACGCTAGCATTCGAGCCACTCCGTTTGAGGTTCTTTATGGGAGGAAGTGCAGATCTCCGTTGTGTTGGGATGCAGTTGGGGAACGGGTAGTTTTGGGTCCCGATTGGGTTCAGTAAACCGTGGCCAGGGTAGCGGAGATAAGGAAAAACTTGTTAGCTGCTCAGAGCCGACAGAAGAGCTACGCCGATGTGAGATGGCGAGACTTGGAGTTCGAGGTGGGGAACCAAGTTCTTTTGAGGGTATCGCCTACCAAAGGTGTGGTGCGTTTTGGTACCAAAGGAAAGCTTAGCCCGCAGTATATTGGACCTTTTCCAATCATGGCACGAGTTGGGAAGTTGGCTTACCGCTTGGATCTCCCGGAATCCATGCACGGGGTTCATAATGTGTTCCACGTATCAATGTTGTGGAAGTTCTTGAGAGACCCGGAGCATGCCATTCCACTGGAGCCGTTGAGAATTGAGCAAGATCTTACTTTTGAGTCCCGGCCGGTGAAAATTCTAGAAGAGTTAGAGCGGGTTCTGAGGAACAAGACTTTGAAGTATGTCAAGGTTCTTTGGTCTCATCAGTCTGAGAGGGAGGCCACTTGGGAGCTAGAGTCTCGCATGCGCGAGCAGTATCCAGACCTATTTACTTCCGGTATGTGTTAATCCATTGTTTCCAACTTGTTAGTATTCCGTTTTTGTGTTCTTTTTGGCAGTTAGAATTCGAGGTCGAATTCTGTTAAGGGGGGTAGAATGTTATACCCTGTTTTCCGAATAGAGAAGAATTTTAATCGGGAAAAGCTGCTAATGAAAAATCATCAGTTTTGGGGAGGTTTAGGGAGTTGGGCCTCTGGCCAGGCTGTCCAGGCTTCTTGGCCGGCCAAGCCACTCCCTTGGGCCTAGGCCCATGCGCCCTCCTTGCTCTAACCCTAGCTGGCCCCCTCTTTTCTCCCCCCTTGGCCGAACTCCCCCCTCCCCTCTCTTTTGGCCGTCGCCCCTCCCATCCCCTCTTCCCCCCCCACGTCCTTGCCCCCTTGGAGCCGCCCCTTCCTCCCTGGTGGCTGTTCCCCGCTGTGGTGCCTCCCCATCTCTCCTACGGAGCTTCCCCGCTGCCGGTTTTCGCGAGGATTCAAGGAGGACAGCAAGCTGTTCGGCCAAAGGAGGGGAGGAGGAGGAAGATCATATTCTCCAAGGTTCTCCCGCCTACTTCCTGGTTGCTGCAAGGGTAACGAATGCTGATCCTCATCGTTTGATTAGTGGTAGATGTGATTTGGTTCATATTTGATCAGATCGTATTACTGCGAGTAGAAAGTTAATTCTGTCCAGAATGTTGCATAGTCTGTTTCATGATCTTAGAGGCCGAATTTGAGTTGTCCATATCCTAGAGTTATGTAGGTATTGTTCTTAGCTTTTGGTGTCCGCTAAGAACACTGAATTCCGACGTTCAGATCAAAAGTTATGATAGTTTCCGTCTCTGCTGTCCAGAATTCTGACGAGAATGAATTGTCAAGTTGCCTTTTAAAATATGAGTGTGTTAATGGAAAATTCAGGGCTTTCACCCAACTAGGTTATTGTAGGCCTTGGTCATAGATTTTGATATTGATAAAGAACGCAAAGTTTGGTTTAGCCAATTAGAAGTTATGGCATTTACCGTGCTGCTGTCCATAATTTCTGGTAATTCTGACAGGAATTGTTTGTTGGTCTTGTGGAGATTGATACATATAGAATTCGAGATTTCCATCAACTAGGTTGTTGAAGATAATTTAATTAACTTTCAAACAAACCTGAGAACACCCCTTTTTGAGTTTTAGAGCAAAAGTTATGCTACTTTTACTGCTGCTATCCGATAAGGCTTTCTGCTAGAATGTGGTTTAATTCTAGCAACGGATACAATTAAGTGATGGGGTTGGTGACGAGGACATCCCTAATTTGGATACAACCGCGCCTACACAAACAGCTGATCCACAACCAATATTACAAGGACCAATTACTCGAGCTCGTGCTCGCCAACTTAATCACCAGGTGAATTCGTTCATAGGGTTATATATTACTGAGAATAGATCGCTACCTAATGCAAGTGATTTAATTGTGCTTAGGAACATGGGAAAGGACCAAGGAGAGGTATGTGGAGTCATGGACAAGAATAGGAGGCATAATGGAGGACATCACGTCACTTTGGGTCCGAGCCAAGCAAGAGTTCGAGTTGGGCTCGTTCTGAATTCGAGTTCGGACTGCTGCGACAGCACTAAGTTCAAACGGCCGTAACTTCTTCATACGGACTCCGTTTGGGATGTTCTTGGACTTCATTGAAAGCTTATCAAGTCTACTTTCTAATCGATCTAACCACGGCTTCAAATTCCAACCGAGCTGACCACAATAAACAAAACAATCCACGTCTGTTTTTTTTACCGAGTCAAAAAGGGTGCTGCGCGACCTCCTCTTAGGCCCATGGGCCTTGTAACCCTAGGGCGTCGTCCCACTTCCCTGCCGCCACCCCGGTCGCCTTCCCATATAGGAGCCGCCGTCCCCGGCTAGAACTCGGATTTCGTTGAATTTAGGTTTAGCCATTGTGCAAACTGTTCTTGATTGTGTCGGACGACCACCTGTCAAGACAGCCTTCGGGATCCCACTTTTGTTTTCAATACCATCTATACTACAATTTTATTCGCAATATCAGATTGCATACATCTTATTCTTGCTAGTTCTTCGATTGCTCGCAGGAATTGAACCTCGTGTTCGAGTTGATCGCGCTTCCATCACGGTCAATAACGCCTCGGAGTTGGTTCAACGATTGCTAAGGCGCAAGCGCCATCGCACGGTTGTAGTCGGATCGCGAGTCACCTCCACCCAAAATCGATAGTTATTAATCTCATCGAAAGATCGGGCACCGCCTCCATCAAGTGGTATCGAGCCCAAGGTTGCTCGGTGAGAATTTCTTCGTTTTTCGTAGTTAGGTTGTTTATTTCGAAAGTCCGAAAAAGCCAAAAACTATAGGATTAGATCACCTATCTGTCCAAGACCAATTGCGCCATTGCATCTTTCTTTTCAGTGCATTGCATTGTTGAACTTTCGATTGCATTGTCGTGTCCTTTGCTGGTCTTAGTGTCTAGTTCCTTTAGAGTTTCGAGTTCGCTCACGCTTGGTCGCACCGCTGTGGTTGGGTTCAATCGCCGCCCGCCTCCACCACGAGCCATTACCACGACCACCCGCCGCCATCCATTGCCGCATCCTTCTGTGGCCACCATCCTCCTGTCGCGGCAAGCTACAATCCTCCTGCCGCCTCCACTCCAAGGAAAACCCTAACCAAAAACAAAAGCTCGTTTCAGTTTGTGACAAAAAAAAGAGAGAGAGAAAAAAAGAGGTTAATTTTCGTGCTGCCAGAAGGAAACCTGAGATTCATTTGACTTCGGCAACGCGATCAAAAAAAAAAAGAAGAAAAAAACACAACTTTTGCATACGACCTCCGATTGAGGCGATTCTTGATCCGTTGGAAAGGAAACGGGAAAATAGAGCCAAAAAAGACGAAATCTGGGGATTTTAGATCCGCGTAAGCCATCGGGCACACGCGCAGCAACTTCGACCCCAAAAAAGGTCGTTTAGGGCCTCAAAATGGGCCCGCAAACCGAGAAAAAATTAAGTTTCTCAGAATTCGCTCAAAATTGACAGAGTCCCTCTCCAAGTGATTTTAAGGTTCCCCGTGCAGACGACATCTTTTTTCGAGCCTCCGAACTCCGTGTGCCACGTTCTCTAGCTCTACCGCGCTGTGCTTTCGTTTGTGTTCTAGGCTCGCGTCTCTAGTCCGCCTAGCCTAGGACCAAAGACTAACCGACGTTGAACGATTTTTCACTTGCATTCTCGATTTGATAGTTGCTAATCCATTGCTACCATACTTGAGCCTTCCCACCACACCTTTTCTACAACCGCATGCATCGATCTTCACCGCAATCGCTCCATCCAATCTTCTGAGATACATTGACACCGCTGGTCGCCGATCACCCCGCTTGCTTGGTAAGAATTGGTAAGAATTCGATAGAAGGCTTGAGTGTGAGCGACTTTTGAACCACCACATCCTAGTAGTTGCTAGGGACATATACTTGTGATTTGCTAACAATGGCAGGATCTCATGAGCATTCGGATGAGGATACATCTCATACTCCTCTTACGAAGGGAATCGCACAACATTTCCGACGCCTCATGAACCTTCGTGCGGAGGGTCTTGAGGAAGATGTCGTGTCACGAATGAGCGACTTGCTCAACTTGAGGGCGCCCAAATTGAGGCAAACGCCACGCCGCGCGATGGAGAGAGCGCAAGGCCTCACTAACACTTCTTTGGCGGTATTATGGCGCCTTGATGAGATGGCCCATGCATCCACCGGTGTTCCCCGCTGCCCGGTGGTAGAGGACAAGATGAATTCGACTATGTGACGATACCGAGGCCAATGACATGGGTAACAATAACAACGATCGAGCTCATCGACGATTGCGTTTTGTCGACAAGGTATGCGACGAGATCCCCACGACGTGAGGTACGTGACCACGATGATTCTTTCGCTAAGGTTAAATTCATTATGCCCTCTTTTAATGGTAAATATGATCCTAATGGTTATCTTAATTGGGAACTAGTCGTTGATCAAAAATTTGCTTGCCATGAAGTTCTGAGATTAGACGAGTTAGGGTGCTACTAGTGAATTTACCGATTTTGCTTCTATTTGGTGGAAAGAACATTGCCGTCAACATCCCAATAACATACCTAACAGTTGGGAGGCTTTAAAATTGCTTATGCGGCATCGATTTGTTCCTCATATTATGCTCGTGATTTGTTAAATAAATTGCAACGCTTACGACAAGGTACAAAGTCCGTGGAAGACTACTATCAAGAAATGCAAATTGGTATGTTGCGTTGTGGTTTAGATGAGAATGAGGAGGCATCAATGGCTAGGTTTTGGGAGGGTTGAATCGAGAAATTCAAGACATCCTTGACTATAAAGATTACAACTCCATTACTAGATTGTTTCATCTTGCTTGCAAAGCTGAACGTGAAGTGCGGGGGCGCCTTGACGAGGACACGATCTAACTCTTCCGCAGTCACACAAACTCATGGACACCACGCACATCTACTACCCCGCCATCGCACACCCCACCGCCACCCTTCAACAACAAGCGCGCCCGCTACTTCAAACTCAAGACCACGAGTTTACGAAGCAACCAAATCAGCACCACAAGCGCCTACAAAACTTCCTCTTGCTTGCTTCGACAGACGAACTAAGGATATTCAATGCCATCGGTGCAAAGGCTATGGACACATCATGCGGATTGTCCAAACAAGCGCGTCTCGATCATACGCGATGATGGTGGGTATTCCCCTGCTAGTGATTTTGATGATGAAACATATGCTATGCTTGCAACTGACCCTGCAGGACTTGATGACGAATCTGATCATGAGGAGGAACATGTTGGCACCGAAGATGCCGACAAGTATTTGAGCATTATAGTGCAACGCGTACTAAGTGCTCAAGTTTCTCGTGCTGAGCAAAATCAACGCCATAATTTGTTTCAAATCAAGGGCGTTGCCAAGGAACGCTCGATTCGCATAATTATTGATGGTGGGAGTTGCAACAATTTGGCGAGTATGGATATGGTGGAGAAGCTTGCTTTGCCGACCAACCCTCATCCCCACCCATACCATATTCAATGGTTTAACAACAGTGGTAAGTTGAAGGTAACACGAATGGTGAGAGTAAACTTTTCAATGGGTTCATACCATGATTATGTTGATTGCGATGTTGTTCCTATGCAAGCTTGTTCATTGTTATTAGGACGACCTTGGCAATACGATACTGATTGTGTGCATCATGGTAGGAATAATCAATACTCTCTCATGTTCAAGGGAAAGAAAATTGTGATGCATCCTATGACTCCTGAACAAATTGTTAGAGATGAACTTGCTAGAGCTAGTAGACATAAGAATCGGAGAATGCTAAGAGCGAAAATCAGATTGTAGCAAAAGAACTTCAGCAACATAAAAAGAAAGAACCTAAATCTACTCATGTGAAGAATAAAGAAATTAAATTGAAAGGTGCTAGTTTTCTTGCTACCAAATCTGATATGACTGAACTGGATGCTAGTAATTCTATTTGCTATGCATTAGTTTGCAAAGAAGCTTTGTTTTCATTTGAGGATACACCTTCTTCTTTGCCTCCTGCTGTCACTAACATTTTGCAGGAGTACAACGATGTCTTTCCGAAGGACATACCGCCGGGTTTGCCACCACTTCGAGGGATTGAGCATCAAATTGATTTAATTCCCAGCGCATCACTGCTCAACCGCGCACCATATAGGACCAATCCAGAAGAAACTAAAGAAATTCAGCGCCAAGTACAAGAATTGCTTGCTAAAAGGTATGTGCGTGAATCTCTTAGTCCTTGTGCTGTTCCGGTCATTTTAGTGCCTAAGAAAGATGGATCATGGCGCATGTGTGTAGATTGTAGAGCAATCAATAATACCACTATTAGGTATCGTCATCCTATTCCTAGATTAGATGATATGCTTGATGAATTGAGTGGCTCTGTTGTTTTCTCAAAGGTTGATTTGCGTAGTGGATATCACCAAATTCGCATGAAATTAGGCGATGAATGGAAAACAGCATTTAAAACTAAGTTCGGGTTATATGAGTGGTTAGTAATGCCTTTTGGATTAACTAATGCACCTAGCACTTTCATGAGACTAATGAATGAGGTTTTGCGTGCTTTCATTGGTAGATTTGTGGTGGTTTATTTTGATGATATATTGATATATAGCAAATCCTTAGAGGAACATCTTGACCATTTACGTGCTATTTTTAATGCCTTACGTGATGCACGCTTATTTGGTAACCTTGAGAAGTGCACCTTTGCACCGATCGAGTCGCGTTTCTTGGATATGTTGTTACTCCACAGGAATTGAAGTTGATCAAGCCAAGATTGAAGCAATACAGAGTTGGCCTACTCTAACACGGTCACACAGTGCAAGCTTTTAGGACTTGCTTTGGATTTTACCGCCGCCGTGAAGGATTTCAGCACCATCGCCGCACCATTGAATGAGCTCACCAAGAAGGGCGTGCCATTTGTTTGGAGCGCCACACAGAGAACGCCTTCACCACATTGAAAGATAAGTTAACACATGCACCACTACTCCAACTCCCTGACTTTAATAAGACTTTTGAACTAGAATGTGATGCTAGCGGAATTGGTTTAGGTGGCGTATTGCTACAAGAAGGTAAACCTATAGCATACTTGATGAGAAATTGAGAGTTTGAACTATTCTACTTATGATAAGGAATTATATGCACTATTTCAACTTTGGAAACATGGCAACATTATTTATGGCCCAAAGAATTTGTTATACATTCGATCACGAATCTTTAAAGCATATTCAAGTCAAAGTAAATTGAACCGTAGACATGCAAAGTGGGTTGAATTTATTGAGTCTTTTCCTTATGTCATAAAACACAAGAAGGGAAAAGAGAATGTTATTGCTGATGCTTTGTCTAGGAGATATACCATGCTTTCACAACTTGACTTCAAAATTTTTGGATTGGAGACTATTAAAGAGCAATATGTGCATGATGCTGATTTTACAGATATATTGTTGAATTGTAAAGAAGGAAAAACGTGGAACAAATTTGTCATTAATGACGGGTTTGTGTTTAGAGCTAACAAGCTATGCATTCCAGCTAGCTCCGTTCGTTTGTTGTTGTTACAGGAAGCGCATGGAGGCGGGCTGATGGGACACTTTGGCGTGAAGAAAACAGAGGATATACTTGCTGATCATTTCTTTTGGCCAAAGATGAGACGAGACGTCGAGCGTTACGTTGCTCGCTGCACTACATGTCAAAGAGCTAAGTCATGACTTAATCCTCATGGTTTATACATGCCTCTACCAGTTCAGTGCTCGTGGGAAGATATTTCGATGGACTTTGTTTTAGGATTGCCTAGAACAAAGAAGGGGAGCGATAGTATATTCGTGGTTATTGATAGATTTTCTAAGATGGCTCACTTTATACCATGTCATAAGAGCAATGATGCTGCCAATATTGCTGATTTATTCTTTCGTGAAGTTGTTCGATTGCATGGTGTGCCTAATACTATAGTTTCAGATCGTGATGCTAAATTCCTTAGCCACTTTTGGAGAACTTTATGGGCTAAATTGGGGACTAAACTGTTATTTTCTACTACTTGTCATCCCCAAACTGATGGACAAATTGAAGTTGTGAATAGAACTTTATCTACAATGCTTAGGGCGGTGTTGAAAAAGAACTTAAAATTGTGGGAAGAATGCTTGCCTCATATTGAGTTTGCTTATAATCGTTCATTACATTCTACTACAAAGATGTGCCATTTTGAAGTTGTTTATGGTTTTGTGCCTCGTGCTCCTATTGATTTAATGCCTATTCCATCTTCGGATAAATTGAACTTTGATGCTAACCAACGTGCTGAATTGATTTTAAAAATGCATGAGACAACTAAGGAGAATATAGAGCGCATGAATGCTAAATATAAACTTGCTTGGTAGTCAAGGGAGAAAACATTTAACTTTTGAACCGGAGATCTTGTTTGGTTGCACTTGAGAAAAGATAGGTTCCCTGAATTGAGAAAGTCAAAATTGATGCCTCGAGCTGATGGTCCTTTCAAAGTGTTAGAAAAGATTAATGATAATGCATACAAACTTGACTCGCTGTAGATTTTGGGGTTAGTCCCACATTTAACATTGCAGATTTGAAACCATACTTGGGAGAAGAGGATGAGCTTGAGTCGAGGACGACTCAAATGCAAGAAGGGGAGGATGATGAGGACATCCCTAATTTGGATACAACCGCGTCTACACACACAGCTGATCCACAACCAATATTACAAGGACCAATTACTCAAGCTCGTACTCGCCAACTTAATCACCAGGTGAATTCGTTCATAGGGTTATATATTACTGAGAATAGATCGCTACCTAATGCAAGTGATTTAATTGTGCTTAGGAACATGGGAAAGGACCAAGGAGAGGTATGTGGAGTCATGGACAAGCATAGGAGGCATAATGGAGGACATCACGTCACTTTGGGTCCGAGCCAAGCAAGAGTTCGAGTTGGGCTCGTTCTGAATTCGAGTTCGGACTGCTGCGACAGCACTAAGTTCAAACGGTCGTAACTTCTTCATACGGACTCCGTTTGGGATGTTCTTGGACTTCATTGAAAGCTTATCAAGTCTACTTTCCAATGGATCCAACCTCGGCTTCAAATTCCAACCGAGCTGACCACAATAAACAAAACAATCCACGTCTATTTTTTTAACCGAGTCAAAAAGGGTGCTGCGCCACCTCCTCTTGGGCCCATGGGCCTTGTAACCCTAGGGGCGTCGCCCACTTCCTGGCTGCCACCCTGGTCGTCTTCCCATATAGGAGCCGCCGTCCCCCTGGCTAGAACTTGGATTTCGTTGAATTTAGGTTTAGCCATTGTGCAAACTTCTGTTCTTCAGTTGTGTCGGACGACCACCTGTCAAGACAGCCTTCGGGATCCCACTTTTGTTTTCAATACCATCTATACTACAATTTTATTCGCAATATCAGATTGCATACATCTTATTCTTGCTAGTTCTTCGATTGCTCGCAGGAATTGAACCTCGTGTTCAGGTTGATCGCGCTTCCATCACGGTCAATAACGTCTCGGAGTTGGTTCAACGATTGCTAAGGCGCAAGCGTCGTCATACGGTTGTAGTCGGATCGCGAGAGTCACCTCCACCCAAAATCAATAGTTATCAATCTCATCGAAAGATCGGGCACCCCGTCTCCATCAGTTGGGGTAAGAGTTAGGGGCGATGCGAGTAATGTCTTGATGATTTGGTTCTTATTGAGTAACTTTGGTGTAGGGGGTGAGGCGCCAAGGTTAGTGGCTTCTTCGTTGCCTCCCAATGCATCGCAACGCTAAAGGTAAGTACAATGACTTTTGTGTGATTTGTAAACACTGGATGCTCGTTGATTAGTATTGTGTTTTATTGATGTGTGAGAAGCTTCAATGTTCATGTTCCGTCCACGGGAGTGGAATATCCACGGGAGTGGAGTTTATAGTAGTCAAGAGGCTTCGATGATTATGTTCTTTGTGTGTGCTCTTTCATATGTGTGAAGATGATATATGCCATTATTCATAAATTTATTCATGCATCCATGTTCATGTTCCGTCTATAGGAGTGGAGCTCCACGGGAGTGGAGTCTAAAGTCCCATCAATTCTAGTATGGGCAAGTGAAGTCCCACCATTCCAATGTGGGCAGTTTTGGACACCCGTATGAAACGTTCTTCATACGGTATTTTGGATCCCCGTATTTCGATAAATACGGGCTTAAGTGAACACCGACGGGTGTGTCACTAGCTATACCGGTATAAGCAGGAGTGCAGTCCAACCAGTTCATGGCATCCATGCATTACAGTTCATTCTTTCAGATATTTCTATTGTGCCATGTTTCTTCGTGGAGTATGTTCTTGTATTCGTTGTACTTGCTGAGTCCCGGACTCACCCTTGTTTTGTTGTTTTGTTTTAGGTGGCCGTTGATGATGACTCTTTCAGGGGAGTATACATGCACTAAACACACAACACCATATTCTAGTTTCAATAATAGAACTTGGTTGAATTCCTTCATTTGTTTAGAGTTAAACTGTAATAATTGAGGTGACATGTGGATGATGTCTCCCGTTTGGTTATGGATGTTTATTTTTCCGTTGTGGTACTTGACTTGCATAGGTTCAGATAATATTTGTGCTTTTATGCCTTTTGAGCGGTTCTCCTTCCTTTCGTTATAACTTGGATTATTGCTTCAATTCTTATGATTATGGATGTAAGTTAGATTCTTTAGGTAACATTTTGGCATCTGGATAACTAGGGTGTTACAAATGCCGTCAAAATTTGACTCTTCGAAGTCGTCAAAATCTATACACGAAAATAAGCCAAATTCAAATAAAATTCAAATGAACTCCAAATTAAATAATTTAGTTTTGAATTTAGTAATTTGAATCAATGGAATAGGAGCTCGTAAGAAGGAGAACGGGCTCTCGGAAGATTGAAAATCACACGAAATGATGAAATTAGATTTTTAGAATTTTGTGGAATTGTTTTCTAAAGGAAAATCGACTTAATGCGTCAACATGACGACAGTGAGGGAATTATGGAATTTTGGCCGAAATATTTTTGTAAAGGAAACTGGGTCCAAGGATGGTCAAAGGTCCACCATGGACCAATGCATAGAATAGTGCTAGCCACATCAGTGTGACACGCATGTGATGATGGGCAGCCACGCGGGCAAAGGTTGATGAGGTGGCATGTGTGTTGTAATGATGTCGCAGCGGCACGTCACTCGGTGAGGGCATAGATGGGTAGAGGAGTCTGAGGCGAACCTTGGGTGCTTGTTTGCGGTGGCGAGGCACGACGAGATGGCCGGCGGCGAGAAGAGAGCGGTGGCGTGCACGGCTCGATGGTGTAACACCCCAGCTCAACTTTGAGCCTAAGATGCTACTAAACTAACTCAACAATTCAACTTTGTTCTATCCACTATCAATTAACAGCAAGCTTTTCAATATCTAACAATCTAGCATTAATCAAAACTATATTGTACAACAAGATCCTAGACATAACCTTGTTCTAAACATCAATGGGCAAAACCATAAGAATATATTAGGATTCTTCAAGGTTCCATTTGGATGAAAGACCAAACAAGTCACTTGAACTATTCTAGCTTGAAGAGTAAGTAAATCAAGATCTAAAATGTTAAAGCATAACAACATCGTCCATAAGATAGACTTGACTAATCCAATTACAAATAACTCAAACATCACGAAAGATGAGTACAATCTTAGAACAGAAGTAATAGCAGGATCACTTAAGTTTAAGTAAAAGAGTTATTTATTTTTTATGGGTGGTCATGTGTCAAGTGCATCAAAACTACCCCTTCCCATGCATGCCGCTGCCTCAAGAGGTACCTAAAAAGAACATCAACAACAAGCGTGAGTCCATGACTCATCTAAGTACAACAGTCATAATAGACAAATCATCATGATCCGTAAATGAAGGTATCAATCCTCATAAGAACATCAGCAAGGAGGCCATGAATTAAACTCTTATACTTGCATGCAATGCATATGTCAAGAATGCTCTTTCTTCATTCTTTGCAATTACCGGTAATGCGGAGTAGTGCATCCGTCGATGCATACTCAAGCCTGTGCCCTCTGGCACAGGGACCTCATGCTCACACTCAACGAGTGTGGGGACCCATGCCTGTCCAATACATAAAGGGGATCTCATGCCTGTCCAATGCTTGACGGGGACCTCAAAAGAAACAATCCTTGGCTACCACGTAGTCTGAGGTTTAAGTATGGATGCCATGATGCCAATGAACTTCACAATCTCAATCCATCATGAGAGAATAATATTCAGCGACAATATCATAAATGAAGTTCCAAACAAATAAATCATGGCAATAATCAAGAATTTAACATTACGATTCACTCAACACTGCATGCGCTTGCCTCAACCGCGTGACGGATGACGACGACAGGAGGACTCTATGCTAGGTTCTCACCACCACCTGGCATTCATAAAGTTTACTAAGAACACCAATCAAAAGTGCACAACAAAACACTAAAGCAAAAAGAAATCATTCGCTCCTATTCGCAACCCAAAATTTCACCGATACAATTCCCAAATCCCAGTTTGTCCTAAACTGACTGAAGGAAAATTCATAACTTTTGATTCAAAACTCCAAAAAACATGAACCCAAGTTCTCTGGAATCTACACTCTCATACCTACAACTTCTCAGCAGACCGAAAGTTCAAATTATTCCATCTAAGCCTTTGTTTTTAACTCCGAAGACAGTTCTATCATCTTCGGTACTAACGATTTAGCAATTTTGTATCTTTTAAATGGTACATCTAAATCCATTGATCTAAGACATTCTGGAAACTACAGAGAACTAGCTTCATGAATAAATTTATTATAATTTTTCCCATTGAGCAGCAAAGGTTGCTAACAAAGAAATCTTCCCTACTGTCCCCCACCATAGGACAGAACTACAACAGCAACTTCAAAAATTCATATCTTTCGTTCTACTTATCCAAATAATATGATCTTGGACTCCCTGGATTCATTACAAAGTTATCTACACTCCCTTGATCAACTGACCAGATTCATCCATCTCTAGACCCTAAATTACAGAACTATGCTTGCTGCCTGAAACGAGAGACTGAACGGGTACTCAGACTTGCAAAAATCATAAATAAATCATTATCCAACCAAAAATTGTGAATTAATACTTTCCCGAAAGTCAACAGAATTCCCCACATAACTCTAGCATATCATAAATACTGAATCTGCACGGAACTATCTCAATCTGACGAATGAACCGAACTACAGAACACCGATCTTGATCAGCAGGAGAATAATCAGACTATCGGTGACAAATCACACAAGAACGAGCAACAAAAACTAATAGGGGTTTACCCACAAATCCTTCGCTGGACCTCGCTGAATCCCTCGCGAAGACCTCCCTTCTTCTTCCTCTTCCTTACGGCCAACCAACTACAGGGTGGGTAGCACCGGAGATGGCAGCGAGGTGAGCTCGGTTGGGGGAGGGTGGCGCAAGGGGGAATGAAGAGGAGGGGAGCTACTATTCATGGAGGCACGGTAGCAATGGCGGCGCTACTGTAGCACATCGTGCTACAGTAACCGCCCTATGGTTTTCCCCTCTCCCTTCTTCTTTTGTTGGTGGCTGGCCCACCACTTGGGTATGGGTTGAAGGCCCATATCTATTTCCTCATTTTCCCTATAAATTCATATTATTAATCATTTTCTAATTCATTAAATAATCATTTAATAAAATGGGATATTACAAATGGTGACGGCGATGCTCCGGTGGGGTTCCGCCGTAAGCGAGGTGTGCCCGAGGTGGAACGAGGTGCGTGAAGCTCCCGGTGTAGACAATGTCGTTAGAGATCGACGAAAGGCAACAGAATCCACGGCAGAGTGACTTGGATGCCTACGATGAATTAACAAGGCGAATTGCAAGGTGAAGAGAGGTAGAGATGAGCAGATCTCGCGGGTGGAGGATGAGGGGAAAAGGGTACACTCAGGGGTCCCTTTTATAGGGCAAGGGGAGACTGGGAGTGGGATATCGATGGGCGGCCATTACACTGTGGCATGGGCGATGGTTGAAATGTGTCGTTAAGGCCAGTAAAGGAGAAAATGATGGTTGGAATGAGGTGCGGGGTGGTGGGGGTGTTAATGCGTTTGATTGCAAGAGAAAATAATGGGAGAAACACTTGTACTGAAGATCTCCGAAGGCAAACAATGGCGGCGTGTGCTTATGACCAGAGGAGGAAGAAAGGTGGGGAGGATAAGGGGCTAATGTGTAGGCCTGAGTGGCAGCGAGACAACGGAGGAGGCGGGGGAAGGCTGTGTTGGGCTACGTGGAAGGAATGGGCCAAGGGGGAAAGAGAAAGAAAATGGGCTGAGAAAAGGAATTCGACCTGAATCAAAACGAGGATTTTTAATATATTTTGATTTACAAAAATAGCAACAAATCAAAAAGGTTTTTAGAAAATACCAAATAGAGTTCAAAAATTCTAGAAAAATTCAAAGAAATTCCATGAATTATTTTGAACATAATAAAATTATTTCTAGCTTAAAATTTGCTTTAATTTTGCACATAATTTATTTTTAATTTCTAGAAAATAGGAAAAACCTTTTTAAAATTCTAGAAAATTCATTCACTTTAAATCTTAGAAAAAACCAAAAAACTAAATAAATTTTATTTTTGACTTTAAAAAATTAGGAAATTCAAGAAAAGTCTTTTAAAACTTAGAAAATCTAATAAAATATTAACTTTATTAATTTTAATTTTTGCAACAGAACTTTGGGATGTTACAAACTACCCCCCTTAAAAGAAATCTCTTCCCCGAGATTTGGAGAGGCTAGAGAGAAAGTTGGGAATACATGGTCTTCAATTGGAATTGTTGTCGTACGCATCCTGCTCCACATTTGATGGGGCTTGAGCTGTGACGTTGTACAAATGTCCTTTTCCATAATTTTGCAGCTTCCTTTTTGCTTGCATGGTATTGACTGTTGGTGCTTCGGAGCTATTTCTGATGGCTGGATTCGCTGTCTGTGGCTTCTTTGGATATTTACTGGCAAAATGTCCAACAAAGCAGATGTTCCTTTGGTCCAACTTTCCTGGCAGGCTTTTTATCATAATCGGTTGGCATTAAGGCTAAACAGAATGTGTGGTTCCTTTTGGTGGAAGGATCTGTTGCATTTGCTGGAGGAGTTCAAGGGCTTCTGACGTTGTGAGGTTTATGATGGGCGCTCTTGTCTTTTCTGGAAGGATATGTGGAATATTGGTTATCCTACTTTAAATTGGCCACATTTGTTCTCTTTTGCTAAGCATCAAGATACCTCGGTGGCCCAATTTTTGGACAGCACATATTTGTTGTAGAATTTCCAGCTCCCCCTTTCTCCGACTGCCTTGTTACAATTTCAGTGTCTCCGTGATGCAATTAGCTCTGTTGTGTTGGTTCACGATCGTTCAGATGACTAGTCCTATATTTGGGGTTCCTCTATTTTTCCCCTAAACAGGTTTATGCGCTTCTGTTGGGTCAAGCACCCACTCCTTTTCCTTTTTGGCTCTGGAAGTCTAATTGCTTGACTAAGCACAAGTTATTTTTTGGTTGCTCTTGAGAGACAAGTTAAACACTAGAGCACTCCTACAACGCAAGAAGTTTTATCTTGGGAATTATGAGTGTGTTCTACGCTCTGGGTACTGTTCTGAGTCTTCGAAGCAGCTCTTTTTCACCTAGTCTTTCAGCCAATGGTGTTGGATATTGATTGGTATCACTTGGGACTTGTCGCTTCCAGTCCTTGATCTCATTCAAGTCGGCAAGGTTTCCTTTGGTCTCAAGTGCTTCAAAGAGATAGTCATTGTTACATGTTAGGCTATCTGGATCCTTTGGAATAAGGTCATTTTAAACAATGGCGTTGTGTCACTCTTAGCTTGGAAGCGGGAGTTTAGAGAAGCATTTAACATGGTTATCCATAGGGTCAAGCCTTCTCTTATGTTGGATTTTGTTGCTTGGTTGAGAGACTTTGGTTAGAGATTAGCTAGTTCTTTTGTTTTTTCTTACGCCCCCCTCTTCCTTGTAAATATCTTTGGCCTTTTAATATATACAGTAGGGGTTTTTCCCCTCCTGTTTCCGGTCAAAAAAATGCCCAACCTCATGGCAGTTGAAGCACGTGATTCCTGCAACATAGGATGAATCTTTCTGTGATTCACTGTCGAACCCGGGAGCGAAGGATCTCGAATTCTCTGTGTTCATACACTAGTCCAGGATTTCTAGTGTACACAGTTAAACAAAAGTCATAGCACAATCATATCATGTACCATGATGGTGTTGCAATACGCCTTCCTGCTCAGGGCATCTGCTACCACATTGGCTTTGCCCGGATGGTAATGGATTCCGAGGTCGTAGTCCTTTATCAACTCAAACCATCTTCTCTGTCGGAGATTGAGTTCAGACTGCATGAAAATGTATTTCAAACTCTTATGATCTGTGAAAATCTCACAGCGGTTACCAATGAGATAATGCCGCCAGATTTTCAGGGCGTGCACAATTGCTGCGAACTCCAGATCATGAGTCGGATAATTCCCTTCGTACGGCCTCAACTGCCGGGATGCATAAGCTACAACCTTGCCTTCCTGCATCAGTACGCATCCGAGGCCTTGACGGGATGCGTCACAGAATATCTCAAAATCCTTGTGGACGTCCGGTAGAATTAACACCGGTGCTGAGACTAGCCTCTTTTTCAGCTCCTGAAAGCTTTCTTCACAGGCGCCTGACCATTCAAACTTCTTCTCTTTCTTCAGAAGTTGAGTCATGGGTTTTGTAAGTTTAGAAAAACCCTCGATGAACCGGCGATAGTAGCCCGCCAGTCCAAGGAAACTTCTCACTTCGGTGACTTATCTGGGTTGTTTCCAGTCCATTACTGCCTCAACCTTGGCGGGGTCTACTGCAATTCCTCCCGCGGATACAATATGTCCAAGGAATGCCACTTGACTTAGCCAAAATTCACTCTTGCTGAATTTGGCATAAAGTTGGTGCTCCCTAAGCTTGTCCAGGATCATCCTGAGGTGCTTTTCGTGTTCTTCTTCATCCTTCGAGTAGACAAGAATGTCATCGATGAAGACGACCACAAACTTATCCAGGAATTCCATGAACACCTTGTTCATCATATTCATGAAATAAGCAGGGGGTTTGTCAATCCAAAGGACATTACTGTAAACTCATACAGTCCATATCTTGTAGTGAAAGCGATCTTCGGAACATCTTCCGGTTTGATTTTCAGTTGGTGATAACCGGATCTCAGATCAATCTTCGAGAAGACACTTGCTCCCTTCAGCTGATCAAACAGTCATCAATCCTGGGTAACGACTATTTGTTCTTGATTGTTACCTTGTTGAGTGATCTGTAATCAACGCACATTCTCATACTATTGTCTTTCTTCTTGACAAATAGTACTTGGGCTCCCCAAGGTGAGGAACTAGGTCGAATGTACCCTTTGCTTCGCAATTCTTCGATTTGCTTCTTCAGCTCTGCTAACTCGTTGGCTGGCATCTGGTAGGGCCGCTTCGAGATTGGAGCTGTCCCAGGGACTAGATCGATTAGGAACATTATGTCCCTATCTGGTGGTATGCCGGGTAGATCATCCGGAAAGACATCGAGGTATTCCCGTGCCACGGGTATATCTTTCAGTTTCACTTCCTTCAAGCTGGTGAGGATGGAACTTCCTCCGGGGCGGGTTTTGGGTTTGAATTCGACAGATATGCCTTGTTCATTGGTGAGGGTGATAGACCTATTGGCACAGTCTATTTGTCTATGGTTTTTGGCTAGCCAGTCCATTCCAAGAATTACATCCAGACCTTGGGAGTGTAAGACTATCAGATCTGCTAGGAAGGATACTCCGGATATCTCAACGGTAAGATTTGGGCATAGAGAACTGGTTCTCATTTCCGAGCCCGGGGAATGGATTATCATGGGAGTAGCTAAGGAGGATATAGATAACCCGTATTTTCCCACAAAATTATTTGACACGAAAGAATGTGAAGCTCCAGAATCAAATAGGACAGATGCTGGTATTGAATTAACAAGGAACGTAGCGAGGACCACATCTGGTGCTGCCTGAGCTTCCTCTGGGGTAACATGGTTCACCCGACCCTTGGTGAACTGGCCTGCTAGCCTTGTGGTGCCGCCAGTAGCTGGAACTCCTGAGGTTGGCTTGGCTGGAACAACGCCTTGCTGCTTCTTCGGGCATTTATTGGCATAATGCCCTGTCTCGTTGCAATGAAAGCACGCAACTCTGGAAGCCGAGGAGGTGGAGTGCTTCTGCTGGAACTGCCCTCCAGATGAAGTGCCGCGGAAGTTGGAGGTGTTGGAGCGCTGTGGTGGTGCCGGAGTGCTGGACGTGGAAGATTGAAATTTCCCACGTTGCGGTGGCTGCGGTGTGGTGATGCGAGGTTTGGGCAGACCTCCTGCATTGAACCTTTGAGCGGCCATCCTCCGCTTGCGGTTCTCCATTTTCATGTGCTTGGCCTCCTGCCTGATTGCTTTATCCACCAACTACTGGAAGTCGGTGAAATTCTGAGAGATCAGTTGGACAAAGATATCATCATTTAATCCCTCTAGGAACCTTTCCCGTCTGTCCTCATCTCTGGCTACGTCAGCTGGGGCGTAGCGGGCAAGTTGATTGAATCCGTGAAGATATTCTTCTTTAGCGTCATCATTCCTGCAGGGATGTGAGCACGGCGGAAGGCTCTGTAATACCCCGAAAATGTGTTAAGTAATTAGTCGGGAGAGATTAACTATTCGAAAGAGAATTAAATGGATTTGCGGGAAGGACCAACTGGGAAATGTTCAATTCATCAGTTAGAGAGGGGGGTATCCGCTGTTTTAACCCAACTTGGGCTTGGGCTTTGGCCCATAGTGGCCCATGTGTGGCCGGCCAAGGGGGGGGAGCACCCCTTTTCCTCCCCCTCCCTAACCCTAGCCGCCCCCTCCCTTGCCCCTCCACCTGTGCGCCCCTCCCTCTCTCTCCCTTAGGCAGCCGTCCCTCCCTCTCCCCTGTGCGCCACCCCTGCCCAAGGTCTCCCCGGCTGCTGTACTCCCTCCCCCTTGCGTCTCCCTCGCTACCGGCAAAGCCCCGTCCGTCTTCCTCGCTTGCCGACTCGGGAGAGAAGGTGATCGCTGGAGGTGTTTGGCTGTTCGAGGAAGGAGAAGAGGAAGGGAACGAGATCATCTTTTGGCGGAGAGCTCTCTGGTGGGTGCCCTCAGTGCCCGGCAATCGGTTCGTCAATGGTAACCTCGTTTTCCCCTCGTTTAGATGTTTTAGCGCTTAACTATTCTTTGCCGGCAATTCTGTCGCCTCAGGGCAGATCGCGTTAGAGGGACGATTTGTTATAGTTAAGTGTGGATTCAGTCTCGGCCATCTCCTAGAAAGTTGTAGAGGACGTCAATAGCTTTCAATGAAGTGCTAGATCATAATTTGTGGACCTTTGTAGCGAAAGTTATGAAATTAATGGTGCGGCTGTTCTGCAACTCTGTCAGTTTTTGGACAGGTTTTAGTAATCTAACCTTTGAGATCAGTTAAGGAGAGAATTAGAGGATCTCAGTATAACGAAAGTTGTATATAATTGTCGTAGATTTCAGGGAAGCACAAGAACACAAAATTTGGATAAACTAGCTGAAAGTTATGATATATTTAGTGTTCTGTCCAGAGAACCTGACGCGAAAATGATGTTCTATTAGAAGGCATATTAGGGGAAGTTAATGGCCGAATCAGGAAGTCCCACCAACTTGGATTAGATGGGGAATTTGATAAAATTTCAATGACATCCAAGATCACCTCATTTGGACCCCTGTGCTAAAAGTTACGAATTTTACAATATGACTGTTTACAGAAGGGTCAATTCAGCATGTAGGAAAGTGGAGTCGGGGTCACGTTTCAAGCTTTTGCTATCTCGTGCTTGCTATTATGGTTCATTTGGTATATTGCCATTGTCTTAGAAAGCTTTTAAATGTATTCTTAGGTGGGGGACTGGTTCCGGAGGCAGCACCTACTTCGCATCCACCGTTCTCACGTGGTTGAAGCAAGTACCCTAACAAGTAGAGTAACTATGGATGGGTTGACAAAGTTTGCTAGTAATTGGAAATTGTTAGCAGTGGTTGATTGATAGAGTGATATGTTTGTTAAAGATAATAAATGTGTTTGATACATGCTATTGGTAATATGATGTGTTTGTTAAAGATGATGAATGTTTTGATACATGCAACAGATAGTGTGAGATGATGGTTAAAAGTGGTGCCAGCTTATGATATGATTGGTTGCACTTCATGTACAGTACTAGTGTTGTTCATGCGTCTTGCAACCATGTTATGGTTTATATGTACAATTGGAGCATACGTAAAGATGCATGATTGAGATCCCCACATTCGTGGAATGTGGGCAATTGAGGAGGGATCCCCATCGTGTAACGATGGGCAAAGATCCCCACACTTGCGGAGTGTGGGCTTGAGGTCTCCTATACTTGCGGAGTATAGGGCAATTGGTCCCTGTGCTTGCGAGCATAGGCATGGGCTCGCAGCAACGGTTGCTTGCCCCGCATTACAGGTGTAATGCGCAAAAGAGTGAAAAGTGAAAGGTTGCATTGCATGCCTGCATTCATGCTCCATGTGTTAAAGTTTTGAGTAATGTGTAGAATTGAAGGTTGATGTTTCAATCATGTTGTAGCATCTCTTATGTGGTACTTGCTGAGTTCTTGAACTCACCCTTGTTTTCATTGTGTTTTTAGGTACCCGATCCGAGAACGACATGCATGGGGGGAAGTAGAATGATAGTCACACACACACACATCATGAACCAAATAAAGATGAATAGGCTTCAGACTATGTTTCTTATTATTGGGCGAGTTGCTCAAAGGTTATTACGTTATGTTTCATGCAATGGATTAAGTGTAATAATGATGAGTAGTGGAACTTTATACTTCTCTAGTTTTGTTAGTCACCTAACATGATTTGATTATCTATTGTGGATTAGAGTTGATGGTTTACTTATTTATGATTTACTTGTCTATTGGATTCCCCCGTGTAATTGTTTTTACAAGGGAGGTTCTGCCGAAATTTATTAGCAATTGCCTTGGTTAGAGTTATTTAATGTTAGTTCAGTAGCATTCCAGGCTCATGACGGGCTGGGGTGTTACAGGCTCGCACAAAGTCAGCCCATGTGATGGATTGAGCATCATTATGGCGATGCAGTAATTATCCCACCATTCTGATGCGGGACCATTCAGTTGGTGAGAGGCAAACAGAACCCTCTCACGATCAGAGAACTAAGTGATGTCCAGTTTCTTCCCAATGGCCCGAAGCCAGTCATCTGCGTCCATTGGTTCGGTACTGCTTGAGAAAGTCAACGGACGCATCCTCATGAACTCGGACATGGTCAACCTCTAGTTGTGCGGGGGTGGGGCTGGAGCTGCTGTTGCTGCTGCGGTAGCGGCTTGAGCATTATGAGCATTTTGCAGTGATTGGGCGAGAAGTCGATCAATTGAGTTTGATTCGCCATCATCTGGCGCTAGTCGGGTCCCTCTGTCGGTGGTGGTGGGGGCTGCGGAACGTGATTATCCTGATAGTCCGCCTGGTCATTTCCTTGGCCGCTGCCTGTCCTGCGGGTATTCACCATCTGCTGGATCCTCCAAGGATTTAGAAAAGATAGCAAGAAATTCTAAGGGGGATAAATCTATAATAGCCCAAGAACCAATAAACACACAACAAAGAACCAACTTTTCAAAATAGTTCTTTTATTAATTTATTTTATTAATTCATTATGGCTATCACAAGGGTAATTGATAGCTCATAATTCGCATCTAAAGTCCGAACTAAAGGAAAGCATCTATGGGGTACTAGGGGTGTAGTCTATCTCATTAGAGCTAGCCTCGCCTGCCTTGTAGCTAGCCAGCTCTGCTTCTACTGCTTTCAGCCTTGCTTTCGTATACTCCAAGCTATCTTGGACGGTACGCAAGTCCTCCAAGGTGTTCCCGTAGGCATAGTCCAGTGCCTTCGTCAAGTCCACCTAGTGCGTTAGCTCGGGGGAATCCTCTTCCTTGGTGGAGCGGAAGACACTGTCGAGTCTGGTCGAAAGATGCATCGGGTAATAGTGGAACCCGGTGTTGACGAGGTAGCGGTCATAGATGTGGCAAAGACGACGGACTGCCTCTCTCGCTGCATCCTGAATGCCATCAGCAAAGGTGTCGCGTCTGATCAGAGCGTGGAAGATGTGGAAGACTGAGTTCGGCAACAGATCGGAGTAAATCAGCACTTCCACCCTCCAGAGTCATTGTTCTGCCACCTTGTACCTATAGCCCTGGAATGTTGGCCTCTTCTTGTACTCTAAATATTGCATCATCTCCCAAAGAAGCTCGGCCCAGTGTCCAGCAAGAACTCCATGAGAGGTAGCGACCGGTATCTCGGCCATCTACAATTTTTGAGAAAGAGATGAGTCAGCAACCGTTTTTAAGAGAAGGGTTGAGAGAGGACTCTGGATAGACTCAAAATAGTTTTGGTTTTTGAAAATAAGTCCTTAAGGAAATTGTGGGGCCACGACCTACAATCGATATGGCTATGATACAACTTTTGTTGAACCCGGGAGCGAAGGATCCCGAATTCTCTGTATTCATACACTAGTCCAGGATTTCTAGTGTACACAGTTAAACAAAAGTGATAGCACAATCATATCACGCACTTTATTAATATTAATATCTGAGTTTTTTTACACAAGGGCCTGGGGCCAAATAGAAAAGAAAAAAACACAGCGAAAGACAAAATAGTAGTAGACCACACGACTTGCCACAGGCAATCGTCTGGGGCGTAGCCTAGTCGTCAAGATCCTCACCGTCCTGATAGAGGTCTTCTCCTGAATAAAGATTATTCAGCAAGAGTAAGCACAACTTCCGTGCTTGCAAGTTACACCCAATATTGAAAGTTAATGAATGCATAAGGTAAACAAAGGATAATGGCAGGGTTATTTTGCCTAAACAACATTTTCAGGTTAAATAACAATAATAATTTCTAAGGCCAGTTTTTATACCATAACTAAAATTAGTGTTTAAGATGACAATTAATAGTGGATCACCTCCATTAAATGAATGGTGAAGGATACCCTCCTATCACTTGGCTAACCGCCCAATTTTTACCATAGGATTATCCATCCTAAAAACCATCTGTTGAAATCATTTTATAAACCAAAAATAAGTCTAACTTAGAGTGGCTTTGCTAGCATGTCCATGATCGCGGACGCGGCTATTCGAATAGTTTCTACTCTGCCGAGTTTGTACAGCTTTACCCACACGAGATAATTTGCTTTTAATGTCGGCCAAAGCACGCTTCCGAAGGCGTGTGACTAAGCAATTATCATGAGGCCTTTAGAATGCAACGTCTTAATGTATTTATGACCGCTAAGGTTTCGCTACCATCGGACTAACCATCCTCCGGGAGCCCCCTCTTGCGCCAGGTGGGACTCAAGTCTAACCGACACCCACACATACAACATAGCACAAATAACACCAAGACACCACAAATTATTTAGCCAAATCTGTCCCATTCCAGACATGTAGTGGTACGGTAAGGCGTAGCAAAATACGCTCAAAGACTGGTCCTTAACTGACTTGGGCGTCTTTCCATTAAAACCCTGGGCCTTAATCCTAACCAGATTAGGCCTGTGCTTGAACCTGCACCCACCATCCATCCATCCCACCCAAGTCCAAACCCACTTTATTTTTTTTAGAGTAAAAACCTCTTTATAAACCTTTCGTGGTAAAACAATACCACGAAATTAAATTTAAATCAAGTTGTAAAAGATTTGGCTAAACCTTCCCAAATTATAAATATGATCTAGGCATGGCTAAGCATATGACAATTTTACCTAAGGGTAATAAGGCATTCATATTCAATAATCAAATTGGCCATACGATGAGAGTTGGAATAACTATATAAAAAAACAGGATATTCAAACGTTTGTATAACATATGCATGCAATAGTAATTTGAAAACAGGAATTAAATACTTTAAAATACTGGGAACAATATGATTAATAGTATAACTTGCCTTCATTGAAGTCTTGAAACTCTAAATCGTCAGAAGGATCTAACTCTCTGGAGTCGTCGAGATCTAAACGCGAAAATACGACAAATTAACTTCAAATTCAAAAAGACCATTCAAAATAACTCCAAATTTACATATTTTGGTTTAGTTAGCTAGATTATGATTTTGGACAAATTTTGCAACTTGAACCACCCAATTTGGAGTTCAGATGCAAAAGATATGAATTTTAGAAGTTTTAAACCTAAATCTGCAATTTAAATGAATTTCCCGAATTATTTTTCTAAAGGAAATCTATTTACTGCGCAATGCTGACGTCACCGAAGGATTTACAGAATTTAAAATAAATGAATTGAATTTCTGACATGCAGGCCCCACTTGTAAGTGGCTCGGTGCTCATGGACTGAGTCCTCCGAGGGTTTAGCCCTTGGATGGGTGGTGAGGTGGCAGGCGCGTGCTGACCCGGACGTGACCGAGCCAACACGTAGGCGACACGGGGCAAAAAGGGCTATGTGGCGCTGAGGTGGCGAAACCACGGTGGCTGCCACGAGGCTTGACGGCGGCAAGACTCGGGTTCGCCAGGAAACGGTGAACGGCGGCCCGCCGGCGAGGGTGAGTGATCCCATCGTGTAGAGGAGGTTAATGCGCACCTAATGATACTGACCTGGGCACGAGAGGATGTCGGAGTTGGCCGGCGGCGAGCTGTTGGCGGCGAAGTAGATCAGTTGTTGTCGGTCGGGAGCTCTGGCGACCTTTTGGTGACGTGGGTGATCGCCCGGGGTAGAGTGGAGCACGGTGATGACGATGGTGTGGTCGACGGGGGAGGGGCGTTGCTGACGGTGAGGCAATCGGCGGCAAGAGCTTCGGCGACCGACGAACTAAAGCTCGAGTACCGGTGGCTAGGAGCGGCGAGAGGCTACGAGAGTTGATGGGATGGAATGAGTGAGCGGAGGCGCACCCGGGGTGGCCTTTTATAGGGTGCGGGCGTGGCCGAGGCGGCGTAACGCCCAAGAAGGTCCCGGTGAGTCCGCGGCGAGAAATTGGGGATTTAGGCAGGGAGAAAGGAAGGTGAGAGCCATGTCGGAGGCGGAGGGAATCCTAGGCATAAATGCGCGCGATGATTAGGGAGATGCGGCCAGATTCACCCGGTTTTGGAAGGTTTCCAGAAGGCGGCAATGGCGGGCACTGCGCGAGGAAAAGGAAGGTGCCGCGGGGAAGAAAGGAAAGGAAGACGATGACGGGGGCATGTCCGATTTTGATCAGACGGTGGACAAGGGTGGGAGTGAAGGGGTAAGTGCGGCGGGTGCGTAGCTGTTGGATTTTAATCCAACGGCTGCGATAGATCGAGGGTATGCGGGAGTATATAAGTCGCTGATGCACGTGGGCCGTTAGATCTAGATCGGACGGTCCACACACGTTGGGATGTTCGGGCCGCCTGGACGATTCACCGAAATCTGGCCGTTGGATTTAGATCCAACGGCTGATGAGCGTTGATGCGCGCGAGGAAGGAAGAGAGAGAGATCGACCGGCCCCATTGTCGGTGAGAGAGAGGTGGCGGGGGGTTGGGTCAATGCGCATGGGGAAAAACAAATGGGCTGGCTAGGTTTCGGCCCGTTGGCTGTTTGGTGATTTCTTTTTATTTTTCTAATTAATTAAATACTGATAATTCAATTAGGCTTTAGAATATGGCATATTAAGTCCAAAAATTCTGAGAAAATTCACAGAAATTCTCTGGAGCATTTAGGACTTAAATAAAATATTTTCAACTATTACCTGGTAATAGATTTTGCAAATAAATTTGTTTAGCTTCAAATTGATTATGTAAAAGCTTTTAAAAATTTCAGAAAAATCCACAAAAATAATTAAACTTTATTTTAAATTTGGGCTGTTACATTCACCACCCTCAGATGTGTTGGAGGACCCGAAGTTGACTGGATTGTTCATTGTTGGTGTTTCGGTTGAAGTTGTTGGCTAGAATCTGACTTGATGCGATGGAGTTCCTCTAGCTCTTGGAAACCTTCTAGGGTTGAACTTCTGTGTAGCCATTCTTCTCTTACGGTTCTCTATCTCCTGGTGCTCGCCTTCTTGACGGATTGCCTTGTTGACTAGCTATTGGAAATCAGCATAGTCTTGGGCGATCATCTGCACGAACAAATCATCATTGAGTCCTTCAAGGAATCTCTCTTGTTTGGCTTCATCTATTGCAACATCTTCCAACGCATAGCATGCTAGTCGATTGAATTTGTGCAGATATTCATTCACTAAGCAGCTTCCTTGATGCAATTTATGAAATTCCTTTTTCTTAAGGTGTCTTGCCTGACGGGATATGAGATCGGCGAAAAGCTTGCACAAACTCATTCCAAGTGATTCCTTGAGCATTAGGATGTGAAACACCAAAGTTGTCCCACCATTCTGAAGTAGGTCCATTCAGCTGGTGACAGGCAAATAGAGCTCTCTCACGATCACTGCACTGTGAGATGTCCAGTTTCTTTCCGATAACACATAGCGTTCTGTGCTGTTGGAGAAAGTAGGAGGGTGTGTTTTCATAAACTTTGACAGTCTGGACTGTGAAGGGGATTTGGGGTTGGAAAGATGCAGCTTGCTGAGTTTGATTTTGGTTGATGGACTGAGCAAGTAGTTCAATCAAATGGTTCTAGTTAGTCATCATCTGTTGCCATTCCAATCCATTAGTTGCTGGTAATGGAATTGGGGCACTGCTATTACCAGGAAGATTGTTGTTGGGGTTGGTTCCACTTCCAGAGCGATGAGTGTTCACCATCTATCGGTTACATCGGAGGATTAGGGAAGGAGACAACGGTTAGGGGAGATGTAAAGAAGATAAAAGGGGATAGAGCAAAACAACACTCCTAACGAAACAATCAACTCGAAAGCTTTTCAAAATAACTTGAATAGATTTGTACAACATTCTATCGATCGAGAGTCTTAGTATGGTGAAGTGACTCAATACACAGAATGAGCCTTGGCAAACTTAAGTTATATAGCTTGGCTGACAAAACGGTCTTCGGTGAATCTTGCATGGTGATGCTCAGTTGATAGCTTCATGTCTTGGAGTCTTGAATGCAATGGTAAGAACATGTTGACCACCTATATAAATTTCAAGGGAAAGAGGATCCACTTAACATTGTAAAATGTAAAAGAGAGAACTAGGTAAGAAAGAATACCATGAAGAAGGTAATGATAGAAAGATGATCAAAGATGAGGAGAGAACAATTTATTTTTCTTATTATGTGAAATAAGTTTTGAAGTTTTCCAGCTAACGACCATTCTAACTAGGTCACGACCTACAGTCCATATGGCTATGATACCATCTTGTCGGACCCGGGAGTAACACCCCCATATCCTCTGTGTATTTCTGAACTAATTCCATGATCAGTAGCTAGTTCACATAGTAAACAAATATGGTAACATCCATAATTCGCACAACTTTATTAATATTTATCAAAGGTTATTACAAGAAAAGCTTACAAGCCAACAATAAATGAATACAATGGAAGACGAAGAAGAAGAGTAGAGCCTAGCTAATCTGCCACAGGCAATCGACTAGGGTAGCGGCCTAGTCATCGAGATCCACATCGGTAGCTAAGTCCTTCTCTTCTAGACAACATTTTATTAAGCAAGGGTGAGAACCAAAAATGTACTCCACAAGTTACACCCAATAACGGAGTATAATGGATGAAGGTATTGACAAAGGATGGCTTATAGGGCTCAGTTTGCGTAAAGCCACATTTTCTTTAAATATCTTTACTAGTTTTCAAGGTAGTTTAAATTATAACTAAAATTGAATTTGATTGTAAATATCAAGTTAGTGAAACCTACAGTATGGATGAAGGACTAACCCCCTTACACCAAGGCTTTCTGCCCAATTTCCCTCTTTGGATAAACTATCCAAAACCTTTGTGTCAAAATAATTTTGAAATCAAAACCAAAGTCTAATCCGTGAAAGGCTTTGCTCAGCATGTCCATGACCATGGACACGGTTATTCGAATAGTTTGACACTCTGTAGAGGTTGTACAACTTTACCTACAAGAGATAATCAACTTTTAATGTTCGCTTCACACACTTCCATGGTGTGCGACTAAGAGATTATTACAAGGCTTTTACAATTCACCATCCCAACGTAGTCATGCCCGCTAAGGTTTTACTTTCTTTAGATCAGAACATACTCCGAAAGCCCCCTCTTGCATCATGTGGGATTAGATAAAAAGTAGGTCATTCTGACACCCACACAACCAGATAGCACAACCACATTAAAACATTACAAATTAGTTAGCCAGGTCCTGCCCACACAGGACTTGTGGTAGTACGATAGGGCTTTACAACCCACAGCTCGCAGACCAATCCTTTATTGACTGGGCGACTTCCAAAACAATCTCTATGTTTCAAACATTCGCTGAATTGAGCCCATGCATAAACCTGCACCCACCAACTTTCCATTTCACCGAAGTCCAAACCAGTTTTTCATTTCATTTTGCTTTTCAAATCATTTGTAAACTTCCATGTCACACCAATGCCATGAATAAAATTTAAAACAAATTTGATATTTGGCTGAAAATTCCCAAATCAAATATTTGAGGTCTAAGCATGGCTAAGCTTAAGTTTTCTCCAAATGTTCTAGTTCATACTATTGTACCGACTAGATTTTATCTAAGGTGACAAGGTATGGATATTTCAATGTCAAAAGTTGGCCATACAAACGTATTGGGATTAACTATAAACATAAAATAGGGATTTAAATTACATTGAATATAAATACGCATGTAGTAATAATTTAAAATAAAGGGATCAAACATGATCAAAGATGTAACTTGCCTTGCTCAATTAGTTGTTGTTATGAAACGGTGTCGAAATTTGACGCTCCGAAGTCGTCGAAAGCTATAAGCGAAAATAAGCTATATTCAAACAAAATTCCAATAAAATTCAAATGAACTCCAAATTAAATAAGTTTAGTTCAGATAGCTATATTATAATTTTAGATGAATTTAGGATTTTGAATCAATGGAATTGGAGCTCGTATGAAGGAGAATGGACTCTTAGAAGATTGAAAATCACATGAAATGATGAAACTGGATTTTTCATAATTTCATGGAATTGTTTTCTAAATGAAAATCGACTTAATGCGTCAGGATGACGTCAGCGAGGGAATTATGGAATTTCGGCCAAAATATTTTTGTAAAGGAAAATAGGAACGTGCCTCTAACATGTGGGCCCCATGTTCATAGACTCGGTCCATGGATGGTCAAAGGTCCACCGTGGACTGGTGAATGGAATAGTGCTAGCCACGTTGGCGTGACACGCATGTGATGATGGGCAGCCATGCAGGCAAAGGGTGATGAGGTGGCATGTGTGTGGTAGTGACTTGGCAGCCTCCACGTCACCCAGTGAGCGGCGACGCTACGGGCCAAATCGTTGTCAACGCTACGCACCACGACATGGTCTAGCGAGGGCATAGATGAGTAGAGGAGACTGAGGCGAGCCTAGGGTGCTTGTTTGTGGCGATGAGGCTCCGGTGTGGTTCCGGTGTATGCGGGGTGTTCCCGAGGCGAAACGCGGTGCGGTGAAGCTTCTGGTGTAGACAACGTAGCCAGAGATCGATGGAAGGCAACGAAATCGATGGCGGAGTGACTCGGATGCCAGCAGTGAAGACGGTGAATTGCGAGGTGGAGAGAGGGAGAGAGGAGTAGATTTCGCGCGTGGAGTATAACGGGAGGCTAGGACTATTGAGAAAGAAAATGGGCTGAGAAAAGGAATTTGACTCGAAAGAAAAAGAGGATTTTTAATAATTTTGATTTATAAAAATTCCAACAAATCCAAAAGGTTTTTGGAAAATACCAAATAGAGTTCAAAAATTCTAGAAAAATTCAAAGAAATTCCTAGAATTATTTCTAGCTTAAAGTTGGCCTTTATTTTTTCACATAATTTACTTTTAATTTCTGGAAAATAGGAAAAACCTTTTTAAAATTCTGGAAAATTCAATAAATTAATTAAATTTTTATTTTTCACTTTAAATTTCAAGAAAAACCTAGAAAACTAAATAAATTGTATTTTTTACTTTTAAAAACTAGGAAATTGAAGAAAATCAAGAATACTCTTTTAAAACTCAGAAAATTCAATAAAATATTAACTTTGTTAGTTTTAATTTTGGCAACAGAACTTTGGGATGTTACAACCACAAAATGCAATTATAGAAGGTGATTTATTCCAAAGGATATGGCTTCTGTGGTTATTTTGTAAAAGCAACAATTGCACTTGAATATGAATAATAGATTGAAAGCATAATGGAAAACAAATAACAATAGCAAGTAAACAATTATTTCCATAAAGCTCGCACAGTCTAATCAATTCTTTCACATAGCCATGCTCCCAAATTATTTAATGAAAGTGTACCCCTTGTGTGAAATCTCCGAGCATGTGCATGACCATGTACGTGGCTATTCCAATAGATTGTTAACACTCTGCAGATGTTGTACACTTTACCAAAATGATATAACCAGTGTAGCTAGCACCAATCATAACAAAACCTTTCAGAAATTTTATCTCAACAATTGACCATGCTAGCGAGCTTTAATATGGTATCCTAGTGTCACACCAATGTGGCACGGAGCACACCGTTGGATATGTAAATGTTGAATCATCCATAAATGTGGCTCAACAAATGCCTCCACATCTCCACCCATTCATTGAGCTAACCTACTGGATGAGGTAGCCAATGTTGAGACTCCATAACTTACTGAGCTAGGCCTATCCCTTTCTAGGCATGAGGTCGTACTGTATATTTTAGTTCAACGGCGCACAAAGTTAAGTCCTTAATTTGACTTAGTTCACCCACTCACCCCAATCTAAATATTTTCTCACCCAGTTGAATAAAGTGCAACACATGCTTCCGCTGAGTGACAACACATGTCGTACCAATTATCATAAAGATATATATCAATGTCTGTTGCATAGCTAAGCACACTAATCGTGTCTAAACCAACCCACGTTGGTGCTATGATAGTACCAACTAGTAGTTAACCAATCTATAGTGACAACTGATCATGGCAATACGATTACCAAGGTGGCATAATAAAATAGGTTGCATATCTAATACCAAAGTAGTAAAGCATTTAATGATTGAATAAGTATGCAATAATTTGAATTGGAGTAATTTTGTAAAACTAGGTGCAATATGATTAATGCACAACTTGCCTTAGAACAAGTCTTGATACTGGTCTTGAGCTAGCTCCACTCCTTCCAAAGCTCTTGAAGTATCAATGTCTACTAACAAAGAGAGAAAAAACAAAAATAAATACAAAACAGAACAGAACAATAAATGAACTCCAAAATTAAATAAAAACACAAGAAGGTGGAGCTCGATTTCATACTAATTTAGACACTTCAATGGGCTCAAGCGAAGATGGTATGAAGGAGAACAAGCTCTTGGATGTTGGTCGGCTAATAAATTCAGAAAAAATAAAAAGGGAGAGAGAATTTGACAGGTGGAACCTACAGGAAAAGAATTTTCAGAAATTAAATTAATTCCCCAAAATTGTATTAGGCACTAAAAGGTGGGACCCATGGTCTATAGATCGCGTCCACGTGCTGGGTTCACGGGTTCACAAAATAGTGCAACGACATGTGGGTTCCACGTGTCATCGACACGGTTAATGGTAGACTAGGTCCATCTAGGTTTCGATCTATGGTTAGGGTTTAGGTGGCGGCTAATGCGGTGGCGGGTGCACATGTGGTGCACATATGGAGACAGGTGACAGTGAGGTGGCAGCTACATGGGACGGTGCGGTGATGTGTTGGCGACAGCAGTGCAGTGGGTGGCATGGCATGGATGTGGTGCGGACATGGCAGCCAGGTCAGTGACATGGTGATGGTAACACGTGCAGAGGGCTATATCGGGTAGTGGGTGATGCAGCGAACTTGCCGGTGTGCACATGGGGACCAAGGGTCGACGGAGAGGAAAAAGCAGAGGTGCAGGTCTGGCTTCGGTGGCGACGACGCTATGGCGGTATTCTAGTGAAGGCAAAGACAGATTAGGGATGAGGGTGATGAGGCGGTGTGATGGTGCCAACCGAGGATGGCGGAGCTGACCGGTTTGGCCACGGCGAGGATAAAGAAGTTTCGATGGATGTGGAGATGACGAAGGCTGTGGTGCTAGACGGTGTCTCGTGCGGTGGCCTAGGAAAAAGGGACGACGTGAGCTTGGGTGCGTGTTCTGAGGTTCCCTGGGGCTTTAAGTAACCCTAGGAGGTGGGCATGACATGGACTCCAAAGACATGGTGGTGGCGACACTACAGTGCGGGGGCCGCATATTTCACATGTCATGCACGTGTGGGGGCGGCAAAGGTTGACAGGTGGTGTCTAGTGGCTTGTGATGAGGATTGTTGACCAGTCAGTTGTCTGGTTATATCTTTATTTGTTTATTTATAAATAACCCAGATTCTCTATTGGGCCCAAGTTAGCTTGCTGGGCCCAAGATCAATCAAGCATTCAGAAGGTGGGTCCAAAAGTCTTTTCTTGGATCATCCTCAAACCTCTTCTGGATGTCCTATTGGTCCTCCCCTAGAGGTTTCTTCAGACCACTCCAGGACCTCTCCCCCGTAGAGGAGCTCCTCAAAGGCAGTTTGCCCATGTGTTGTTAGTAATAACCCACGTGGAGAGAAGCCGTTGGCTATTACATCTGGAGATATAACGATGACCATGAAGGGACGCAATGATTAGCTTGAAGGGACTTGACAATTGGCATGAGGTGGCACCACTACAACCAACTGCCCAAGTTTGTAGACTATAAAAACCCGGCCTATGCGCCTTTGTAATCATCCTAATCCTAACCCTAATCCACGTTTACTCATAATCATTCTCCCTGTAATCAGAGCACACCCTTTGCAATATATATCACCATTTGAGTCTTTAGGCAAATAGACAACAATCTCCATTTTTTCTTTATACTTTTGTTTGTCTGTTCTGTGATGAGAGTCCTAGACATCGACAGCTAGTGCTGTCTGTGGGGATCACTGTTGCTATCTTGGTCGACTAAGTTTTGGTGAGGCATCCAGTGCCTTGCACATGAATCGAAGCCTACCAGCGTAGAGAGAGGAAAGGATCCTCGACATTTCTAACTATGATGACCACATGGAGGAGGGCCTCATCCTCATATCTGGCGACACCAATAGTTCCTTTGAGGTCATTACCGAAGCACCATCGCCCATCAAGTCCACACCCGCTAGCTCTACGCTGGACATGCCTTCGTCCACAAGTGCTGTCGTGGATGAGTACTATCCTGAGTCTATTTCCCTTAGAGTAGGAGATTCGGAAGGTTCCTAGAGCCCAACGAGTTATGAGGATCTTGCTGGTAGCCTCCACGTTGAGGGCCTAAAGAGAACATCTGGGAGAATTTTCTCTCCACACTACTACAGAAAAGGTCTTCACAGACGGTTCAAAAATGTCATCACAGACGGTTTCATGAGCCGTCTAAGTCTATAGGTCAGTAATGATAGGGGTCATCATAGACGGCTTTTGAACCGTTTGTGAAAAAAGCTATCACAGACGGTTTTTGTTCAGAACCGTCTATGATAGTCTATTTTCACAGACGGTTCTGAACAACAACCGTCTGTGATAACCTTTTTCTATTGCAAAAAAAAATCAGATTTTGAGCCAAATCAATCAATTGCTGGACAGTAGTTTCCCTATGCAACCTCTATCAAGAAAACTAAAATCCAATTGAAATTCTAATGGCAAACAAATTATAGAAAAGGGAAACCAAAAGGGTTTCACACCGTCCCCTCCAAATGGGAAAAAAGAATAAAGTTACAAAGTTAAACTAGCTAGAAACCATCTATGCCTCCAAGGTCCTGAAGAACTTATCCGCTTCTTGGATTAGTCTTGTGAGCTCCTCTCTGTACCTCACCAGCATATCACATGCTGCTCTTGCATGTCGTCCGAGTTCGACTCAAGCTCGTTGGTAAGGAGAGACGACTGAAAACCTCCGACGGCGCTCCGACCTTAGGTAACACAAAATTAAGATCATTTTTTACAACAAACAACCAACAAATTGTGCATGTTTTGGGGATGTACACGTACCTTACAGCAGTCTATCACCTACGGCAGACAAGGTGCTCCTCCGCATCCCTCCTCCTCATCATTGTTGGCTGTGTCTCCTAGCCGAACCGCAATGGGCAATGGGGAGGGAGAGGGAGATATTGATGGAAGACAAGGCTGGGGTGGCTATAATATATAAAGATAGCGTCAAAATATTTTGCCTCCCGCGCACGCGTTCAAAATTTTTCGAACTCCCGCGCTGCGAATCACAGACGGTTTTTGTATGAAACCGTCTGTGACGACATATCACAGATGGTTCGTATCACGAATCGTCTGTGATAAGTATAAGTATCTCATCACAGACAGTTTGTATTAAAAACCGTCTGTGACTTGGAATTTACCATGGCGTGGCACACAATTTCTCTGCTGTGGCACCCCATCCTTTGCCTTGGCACATAATTCCTTTTCCCTGGCACAAAATTTCTCATGTCATGGCACACAACCCCTCTACCGTGGCACACAATTCCCTGCCGTGGCACACAATCCCTTTGCCGTGGAACACAATTTCCTCCCGTGGCACACAATTTCCTCTGTTGTGGCACACAACCCCTCTACCGTGGCACATAATTCCTCTGTCGTGGCACACAATCCCTCTACCGTAGCACACAATTCCCTGCCATGACACCCAATTTCCTCTGTTGCGGCACACAATTTCTCTACTGTGCCACACAATCCCTCTGCCGTGGCACATAATTCCCTGCCGTGGTACACAATTTCCTCTGCCGTGGCAGACAATCCCTCTGCCGTGGTGACAATCAATCCAATGTCGGCGACGAACCTGAGACATCAGGGCATCGCTAGGAACGGGAAGAGTAGGAACGCCTCCAACAAGAGGAGCAGGCCCAACAGGGCGAGATACGTGCTGCTACACAAGCACATATCTCGCAGGTTCGCAGCCACTACTACCGTGATGCCCCTGGTTCCTTAGTGAGGGTGCCCCAACAGGCGATGCATACGCCACCGCTGTGAGAAACGATGGTAAGGGATCTAAACACCTCGCCATCCCCCATGCAGGAGGATTCCCTTGCAGAGTGCATTCGCTATTTAGCAAGAGCATTACACGCCCTCCAGAAGGATTAACTCTGGAGTAGGGAGTGCAAGTAATGTGTGCTATCGCACAAGAGCTACAGGATGCCATAGAGAATATCTCCACCGGATCGCATACTGTGCTTTCCCAAATGGACTCTCATTTAGAAGGGTCCTCACTTGGACGACGAGGGCAAGGCCAAGGTGACGGTGCTCCTGGCTGTCACGTCCAAGGCCAAGGTGAGTATGACACCTGTTTTATAGGATGTAGTAGGTGTCCCAGATCTCCTATTGATTGTAACAATCATCGTAGTGTACGATAATGTGTTGGTCCTTATGCAGGTTGCTAAGCCTTTCTCCCAGACTAAGAGATCTTACTTGGCTGGAGAAGTTCAAACTAGGAAGTATGGAAAATTTTGATGGAACATAGAACCCGTTAGAATTTCTCCAAGTCTACACTACCACCATTCAGGCTATTGGAGGCGATGATAAGGTAATGGCTAATTATTTGTCCATAGTTCTAAAGGGTTCCGTCAGGACTTGTGACGAGGATTAAAACCTCTATGTATTATCTTTAATACATAATAAAAGACCATATGTCTTCATGGTCGTAACCCCTAAGGATCATGACCTCACTGGTCGTAAGGATTCCAGAGGTTACACAATAGGTACCCTGGTCGGACAAGGTCCTGTGCCTAGTCTCCAACCAGTCAAACTGCTCATAAAGGGTATGAATTGATATACAGAACTGATTCCAGGTATATTCCCTACCGTGTGATGAGTGGAACACATGCGTATATTCCATACCACACGACGTCCTTTTATACTAAGACACTGATGAATAACCAACATACGGTTAAGTGTCTCACAGACATGCAACCGTTGAACGATTGATGCTCCATCAACCGTCACCTCGCTCCGACCAGTCGCGATGCTTCACAACAGACGTCTTCTCCAGAAGAAACTGCCACCTCTTCAAAGGCTATTTAAAGATGGAGCATGGATGGAGCAAGGGAGGAAGAGGCCGCATCGGATTAAAGCATAGACATTAGCATCATATTCATATTTTAAGCCCGATATTGTAGCATAGCAAGCATTGTTCTCAGTGTAAACAGGAATAGTCCACCACCTAGTCATAAGGCATCCTCTGTAAAATCCAGATCATATTAATAAAACAATAGTCCCATTCTTCCCCCAGAAATTCCGTGTTATTCTCCTCTATTCATTTCGTAAGATCGACGTCTCGATCGTCGACAGTTGGCGCCGTCCGTGGGGATCAAGGCGCGGATTTTTGGAAGAAGTTCTTTGCTCATCAAGTCCTTGTCCATTTCCCACTTGTAATTGCTCATGCGGTTATGGCAGGAAGTTGGGATGAGGAAAACTGGTTTGACCTGGCGGACTACTCCAACCTCAACATGGACGCATGCATCTGCGCCATGAAAGAAAACGGAGTCTCATCATCATCCTCCTCCTCCATCGATTCGCCTAGCGCAGATATCAGCGAAATCGACCGGATGGATGAGGATACACCGCTACGACTAGTGGCGGTTTCAGAGGAAGTGCTTCCGACCAGTTCGGAACACCCAAAGACCCCTGCAAGCCCAGTCTTTTCGACCGACGAAAAAGGTGACAAAAATTCAACACCGCAACTCTATGATCAATGTACCCTTGATATGATCATGGTTGACAGGTCCTCACCGACAGCTTCTGTCAATTCCAGGAGCCAACCGACATCTGGTGACGGTGTCGATGAAACCCCACTGGTCATAAACCAAGTGGGGATGATAAGGCTCAGTATACGATCGACAATCTGTCGGATCAAGCTAAGACCATTACAAAAACCTCAGGAAGTACTGATTACCGACCATTCTCCGTCGTGGAAGCTTCTCGCAGAAGCGCTGAAAGGCTCTCCATCGATTACGATGGAAGCTCATCGAAAGATCACTGCTGGAGGCACGAGGTCAACATGATCGTTACAGATCAAAATGCCATATACGGTCCTCCATACGTTGCCTCGTCACCACATCCTCGTCGACGAACTTCTGACCAAGGAAACTAACACCACTACAGGTCAAGCACTCGAGGCCAAAGATGGCACCAAAACCTTCCGACCAGACAAAAGAAGTAAGTTCATCTACTAATATAAGCAGTCGGGGACTAGGAAATATATGAGTATTTAATGACATTGATAAGATAACACAAGAACTTCATTGATGATAAAAGGTAAGTTTTATTTACAAAGTCTAAATATTACATCCATCGACTTGCTAGAACCACCAAACTGGTTGCTGCGTAACGGAGATCTGACTTCCATCTCCTCCGTAACATTCTCTCTAAGAGGCCTTACTTCCTCAAGAAATTTGGTTGCTTCATCTTCGGAGCAGTCGAAGTCTTATTCAACAGCTCCAAGACGAATAGAGGGGTCGGAAGCCTTTAGTTTTGCCAAGGCAATACTAACTCCATTTGCAATAGCTTCCTTCATCGTCCTGGCATGGTTCTCTCGAAAGATTGTTATCACTTTCTTGAGGTCCTCAAGTTGATGGGCAAGAAAATTGATTCTCTCTGCAGGGTCTCTCAAAATGGGCAATTTCGTTCCCGACCCCAGGTTGAAGAGAATCTTGTTCAGAGCCTTGACTTTGTCTTCAAGACTCCGATCGAGTTCTACCCCATGGCCACGCTCAAACTCAAGAGATTTTTCTGCTCTTTCAAGTGCTTGAGTTTTCTTTGCATGAGTGGATAAAAAAAAGAGTTAACATACATATTAAATTGGAGACATGGAATACTAGTCAAGTCTATGACCAGTTACCTTTGATTTTCTTCTCGCAAGAGTCGAAAAACTCCTTTTGCCTGGTCATCGCATGCGCGATCGACTGGTCTTTATTCTGATTTTCCTCTTTAAGCTTTATTAACATGGCTTCCTTAGCCACAACCTCTTCTTTAATTTTCTCCAAATCTATCATATACGATAAGGAGAGAAAATTGATTTACAGAAAGGAACAAGATAATAAAGTGTAAGAAGACAAGGTAAAGAGAAAAGTTCTTACTTTTCAAATCGGAGTGTTTCTGCTCTAGGGTTTTTATTCGTTGGGTCAGCCCTCCGACCACAGCGTAATTTTTGATCATATGCTACAAAAGTAAGTCCCTTTCTTTATTAAGTTTTCAAACAAACTTTATAGAAAGAGTTATGAAGATGGTCGTAAAGTACTCATCGGAAGTACTCACCCGAATTGCCACGTCATCGATTTGACGGTCCGATATCTTTCCCCAGGCCTCGTCAAGTTCCTTATCCTCAATAAATCGGGGAGAAAATGGGAACTTGTTAACCTGAGAAGTGTTACCAATGGGAGGTGGAACTAGTTGAGGATCTCCGGGGATGATTACCTCCGGTGACGGAGTGAGAATCACTAGTGGATCCTGAGCAGATGTTGGCACTAATACCTGCTCAGGGACTTCCTTAGCCATTTCGTTCTCAGCGACCTTTGTCTAAGGAACGTTCTGGTCAGGAATTTCCTCGACCACCTCATCCTCAGGAACCGTTTCCTATGGAATGTTTTGGTTGGAGACGACCGGAACACCAGAAGACCTTTACAAGAAGGAAGCAAGAAAGTTCAAGGTTTTGACATATTAAAAATATCCAAGGAATGTATTTATATGGCTTCTTTATACATACATACCTGGTCGATTTCTTTGTTTTAACCTTATAGAGCATCGGAGCAAAATCCATTGCGCTGGCCTTCCTTTTCTTTTCAACTAATTTCACCGGTTCTGGACCAGTAGGGTTGGTTAGATCCCTCACATCCACTGATCGGAAATCAGAAGCAATGTTCTCGACCAGTTGGTTGAGAATAAGATTCTTAGTCATCGGATCAGTAGGTGTAGATTCATCGGCCTCCGAAACAGTAGCTTCAGTAGCAACTGGCAGGTCTTTAGCAACCTTACTAGAGTGCACGACAACCACCTAAATAAATCATCAAAGTTAGTTAGGCGACGAAAAGTCATTTATCACAAATATACATTCATGTTCGGTTACCTACCTCTGTAAGGCTAACATCCTGTGTGGTCGTAGGGATGATCGGTTCATCAATCGGCTCACAACTTTCAGTGGCCTCATTGATCCTCAATCCAACTAACTACACATCAAAGAGGATTTATAGTACACCGATCAGGAAAAGTATATATAGCAAAAGAAAAAGCATGGTTGAGAGTCTTACTTTAAGCCTCTCAGCCCTCTCTTTGGCAGAAACAACCGCTAGGATCCGAGGGAAACTAGCCTTGTCGCCAGGCTCTCCAGCACAAATCATTTTGATCCAGCTTCTAATCTTATTAGAAGATAAAACTGTAAAGGTGAACAAGAGACTTAATGATACAGAAGTGATCAAGTAATATAGGCAAACTGGTCGGAATCATTCAGAACTTACCCTCTTTGGAATCTTTGGTCGCATCATCACGACCAATATACCAAAGCATCGGGTATGCTCAGGCCTTCAAAGGACTAATCCGGCGCATGGAAAAATCTTTCACTACGTGCCAGGATGTTAAACCCTTGACACTAAGAAGCTTGATGGCTTCGACCCATCTTTCTAATTTTCCCTCCTTCTCCGCAGAGGAGCGCCATCTCGGATTCTCGACCGCCTTCTTTCCAGAATAATAAAGGCTATCTTTCTTAGTGACCATCATGTAGAACCAACTTTTCTTTCATGACGACCACAAAGATTTTGAGTACATGGGAATGTACTCATCAGCTTTTCCGTCATTGAGACACAAGGTGCACTCTCTAGGCATCCCGACCGTCTTCCCAGACTTTGCCATCTTTTAGTAATACTTGAATAGATCCAGATCTGCAGGAATTCCCAAGTATGCTTCGCAGAGATAGATGAAAATGCGGAGATAGACGATAGCATTGGGAGCAAGATTCACCAATTCAACTCCGTAATACTCCAAAACTGTAGGAAGGAAGGAGTGAATTGACAATCTAAATCCGCATTCGATATATGCGAGCAAAACAGGAATTTTCCCATCCTGATTGCTCGGAGAATGTTCTCCAGCCGCTGACCACCAAGAAATCAGATTCTTGTCGGGAAGCAACCCCATCTTCTCCAAGCTCTCAAGCTTCTTCTCGCTAAAATCATAAGCCGGCCAGTTAGTGATTTGGTCCGACATGGTCAGGTTTTTGGATGAGAAAAGAAAGGAGGGTTGAAGAATAAGGGGTTGGAGGCAGTTGTTTTCACTCAGGGGATGAAGAGAAAAAGCAAGAAGTGTAAAAAGTCGAAGCCTAAAAAGGGGTTTTTATAGCTTCAGAATTTTTAACTGCAAATCAGGAGTTATCCAAGAGTCCAACGAGAAAATCTTTTCTCCAACGGACATGTAACTCTTTGGTTCCCAACGCAAGTTCTCAACTTTAAAGTGAATATAAACCGCTTCAAATGTCACGACATTTAATAAGCGTCTGCCCGATACGACTTCGTCGGAAGAAAAGTGTTCACACGACCTATTCATTTAAAGTTCGGGGGCTAGCTGACGAGGATTAAAACCTCTATGTATTATCTTTAATACATAATAAAAGACCATACGTCTTCATGGTTGTAACCCGTAAGGATCACGACCTCGCTGGTCGTAAGGATTCCAGAGGTTACACAATGGGTAGCCTGGTCAGACAAGGTCCTGTGCCTAGCCTCCGACCAATCAAACTGCTCGTAAAAGGTATGAACTGATATACGAAACTGATTCCAGGTATATTCCCTACCGTGTGATGAGTGGAACACATGCGTATATTCCATACCACACGATGTCCCTTTATCCTAAGACACTGATGAATAACCACCATACGGTTAAGTGTCTGACAGACATGCAACCGCTGAACGGTTGATGCTCCATCAACCGTCACCTCGCTCCGACCAGTCGCGACGCTTCACAATAGATATCTTCTCCAGAAGCAACTGCCACCTCTTTAAACACTATTTAAAGATAGAGCATGGACGGAGCAAGGGAGGAAGAGGCCGCATCGGATTAAAGCATAGACATTAGCATCAGATTCATGTTTTAAGCCCGATATTGTAGCATAGCAAGCATTGTTCTCAGTGTAAACAGGATTAGTCCACCACCTATTCATAAGGCATCCTCTATAAAATCCAGTTCATATTAATAAAACAAGAGTCCCATTCTCTGCCAGAAATTCCGTGTTATTCTCCTCTATTCATTTCGTTAGATCGACGTCTCGATCGTCGACAACTTGGTTGTTCAATCAACCTGAGGGATCCATATACGGCTGGGAGATGCTTTGTAATGCACTGCAAAATAACTTCAAAAGTTGTTATGCAAAACCGAGAAAGGAGGATGATTTGCATCGACTCTGCCAAACCCTGACGAAAATTTACGTCAGTTTGTAAAGCATTTCATAAAAGTTTGTAACACTATACCAAATGTTCCTTGTGACTATGTGATTCGAGCTTTTAAAAATGCAGTAAGATATCGAAGGTTCACGGAAGACCTCAACACTAACCCGCCTAGGACCGTGTTAGAACTTTTTGACACGACTGATCGGTACTCCGATGCCAACAAGGTAGGGAACCATATGGTGGACAAGGGGACCACCCATCCTCAGCCAAGCATCGAGGACACCAAAGAGAAGAAATCCAAGAGGTCCGAAGGCTCTACGAGCAACAAAGGGAAACCCAAGAAGACGAAAAAGGAGAGGTCCAAGCAATCTAGCAGGGAGGTTGCTGTCATTGATCAGCAACCACCCTATGACAAAAACAATGGTCCTTGGAGCAAAAGAAGGTAAGGAAGTCATTTGAACGATCGTACTACGCCACATGCTGCAAGTACATCTTGGAGCAATAAGCGTTGGTTCCCATTGCACAAAGTTCCTGGCCATGACCTCCGCAACTGCTGTACTTGGTAGAAGCAGATGGAGGGGAATTATGATGGGAAGGGCCCAAGTCCTGTCCCACCCGAAAACAGCAGACCACCAGTGGTCCAAATCAATGACAAAGACACAGAGATGCCATTAGAGAAGATGGACCACCACGTCAATGTCATTTATGGGGGTTCGGTTGCTTAGACCTCTAAGCGGCAGTACAAGGCTACATGGAGAGACATCAATAACATTGATACTCCACCCAGCCATCCAGAATATCCAAATGGTCAGAGACCTCGCTGACCTTCACCAAGGATGATGTCCCTAAATATATGTCAACTTCCTGTAAATTACCTTTAGTAGTTTCCCCTACCATAAGTAATTGTAAAATAGGGAGAATATTGACAGATATTGGCAGTTCTTTAGATCTATTATTTATTAATACTTTAGATCAGATGCAAATTCCTCATTCTAAGATTAAACCAATGACAAGTCCCTTCTATGGGATAGTGCGAGGTATGTATGTTACACCTATAGGGCAAGTAGTGTTACTGGCAATGTTCAGTACTACTGCCAACTTTCAAACTGAATTATTCATTTTCGAAGTGGTTGATTTTGAGTCTGCTAATAATGAAATTTTAGGAAGACCATCTCTAACAAAGTTCATGGCAGCTACACACCATGCCTACCAGAAGATCAAGATCCTTGGACCGAAAGGTGTAATTATGGTGCAAGGTGACCAGGCTGTCACCCTTTCATGTGATCGTAAGTCGCTAGAACTTATCGATCAATTACCTCTGAAAGATCTTACTTTAGAGGATAAAACAGGAAATCTGTGAAAATCAAGGCCACTCCTCAGCCTAATGAGCAGGTAAAGATAGTACCACTTAGCCCCATTAACTAATCCAAGACAGTCCGGATTGGCACGGGATTAAGTGAGAAATAGGAAGACGATCTCCTCACCTTCCTCCGGCCCAACTAGGATGTCTTCGCATGGAAGCCATCTAATATGCCCGGGGTCCCAAGGGAGGTGATTGAGCACAGGCTAGCCATTCATCTTGAGAAAAAACCAGTCAAGCAAAGACTGAGATGCTTTGCCCTGGATTGTCAAGAGGCCATCAGAGCAGAGCTTGATAAGCTCCTTGAAGCTGGCTTCATTCGTGAGGTAGATTACCCCGAGTGGCTTGCAAATCTGGCCCTGGTCAAGAAATCTAATGGTAAGTGGCGCATGTGCGACAATTTTACCATTTTAAATACTACTTGCCCAAAGGATGACTTCCCTTTGCCTCACATCGATCAGCTAGTTGATTCTACTGCAGGTTGCGAACTAATGAGTTTTCTTGATGCTTATTCTAGATACCATCATATCAGTATGGCAAAAGAAGATAAAGAGAAGACTACCTTCATCACACCATTCGGTGGCTACTGCTATATTAAGATGTCGTTTGGGTTAAAATTGCTAGAGCCACGTACCAGCGTTTCATGTAGAAAACCTTCAGCAGTCAGCTGGGCATAATTTAGAAGTTTATGTAGGTGAACTCGTTGTAAAAAGTAGTACTAGATATGACCATCTGAAGGATCTCATAGAGACCTTCAAAAATATAAAAAAAAACATGGAATAAAACTTAATCCTGAAAAGTGTACTTTCGGGGTTAATTCTGGTAAATTGCTTGGTTTCCTTGTTTGTTCTCGTGGGATTGAAGTTAATCCAAAGAAAATTTGTGCCATTGAACAACTACGACCACCTTCCACTGTGAAGGAGGACCAAGCCTTAACTGGTCAGATGGCGGCTCTCAATCATTTCATTTCTCGATCAGGAGAATGTGGGTTACATTTTTTTTCAAGGTGATCCGCAAGAGTAACAAAAAGCTCCAATGGTCTGAAGAAGCTGATAAAGCCTTTGAAGGATTAAAATCTTATCTTTCAAATCCTCCAGTGTTGGTTTCGCCTTTGGAAGGTGAACCTTCGTTGATCTACTTGACAGCAAGATCAAATGTGGTTAGTTCAGTACTAGTTGCGGAAAGAGAATGGTCTGAACGACCCATTTACTATGTAAGTAAGGTCTTACATGGACCAAAGGAAAGATATCCTAAGGTTCAAAAGCTAATTTACGCTCTTATGATGACTTCCAAAAAACTAAGACATTATTTTCAGCCTCATAAGTTTATAGTGCCTTCATCTTTTCCTCTTGGAAATGTTCTTCATAACTAAGAGGTAACGGGTCGCATAGCCCAATGGGCAATAGAACTTGGAGAATTGATCTACATTTTACTACTTGAACAGCAATTAAAAGCCATGTCTAAGCTAATTTTGTGGCTGAATGGACGAACATTGAGGATCAACCTCAAGTTAGTCCCGTACCAGACGACCATTGGACATTGTATTTTGACGGCTCCTAGGAACTTAAGGGCTCAGGGCCAGGATTTTGTTGATAACACCACAAGGTAATCAACTTCAGTATGTCATACAGTTTATGTAACACCCCAGCCCGACATGAGCTTGGAATGCTACTAAACAAAACCCTAATAATTCTAAACAAGGCAATTTTAGTAAATTTCGGCAGAACCTCCCTTGTAAAGTTAATTACACGGAGGTTCCAACATACAGATAATTCATAAATTAACTAAACTATCATCCAGAGACATCAAAAGATAATCAAAGATTTGCTAAGTATCTAGCAATCCAATGAAGTATAAAGTTCCACTACTCATCATCGTTACACTTAAACCACTGCAAGAGACAAGACATAATAAACCTTTGAGCATCTTGCCCAGTTACTAAAAACAATTACGATCTGAAGATCATTCACTTTATTTAGTTCATGTGGCATGTGTGTGACTATCAGACTACTTCCCCCCATGCATGTCGTTCTTGGCTTGGGTACCTAAAACAACAATAAAAGCAAGAGTGAGTCCACAGACTCAGCAAGTACAGAATAAAAGTTATAACATCAGCATCCATATATAGAAGAGCAACAATAAAACATCTCACATACAAATGCAATGCTCAAGGATCATTTCTCTTTATCTTTCTTTGTGCATTATACCGGTAATGCAAAGTATGCAACCGTCGCCGTATACCCATGCCTGTGCTCGCAAGCACAGGGACCAATTGCCCATTACTCCGCAAGTAATGGGGACCTCAAGCCCACACTCCACGAGTGTGGGGATCTCGGGCCCGTCACATTCATGACGGGGATCTCAAAGGAAAATATACCTGGTCACCACGTGACCAAGTCTCAACATGATCTCAATATGCACATGCTCATCATTTATTCATCATCAAATTACTAAAAGACGATAACATCATACAACAATAGAGCATAGACATATTTGGAGCATCCACCAATCTTAAACATTCACCATGCCAACAATCTTGCTATGCTATCACATATCGAAAAGCACACAAGCATGACCAATCAATCACAACCATGAATCAAACAATGCACTTGCCTTAACCGTGTGAGAATGGAGGACGTGAAGACGGTGCTGCCCCCGGTACCAATCCCCCACCTAATACATTAAGAATATAAACTAAGACCACGATAACGAAAAACATGAATTATATACACGAGCACACCAAGTAGCGATTGCAACGCGATCCCGCCCCACTTTCTAAGTCTTTGAGCGCCCTCTGACACAGTCAAGTTCTAAACTTCATGTCTTTCTGTAAATTGGTCCAAATTAGGTGTTCTTGGACTTCATTGAAAGGTTATCAAATTCCCCAACTAAACCTAGTTGGTGAGCCTCCCTGATTCGGCCATCTTCTATCCTTTTTAAACTGTTTAATAAAACATCAATTTTCTCGTCAGGTTCTCTGGATAGAACACTAAATCTATCATAACTTTCAACTCGTTTATCCAAAGTTTGCGTTCTTGTGTCTTCCCTGAAAGCTACGATAATTATATACAACTTTTGTTAGACTGGGGTCCTCATATTTCCACTTTAACCATCAGTTTTAATCGGTTTTCTACAGACTGTCCAAAATCTGACAGAACAACAGGACAACAATACTAGAAAATTCATAACTCCCAGACCGTTAATCGGATTTGGGCGATCTTGGCGGCCAACGAAAGCTAAGAACATAACCTACAATTCTCTAGGAGACCAAAACCTATGATTCAGCCTCTAACCACATGAACTTAACCCCACAAGCTTCTGGACGAATCTGCACGAACAACAGGCAGATTGCAACCTAGCCAAAAACTACCCGATTACTCTTCTATGACTAATTACCCAACAACAACAACGCGTTACCCTTGATGCCGCTGAAGGTCGCGAACCACGGATGGCGATCCCTCTTCCTTCTCTTCTTCTTCTTCCTTTCTCTCCTTTTCTCCTCTTTGCATAGAAGGGGGGGTGGTTTGCTACAGTGCGGCGCTACAGTACCAGGGGCACAGTACTGTAGCAACTAGGGTTTCCCCCCCTCTTTTTATTGGTGGCCAGCCCCTCATGGGCCTCCTGGGCCAAGGCCTGAGGCCTAGGTTGCCAAAAAAATGCAGAAAACCCCTTTATCTAATTGCTGCTAAATCTATTTTGTATTTGGTCCTTCTCCGAATTCACATAATCTCTCCCGAATACTCTTTCGAATATTCTCGAATACTTTTGGGGTATTACATTCTACCCACCTTAAACAGAATTCGACCCCGAATTCTAAACACGCTTAAGCGAAAGAACGACCACGACTGAGAACGAACAACGGTAACCTCGTACCCGTTGTGAACAACACTGGCTAAAGCTCACGCACGCGAAACTCCAACTTCCCAAGTAGCCTTTCCCTCGGTCTGAAAATACCACAACTCAACGACGTAACACGACGTCTGAACTAACGCTCTACCCGGTACTTCCAGGTACACTCATCGGACAAGACTCAAAGGTAAGATCTCACTCGATGGTCAACGGCGCAAACGAAACCTCAAACTCTGGATCTCCTAGGTACTCACTTAACACAAGAACATACAAGATGTTACGCACTCCGCGCACGGACTCGAGACAGTCCTGGCGATACGCCAACTAGCGAAAACAACCCAATGTATCTTGGGTTAACCTTCCCAATGATACCGAACCACACGACATGCACATAGAACATAGAACTTGTGTTCCACCTCTCAATTAAACTCTTCACTAAAGCAAGGATCACCTCCTTTAACCAGAAACATACGACAAAACTGATGAGGATATCCCTACTACTTATGAGGTTATTCGTGAAGCAGGAGCTAAACTTCTCAAACAACAGGTGCATTTGTTTCTTAATGAATTTCCTTTTGTTGCCAATGAGAATTGGTTACTACCTAAAGCAATACTTGGTGCATTCTCAGGTTTGACAAATTTAAAGACTTTGGAACCGAGAGGGAGGAGAGGGAGGCCGGGAACAAATTCATGGAGGAGAAACACATGCGGCCAACAAGGGAGAAGAAACCCATGTGGCCAACGAGAGGGAACGTGCTCTCAGGATAAAACCCTAGCACATGCGTGTAACATCCCAATTTTCAGAGCTTAAAAATCTTTTAAATAGTTAGTAGGGAAAAATTCACTATTTGGATTTATTTGAATTTAATTCAAAAGCTTAATATTGGACTTTATAATCAAAAACATTTAATGTGAATAATCCCAACATGGACAATAGCCAAAACTATTTTATTTGGGTTCTATGTGCTCAGATATATTTTCTAGATTTTTCTAGAATTTTTCTGAGTTCATTTGCTATTTTCTATTGCCTATTTGAATTTCTGGTATTTTCTAAAATGGAAAATCTAATTAAAATCTCGGAAATCTTCTTGGGCCGAATCTCTCCGGCCCAACTCCTATTCCCGCGCTCGCCCGACCCACCAGTGCAAAGTGCCGCTGCCTCCCATCGACAGTGGACCCGCTGTCGGCCCTCTCACTCTCTCTCTCCGCACGCCCGCTCGCTCCCCACCGTTCGATCAGGTTTGGACGGCTAGATGCGCGTGAGGTAACCGGAGGGTCCGATCGTCTCATTGATTGTGGACCGTTGGATCAAGATCGGGCGCTTAGATCAGATCAGCCGCGCGCGCGCTCCGCCCCACTCGCTGACAGGTGGGCTCGCCGAGGTCGTCGTCTCCGTCTCGGTTTCTTCCTCGCGCACGGCCGCCCGCATCCGCCATGCTTCCGAGCTCCAAGCTCCGTCCGACAAGACACGTTTCCAAATAAAACCTTTCTAGAAAACGCGTAGAATCTTATCCCCTATCTCCCCGCATCTTCTCGGATCAAAATCAGATCTCGTTTTCGTTTCTATCTCCAATTTCTCTCGCAACCGTCTCAGACTCTTTTTAGGGTTTGGCGTCGCCGCCTCCCCGGACCCCCCGAGCTCCTATAAATAGGACCCCCGGGATCGCTTGAACACCCGCACCAAAACCCCCAACCCTAGATTACCCGAGAGCCCCTGCGCCGCCGCCGTTGCCAATTTTCGGTTTTTCACCCGCAAGTTCTCCGGCGGGCTCCCTTGCCGCCGTCAGTGCCGCCGTGACCTCATCGTCTGCACCTCCGGCTTCGCAATAGCCTGGGCTAGCTCCTGGTGCCATCCACTTCGCCGGAACACCACCGGTTCGCTCGTCCGACAACGGCCGTGGCGACTCGCCGCTCGACCTCGCCGCCGCTCGGTTGTCCCGAGACCCAACGAGTACACTAACGTGCTCCCTTAGCGCCTGCACTTCGGTACCCGCCGTCACCGCCGGCGAGCCACCGTCGCGGGACCTTGGTCCCGGCGCCGCCGCGACAAGCCGACTGCCGCTGCATGTGCCACCTCCACTGCCAGCTCGGGATTGTGCTTGCGTGGCGCCTACGTGGCAGCCACGGGTGCGCCTACGTGGGTAGTCCACCGGACCCCGAGTCCCGAGGCTCGGTGGGCCTAGTCCACCGTGAGCCTAGCCTCTGACATGTGGGTCCCACATGTCAGAGATTTCTTTTATTATTTCTTTTTCCGAAATTCCTCCGCTGACGTCAGCTTGCGCAATAATCTGATTTTCCTTTAGGAAAATAATTCGGGAAATTCATGAAATACTGATTTTCAGCATTTTATGTATTTTCAATCTTCCAAAGGCCATAACTTTTGCATCCTAACTCCGATTGAGCCCATTCAAATTTTTAAATTTGTCTAAATTCGAGATCTACCTAATTATTATTTTTATTTAATTTTTGGAGTTTGTTTTGCCTCTGTTATTTATATGTTTTGGTTGTTTTGCTTCGTTTGTGCGTAGACGTCGATACTTCGGGGGTTTTCGTCGAAGAAGGCTTCAACCAAGTTCAAGACCAGTACATAGACCTATTCCAAGGCAAGTCATACCTTTGATCATATTGAATCCCAGTTTTCCCAAATTATATTGTGTTGAATTATTGCATTTACTTTAATTATGTGTTTAACTGCTTTTGGGCTAGTTATTGATCCCAAACTGTTATGTTCACCTTGCCTACTTGTATACCTTAATCTTTTGTCGCCCTAGATTGGTTTATTATTTAGTTGGTATTAACATATTGCCAACATGGTTGGTTAGGCCGACTAGAATTGCTTAGCCATGCTACGAGTCATCATCTCATGTGAGTGCAATTATGAAATTGACTAAGTGATTATGGAACTGCGTGATAAAACTGTGTGTGATGTGTGCTATTACTCGTGATGGCATGTGTTGCACTAAACCAACTGGGTGGTAAAAGATTTAGACTGAGGCAAGTGGTGGGTACTGTGTGAACCGGTGGCTTTGTGATTGGGATTTATCTGTGTGGTTTAGTTAGTAAAAATGGAAGCCTTGCCTTGGTCAATTAAGGACTTAACTTTGTGCGCCATTGAACTGAGCTATACTGTACGACCGCATGTCTGGTAACAGGCCTAACTTAGTAGGTTACGGAGTTTCAACATTGGGGTTCAGGTGGATAGGTTAAGCTTTGTGATATGGGACTGTGTGAATAAGAACGTCAATGTTGAGACGAAGTTGCCGAACTGTTTTGTTACGATTAGTGCTAGCTACACTAGTTGTATCGTGTGGGTAAAGTGTACAAACCTCTGCAGAGTGTGAAACAATCTATTCGAATAGCCGCGTCCTCGGTCATGGACAATGCTCGGGGATTTCACATGAGGGGTAGTGTTCATAAAATGTGGGATTGGGAGCTGTGTGATCTCAATCATATGGCTGTGTGAATCAATCAGTTTAGCTGTGTGTCTTTGTGGAAACAACTGTTAAATTAATATTGCTTATTTGTTTTAAATTATGCTTTCAATCTATTATTTGTATTCAATTGCAAATGTTGCATTTCTGCAAAATAACCACAGAAGCCATTCCTTTGGAATAAGCCTGCATCTATATATTGCATTCTGTGGTATGATTTGCGAGTACGGTTGTGTACTCACGCTTGTTGTAAAACTTGCGCCCAAACCTACAGAAGTGGAGGAGTCTTCGCCTGCTTTCGAGGAGGAGTTTGTGGAAGAAGATTGATCGCTAGGTCACCGATCCCAGTCGGTTGCTTGTGGTGTGCTGATTGGAGTTTGCCAGAGTTTATTTCGTTCATTGCGATATTTCTTTAGTGTTAGCCCTGCGTGGCTTAATAAGTTGTAACCCGACCTTAAGGTCAAAACTCTAAGCTGTTACTCAAACTATTCGTTTATGTTATATTTCGCTTGTGTGGATTGATATTCACCTATGTTACCGCTATGTGCACTAGCGTGATCCTGGACTAGTGCAGAATACACAGAGGGTCCAGAATTGCATTTTTTTGGGTCCCGACAATGCGGGCGGTCAAGAAAGACATATGGTGACATGACAACAAGGGTTACATTGGCATAAAAAGAAGCATCAAGTGCATCGAACAAATTCGCGCAAGCTAAGAGAAGGAAAGCTCACAATACAAGGGAAACCGAGAGGGAGACTAGTTTAAATTTCCAAATTAAAGTAGGACGTTTTTGAATCGGATTCTCGTTCACGTGAACGATGTCGGACTCGGATCTCTGTAGTAGTGAGCAGTGTCGGACTCGGATTCTTGTAGCACTTGCCATTCTTGTTCATCCGAGTTTTGTGCTGCGTGGGAGGCTATATAAACCCCCATGGCGCACCATAGAGGTAGACCAGTTTATGCATAAGATTGAAACATAGCTATTGCTTGTTCTTTCGACACCAGAGTTCATGCGAGGACTTTGAGAGAGAATTAGGCGATCCATTTGTTTTGTTCTGCAATCCAAGGTCAAGCCGTCGTTCCATTGGGAATTGGGGACTTAGCGTTCGTCGTTCGTGGTCTCGCGACGAACAACTACCCGGTGTGTTTTGGGCGTATTCCGAAGAGTTGAGGGTTCGTGCATTGGCGTGAGTGTTCAGCTAGCGACATCGTCTACTTCGCATCAACTATCCACGGTTCCTCACTGAGAAGATCGGGCCTCCCCCGTATCATAACTCTCTTTAAGCAAACTCTTTTACCAACAAAACCCATCTGAAAATGAAAGATTCACATCGCAACTAAGCGTTACCAGCTCAGTGTTAAAGAGTCAAATCTAGAAATCAGAATTTCATCACGAAAACCTTTCCACCTTCCAAGTGGCAGTTTGTGAAAAAGCATCACGAAAACCAAAGGATGAATCATTTTAAATGCCCAAATCAAAAACTTCCTTTATTCTTCCTGAACCGATAAGAGCCATACATACCAAAATCGAGTCAAACTCATCTTACGAAAGACATTGGTCAATAGCACAAAACTCAAACGAGAATCGAGGAAACGATTCACTTCTTTGAGGAAGTATCATTTTTTTTTTCAGTATTTCTTTTAGGAATAAAATCTCTCTCAACTTTGGAGTTTCAGTTCATCGCAACACACTAACTCATCTCTCTTAACTTGACATTCCCAACGTTACGTTCAAGTCGAAATACATCATCCACACCTCCGTACAAAGGCTTTAACGACGCCACCAAAACTTTCTCTCAACAACTCCTCTACCGACATAATTAATTTGACAAATGACTTCCAATGTATCTCAAAATAGATCATCCCATTGTTCGGAATCCACCCTTATTCTACTTCCTCTACACATAATCATTGGGCGACTCAAGGTCCTAGCAAAAAGAATACGAAGCCCAAAACTATACTCCAAGACTCCTACCATGAACTTCTCATATAGAAAATAGGGGAAACCTCAAATTAAATCCCTAAAATTCTCACAATCCAAACATACTCGCGCATTGACATCAACACGAAAACATTTCTTCGATCCAATTATCTTTCCTGGCAATAATCCAACGTTCTCGACTATCTCATTAATCGCTTTAACGGTCAGATTACTTTGCTAATATTACTCTCATTACAACACCATCATAATTCATCTACACAACCGTGCAAGGTACCCAATCGTGACACTCTAATACATCGAGTAAGATTCCTCATCCTTTCAAAAATTCTAATGTTCCACCCGAATTGAACAATGGATCTTGGATCACAAATCTTCATAGGTTCTAATGGTTGCAATAATGCAGTCAGTTTAGCCTCAAAGGCAAACATTCTGTATAATTAAAATTCTCTTTAAGAATTACACACGAAATTAGTTCATCCTTCAATGCTCCTCGATTAACTTACAGCCCAAGGTCTCACAACCACATTGAATAACTACTTCGAAAACCACTGTGAAACGGATCGGTGGATCCTTCCTCAAAAGAAAAAGCAAATGAAGACATTTACTGCTTGAAATAAACACAGGACCAAGGGAAATAGTCACTTAGGCAAAGAACTCGGAAAACATAGAGAAAGTCAACAGCTGAGGGCTCAAGTCTGCTAAGCGAATCTCGAACCACAAATGGGAAGAAGGTATTCCCCTTTGAAAATTGGTAAATTCTTATGGAACAAATACATAAGGTTCAAGTACACTCAAATAAACTACAAGTTGCGAAACGCGACTTAAATGTCAAATACTTTTACTTCAATCCTTCCTTTAACCATGAAAGTTATTTTATGTGATTACTACATCACTTTGCTAGCTTAAACAAGATAAGCTCTTAAGACCAAATCATAGGTACCACTTAATAACCGATAAAATCTTTCAACATGTCACTTTGCTCAAAGCAACTCAATCACCACATAACTCAAGAGTTCAAATGATCACCAACACAATCTCGAAACACTTTTACTAAATCCAAATTACAAAAGACGATCAAATTACTTTATTTCTAAAAGAATCATCTCCACACACACAAGTCACAATCTCTCGCAGATAATCTTACTAACATCAAGAATAATATACTATGAATACGAATATTTATCATCAACTATTCCATTAGAAAGCCCCCAAAGTTTCACCAAATTGTTCCATACTACCTTTTCATCCCATCTTCAAAATGAGAGTATACCCAAAACCATACAACCTCACTACATCGACCTCTTAAGTTAGAAGGGGTCTACTACACAATCGAAAATCTCCTACCAAAACCCTTTCATCAAGGACACATTATCATACAATTATTTCACAATCATGTCGGTATAAGCCACCTCTTATATCATATCAGTTCAACTTTTAGCGATGCTCATCATCAAACTTCAATACACAACAGTTATACTACAATCATTGTTGTTATCAACTGGCTTCATTATGAAATCTAGTTGCTACATACTTTCCTTCCCAAATCACATGGATATTAACAAGCACATATTCAACTGTTCCTCCTCACATTGGATTTCGGCAAAAATACACTAAAACTTCAAAAATCAAAATCTTCTATCGATCAAGAGTCTCAACAACACTACAACCAAATTCATCGCGTCATCCTACATAGAAGAACTACATAGAACTTCTCCCATAAATTCTAGATCCACCAATATTCAATCCATTCAACCGGTTGTGCACAATTCTAATAAATAATCATACTAGGGAATATGTAAATCTAATATTTCCTCTAGTTTCCCTTTCCATATATTTAAATTAATCCGTGGGAACCAAAGAACCCAACAAGTTTAGCAACCTAAATAATTTTTAGTGACCAGACTAATTCATCTATGTTCCATACTTATTAATATCTCTTTTGACTCCAAATAGGTATGGTCATACTCTCAGTCACTACTCATATATACAGTTCATCAAGAACTAGTAGAAGACAACATCAACTTAATCAATTTCACTTCCAGGGTTACTAATTAATATTAATTATGCACCACACCAATGGATCAACTTGATACCCATACCATATCAAGTTAGTTGATTACAATCTCTAATTTAACCATAACAAGGTATCACAAAGGATCTTAACAATTCCACCAGAAAAGAGATGCATTAAACTTCAACACTCGGAATAATCCAAAAGAAATATATAGAGCCAAAGCTTTCTCATGTTAACAAACTTGCAACAGAAACTCTCATTACCCAAACTTTCAAACGAATACATGAGTCATTCTTTTCCAATGAGAAATAAGAAACAACCATGGAATTATCAGTAATGCCAATTGAGGACGATCACAAGTAGTAAAAACAGCTCAACAGTCGAAAAACAATACTTGTTTCAGAGAACCATTAGAGACCATTGAAACACAACAATTAACATGAACCACGAACCCAAGAGAATTTCATCATCCACCATAGAACAAGAATTTGCCAAGATTGAGGTCAAGAAAGAAATCAACTTTCTAAAACAACTCACACTTGTGGGGACCCCGGAGTTATCTCCGTAAGACCGAGACTAATCTAGGTCTTAGGGACATAACTCTAGATCTCCAGTAAATGGATTCCAACTTAACTCGATCCAAATGAGAGGCTTAACTAGTGCTAGAGCCCCGACGATCATGCGCGCCGCTCCTCTGCGAGCACTGCATGATTGTCGGTTCTCCAACAAGTCGAGCACTACACTTAGTGAGTTAAATAGGAAGCCACGAACAGCGAGTACGACTTATATTGGCTCCCAAGATCAGCGACCAATATAATCATACTCTCATACAACGTTGCTCACATCCATACAACATTCATACATAAATAGTACAAAAGTGATACATCCAAGTTTCAAGTTTACAACTACATAAGTGGCCGACCGGCCAAATTAAACAAGTTCATAGCGGAAGCAAGTAAATAAACCAAAATGCCTGCAGTGGTATGCCACACAACCCATCGGCAACCGACTGGGAGTTAAAGATAGCACACTACTCATCGGTGTCGCCTAAATCGACACCGACAAACTCGTCGGTCTCATTATCTTTCACACTGTAAAGCCAAGAAACATCCGGTGAGTACAAAAGAGTACTCGCAAGTCATACACAAATAAAAATAGTTATGCATAAGGTCATTCAAGGGAAGGCTCATATTGGCTTAATTTTTTTTGCGAAAACGACGCAATACTGAACAACCTACACATACTAGTTTTTCAAGTGCCATTTCAAAATCAGATTTGAAGTAGAAGTAAAGCATGTGTACAACTGATAAATTCAATAATAAATGAATCATACCAAAAACAAAGTGGCGGTCCACTTTGATACAACAACAAGCATGAATATCCCATTCATGACAAAACCGAGTTCACCCACCAACTTTAATTCCAAGTCTAACAATAAGCAGCCACAAATTTCAAGCGGTCGTCCATAACCGTGGACACAATTTATTCGAATAGATTTATACCTGCAGGTGTACTACTTACCCACACGACTTGATTAGCCCGTAAACCCCGGATGCCTCCGAACATAGCATACTTCCTATGGTATGCGGTAGAGTAAATCAAGATACGGTCGTTTTTAGCAAGAAGATCCCATTGAGCTAAGTCCCTCAACCCATGGCTCCTAGGAAACACAAGACGTTAACGCCTCCATCCTATCACCTAGGAAACACAAGACGTTAACGCCCCCATCCTATCGGCCCAAAAGGAACACGGGATTTCACGGTCCCATGCCCTTACAATTTCACCACCGTGGGATTCAACACAACAAAATCCCCCCCTACTTAACCATACAGTACCCATATACCGCGTGTGATAGCACGAGTGTTGCTTGAACAGCAGGTACCCAAAGTTCGGTCCTTAATTGTCCAGACAAGTCCACCACTTACCCAAAGCTCGTGCACAAAGCACCATCACTAACCAACACTTGTCCAGACCAAACACCTCTTTAAAATATCAAAATTTAACTCATAAAACAGATACGAAGATCTGAAATCAAAGTATAATAAGAAAGTGGTGTTTTATCCCATAATTGTCGGGTTATTCCCGACAATCAGACTACCGTTTCTAGACTTGCATGGCTAAGCGAACCCGAACAATATAACTTCACACATCCTATCATAATATTTCAGTAATGGAATAATTCATGGATAGCGACAATGACGACATAATAGGATGTGTCTAACTAATCATCACAAAAATAGCGACATTATAGAACTATCATGCAAGCAATTATCATTGCATCTACCCTAACAAAATTGGGATCAAATATGATGCAAAAAGAAAGTTCAAAGGATGCTTGCCTTGCTGGTAGAGCAATTGTTCACTCTCGGTAGCGTACGAGTCAATATCAATGAGCTCAGAATCTATATAAATACAATACCGAATAAACATCGAGAAATACTCCAAAAATCAAAATGCTCAAAAATACATGATTTTTCTACAGTAGCTAAGTCATGATTTCAGATGATTTTTGGCGAAAGAATTGTTTCATTTTGATTTAGTATATGAAAGTTATGGTGGTTTGAATTTCATATTTCAATATGCCTTCATTCATGTAATTTAATTATGAGACGAAAATTTGTAGAGCAGTGGTGAGTACATGGATTACATGGATAAATAGGCAATATTATTACAAGTTCAAAATAGTTGAGTTTACTCCAATTGGAGTTTTTATGATTTAGTTATTGATTTCTAAAGTTATCAGCATTAATAGTGTTAAAATAATGCCCTTAATGATCATTTTACTCAAACTATAGTTTCTGTGATAGAGGTAAGTTTGAAACCATTTTTATAATTAAGTTCATTCGAAATAAAAATTATCAAAACTGATTTCACTGTTTTTGGAGTTTCCAAGAATTACTTATGAATTTTTAAAGTTATCAGCATTTTTCTATTGTAAACATAATAGTGTTTATAGCTTATTTTCCAAAATAATGCTCTCTGTTATAGAGACATGTTTGAAATTAATTTTAATATAAAGTTCATTAAAAATAAAAATTATCAGAAGTGGTTTCACTCATTTTGGAGTTAAAATGAAGTTGTTATGCATTTTAGAAGTTATTCATATTTTTACAGTGTGTAAATAAACCTATTATGGATTTTTATAAAACGTTTAACCCTTTACTCACCGAGCGCGGTGCTAGCCACCGCCACTGACAAGCGGGTCCGCTTGTCAGCGGCCCACAGCGAGGCGTACGCACGTGAATCACACAGCCACGCTCGTGAGCCGTTGGATTAAGATCCAACGGTCCAAAATCGTGCCGCGTTCGAGGCGACCCGATCGGCCCAACCGATCCTGACCGTCGATTTCCAATCCAACGGTGCAAAATCGTGGTGCGTTCGAGGCGACCCGATCGGCCCAACCGATCCTGACCGTAGATTTCTAATCCAACGGTGCAAAACAAAATTTAGTTATGGGGGCTGTTTTAGTGCACAACACGTGTCTATTTCCTTGGGCCCACATGTAAGTGAGTTTAGCCCGTTAAGACAGCATTTAACGCTAATGATTACTACTTAACGCATAATCATTTCGCTACAGTGACTGTCCGAGTACGACAACGGGCTTTTTGCCCCACGCGTTTGCCCGGCGGTTCGCCGGCGATTCCGGCCACGGCGGTGGGAGATGAAGGGTTTGTTCTTCGACCGAAAGCCCAATTTCTTCAAATCCACGAAGTGCTGTCGTGCATTGTCGAAATAAGTTTAGGGGTTATCATAACCATGCTATAAGGCACGATATGACGCGAAAGAAAGTTCAAGTACCCCACCGGAGACGAAGCTGGCAAGGAGACGTCCCGAGTGCGCACTCTGGATGTGAATCGGAGCACGAGAATGGTCCGAGAGCTACAAACAACGAATTAGGCTCCCATTAGCAAAAATGGAGAGGGCATCGAGTAAGGTATTGAAGGCTACCACCCGGTGGAGGCTTACCCGAGTGAAACGCTGATACGAGCCTCCCTCTCCTCAGTCAAACAGAGGAGAACCGGTCAGTGGCACAGGGAGCTGTGGCTCGGTGGGAGAGAGGGTTTCAATCGGGACCGTTAGATGGCGAATTAACGGATGAGATTAGAGGGGTATTCGGACTGTCCAACACGATGAGGAGATCTGGGCCGTTGAACCTCGATCTGATGGTCGCATGCGAAGGTGCAGTTAGGCGGTTGGGCTGAGCCGATTCACCGAGTCGGGCTCGAGCCCAAGGAACAGTAGCAGCCGGTTTAGGGTTTTAGGGTTTGACTGATAAATAAAATAGTTTCTCCACTTTGACCAGAGGCTTAAAAATAGAAATAAAATTCCAAAAATCATGAAATAATTTCTGGAGGTTCCTGGGATAGCCTAATGTCCATAAAAATTATTGAACCCTACTGTTCATTATATATTTTGCAATATATAAATTCAAACTTAGGCTAGGTCTTTTAATGGTGTGTGAATTTTCTTAGGGTTCAAAGCAGTCCCAAAAATTTGGGAAAAATTATATTAATTCGTGATAATTAATATAGTATTTGAATAAATTATTTCCAGAGGATCTTCAGTAGCATTTAGTTTAGGTTTTAATTTGGAGTTCAAATTAAAGTGTATGTTTCATATGTATTTTGAGATTTTCCAAGTACAATATGTAATTAAAAAGTTTCAAAACATGATGCATGCTAATGAGATGCAAAATAATCCTCTTTATTAGTTTGGGGATGTGACAAACCTCCCCCCCTTACAAAAGATCTCGACCCCGAGATCGATAGGGTGGAAGTTGGATAGAAAGGTTCTAAAAGAAAACAAAACATCTGTTGTCTTGATTTCCTTCAAAGATAGTACCAAGATATCTTTGTAAGGTTACAAGATTCGGCTACTACATTTTTCCTTCCTTTGCTTTGTTTAAACTTTCCTTTCTTGATTCGAAGACACTTCAAATAGAAAGAAAAAGATCTGGATAGTTAGCTCGCACTTGATCTTCACGTTCCCATGTTGCTTCATCTTCATTATGGTTACTCCACTGAACCTTGATGAATTTGATATTGCGATTTCGCGTCTTGCGCTCCTTTTCTTCAAGAATGCGCATCGGGTGCTCCCGATAAGAAAGATCGGGCTGTAGGTCATGTTTTTCTAGCTCAGTGGCTTCGGTTGGGACACGAAGACACTTTCTTAGTTGTGAAACATGGAAAATATCATGCACATCCGCAAGTGATGGTGGCAATTCTATTTGATAAGCCACCGGTCCCAACTTTGCTAAAACTCGGAAAGGTCCGATGTAGCGAGGTGCCAATTTGCCTTTGACTTGGAAACGATGTGTTCCTTTCATTAGAGAAACCTTAAGATAGACATGATCATCCACTTGAAAACTCAAGTCGCGACGACGGCGGTCGGCATAGGACTTTTAACGAGACTGAGCCGCCCGAAGTCGTTCGCGAATGACACGAACTTGTTCTTCGGCATCCTCTACCAAGGTTGGACCATAAAATGGCCTCTCCCCGGCTTCGGACCAGTTCAAAGGTGTCCTACAAGCTCTCCCATACAATGCTTCGAATGGTGACATTTGAATGCTTGATTGGAAGCTATTGTTGTAGGAGAACTCCGCAAACGGTAAACATTTCTCCCAGTTTTTGCTATATGACAGCACACATGCCCGGAGAAGGTCTTCTAAAATTTGATTCACCCTCTCAGTTTGCCCATCCGTTTGCGGGTGGTAGGCGGAGCTGAAAGATAGATTGGTCCCCATTGCTTTATGCAAGCATCCCCAGAAATAGGATGTGAATTGAGGACCTCGATCGGAAACTATCACCTTTGGAACACCGCGGAGACAAACAATTCTTGCAATATAAAGTTCCGCCAGCTTGTCCCCGCGGTAAGTGGTCTTGTCAGGAATGAAATGAGCAACCTTCGTCAGACGATCAACAATCACCCATATAGAATCAGATCCAGCTTGAGTCCTAGGGAGGCTGGTGATTAAATCCATGCCAACTTCTTCCCATTTCCACTTGGGAATAGGCAGGGGTTGTAGAGTACTCGCCGGCTTCAAATGCTCAGCCTTGACTCTTTGGCATACATCACACTCGGCAACATATTGAGCGATCTGTCGCTTCATTTGGCTCCACCAAAACCTTTTCTTCAAATTTTGGTACATCTTGGTACTTCCTGGGTGAATAGAGAATTTGGAGTCATGAGCCTCTCTGAGAATTAGCTCCCTCAAGGTAGGATCACAGGGCACCACTAACCGGTCTCCAAACCATAGAGTGCCTTGTGCATCATCTTTGAAGCATTTGGCCTTGCCTTGCTTCATTTCTTCTCGGATTTGAGCTACTTCTTCGTCAGTCTTCTAGCTTCTCTAATCAGGTCCTCAACTGTAAAATTCACACTAAGGCGGCAGCAAGAGAACCTTCTTCAATTATCTCGAGGTGCAGACGTTGCATCGCAGCACACAAGCCTGCCGAAATGGGAGTTACCGATAAACAGTTGCACTAAGACTTTCTTCTTAGGGCATCAGCTACCACATTTGCTTTTCCTAGATGATAATGGAGTCCAAAATAATAATCTTTGATCAACTCAAGCCATCTTCTTTGCCTCAAATTCAGATCGGCTTGGGTGAAGATATATTTAAGACTCTTGTGATCGGTGTAGATCTCGCAACGATTACCGATGAGGTAATGTCGCCAAATCTTTAGAGCATGAACAACTGCTGCGAGTTCCAAATCATGAGTGGGATAATTCAACTCATGAGTTCTCAATTGCCTTTATGCATAAGCTACCACTCGGCCCTCTTGCATAAGTACACAACCGAGCCCATGGCGAGATGCATCACAGTAAATGTCAAAAATCTTGTGAATGTCGGGCAGGATAAGTACTGGAGCTTTGGTCAGGCATTCCTTTCGGATCTGAAAACTCTCCTCACATTCAGCCGACCATTCGAACTTCTTTTCTTTCTTTAGAAGTTGAGTCATTGGTCTCGCAATTTTGGAGAAGTTCTGGATGAACCTGCGATAATAACCCGCAAGTCCGAGAAAACTGCGAATATCAGTGATATTTCTGGGTTGTCTCCAATCAAGGACATATTGCACTTTTCTTGGATCAACAGCGATACCGCCCTTGGATAAGACATGTCCCAAGAAACTAACTTCATGGAGCCAGAACTCGCATTTACTGAATTTGGCATAAAGCTGATGTTGACGAAGCTTTTCAAACACAAGCCTCAAGTGTTGCTCGTGTTCTTCATCAGACTTTGAGTAGATAAGGATATCATCGATGAATACAACAACAAACTTATCCAAATACTCCATGAAAACTGAATTCATAAGATTCATGAAGTAAGCCGGTGCATTCGTTAGACCAAAAGACATGACAGTGTACTCGTATAGACCATACCGAGTAGAGAATGCTGTCTTCGGAATGTCTTCAGTTTGAACCTTAATTTGATGATAGCCCAAGCGCAAATCAACCTTGGAGAATACTTGGGCTCCACTCAACTGATCAAATAAGTCATCAATCTGCGGAAGCGGATATTTATTTTTTCATTTAACGGACGGTAGTCAACAGACATCCGCAAACTCTTGTCTTTCTTTTTGACAAAGATGGCCGGACATCCCCAAGGTGAGGAGCTCGGCCTAACGAATCCCTTGTCTTGAAGCTCTTGGAGTTGCTTCTTCAATTCTTCCAACTCATTAGGAGGCATCCGGTATGGCCGTTTTGAGATCGGCGCAGTACCGGGTACAAGCTCGATGACGAACTCGACTTCTCGATCAGGAGGCATGCCTGGGAGTTCTTCAGAGAATACATCTGGATATTCACACACCACAGGCACTTTCTCAAGTTCAAGAGAGGTACTAGCTTCCAAAGCATAGAGATGAGAACTGCCCATTGAAGGTGCAAAAACGACCTGACTGCCGTTTTCGCTAGTGACAGAAATAGACCGTTGAGCACAATCGATTTTTCCCCGATTCTTGGAAAGCCAATCCATCCCCAAGATCACATCAATACCCACTGAATTTATCACAATTAAGTTTGCCAAGAAGTTGATATTTTGAATTTCCACTTTTACGTCCCGGCAGACTTGATCGGTTTGGAAAACCGATCCCGGCGACTGGATTTGATAAGGTGGCTGAAGTTTATGCATTTCAAATTGATTAAGTGCAGCATATTCTTCTTTGATGAATGAATGAGATGCTCCCGAATCAAATAAAACTGATGCTGGACAAGAATTAACAAGAAGTGTACCCAAAACGACGTCTGGAGCGTCGCTCGCCTCCTCCGCAGTGACGTGGTTCACTCGACCACGCGCAGGGATCTGAGGAGGGGTAGATGCTGCCCTCGGAGGTGGTGTAGGTCTTTCCACAGCTGGTGGTGTAGGAGCTCTATGAACCGGAGCTTGTAAGTACAATGAAAGCATTCCCCGCTGCTTGGCGAGGCAATGAGAGGCATAGTGGCCCTGGCGACCACAATGAAAGCAGGTGACATTAGGCTTGTAAGTACCACTGTTTTGGGAGTTCTTACTCCCATTGTACCGCTGCACCGTGGGTGGAGAAGGTCGTGGAGGTGCCACAGGAGGTCTCGGTGGCACCAGGGCCTGAGAATGAGGTGCCTATGGCGGCCCGGTGCGCTGTCGAGGAAAACTGCCGCTTGCTGAAAACTGAGCGGCCTTCCTCCTCTTCCTGGACTCCTCTACAGCCACACTCTTGTGCTCCACCACAATGGCCTTGTTCACCATGTGTTGGAAGTTCCTGAAATCATGTACAGCTAGAGCTAGCTGCATCTCCTCAGTCAAACCGCCCATGAAGCGATTCTGCCGGCGAGTGTCAGTGGAGACGTCATCCGGTGCATAGCGGGCCAAGGAATTGAACTCCTGAAGATACTCAGTGACAGTCTTTCTTCCTTGCTTCAAAGCAAGGTACTCCTGCTGCTTGATTGACATGACCCCATCAGGAATATAAGCCTCCCTGAAGGCTGCTCGAAATTCGTTCCATGATGGAACCTCTCCTTCGGGCTGCATGGCGGAAAAGTTATCCCACCACGCACTAGCAGCGCCTTCCAGCTGATAGCTGGCAAAGAGGACCCTCTCAAGGGCCGTGCACTGAGCAATGGCTAGCTTCTTTTCAATGTCCCTTAGCCAATCTTCAGCTTCCATTGGATCCCCAGTACCCGCAAAAGATGGAGGATTGGTCCTCTGAAATTCAGCAAGACCTCCACGCTGCCTAAGATTTCCCCCTCCCCCTGCTGCCGCAGGGGCAGGAGAAGTATTGCGAGCAATAGCCTCCAGAATCCTCGTCTGATCCATCCTATTTCGCTCAATTTGAGCCAGGACCTCTGCCATAGTGGGTGGCGGAGGAAGTACTTCCTCTTTGCCTTCAACAGGAGGGCGTCGCGGGGGTGGAGACCCCTCGCCACGAAGAGCTCTCAAACGAGTGGTAGGGCCTGACATCCTGAAGTGACAAGGAAAATTAAAAAGAGGCCAAGATTGCCGGAAAAGGTGTGAATAATAAATCGGGACAGCAAGCACATAGTTCTTAAAGAAGCATGCATAATGATATAAAGTGCACAAAAACATAACACCAAATGGGCGTACAAAGGCGCTAAGGCTAGTACAAGATCCATAAATTCAAATCATAGTTTTCCCAATGCAATTACATCCATAAAGGCTCGTGGGCGAAAAGCAACTGCCGGAATTAAAAGTTCTTGCAAGAGAAACATTAATAGTTCAATTACTACTAGCTCAATACAGGAACTAAAGATACATGCTCAACCATGAGCTTACACCTACAACATCCTAAATGTTGTTCCGGTCAAAGTTCACCGGAAACTCGTTCAGAAGATGTGCCCCAGTGGATCCCGTATCATCGGGGTCTCCTAGATTAGGAAGACGCAAAGGGGAGCCTTGCTCTATCACATGGCCTCCAGCAGGTTCCATCCTATGAGTGCGAGCAAAGCCGACCGACATACGGGCATGGCGTCTCGTCCCATAGTTGGGTACACATCCTGGCACTTCCGGGAGGCGGTACATCGGTGGTGCTGAAGCATGTGGGGGAATCTCATTCGCACCATAAACCACATGGCGGTCAACAATCCCCATGTTACACATGAGTTGTAAGTGCTCTTGGGCCACCACGAGACGTTGACGAGTCTCGTACAACTCATACACAGTGCACTGATGGATTTGGTCCATGATATGAACCAATCTTGCCAACTATCTAACCTGGGGGTCTTCCCCAAACTGAATCCGGGCAAAGGTATCCACCTCCGTGCCACATTCTCTCATAGGAGAATGGTCGTAAGGCGGCTGAGATAACTCCGTCAGAACATAACAGAGGTGGCTCAGCCACACGAGCCACTTCCTGTAGAGCCATGGCCTCTGAAGTGCCACGTGCCTAGAAACAATATGGAATACTCCCCGCGACTTGTCTGGCGATAATGTTGATCACGGCCAGGTACTCCTCCATGACTGGCCCCCTGTCGCGGCGATAGATGGCGTAGGTCGGCTGGTAAGTAAAGTTTGCCCTCCACATCATATCTCGGAGAAGCGCTGGGTATCCATCCACGCTCTCAGCTTGAGTTTCTTTGACCCGGTATTGATGACTCATCTAAAGACAAGAGAAACAAGGTAAGTTTTCCTTTTTTAATCCAAACCAGAGTAAGCTAAGAAAGGCACTAAGAGGGATGAGGAATAAAATATATTCCTAACTTATACTTTCTGAAATTAACTTGATAATTTCAAAATATTTTGACTCAAAAAGGCTCACTAACTCTAACGCCAGTGCTATCTCTAACCTACAGTCAGTATGGCTCTGATACCAACGCTGTGGGGACCCCGGAGTTATCGCGGTAAGACCGAGACTAATCAAGGTCTTAGGGACATAACTCTAGATCTCTAGTAAATGGATTCCAACTTAACTCGATCCAAATGAGAGGCTTAACTAGTGCTAGAGCCCCGACGATCATGCACGCCGCTCCTCTGCGAGCACTGCATGATGGTCGGTTCTCCAACAAGTCGAGCACTACACTTAGTGAGTTAAATAGGAAGCCACGAACAGCGAGTACGACTTATATTGGCTCCCAAGATCAGCGACCAATATAATCATACTCTCATACAACGTTGCTCACATCCATACAAGATTCATACAAAAATAGTACAAAAGTGATACATCCAAGTTTCAAGTTTACAACTACATAAGTGGCCGACCGGCTAAATTAAACAAGTTCATAGCGGAAGCAAGTAAATAAACCAAAATGCCTGCAGTGGTATGCCACACAACGCATCGGCAACCGACTGGGAGTTAAAGATAGCACACTACTCATCGGTGTCGCCTAAATCGACACCGACAACCTCGTCGGTCCCATTATCTTCCTCACCGTAAAGCCAAGAAACATCCGGTGAGTACAAAAGAGTACTCGCAAGTCTTACACAAATAAAAATAGTTATGCATAAGGTCATTCAAGGGAAGGCTCATATTGGCTTAATTTTTTGCGAAAACGACGCAATACTGAACAACCTACACATACTAGTTTTTCAAGTGCCATTTCAAAATCAGATTTGAAGTAGAAGTAAAGTATGTGTACAAGTGATAAATTCAATAATAAATGAATCATACCAAAAACAAAGTGGCGGTCCACTTTGATACAACAACAAGCATGAATATCCCATTCATGACAAAACCGAGTTCACCCACCAATTTTAATTCCAAGTCTAACAATAAGCAGCCACAAATTTCAAGCGGTCGTCCATAACCGTGGACACGGCTATTCGAATAGATTTATACCCTGCAGGGGTGTACTACTTTACCCACACGACTTGATTAGCCCGTAAGCCTCCAGATGCCTCCGAATATAGCATACTTCCTATGGTATGCCGGCCGGGTAAATCAAGATACTGTCATTTTTAGCAAGAAGATCCCATTGAGCTAAGTCCCTCAACCCATGGCTCCTAGGAAACACAAGACGTTAACGCCTCCATCCTATCACCTAGGAAACACAAGACGTTAACGCCCCCATCCTATCGGCCCAAAAGGAACACGGGATTTCACGGTCCCATGCCCTTACAATTTCACCACCGTGGGACTCAACACAACAAAATCCCCCCCTACTTAACCATATAGTACCCATATACCGTGTGTGATAGCACGAGTGTTGCTTGAACAGCAGGTACCCAAAGTTCGGTCCTTAATTGTCCAAACAAGTCCACCACTTACCCAAAGCTCGTGCACAAAGCACCATCACTAACCAACACTTGTCCAGACCAAACACCTCTTTAAAATGTGAAACTTTAACTCATAAAACAGATACGAAGATCTGAAATCAAAGTATAATAAGAAAGTGGTGTTTTATCCCATAATTGTCGGGTTATTCCCGACAATCAGACTACCGTTTCTAGACTTGCATGGCTAAGCGAACCTGAACAATATAACTTCACACATCCTATCATAATATTTCAGTAATGGAATAATTCATAGATAGCCACAATGACGACATAATAGGATGTGTCTAACTACTCATCACAAAAATAGCGACATTATAGAACTATCATGCAAGCAATTATCATTGCATCTACCCTAACAAAATTGGGATCAAATATGATGCAAAAAGAAAGTTCAAAGGATGCTTGCCTTGCTGGTAGAGCAATTGTTCACTCTAGCGCGTTTGAGTCAATATCAATGAGCTCGGAATCTATATAAATACAATACCGAATAAACATCGAGAAATACTCCAAAAATCAAAATGCTCAAAAATGCATGATTTTTCTATAGTAGCTAAGTCATGATTTCAGATGATTTTTGGCGAAAGAATTGTGTCATTTTGATTTAGTATATGAAAGTTATGGTGGTTTGAATTTCATATTTCAATATACCTTCATTCATGTAATTTAATTATGAGACAAAAATTTGTAGAGCAGTGGTGAGTACATGGATTACATGGATAAATATGCAATATTATTACAAGTTCAAAACAGTTGAGTTTGCTCCAATTGGAGTTTTTATGATTTAGTTATTGATTTCTAAAGTTATCAGCATTAATAGTGTTAAAATAATGCCCTTAAGGATCATTTTCCTCAAACTATAGTTTCTGTGATAGAGGTAAGTTTGAAACCATTTTTATAATTAAGTTCATTCGAAATAAAAATTATCAAAACTGATTTCACTGTTTTTGGAGTTTCCAAGAATTACTTATGAATTTTTAAAGTTATCAGCCTTTTTCTATTGTAAAGATAATAGTGTTTATAGCTTATTTTCCAAAATAATGCTCTCTGTTATAGAGACATATTTGAAATCAATTTTAATATAAAGTTCATTAAAAATAAAAATTATCAGAAGTGGTTTCACTCATTTTGGAGTTAAAATGAAGTTGTTATGCATTTTAGAAGTTATTCATATTTTACAGTGTGTAAATAGACCTATTATGGATTTTTATAAAGCGTTTAACCCTTTACTCACCGAGCGCGGTGCTAGCCACCGCCACTAACAAGCGAGTCCGCTTGTTAGTGGCCCACTGCGAGGCGTACGCACGTGAATCACAGAGCCACGCTCGTGAGCCGTTGGATTAAGATCCAACGGTCCAAAATCGTGCCGCGTTCGAGGCGACCCGATCGGCCCAACCGATCCTGACCGTCGATTTCCAATCCAACGGTGCAAAATCGTGGTGCGTTCGAGGCGACCCGATCGGCCCAACCGATCCTGACCGTAGATTTCTAATCCAACAGTGCAAAACAAAATTTAGTTATGGGGGCTATTTTAGTGCACAGCGCGTGTCTATTTCCTTGGGCCCACATGTAAGTGAGTTTAGCCCGTTAAGACAACATTTAACGCTAATGATTACTACTTAACGCCTAATCATTTCGCTACAGTGACTATCCGAGTACGACAACGGGCTTTTTGCCCCGCGTGTTTGCCCGGCGGTTCGCCGGCGATTCTGGCCACGGCGGTGCCGGCCAAGGGCATGCACAGATGTAGAATAGCAAGGCGCTTCTGAAGAGAGTAGTCTCGACGACCGAACCGGCCTGCGTCGGCGGCTAGCCGGAGTTGAGCGGCGGCGGTTCTACAGCAATAGTGCATAAAGCAAAGGAGAGCTCCGCAGCGACAAACAACGGGTGCCCAGGGTCCTAGGGACTATGAGTGAGTTACCTGAGCGAAGTGTGTGCTCGAGGAACCTTGAGAGCGGTTGGAACAATGTCGGCGCCGGAGAAGATGTAACACCCCAGCCCAACATGAGCCTGGAATGCTACTAAACAAACCCTAATAATTCTAATCAAAGCAAACTTAATAAATTTCGGCAGAACCTCCCTTGTAAAGTTAATTACACGGAGGTTCCAACATACAAGTGAATCATAAATTAACCAAACTACCATCTAGAGACATCAAAGGATAATAAAAAAAAATGCTACATTTCCAGCAATCCAGTGAAGTATAAAGTTCCACTACTCATCGTTATTACACTTAAACCACCTCAAGACACAAGATATAATAAACCTTTGAGCATCTCGCCCATTTACTAATAACAATTACTATCTGAAGATCATTCAACTTTATTTAGTTCATGTGGCATGTGTGTGACTAGCAGTCTACTTCCCCCCATGCATGTCGTTCTTGGCTCGGGTACCTAAAATAACAACAAAAGCAAGGGTGAGTCCACAGACTCAGCAAGTACAGAAATAGAAGCCATAACATGAGCATCAATATACAGAAGATCAACAACAAACATTTCACATGCAGATGCAATGCTCAAGGATCCTTTCTCTTTATCTTTACGTGTGCATTACACGTAATGCGAGTATGCAACCGCCGCCGCATACCCATGCTCGTGCGCGCACGCACGTGGACCAATTGCCCATTACTCCGCAAGTAATGGGGATCTCAAGCCCACACTCCACGAGTGAGGATCTCGGCCCGTCACCTTCATGACGGGATCTCAAAGGAAACATACTTGGTCACCACATGACCAAGCCTCAATATGATCTCAATATGCACATGCTCATCATTTAATCATCATCAAATTACCACAAGACAGTAAGAACATATAACAATAGAGCATGGACATATATGACGCATCCATCAATCTTAAATCAACATCAAGCCAACAATCTCACTATGCTACCACATATCGAGAAACACACAATCATGACCAATCAAACACAACCACGAATCAAACAATGCACTTGCCTTAACCGCGTGCGAACTGGAAACGTGAAGTCGGTGCTGCCTCCGGTACTCTTCCCCCACCTAAATTCAATCAAGAACATAGACTAAGACCACAGTAACGAACCACATGAATTCTAAAAACAAACACAACTAGCAATAGCTCGCAACCCAATCCCGACTCCAAATTTCTAATTGCTGTTCTGTACCTTCTGTGAACAGTCAAGTTCTAAAATTCATATCTTTCTGTACAGAGGTCCAAATTACGTGTTCTTGGACTTCATTGAAAGGTTATCAAATTTCCCAACTAAACCTAGTTGGTGAGCTCCCCTGATTCGGCCATCTAAAATCACTTTCAAGCCGATTAACAAGACATCGATTTCACGTTAGACTTTCTGGACAGAGCACTAAAACTAACATAACTTTCAGCTCGTTTACCCAAATTTCGCGTTCTTGTGCTTCCCTGAAAGCTACGACAATTCTCTACAACTTTCGTTATACTAAGATCCTCTAATTCTATCTTTAACTGATCGCAAAGTTCATACCACTAAAACCTGTCCAGAAACTGACAGAGTTGCAGAACAGCCGCACCAATAAAATCATAACTTTTGCTACAGAGGTCCAAAAATCATGATCTAGCACTTAATTGAAAGCTATTGACGTCCTCTACAACTTTCTAGGAGACGCCCAAGACTGAATCCGCACTTAACTAAATCAAAATGCCCCTCTAACTCGATCTGTCCTGAGGAGACAGAAAACCGACATTGCTTCAACAATTAACTATGCATCTAATTAGAGGGAAACAGGGGTTACCCTTGAAGAACCACCACCAAACGTGATGAACACTCACCCCAGGCCACGATCTCTCCTTCCCCCTTTCCTCTTCCTCTTCTCCTCCTTCTTCTTGGCCGATCTATCTCCCGGCGAGCCTCCTTCTTCCTCCTCGACACCGGCAGCGGGCAACATCTTCTTGGCTGCAGCAAGGGCTTCAAGGGAGGAGGAGATGCTGCTGGACATGGGGAGGCATAGGAGGAAAGAGGGGATGGGGCGGCCAAGGGAGAGGGAGGGTGCGCCAAGAGGGGGAGAGAAGGGTGGCTAGGGTTTTGGGGTTGGGGCGCCTCCCCCCCTTCTTTGGCCGGCCACCTCATGGCCAAATGGCCCAAGGTCCAGGCCCAAGTTGCCCAAATAAAGCTGCAAACCCCCTCCGTTATCTGCGTAATTAAGTATTTTCTATTTGATCCTTCTCCTGGATCAATTTCTAAATAGTCCTTTTCTTCGAATATTCGGCTTTCTCTCAAAATCTACTCTGGAGTATTACATTCTACCCCCCTTAAACAGAATTCGACCCCGAATTCTACCCACGTTTAACGTCAAAGAATAATTATAGCTGAAACTTACTAACGTTACCACCCACCCGCTGTGAACAATCCCGTACGCCGCTCGCGCATGCGAGATTCCACTTCACAAGACGCTTCCCTCTCAGACTTATATGATCCCATCACCTTGACGGATACCAACGTCTTCCACTTCAAGACTAATCTCGACCCTTACGGGTACACTCCACACACGGGACTCAAAAGTAAGGTCTTACTTCGTGGCCAACAGCTCCAACAAAACCTTAAGCTCCGGACCTCTCATGTGCTCTCTCAGCACCGAAAAACACAAGACATTGCGTGCTCCGCGCAAGTACTCGAGACGGTCCTAGCGATACGCCAATCTACATATTCTCGTGACTAAGGAACCTATCCAACACACCTTTGGTTAAACTTCCTTTTTGTACCGAAGTACATCGTCGCGCATGAACCCGCAGAACTCTTGTTCCAACACTCAATCGATCACTTTACCTAAGCAAGCAGCATCTCCTGTACAAGGGACGCACAAAGAACTCGCCTGCCAACTCACTTATTCGAAAAACTCAACTGAAAACAAAGGAGTCAAAATGCATCCAACTTAAAGTCACCTTCTCTTAGAAGAGCCCAGTCCAAAATCAATAGATTTACCACGAAATCTTTTCCACTTTCCAAAATAGACAGTTTAGAAATAATGCGGACAAGCCAAAAGCGAAAACACTAAAAACCAGTTTACCCTTTTCCTAACGGAAGGAATCACACATACCGACAAGAACCAACTCAATTTATAATCGACATCCATCATAACCACATAGTTCAAGTAAGAACTAAGAAAGCATCTCACTATCCAAGATCACGCCACTTTACCACAATCTTTCTTTTAAGAAATTACTTCCTCTTAAACCAAAGGATCCCAAATCATTGCATAACGCATTAACTCATTTCTCTTAAATTGGCAACCTCAAACCTATGCTCTACCGATCACAAAATCCACACTTATGCAGGGAGACTCTTCCCATCCACAATCTCGTACTCTAACCAATTTCCCTACCGAATGAACTTGTCAAAATAATTTCCAACACAACTCAATATAGATTTCACCCACTATCACATCCCTTAATCCGTTAAGGATGAACAATTTTTTTGAAATTCACATCCCACACTCTCATATACTAGCTCCAAAGGATACTATCAATGATCACCCACTACTGGAATCCACTCTTATTCTACCACTTCGCACATAATCATTGGCATCGAAGGTTCTAATATAAAAATGCAAAGCCCAAAATCAACCTCAAGTCTCCCGCAATGAATTTCTGTTATGGTGGATAGGAAATTCTCAAATTCTTTCACTAAAATTTCACATAGCTCAACCAAACCTCAATCATTAACATCCACGCTCCTCACTAATCAAGTAACCGTCCCAAGGCGATTAATTTCACAAGTCTTAGACCTTCTCTAATCCACACCAAATCCAATTTAGTTACACAACCACAATATATCCGTTCACAAAACCCTAACTGATTAACCAACATTCAAATATACCCAATCACTAACATCAATAAATAAATATATATCCTTTGACCAAAACATCCTTAGAAATAATTTAACTCCCATAGGGTTACTTACTGAGGCTGAGTCATTGTTGACAATAGTCCAACAATTTCTGCTATTCCATTAATTAGCATGACACTTAGGTTCCTCCACACCGCGACTCTTATTAAACTTCACCACCACAACTCTTCTGCACAATCATACTAAGTACCCAATTGTGATACTCTAATAAGTTTATCAAAAGTTCATAATTTCAATAGTCCCAATATTTCAACATGGACAAAGGTTACTGGATCATAATTCGCTATGGGTACAACTAGTTGTAACACTAATCACTTTTATCTCATCGACAAACTTTCCATTTAAGTAGAATTCTCTCCAGGTGTTGTAAGTCGAAACCAATTCACATTATACTGCTCTTCAAATAGATTGGTTCCCAAAAATATCAACAATTCCAAATACTTGAGCACCTCCAACCAATCACCATGCTACTCTTTATAACACTTGGCAACACAATTTGGTTACTTCCTTATTCAAAAGGAAGAAATAAATGATACAAAGTTCGACGATAAGAAATCATGGCTCCTCAAGTGAGCACGAGACCAAGAGAAATAGTCAAATAGAAATGATCTCGAAAATGAATGCGAATCCACAATGAGGCAAAAGTCCCACAAGAAGAAATTTTCCATCTCCATAACTCATAATAAAACATTGCTATGCAAACCCAAGAAATTCTTAAGTGAGACAACAAGTAAGTTGCGGATTACATTTTTTTAGCTCCAACCTCAAATACTTATGGTAAACATTTTCCGTTAACACAACGAAAGTAATCTCTTTGATTACAACATTACTTGCCAAACCAAACAAGAGATGTCTTTAATACCAAAACACATTCATCACTTGAACCTTTCCATATGTCACATTGCTCAACTAATTTTATCTATGCAAAAATCATGAGTCCCCAAAAGATCACGAATACAAAACTCCAAATATTTCATTTAACCGTTATTAAAACAATCAACTTATTTTCTCTCTAGAAAATCATCACCACTCCAACACGTCACAATCTCTTGTAGACCTTATTACTAACATCAAGAATATTTCACTCTTAGCAAGGTTCGTTATCATCAACTCTTCCTTTATAAAGTCCCCAAAACTGACCAAATCACATTTCACTTTATCCTCTCATCCTCAAATGTCTTTGGACATGGGGAGGCATAGGAGGAAAGAGGGGATGGGGGCGCCAAGGGAGAGGGAGGGTGCGCAAGAGGGGAGAGAAGGGTGGCTAGGGTTTTGGGGTTGGGCGCCTCCCCCTTCTTTGGCTCCACCTCATGGCCAAATGGGCCAAGGTCCAGCCCAAGTTGCCCAAATAAAGCTGCAAACCCCTCCGTTATCTGCGTAATTAAGTATTTTCTATTTGATCCTTCTCCTGGATCAATTTCTAAATAGTCCTTTTCTTCGAATATTCGGCTTTCTCTCAAAATCTACTCTGGAGTATTACAGAAGAAGATAGTGACAACACGGCTTTACGAAGATAGGATACTGGAAGCAAAACTAAAACAAATGAATGCTCGGAATAGCTCGAAGATCCTATAAGGATGCTGTAATAGCAAGGAATCGACATAAGCCTTACCGAAACAACGTGGGAGATGAAGGGTTTGCTCTTCGACCGAAAGCCCAATTTCTTCAAATCCACGAAGTGCTGTCGTGCATTGTCGAAATAAGTTTAGGGGTTATCATAACCATGCTATAAGGCACGATATGACGCGAAAGAAAGTTCAAGTACCCCACCGGAGACGAAGCTGGCAAGGAGACGTCCCCGAGTGCGCGCTCTGGACGTGAATCGGAGCACGAGAATGGTCCGAGAGCTACGAACAACGAATTAGGCTCCCATTAGCAAAAATGGAGAGGGCATCGAGTAAGGTATTGAAGGCTACCACCCGGTGGAGGCTTACCCGAGTGAAACGCTGATATGAGCCTCCCTCTCCTCGGTCAAACAGAGGAGAAGTGGGGAAGAAGAGGGGTGCCGAGGGGGTATTATGCCCGGGAAAGGACGGAGATGGAGGCGGCGTGAAGTGAAGGAACTCCAGGAGTGGCCAACGGCAGCGGCGGATTGACGGCGTCGAGTTGCTGTTTCTGTGCGCGTCGGAACGGCGCGGCCGCGTGGAGCTCGGCTCCTGCGCGAGGTAGACGAAGCAGCTGACCGGTGGGACCAACCGGTCAGTGGCACAGGGAGCTGTGGCTCGGTGGGAGAGAGGGTTTCAATCGGGACTGTTAGATGGCGAATGGACGGATGAGATTAGAGGGGTATTCGGACTGTCCAACACGATGAGGAGATCTGGGTCGTTGAACCTCGATCCGACGGTCGCATGCGAAGGTGTAGTTAGGCGATTGGGCTGAGCGATTCACCGAGTCGGGCTCGAGCCCAAGGAACAGTAGCAGCCGGTTTAGGGTTTTATGGTTTGACTGATAAATAAAATAGTTTCTCCACTTTGACCAGAGGCTTAAAAATAGAAATAAAATTCCTAAAATCATGAAATAATTTCTGGAGGTTCCTGGGATAGCCTAGTGTCCATAAAAATTATTGAACCCTACTGTTCATTATATATTTTGCAATATATAAATTCAAACTTAGGCTAGGTCTTTTAATGGTGTATGAATTTTCTTAGGGTACAAAGTAATCCCAAAAATTTGGGAAAATTATATTAATTCATGATAATTAATATAGTATTTGAATAAATTATTTCCGGAGGATCTTCAGCAGTATTTATTTCAGTTTTTAATTTGGAGTTCAAATTAAAGTGTGTGTTTCATATGTATTTTGAGATTTTCCAAGTACAATATGTAATTAAAAAGTTTCAAAACATGATGCATGCTAATGAGATGCATAATAATCCTCTTTATTAGTTTGGGGATGTGACAACGCTCAACTCCTGCAACTAAGGTATTCAGGGTAACTACTTTATGCGTCTACCACGAACGATGGTATAGCCTGACAAAGTCCAAGGCCACAACCACGGCCTCCACTTCTTAACAACCAATATCGACACGCATAAACAATATAATCACATATGATCATACATGATCATCTCATGACAATCATAGAATAGATTCATAGATATAGAATGTCATAACATATCATAGCATAGGCAAGAAAGATAGCACAGAGGCAATTCAACAATTGCTCAACAAATAAAACATAACAACAGATAATGCGGAAGCAATGTAATTCCCAACCCCACCTATCAGTGTACAAGTGTGTCAATTTAATATTTTTCTATTAACCACAGACCTAAAGCCCGCTCTGATACCAACTATAACACCCCAGCCCGACATGAGCCTGGAATGCTACTAAACAAAACCCTAATAATTCTAAACAAGGCAATTTTAGTAAATTTCGGCAGAACCTCCCTTGTAAAGTTAATTACACGGAGGTTCCAACATACAGATAATTCATAAATTAACTAAACTATCATCCAGAGACATCAAAAGATAATCAAAGATATGCTAAGTATCTAGCAATCCAATGAAGTATAAAGTTCCACTACTCATCATCGTTACACTTAAACCACTGCAAGAGACAAGACATAATAAACCTTTGAGCATCTTGCCCAGTTACTAAAAACAATTACGATATGAAGATCATTCACTTTATTTAGTTCATGTGGCATGTGTGTGACTATCAGACTACCCCGATGCATGTCGTTCTTGGCTCGAGTACCTAAAACAACAATAAAAGCAAGAGTGAGTCCACAGACTCAGCAAGTACAGAATAAAAGTTATAACATCAGCATCCATATATAGAAGAGCAACAATAAAACATCTCACATACAAATGCAATGCTCAAGGATCATTTCTCTTTATCTTTCTTTGTGCATTATACCGGTAATGCAAAGTATGCAACCGTCGCCGCATACCCATGCCTGTGCTTGCAAGCACATGGACCAATTGCCCATTACTCCGCAAGTAATGGGGACCTCAAGTCCACATTCCACGAGTGTGGGGATCTCGGGCCCGTCACATTCATGACGTGGATTTCAAAGGAAAATATACCTGGTCACCACGTGACCAAGCCTCAACATGATCTCAATATGCACATGCTCATCATTTATTCATCATCAAATTACTAAAAGACGATAACATCATACAACAATAGAGCATAGACATATTTGGAGCATCCACCAATCTTAAACATTCACCATGCCAACAATCTCACTATGCTATCACATATCGAAAAGCACACAAGCATGACCAATCAATCACAACCATGAATCAAACAATGCACTTGCCTTAACCGTGTGAGAATGGAGGACGTGAAGACGGTGCTGCCCCCGGTACCAATCCCCCACCTAATACATTAAGAATATAAACTAAGACCACAGTAACGAAAAACATGAATTATATACACAAGCACACCAAGTAGCAGATTGCAACGTGATCCCGACCCCACATTCCTAAGTGCTGAACTGCCCTCTGTACACAGTCAAGTTCTAAAATTCATATCTTTCTGTACAGTGGTCCAAATTAGGTTTTCTTAGACTTCATTGAAAGGTTATCAAATTCCCCAACTAAACCTAGTTGGTGAGCCTCCCTGATTCGGCCATCTTCTATCCTTTTTAAACTGTTTAACAAAACATCAATTTTCTCATCAGGTTCTCTGGACAGAACACTAAATCTACCATAACTTTCAACGCGTTTATCCAAAGTTTGCGTTCTTGTGCTTCCCTGAAAGCTACGACAATTATCTACAACTTGTGTTACACTGGGGTCCTCAGATTTCCACTTTAACCATCAGTTTTAATCGGTTTTCTACAGACTATCCAGAATCTGACAATACAACAGGACAACAATACTAGAAACTTCATAACTCCCAGACCGTTAATCGGATTTTGGCAATCTTGGCGGCCAACGAAAGCTAAGAACATAACCTACAATTCTCTAGGAGACGAAAACCTCTGATTCGGCCTCTAACCACATGAAATTAACCCCGCAAGCTTCTGGATGAATCTGCACGAACAGCAGGCAAATTGCAACCTAGCCAAAAACTACCCGATTACTCTTCTATGACTAATTACCCAACAACAACAACGCGTTACCCTTGATGCCACTGAAGGTCGCGAACCACGGATGGCGATCCCTCTTCCTTCTCTTCTCCCTTCTCTTCTTCTTCCTTTCTTCTTCTTCCTTTCTCTCCTTCTTTTCTCCTCTTTGCATAGAAGGGGGTTGCTCTGATGTGGCGCTACAATGCAGGGCATGAGTGCTGTAGCAACTAGATTTCCCCCTCTTTTTTGGTGGCCAGCCCCTCATGGGCCTCCTGGGCCAAGGCCTGAGGCCTAGGTTGCCAAAAAACTGCAGAAAACCCCTTTATCTAATTGCTGCTAAATCTATTTTATATTTGGTCCTTCTCCGAATTCACATAATCTCTCCCGAATACTCTTTCGAATATTCTCGAATACTTTTGGGGTATTACAGTTTATGTTCCCTACCACCAACAATATGGCAAAGTATGAAGGACTTCAATCTAGGCTTCGAGCAGCTAAATCTCTCGGAGTCTGTTGGCTTTTAGAAAAGGGAGATTCTCAATTAGTCATAAACCAGGTAGCAAAGGAATATCAATGTTCTGGTGAGATAATGGCTTGGTAGCTGGATAAAGTGAGGAAGTTGGAAAAACACTTCAGAAACTTTGAAGTCCAACATATACCGTGCAAGGACAACTCCATAGCAGACCAGTTATCGAAACTGGGTTCCTCACGAACACCTATTCCAATAGGTGTCTTACTCGAATACCTTACAAAACCTTCAACAGAAATGGGCTCGACCGCCTCAGAGGTCAGAGTCATCGAGCAAGATGCGGAGTGGATAAAACCATTGACCACTTATCTTTCATCAAGGACACTGCCCGATGATCCTTAAGAGAAGGATAGGTTAGTTCGAAGAGCATGCATGTGCAAGCTGGTTGAAGGATCATTGTATAGGAAGGGAGCACATGGTGTTCTCATGCGTTGCATATCCCAATACTCTGGGATAAAATTACTAAAAGAGATCCATGGGGGCTTGTGTGGCACACATGCATCCTTGTAAGACCCGGGATTAACACTCCCGAATCCTCTGTGCATTTCTACACTAGTCCCATGATCAGTAGCTAGTTCACACAGTATCAAATATGGTAACATTCATAATTTGCATAACTTTATTAATAATCAACAGAGTTTATTACAAGAGAGGATTACAGGACAACAATAAAATAACACAGTGGAAGATAAAGAAGTAGTAGTAGGGTCCAGCTAATCTGCCACAGGCAATCGACTAGGGTAGCGGCCTAGTCGTCACGATCCACACCTATAGCGAAGTCCTTCTCCTCTAAAATTTGTTTGCATAAAGCAAGTATGAGCACTACTACCGTGCTCGCAAGTTACACCCAAAAATTAACAAGTGATAATGTATGCATAAGGTAAACAAATGAGACTGGCAGGGTTTATTTTGCGTAAAGCAGCACTTTTAGTTTAAGTACTCATATTAATTTCGAAGCTCATTTTATACTATATCTAAAATCAGTTTTGAAATGACAGTTTTATAGTGTGGATAACCTCCATGATTGAATGGTGAAGGATACCCTCCTATCACATGGCTAACCGCCCAATTTTCTAATTGGATAAAAAAATCCAAAAACATATGATAAAGTCATTTTTTAAAACAAAACTAAGGTCTAACTTTGAGTGGCTTTACCAACATGTCCATAACCGTGGACACGGCTATTCGAATAGTTTGACACTCTGTAGAGGTTGTATAACTTTACGCACAAGACACGACTTCTCTAGTTTGTTTGGCATCCGTCGATACCACCGCTCACTACCCTAGGTAAGCAGTCTAAAGCACATGACAAGGCCTTTACAATGTGTCATTCCACCGTAGTCCCACCTCGCTAAGTTTTCGCTTCCTTTGGACTGACCGTCCTCTGGGAGCCCCCTCTTGCGCTAGGTGGGAATACTGTCTAACCGACACCGACACAACCGGATGGAACGACCATGGTGAAACATTGCAAATTAGTCAGCCAGGTCCCCTCCCCATTCTCAGGACATGTGTTAGTACGATGTGGCTTAGCAATGGAACGCTCAGAGGCCAGTCCTTAACTGACTTGGGCGACTTCCAAAATAAACCCTGGGCCTTAATCTTAACCAGATTAAGCCCGTGCATAAACCTGCACCCACCATTCATCTGTTTCGCCCAAGTCCAAACCCATTTTTGATTTTATCTCATTTTTCAAAGCATTTGTAAAACTCCATTGACATACCAATGCCAAGGGTACGGTTTAAACAACATTTGATTCTTGCGTGAAATTCCCCAATTCATATGCTTTTGGTCTAAGTATGGCTAAGCATAATTTTCTCAAAAAGATCCTAGTTCATACTATCGTATCAACTAGGTTTATCTAGGGTGACAAGGTGTGAGGGATTCAATGTTTAAGAATTGTCAAGTACGAGACCGGTAAGTAAACTATCCGTACTGTGATCATAATCCAATAATCTGAACTCCAGCAATTATGTAATCCCATACTCCAATATTGATTAGTCTAGTATCCACCATATTAGTCTATTTCTATGATATGACTTCCACTGATCCAACATTCAGCAATGCTCTAACCCGTTATTCCTTAATAAATTATTTCTAATAATTCAACACCCATCAATCCGATGATCATGGAATCCTATAATCCAATTTTTGATAATTCCATATCCAATGATTTTCTATTTCTATAATCTAATCTTCGATAATCCATTATCGATAATTATCTACTGCTAGAATCTAATTAAGCTTTATTCCTAAAATCTCACCAAGATTTTAATCCTATAGTCTAACATCCAAGCAAATCAATATTCTACAAGGACTATTTCTATAATTCGATCGCAAGAATCCAATATCAACAATTAACTGTCTATGCAATTCAATATCCATCGATCACCTATTTCTACATCCATCAATATTGTATTCCTATGCTTCAACTGTCAACAGTTATTCTACCCTATAATCTAAGCAATCAACAATTGCTTAATTGTATAATCAATATCTAAGAATCATGTATTCATATAATCTAATATCCAATGATCATGTCATTCTATAATCCATTCAATATATATCTTTATAATTCAATTTCCAAATTTCCATCTTTGCAATATTTATCAAAAGACTATTCCTATAATCTGATATTCAACAATCATGTAATCTCATAATCCAATATTTTCACTTTCTACCTCCAATATATATATATATATATAGGATTAATACTTTCTACTCCCGGGTGTAGTTACTCCTACCTTTGATATACCACCTAAAATAACTTGGCATACTCCTTTATCACGTTGGGTATACTCATATACTAATTATAAGATACTTCAATGTGAACCACACGAAAAATTTGCAAGAGAGTTCATAGTTTTTAGCATATTTTGTAAATACCTTTATATTCACACATAAAAAGGAGTATGTTTAAAAAATTATACATACCACCCCTGAAAATGTGTAAATACCACCTAGGTGGTCTTATATACTCGTATACTACACATACATACTCTCGGTTGCGCAAGATACTCGCTACGTTGTGAGATACGGAATAGAGAGTAACTACTCCCAGGAGTAGGAAAAAGGTTTCCTATATACATATATATATATATATATATATATCACATTCGGAATGGTTCTCCAGATAGTCTATATTGACAATAAATGGCTATACAATGGAATAGGGAATAACTATAAAGTTTTAAAACAGGGATTTAAATCACTTGTATTTAAATAGGCATGCAATAATAATTTCAAACAGAATTTAAATAATTTAAAATACTGGGCTCAAATATGATCAAAGGTATAACTTGCCTTGCTTGACTGGTTGCTTCCAAACAGCATCGAAATCTGACTCTCCGAAGTCGTCAAAATCTATACGCGAAAATAAGCCAAATTAAAATAAAATCCAAATAACATTCAAATGAACTACAAATTAAATAATTTTGGTTTAGCTAGCTAGATATTGAATTTAGATAAAGTTAGAAATTTGAATGGACTAAAATGGAGTTCGGATGCACAAGATATGGGCTTTGGAAGATTGAAATCACATAAATTGATGAAAATCAGATTTATGGATTTACTGGATTTATTTTTCTATTGGAAAAGGGATTTATGTCGCAATGCTGACGTCAGCCCTTGGATTTCCAAATTAAAGAAATCTGGAGGAAAGAAAATAGGTACTGACATGTGGTCCGGGGTCCATGGACCGGGTCCACGAAGCTGGATCTTGGTCCACGGTGGACCGGGCGCAAGGGCTGGCGTGGCTGGCCACGCAAGCAGCTAAATGGGCGCTGACATGGGCGAATGGGATGGTGTGGCGCTGATGCAGCTCTGAGGTGGTAGCCACGTGGTGGTGCCACGTAGGCACAGGGCCGGCGGCGGCTCAGCGGCGAGATTGCCGGCGATAGGAGCTCTGGCGAGGGGTGTGAGTGGTACCAAACGAGAGAGGAGGCGACGGGGAATATGGCGCTTACCACAGCGGCGGTTGGGCACAAAGGAATCACCGGCGACGAGGAGTTTAGCAGTGGCGCGATGAGGTTGTCGGCGAAGTAGGAGCTCCGGGGGTCCTCCGGCGAAGCGAGGCGCGCACCGGGAAGGCAAGGAGGCGGCGGTGTCGATGATGCCGACGGCGACTGCGGGGTGGCGGTGACGGCACTGGAATTGAAGAAGGAAGCGCTCACAGTCGGGAATCTTCAACGGCGAAATCCGGTGAAAATAAGAGGGGAGAGGAGGAGTGGGTGGTGGGAATGACATGAGGGAGGAAGAGGGCTCCTGGGGCTCCCTTTTATATGGCGCCGGAGTGGCCGGGGTAGGAGATCGTGGGTAAGGTCATGGCGGCGGTTGCAGAATAGGCGAATGGGGCGCGGAGAACGGGAAGAATGTGGAGGGATAAGGCGGAGGTGGTGCGCGGACGTGGGCACGTGCGTGCGGATCTCGCGGGTAGTTGGGGTGCGGTAGTTGAGAAGCTTGCGCACAGCAATGGCGGTAGCTCCGAGTTGACCGCACGGGGAAGGAGCAAGGGGACGAAGGCACTGTTCACGGTGGCCCTAGTTGGCAGTGACAGAAAAGAAAGAAAAGGGAACGGGCGAAGCAGTAGCCGTTCGATCTAAATCAAACAGTCCACATCAACAGGGACGTTCGGACCTCCGGTAGTGCCATCAAGATCGGGTCATCCGTTTTAGATCAGACGGTCCACAACGGTTGAGACGTTCGGACCGCTTCGAACGTGAATCTTGATTGGGCCGTTAAATTTTGATCCAACGGCCGAGATGGTTTGATGTGTTAAGGGCACGCGGGCGCGCGTGGGTGAGGCTGACAGCAAGCCCCGCTGTTAGTGAGAGGGAGGGTGAGGGCGAGTGGGCCAAATAGGCTGCGTGCGCGAGTGGAAAAAGGGCTAGGTCTTAGGGAGATTTGGCCCAAGGGACTTAACTAAAATTTAAATAGCTTTTTTCTTTTTAGACACTAGCAGAAAAGGCAAATAAACTTAGAAATTAGCAAAACAAGTTCAAAAATGATGGAAAAATTCACAGAAATTCCCGAAGGCATTTAGGACTTAAATAAAATAATTCCAACTCAATAAATACTTAAGGAAAGGCTTTTAAAATATCCAAAAAATTACATAAATTACATAAATTTTCCTTTTCAGCTTTAAAACCAAAGAAGAGCCATAAAGCTCAATAAATTTTATTTTTGAATTTTAAAATTTAAGAAATTCAAGAAAGGCAACTAAATTCTTTTAAATTTCAGAAATTCCAACAAAATAATAACTTTATTTATTTTATTTTTGGTAACATAACCTTGGGATATTACAATCCTACAGAACCCTGGTTGGCAAAACTTTTAGGCAAGGATATTGCTGGCTCACCGCTCTACAAGATGCCTTGCACCTTGTTAAGACATGTGAGCAGTGTCAATTCCATGCTAGACAGGTGCACCAACTATCTTATCAAGTGCAAACCATTCCCTTGTCATGGACTTTTTCGACTTGGAATATTGATATAGTTGGACCACTACCACAAGCACCTAATGGGTATAAATTCTTATTTGTGGCTATTGATACTTTCACTAAGTGGATAGAAGCTGAACCAGTCGTTCATATAACGGTTGCGATAGCAAAAAAATTCTTCATACGGAACATTGTCACAAGATTTGGAGTACCCAGTCATCTTACATAGACAATGGGAGCCAATTTATCAGTAATGTGTTCCAAAATTATTGTGATGAAATTGGCACTAAGATCTGCTTTGCTTCGGTGGCACATCCACAGAGCAATGGAGCAGTAGAAAGGGTCAATAGTCAGATTATACAATGTATGAAAAAGAGAGTTTTCAATTGCCTTAATGCATGCTCAAAGACTTGGATGGATGTGTAATACCTCGTTCAACCTTTAGAACTATATTTGAATTTCAAACGTTTTTACCAGGAATTAAAAAAGGAATTTCAAAATCTCTCTTGGAGAGGAATTAGAGCTTCGGCTGAAGGCCAAAGCCTTGGCCCATTAGGGGCAGCCGGCCATAGAGAGGGGGGCAGCCAAAACCTGCCACTCTCCTCCTATTGCCCTTCTGGCCGCCACTTTCCCCCTGATCTCCCCACTTTTTCCATGCCCCCTCTCCTCCCTGGTGACGCCCCTCTTCTCCTGGAGGTACCCCCTCTCCTCCCTGGTGACGCCCCTCTTCTCCTGGAGGTACCCCCTCTCCTCCAGTGTTCCTCCATTGTTGTTGGCCAAGGAAAAAGAAGGAGGAAACCTCCTTCGATCGCTGCCGGCCAAGGGGGAGAGGGAAGAGGAAGTGCTCGCGGGGGATTTTCTTAGAGTTTTAGCGGGTCTTCAAGGGTGATTGTCAATTCTTCGTTGATTTTTTAGTCCTTTTCTATGCAGTTGATGTCGAATAACGTATTGTTGTTCCTGCTGCAATTGATTTATTAATCTATATCACATTGATCAGTAGTTTTGAAATAGTTCAATTCAGAATTTGTATTTTGTGTCTCCTGAAGAATTGTGGTAAATTTTGTTAGGTTTCAATAGGATCTAAGTTCGCATTATTTGGATTTGTAGTTTTCGAGTTATGATTTTTGCAATGTTGCTATTCAGGACCTTTTGTTAGGCTATAGCAGTCATAGCAATAAATTGCTTAAAAATAGATAACGGCCGAATTAGGGCTGTTGACCCAAATGACTTTTGTCGGTAATTCAATTAGCTTTCAGGATTGATAAATAATACCATTTTTGGATATTCATAATTGTAGGACCGGAAAGGCGACTAGAGGGGGGTGAATAGGAGCTTAACCAAAATTTTCTTTTAAGAAAGATTCAACCGAGCTAAAACGAAAAACAAGATCTAAAACTTGCTCGTGGGAGATTGATGATCTTGATGATCCTAGATGTATTCCCACACGTCACAGCAAGGTAGAAGAGGGCAAGAGATCAACCAAAAACCAAAGAATCAAAGATGAGCTCAAAATCACAAAACAAGAAGGAAGAACACAAAGAAACGCATCTTTGGGAAATCATCCATGGATTGATTAGTGATTGTTGCTGGTTACAGCCACTCCCTCAAGGAGGACAAGATAGCAATCCAAGAGAACACAATCAACTCATCTCCCTAGAACCCTAAGCCTCTCTCTTTCTCTCTAAGTCCCTAAAACCAAACTAGGGTTTACAAATGAAGTGCCTAGGATGGCTTGTCCATCACACCCCCTATTTATAGAGAGGCCTCGCTTCTTGAAGAAGTTTGGGGTGGCTTGTCCAGCACACCCCCTATTTCTAGCTTCTAGAAGAAGTTTCTCTAATGGGCTCCCGTTAAGGTCCAACATGAACGGGACACTTACGCACGCTTTTTAAAGCGCCGAGACCATCATCTCTAGACCTAAACCACTTCACCTTGCGCCGTCCCGCGCGTGGTTTAGCCATATGTCTAAAGCTGGTATTTGGTGAAATTACCAAAATACCCTTCTCGATCCTTCTCCAAGATCGAGTCCAATCCGATCGAAGCAATCGCCGCTCATGCGTGTAGGTTTATCAACGGCTCTCATCATGTCGGCAAGTCTCTCCGCCCGATCCTCCGGAACCACCAAGGCACTTGCACCGACCCCGCGCCGCTTGATCAAATCGCGCGACCGAACCGCTGTTCGGTCATCCTCGCCCATTCGCGCCACGCTGAGCCAATTGACCTCACCCGGCATCCATGATCGTTCTGGACCTCAGCTCTCCAAGCTTAGTCCCGATCCTCTCGCCGTTGACCGTCATTGACCTTCAAGACACCTGCACAGCAATAGACAGAGAAATCGTCTCCGGGAACAAGTTCTTCACAACTTGACCCACGTCAGTGAAAACATGCAGTATGCAACACATGCAAAGATAAACATGGATATGACCAATCCTAAACAACAATTCTCCAAACGAATCACCAATCAGAACAAAACCGGTCAGACCGCTTCGGTACCGGTCAGACCGCTTGAACCTGACAACCTTTGAACATTTGCTGAAAATACGAGAAATAGCAAACTAAAAATGCCATTGCCAATTGTAACATCATCTTAATATCGTGCATATATCCTCATGATATCCACAATCTCCCCCTTGATGAACACATTGGCAATCTTCCAGAAAATGTAAGTTTGGTGTTTGAAAAGTAAAGAAATCATCGTTTTCGCGCAAAGGCACAACTTGGTCCATAAGCAAGAGAAAGCCATGGAAATGACCAAGTCGGCTTCGAATAGTTAAGACAAGTGAGATAAGGCGTGAAGGCACAAAAGCTTCAATTTCAAAGAATCGCTAAAATCTCTCTTAAGGTCTATATGAAAGAACAATTGTTCTATTTGACCTTCGATCATTGTGAGTCTTCAAGAATTGCAATTCGATTCGTAAAAGGCAATAAAACCAAAAACTGCAATTGAGATGCTCCCACTCGCAATGATCACCAATTTTCATGAAAGTTTCACTTTCTCCCGAAGACTCCAAACATCCCTTAAAAACAACATTTTTATCAATCTTTCTCCTCCTTTGACAATGTATTCAGCAAGATACATGGAAGAAGATAGAGCATGAAGGAAACAGAATGGCTGCAAATTTTTTGTTTTTGTTTTGATTTTTAGCAACAGGAGCCATGAGAATTATCAAAGAAGACTAGACAAGTATTACACCAAGCCATATTATGTGAAGTAGCAATATTCCATCATGGCAAAACATATATAACAAGCTAACGCCAACAGAGCAATAATCTGTGTGGAAATAAAAGCTTAGCATGTAAAGATATTGAAGATCATAGTTTAACTAAAGGTATCCAAAAAGGAGTCAAGCCATGTCTATAAGCAAAATGGAGCCCAGAAATTAAACAAAGAGTCAATTTTGAGCATTCTGAGTGCAATTATAAATCAATTTGTTCAAGCACGCGGAATTTTAGCACATTTTAGCACTTTGCTGAAATACTTGTGTTTTATCTTAGTAAAGCAAGTCTGGACTAGGAGCCATCCACAACCGCCTCCTAAGCTTCGACCAAAAGATAATGTTGTTTTCTTAGCAATGTGCTAGATCCCAAGCCTTGCGCGACCATCTCAAGCAAGGAAGCTTAAGAGAGTGATCTAGGTCATCCAAAACTCCCCGAGTTCAAGCCTAGTACAATGGCAAGCCGTCTCATGAGAAAGAATTGGTGAGATCAGTTTTTTCGCACAGAAAAGCTTATAATTTTTCATTTGCTTGACTCACTCATTTCAAAACTCATATCAGATTCAAGACTCAATTAAGCGTATATGACATGGCGTGAATCATAAGAGGATCACTAAAGCAAAACTAGTCACAAGATTTAAGAAGTTATGTTTTGATTCAAATTGCTCACAGATAATTTAACTATCATGGCAAAAACTAAGCTACATATGAAAAGCCATAACAGAAGTCTTAGCACAATATCACAAGACACGGCAAGATATAAAGTATGAAAACAAGTCATACAAGGATAATAATCAAAGCTCCATTAAAATATATTACAATGCAAGTTGTAGAAAAGAAAATGCATTATGATACAATGAATGCAAAAGAGCAAAACTCCCCCTCAAAACAGACCAAGAGGACTAATAACCCCTAACTCTCCCCGCAAAGTAGCAAAACGAGAAGAATCAAGAGCCTTAGTGAAAATATCGAAACCTGCTTTGCTCAGACTCAACAAAATGAAGCACAACATCACCTTTCTCAACATGGTCTCTAAGAAAATGATATCGAATATCAATGTGCTTGGTCCTAGAGTGTTGCACTGGGTTTTTGGCAATGTTTATGGCACTAGTGTTATCACAGAAAAGATGAACACTATCCAAAAATAACCCATAGTCCCGCAAAGTAGACAAGATCCAGAGAACCTGAGAGCAACTGCTTGCTGCAGCTACATACTCGGCCTCGGCAGTGGACTGCAATGGAAGAATTTTCGAGAAGACCAAGAAATAAGAGATGTGCCCAAGAAATGACAAGTGCCAGAAGTACTCTTCCTATCCACTCTACACCCCGCAAAATCAGCATCAGAAAAAGCTCAAATCGAGAGAGGAGAATCAGAAGAAAACCAGAGTCCAAAATCAAGAGTGTCTTGAAGGTACCTGAATATCCGCCGCACTGCTTGACGATGAGAAGCACGAGGGGAAGCCTGAAATCGAGCGCACAGACACACAGCGAATTGTATGTCCGGCCTCGACGCTGTGAGGTAGAGGAGGGAGCCGATCATGCTGCGGTATTCCTTCTGATCCACGGGCTCTCCATCCTCATCAGGGTCCAGCACGGTGGTTGTGGCAATGGGAGTAGACATTGGTCTACTGCTTCCCATGTCGAAACGCCGAACAAGGTCTTTTGTATACTTACTTTGATGAACGAAAGTGCCTTCTTTCAGTTGCTTGACTTGAAGACCAAGGAAGAAGGTCAATTCTCCCATCATGCTCATCTCGAACTCCCTGCTCATAGAATCTGAAAATCTAGACACCAAAGCATGAGAAGAACCACCGAATATGATATCATCCACATAAATCTGAACCAATAAAAAGTCACTGCCATGTCTGAAAGTGAACAAGGTTTTATGAACCAAGCCCATTTTAAATTCATTATCAAGTAGGAAACTCTTAAGCCTATCATACCAAGCTCTAGGAGCTTGCTTCAATCCATACAAGGCTTTGGAGAGTTTAAAAACACGATTTGGGAACTTATGATTTACAAAGCCAGGAGGTTGCTTGACATAGACCTCTTCTTCTATGAAACCATTAAGAAATACACTTTTGACATCCATTTGAAAAAGCTTAAAGCCCTTAGAAGAAGCATAAGCTAGTAGTATGCGAATGGCTTCTAATCTAGCGACAGGAGCAAAGGTCTCTTCAAAGTCTAAGCCCTCTACCTGAGAATAACCTTGAGCTACAAGCCTAGCCTTGTTGCGAACTACCAACCCATCCTCACTTTGCTTATTTTTGAAAATCCATTTTGTTCCAATTACATGAATATTAGGTGGAGGTTCAACTAAGGTCCAGACTTTGTTTCTTTCAAAATTTTCAAGTTCTTCATGCATGGCATTGACCCAAGAGGAATCAGAGAAAGCATGGGTGACATCTCGGGGTTCAAAAGACGCGACAAAAGCAGAATGTGCATGAGAATCAGGAGAATTAAACCTGGAGCGAGTGACTCGCTCATTGAGATCTCCAATCATCTGCACAGGCGGATGTCGTCGCTGGATGTGAAGAGGAGCTCCTGGTGCAGAAGTGGCCTCTACCTCATGGGCTGTGGAGGTAGGAGCAGAGCCACTCAGGTCGTCGGTGAAGATAGGAGGAGGCTGCTCAGCTGAAGCTGGAGTAGTGGTAGCAGGCTCTCCAACCATCTCAGAAGAGACTTGAGGATGGATTGGGTCCTCATCCTCAGAGTCATCGTCGACGAAGATGCTTTCTCAAATATGAGTAACCTGTGTACCTGCAGCATCGGGTCTAGTACCAGAACTAGCCTCATCAAAGGTGACTTCGCAAGTCTCAACAATTTTGTTAGTATCCAAATTAAATACACGATAGCCACGAGAATGAGCAGGATATCCAAGAAATATGCCATCAGAACATCTAGATTCAAATTTATCCAAATTGCCATGTTTAAGAATGAAGCACTTGCAACCAAAAATCTTGAAATGAGAGACTTTAGGCCTATGACCAAATCTAAGCTCATAAGAAGTCTTGCCAATCACAGATCTCAAGAAAACCCTATTAGACACATAACAAGCAGTAGAGATTGCCTCACCAAAATCTCCTAGGTGTGGAATGCTCATCTAGCAAGGTTCTAGCCATTTCTACAAGGGTCCTATTCTTCCTCTCTACAACGCCATTCTGTTGGGGAACTCTAGGAGAAGAGAACTGATGCTCAATTCCCCTATCAGTGCAGAAAGTGGCAAAAGAAGAGTTCTTGAATTCTGTCCCATTGTCACTCCTAATGACTCTCAAAGCTCCAGGAAGATCAACAGCTAGTCTAAGAACCAATTCTCTAAAAAATCCAAAAGCCTCGTCCTTAGAAACCAGAAAATAAACCCAAGAATACCTGGAGAAGTCATCCACAATCACAAGCACATACCATTTTCCACCAGCAGACTGAACTCTAGAAGGACCAACAGTGTCTAAGTGCAAAAGCTGACCAGGTCCATCAGTCATCACTAAAGTAAGAGGTGGATGAGAAGCAGAAACCATCTTACCATGTCTACAGGGAGCGCACACTAGGTCTCTAACAGCCTTCAGCCTAGGCAAACCTCTAATCAAATCCTTGCTACTGACTCTAGTCAAGTGGTCAAAACCTATGTGTCCAAGTCTACGATGCCATAAGACTAGATCATGAGAATTAGAAGCTACAAGACATCTAGAACTGGAAGCAGAAGAGACACTGAAATCAGCACTAAAGATCCTCTCAAACCTAGAGATCCCAAAGACATTCTCACCTGAAGAGTCCAGAACTCTACACTCACCACTCTTAAACCTTACCTCCAGACCCTCATCAAGCAGCTGAGAAACAGATAGCAGATTATACCTTAGCTTACTTACCAAAGCGACGTTCAAAGATGAACTTGTTGTTGACGCCAAGACTGTGCCCTTTGGTCATCACGGTCCGGTAGAAGCATCCCCAAATGTGATCAACTCATTGCCAGATGCACGTGTGAGGGAGGAGAACCATCTAGAATCTCTAGTCATGTGTCGAGAACATCCAGAATCAACAAGCCAAATGTCCTCCTTCCTCGCATGACGGACCTACAAGGCATAAGCAGGAAACATATGTGCCTCAGTATTGGGGTTAGTAGTAAAAGACTTGGGAATCCAGTACTGAGTCACACGATGCTGAGGAACAACAGAAGAAGCAGCAGTAAAACGATTAAGAGTAAAATCATCAGAATGCACATGAGAAACACCTAGACCTCTCCGAATCGACCTACCAAAAGGTCGGTACTCCACCTGTCTAGATGCTACCCGTGGTCTCTCCTCATGATATCCTAAGCCAGAACGCTGCCTAGAACCTCCAAAGGACTCAAAGAAGTCATCTACCAACCTAGGCCTATGTCTAGCAGGAAAGACAGACTGCCTGGCTCTAGAGACTACAGTAAGTGAAGGAACTCCTCTAATGGACCTCAAAGCACTCATCCTGCCCTTCCTCTCAATCTTAGCTCTACGGAAGCATAACTCAACAATGTGGCCATCCTTCTTGCAGAAGGTGCAATGGTACTTGACCTTTTGAGGGGTCTGACCTATTGAAGTAGAAACACATGTCTTGCTAGAAGAAGTTTGGGCAAAACCTGCAGATCTAAAAACAATCTTAGATGGTTCAGGGGGTTCTACCTCAAACAAGCCACTCTCAACAGCTCTCGTGATCTTAGGTGGATGGTTCTTGGAATGCTCTATTGAATTAAAACCTAAGCCACTATTCTTCACACTCACCTTAGATTTATCAAGAATCATGTTGAGGTTCTTCTTCCCACTAGTAAATCTCTCAAGAGTTTCTTTAAGGTAATCATTTTCTTTGGCTATGTCCTTACATGAAGCACAATTACTAGACTTGATTGTCTCATCATACTCATCCTTGAGAATAGCTATCTCAACCTTTAATGCCTCACAAGACACACAATAGGAATTCCTAATCCTATTCAACTGTTCCTTAAATTTATCTCTAAATGCTTCTTGTATCTTATCTACATTCATTTCAATTTCAGTATACAGGATACAGCAAGAAGAGTCAATATCTTTCTTGGATGCAGTCATGAACATGGATTTTTCAATTTTAGCTCTCTCCTCTAAAGTCTTGTTTAGAGCATCATTCTCTATTGTGAGTTTAAGGCAATTTTCACATGATGCAGATCTAGAATAAAGAACCATTTCAGTCATCTCTTTCATTTTGACCTTATTATCCTCACAATGAGAGCAAGTATGACTAGGATCAAATTTCTGCAATTCTTTTGTAGCGCTATTCAATTTTAATTCAAGCAACGCACAGTTTGAACAAGATGAAGGAATAGCATCTACAGGAGTCACATCTAGAGCAATAGCATTCATACAAGAAGGACTAGACTTGAGAGATTCAATTTTATCAAGAGCATCTTTTAATTGATTTGTAATGAGAGGAATGAGTAGTTTGTAGATTGGTCGATCAAACATCAAGCTAAGACAAGAATCACAATCATTGGTAGGATTAATAGATTTGAGCCTAACAATTTCTAGGTTCAAGTCTTCAATTATGGTATCCTGTTTCTTTATCTTTTTAGCTTGCTTCTTCAGTTTTTGTTCAGCAACAACCAAAGCACGTTTCATTTCATTTGGTGATGGACATACCTCGTCGGGATCGCTGAAGAGCTCATCATCGTTGGAGGAGTCGACGTCGTGGCTGTCCCGGGCCATGAAGCACATGCCGGTGAAATCATGAGTCTTCTTCTTGCCAAGGGAGTCATCGTCGTCGTCCTCCGTCCCCGAGTCCACATCGCTCATATCAACACTCTCGAGAGCGGCAAGGACACGGTGTGAACTGCGATAGTTGGGCTTCTTAGCTTTTGCATCCTTAGCTTGTGGATGTCTCCGAAAGTCCTTCTCCTCTTTGCCCTTCAGCTTGGGGCACTTGGAGCGAATGTGATTTGGCTCACCACACTCAAAACAAGTGATAGGTCCACCTCTCCTCCTATTTCTTACTTTGTTGTATGCTCTCGAGAATCTGGTGGATAGGAGGGCTAAGTCATCCTCAGGTATCTTCTCTAGTTGCTCATCGCTCAAAGAATGCCAAGCGGACAAAGAAAGACCAGATGAGCTAGAATCAAAAGAATCAGAAGAACTACCCTTAGATGGGTCAACCACTAAAGCCATCGACTCTGTCTTGGGGAGACGCGAGATAAAGTCAATCTCATGCGTCTTCAACCTCGAGTAGAGCTTGTCCATGGTAAGCTCACTCATGACAGTGTTGTCATTGATGGAAGTGATTTTCATCCCCCAAACTCTCACGTCAAGCGCACCCAAAAGTGGCGTGCGTTCTCCAACTTCAGTGAAAACAAGATCCACAGCGCGAAGATTATGCAGAATCTTTGAGAATCTTCCCCACAGCTCATCTAAAGATTCACCAGGCTTTTGCTCGATCTTTGAGTATGCTTTCTTGAGTTGGTTCTGTCTCACTTCCTTGATCGCAGTAGAACCCTCGTGATAATCACATAGAGTCCTCGGATCTCATGAGCGGACCTAAAATGAGCAACACGCTCAAACTCAGATCGACTAAGCCCTTGAATCAGAAAATTTCGAGCCTTGCTATTAGCCTCAACATCTGGAGTGATCACATCGTCATCGGCTGGCACAACATAAGGATTTTTGACCTTAAGCCAAATAGCGTGCCCTTGAGCCTCGATGTAGAATTGTATACGAGCCTTCCAGTAAGAAAAATCAGATCCATCAAAGATATGTGGTTTGTTTGCATACTTGTCAGTCGCCATGGCTCCAAAGACCGGTTAAGATCTATGAGAAGAGCTAACCGGGCTCTGATACCAATTGTAGGACGGGAAAGGCGACTAGAGGGGGGGTGAATAGGAGCTTAACCAAAATTTTCTTTTAAGAAAGATTCAACCGAGCTAAAACGAAAAACAAGATCTAAAACTTGCTCGTGGGAGATTGATGATCTTGATGATCCTAGATGTATTCCCACACGTCACAAAGAAGGTAGAAGAGGGCAAGAGATCAACCAAAAACCAAAGAATCAAAGATGAGCTCAAAATCACAAAACAAGAAGGAAGAACACAAAGAAACGCATCTTTGGGAAATCATCCATGGATTGATTAGTGATTGTTGCTGGTTACAGCCACTCCCTCAAGGAGGACAAGATAGCAATCCAAGAGCACACAATCAACTCATCTCCCTAAAACCCTAAGCCTCTCTCTTTCTCTCTAAGTCCCTAAAACCAAACTAGGGTTTACAAATGAAGTGCCTAGGATGGCTTGTCCATCACACCCCCTATTTATAGAGAGGCCTGGCTTCTTGAAGAAGTTTGGGGTGGCTTGTCCAGCACACCCCCTATTCCTAGCTTCTAGAAGAAGTTTCTCTAATGGGCTCCCGTTAAGGCCCAACATGAACGGGACACTTACGCACGCTTTTTAAAGCGCCGAGACCATCATCTCTAGACCTAAACCACTTCACCTTGCGCCGTCCCGCGCCGTGGTTTAGCCATATGTCACAAAGCTGGTATTTGGTGAAATTACCAAAATACCCCTTCTCGATCCTTCTCCGAAGACTGAGTCCAATCAAGTCGAAGCAATCGCCTGCTCCGCCACGTGTAGGTTGATCAACGGCTCTCATCATGTCGGCAAGTCTCTCCCGTCCAGATCCCTCTGCAACCACCAGGGCACTTGCACCGACCCCTGCGCCGCTTGATCAAACTGTCCCACCGAACTACCCGTTCGGTCATCCTCGTCCATTCTGCGCCACGCTTGAGCCAATTGACCTCACCCGGCATCCATGATCGTTCTGGACCTCAGCTCTCCAAGCTTAGTCCCGATCCTCTCGCCGTTGACCGTCATTGACCTTCAAGACACCTGCACAGCAATAGACAGAGAAATCGTCTCCGGGAACAAGTTCTTCACAACTTGACCCACGTCAGTGAAAACATGCAGTATGCAATACATGCAAAGATAAACATGGATATGACCAATCCTAAACAACAATTCTCCAAACGAATCACCAATCAGAACAAAACCGGTCAACCTTTGAACATTTGCCGAAAATACGAGAAATAGCAAACTAAAAATGCCATTGCCAATTGTAACATCATCTTAATATCGTGCATATATCCTCATGATATCCACAATAACGAAAGTTCTATACATTTCAATCTTAATGTCCAGAATGTCTGTCAGATTTTGATAGTTGTTTTGACCTGTGTGTTAAAATTAGTTAAAGGAAAAATATGAGAATCCGGCCAACAAGACTTTTGTAGACTTTTTCGTATGCTTTCCAGAGAGACTAAGAATGCATTTTTATGGTAAGAAGAATAGGATATATGCAATTTAGAAGGTCATTGTCCAAATTTTAGTTACTGCTAGTTTGTCGTTTCGTTTGAGTAAAATAAATTTATGAAATATGGGTCTTTGGGAGTATGGATTATAGCGTTGCGAATAACGTTATTTCATCTTGTCAAAACTTGTTTTTGAGTAAATTATTTTGTAATGTCCCAAAAGCTCGAGAGGTTCGAGAAAGAGTTTCGGGAGGGACTTCTCAGTATTAGTAAAAGGATCAAAAGGAAAAAGTTGATTTTCGCAACTAGCAGGGGTGAAAGCACGTTTTTTCGCCAACCTGGGCTTGGGCTCTGGCCCATCAGGCCTTAGGTGGCCGGCCAAGGGGGGGAAGGCACCACTTTTCCCCCCCCCCAAACCCTAGCCGAGCCCCCCCCCACTCCCCTTTGGCCGCCGCCCCCCCATCTCCTCTCCTTCCCCCTTGCGCACCACCTCCCTTGCGCACCACCTCCTGGTTCCTCCCCCCCTTGCGCCCCCAACCTCCCCTCCATTGCTGCCGGCCTTGAGGAGAAGAAGCCCTCCTTGCAGCCGGCCATAGAGGAAGAAAGGAGGGAAGAAAGGAGGGAGAAGAGAAGGGAGAAGAGGAAGAGGAAGGATCGCCATCCGGGTTCGCCGGCAGCGTCGTCAAGGGTAACACGCTGTTCTTGAAGGATAATTAGTCTTGGGAGAGATTTTGGTTAGTCTTTGTTTAGATGGTAGTCGGCCTGCTGTAATGCAATTTTCGTCCAGTGGCTTGCGGGGTAAATTTCGTGTGGTTAGAGGATGAATCTGGAGTTTTGGTCTCCTAGAGAGTTGTAGGTTATTGTCTTAGCTTTCAGTGGCCGCCAAGTTCACTCAAATCCGATTAACGGTTAGAGAGTTATGATTTTTCTAAGTCTGCTGTTCCACTGCTCTGTCAGTATTTAGGCAGATTGTAGAAAACCAATTAAAAGTGATGGTTAAAGTGGAAATCTGAGAACCCCAGTATAACGAAAGTTGTAGATAATCCTTCTAGCTTTCAGGAAAACTAAAGATCATGAAATTCGGACGAACGTAGAGAAAGTTATGATAGTTTCAATGTTGCTGTCCAGAGACCCGACGTGAAAATTGATACTCTGTTGTTTAGATTGGTAGGACTAGGAAATGGCCGAATCAGAGAACCTCACCAACTAGGTTTAGAAGGGAATTCAATAACCTTTTCAGAATGTCCAAGATCACTCCATTTGGATTTCTGTACATTTAGTTATGATTTTTCGAAGGGGCTGTTCTCTGGAAAGGAAATCTGACAGCTAGCTTTAACGTTGGGGGTTGCGTTTAGTGGACAATGTACTCATGTTGTGTTTATGATTTCGTTATTAGGCCCTTATGGTAGCCTTAGCCTGTCTCAATTGTTGTCCAGGTGTGGGTTTGGCCCGGGAGCAGTACCTCATTCCGACATCCACCTTCGCACGGTTGAGGCAAGTGCATTGTTGTTTTGAATGATTGTCTAATTTGTGTGTTAATTGCTGTATGGATGCATTGCAAGATGGTATACTTAATGAATGCTTAAGTATGGTTATTGTTCAAATGATGCTCATGCTTTACTATGATTAAGTGATGTTGAATTTTGGTAATTTGATGATGATTACATGATAAGCATTTGCATAAAGATATCATGTTGAGGCTTGGTCACGTGGTGCCCAAGTATGTTTCCTTTGGAGATCCCGTCATGAATGTGACGGGCCGAGATCCCCACACTCGTGGAGTGTGGGCTTGAGGTCCCCGTTACTTGCGAGTAACGGCAATTGGTCCTGTGCGTGCGCGCAAGACAGCATGGGTATGCGGCGGCGGTCGCATACTCGCATTACAGTGTAATGTACATGAAAGTTAAAGATAAAAGTCCTTGAGCATTGCATTTGCATATGAGATGTTTTTAATGTTAATTTCCTTTATATGTGTGTTATTGCCATGGTTTCTTAATGTACTTGCTGAGTCTATGGACTCACTCTTGCTTTTATTGTTGTTTAGGTACCCGAGACAAGAATGACATGCATGGGGGAAATTAGGCTGCTAGTCACACACATACCACATGAACTAAATAAGGATGATTGATCTTCAGAGAGTTATTGATCTTTGAATAATATGATTTGTCTTATGCTATGGATTAAATGTAATAATGAGGAGTAGTGGAATGTTATACCTCTCTAGTTATGATGGTTTCTTAGCATGTTTCTGATTATTCTTTGATGATTTGGAATGGAAGTTTAATTAATATTTGATTATTCTGTGTGTTGGAACCTTCATGTAATTAACTTTACAAGGGAGGTTCTGCCGAAATTTTTATTAGAGTTGTCCTCTTTAGAGTTATTGGAGTTGTTTAGTAGCATTCCAGGCTCATGACGAACCTGGGTGTTACTGCTTGGTATCGAGCGGGTCAGAGGTCCGTGGAATATGAAAGGTTAAATTTGACACACTATGCACAGTAGGTGGGAATGGGTTAATGCATTGCATTATGCTGTTTTTGAGATTTTTGATTTCTCTTGTGGTCCTAGATGATGAAATTGCTTATTGTTTGATTGTTTTGCTGTGATGATTAGATATGGCAAGGGGTGGAGGCCGAGGTCGTGGTCGAGGCGCAGGAGCCGGCGAGGCTGCATCGCCCGCCAGGTTCGAATTCGTAGTGGAGAAGCTAGCCCTGCGGAGTCAGAGGAAGAGGTTGCTTCAGCGGTACAGGAGAACCAGGCCCCGCCAGCTGCGCCTGTTGTCGCTCCTGTGGTGGCCCCTGCAGTGGCACCTGCGGCGTATGCCATGGGATTACATCAATGGAACGCTTTGAGGCTGGACACCTTCGACGGTCGAGCACGCTCGCCGACGCAGCCTAATTGGTCGCGACACATGGAGAGGCACTTCGGAGCTCTGGGGATGACATCTGAAATGAGGGCTCAGTTCGTGGCCTTCCAATTGAAGGGGCAGGCGGATATCTGGTGGGAAGGAGTTCTGATGGCCAGGACAGCAGCTCATGGACCAGTTACCTGGGAGTATTTTGTTGAGCACTTCAGGAAGAGGTTTTATCCAGCTTCATATGTGGAGCGAATGGAAGTCTCCTGCGAGAACTTCAAGCGGGAAGATGACAAGGATGTGAGTACGAGCGAGTTTTAACAACTGGTTCGTTTTGTTCCATTGTGGCCACAAATGATGAGGAAAAGCCAAGAGGTTTCGCCGGGGCTCGTGCAAGAGTTCCGCAGTATTGGGAGCATTGGAGTTGCGGGATTTCAGCTCCTGGTCGAACAAGCCAGGGGCATGGAACCGAGATGCAGCTTGGTGAGGAGTTGCCGGAGGAGAAGGCGCTGTGGTATCTCGAGGGAGCAGTGGCAGCGAAAGAGGGGTTTTGGCGGTGGGGTGGGACCTTCCGAGGCCTACTTCCAAGAGGTTCAAAGGTCCGCAAGTCATTCAAGACCAAGTTCACAGGGCACGCCTTCTTCCACTTCTCGAAAGGCCTGCACTGCACCTAGGTTACGTCCGGTCCCAGGCAAGGCATGAAGTGCTTCAAGTGCGGCGATGAGCATAGAGCTTGGTGCACTGCTCGGTCTTGTCGCCATTGTGGTCGGGGGCCATAAGGCATTGGTTTGTCGGCGGAATCCCGCCAAGATCATCAAGTGGGAACTGTGCGATGTCGCCGGCGCCAGCTTCTTCTCGAGGGTCGGTTCAGATGTTAGCGGCTACTCCTACTCCAACTTGGGCACCGCCTCAGCCTTACTTCCCTGCTCCTGGAGGAGCTCCACCGCTGTATTTTTGGCCGCCTCCCGTGGCTCCATTTCCGATGTAGCACCTTCAAGACTCCAGCAGCCTCCCGCACCACCGCACTGTGGTGTTGGAGCCCCACCGCCTCAAAGCAGCTAGCCTCCTACGCTATGCCGACGGCAGAGTCGGTGAGTCGTCCTGATGTGGTGACAGGTACGCTCTTGGTGGATTCAGTAGAGGCACTTGTTCTGTTTGATTCGGGGGCTACCTTTTCTTTTGTATCACTAGATTTTGTTAGTAAGGCGAGTTTGAGTCTGCAGCCAATAGCTCGATCGATTCTAGTTAATTCTCCGGGGAATTCTCTCTAGCTCTGATTTGTCCTGGTTGTGTGATTTCGTTAGATGGAGAAGAGTTCATTGCTAATCTGATGGTTATGAGGATGGAGCCATTTGATGTCATCTTGGGGATGGACTGGTTGCATAATTACCGTCTGTCATTTCCTGTTTTTGGAAGACAATAACCCCGCAAGCTCGTGTCAGGCGTGAGATAGTATTCCAATGTAGCGCTCCATCTCACTCACTTTTTGTGATGGCTAGTCTTTTCCCTGGCCGCCGTGCGGCGAAGAATGGGTTTCTTTTGTCTCTAGTGGAGAAGCCGAGTTCATCCAGAGTGCAGAAGAAATTTTGGTCGTTCGGGAGTTCTGGATGTTTTTCCAAAGAGAACTACCAGGATGCCCCACCTCGTCTGTAGAGTTCGAATTGATTTGGTACCAGCGCCCGACTGCCTCTATGACCCCACCGGTTGGCCCGTCCGCTCCAGGAGGAACTAAAGAAGCGATTGGATGATTTAAAAGCAAAGGATCTCATTCGTCCCAGTGTGTCTCCATGGGGAGCCCTGTTCTATTTACCAAGAAGAAAGATGGTAGTTGGCGCATGTGTATTGATTATCGTGCTCTTAATCGCTTAACCATCAAGAATAAGTATCCTCTCGCCTCGTATAGAAGATCTATTTGATCGGTTGAGAGGGCCAAGGTATTCTCAAAGATTGACCTTCAATCAGGTTATAATCAAATCCTGTCCGAAAGGAGGATATTGAGAAGACGGCATTCTCTACAAGGTATGGGCATTTTGAATTTAAAGTTATGTCTTTTGGACTAACGAACGCCTCTTTGCTTTCATGGAGACTATGAACAGGATGTTGCATGAATACGGATGATTTTGTGGTAGTCTTTATAGATGATATCTTGATATATTCAAAGACCAAGTGAACATGAGCGACACTCGAGGCTTGTGTTGGAAACACTAAGGAGCATAAATTTTATGCCAAACCAAAAGTGCGAGTTTTGGATGTCCAAGTGGATTTGGGCATGTCATCAATGATAAGGGAATCACAGATTGACCCAAGTAAGATTTCTACAGTGGTAGAATGGAAGACGCCAACCAACGCCAAAGAAGTGAGAAGCTTTCTGGCATGGCGGGATACTATCGGCGCTTTGTGCGGGATTTCTCCATTATTGCTAAACCCTTATCCGCACTCACGGAAGGATGTGAAGTTCAGGTGGGATGATGACTGTGAGCATAGTTTCCAAACCCTTAAGGAAAAGCTGGTGACCGCCCCTATCCTTACACTTCCCGAGCCTGGGAAGCGATTTACAGTGTACTCTGATGCGTCTCGGATTGGGTTGGGTTGTGTCCTTATGCAGGAAGGGAAGGTGATAGCTTATGCGTCAAGGCAGCTGAAGAAGCATGAACAGAATTACCCAACTCATGATTTAGAGTTGGCAGCTGTAGTGTTTGCCCTGAAACTTTGGAGGCATTATCTGTATGGTGAGGGTTGTGATGTTTTTACAGATCACAAGAGTCTTAAGTATATTTTCACTCAGAAAGATCTGAATTTAAGGCGTAGTGGTGGTGGAGCTAATTAAGGATTATGATCTATCTATTCAATACCATCCTGGAAAGGCAAATGTGGTGGCTGATGCTCTTAGTCGCAAGGCAACGCCCGCTACATTGGATTATCTCATTGCTGACTTTGACCGTATGGGTATATCATTTTGCTATGCGGGGACTGCACGTGTTGAAACACGGCCGATCTTGAGTCGGCCATTCAGGCGGGTGCGAGAGGCACAACAGAAGATCAATTATTGCAAAGGGTTCGAAAGCGGTTGGATTTGGGCAAGGACGGAGATTTCAGTTTGGATGGGTGTGGTGCGTTGCGGTTTAAGGGCCGCCTTTGCGTACCACAGAAAGCGAAGGTCAAGGATGACATTCTGAAAGAAGCACATCGCACTCGCATAATCGCTCATCCGGGTGAAACGAAGATGTATCGTGATCTAAAGCAGAATTTCTGGTGGAAAAGGATGAAGGTGGACATAGCTAATTATGTGGCCTCATGTGGTGTTTGTCAACAGGTGAAGGCGGAACATAAACGTCCTGCAGGGTTGTTGCAACCTTTAGAGATTCCGCAATGGCCGTGGGACGATATTTCTATGGATTTTGTAGTTGCATTACCCGGTCACCAAGGGGTAAGGATGCGATGTGGGTGGTAGTGGATCGTCTCGATGAATCTCGCACACTTTATACCAATTCGCTCTACTAACTCAGCAAGTGATTTAGCCCCCATCTATGTGCGGGAGATTGTGAGATTACATGGGGTGCCAAAGACCATCATTTCCGACAGAGATGCCAAGTTTGTCTCCAAGTTTTGGGAAAGTTTACAGAGTGCCTTGGGCACACAGCTCCGTCTGAGTACAACATTCCATCCACGCATGCACGGGTAGACGGCGTACTATCCGGACCACGGAGGACATGTTGCGGACTTGTGTTTTGTCTTGGAAGGGTAGCTGGAGGATCAATTGCCCTTAGCAGAATTTGCTTATAACAACAGCTATCATTCAAGCATAAAAGCCGCTCCGTTCGAGGTTTTGTATGGGCGTAGTGCAGTCCCCACTTTGTGGGAAGCCGTGGGTGAGAAGGCGATTTGGGTCCGGATTGGGTACAAAAGATCAGAGCGAGTGGCTCTGTGAGACAGAACCTATTATGACTCGAGCGAGCATGAAAAGTTATGCAGACGTGAGAAGAAGAGACTTGGAATTTGAAGTGGGGGATCAGGTGCTCTTGAAAGTGTCCCCCACTAAAGGTGTGGTGAGGTTCGGTACCAGAGGGAAACTTAGCCCAAGGTACATAGGACCATTCACGATCTTGGCTCGAATCGGGAAGTTGGCTTATCGTTTAGACCTGCCAGAGTCTATGCGTGGAGTTCACAATGTTTTTCATGTATCCATGCTGAGGAAGTATTTGCGAGATCCGGAGCTCATGTACCGCTAGAGCCTCTACACATAGAGCAAGATTTGACCTTTGAGTCAAAGCCAGTGCGGATCTTGGAGAAATCAGAGAAGGTTTTGAGAAACAAAACGCTGAAGTATGTTAAAGTTCTTTGGTCGCAGCAGTCCGAGAAAGAAGCCACCTGGGAGTTGGAGGCCCGCATGCGCGAGCAATATCCGGAATTATTCTCTACAGGTGCGTGTTGTGCTTTAAGTCTTTTTCGTATCCGTCCCTTGGCGTGGCTGGGTTAGAATTCGAGGACGAATTCTGTGTAAGGGGGGTAGAATGTAATGTCCCAAAAGCTCGAGAGGTTCGAGAAAGAGTTTCGGGAGGGACTTCTCAGTATTAGTAAAAGGATCAAAAGGAAAAAGTTGATTTTCGCAACTAGCAGGGTGAAAGCACGTTTTCGCCAACTGGCTTGGGCTCGCCCATCAGCCTTAGGTGGCGGCCAAGGGGGAAGGCACCACTTTTCCCCCAAACCCTAGCCGAGCCCCCACTCCCTTTGGCCGCCCCATCTCCTCTCCTTCCCCTTGCGCACCACCTCCCTTGCGCACCACCTCCTGGTTCCTCCCCCTTGCGCCCCAACCTCCTCCATTGCTGCGGCCTTGAGGAGAAGAAGCCCTCCTGCAGCCGGCCATAGAGGAAGAAAGGAGGGAAGAAAGGAGGGAGAAGAGAAGGAGAAGAGGAAGAGGAAGGATCGCCATCCGGGTTCGCCGGCAGCGTCGTCAAGGGTAACACGCTGTTCTTGAAGGATAATTAGTCTTGGGAGAGATTTTGGTTAGTCTTTGTTTAGATGGTAGTCGGCCTGCTGTAATGCAATTTTCGTCCAGTGGCTTGCGGGGTAAATTTCGTGTGGTTAGAGGATGAATCTGGAGTTTTGGTCTCCTAGAGAGTTGTAGGTTATTGTCTTAGCTTTCAGTGGCCGCCAAGTTCACTCAAATCCGATTAACGGTTAGAGAGTTATGATTTTTCTAAGTCTGCTGTTCCACTGCTCTGTCAGTATTTAGGCAGATTGTAGAAAACCAATTAAAAGTGATGGTTAAAGTGGAAATCTGAGAACCCCAGTATAACGAAAGTTGTAGATAATCCTTCTAGCTTTCAGGAAAACTAAAGATCATGAAATTCGGACGAACGTAGAGAAAGTTATGATAGTTTCAATGTTGCTGTCCAGAGACCCGACGTGAAAATTGATACTCTGTTGTTTAGATTGGTAGGACTAGGAAATGGCCGAATCAGAGAACCTCACCAACTAGGTTTAGAAGGGAATTCAATAACCTTTTCAGAATGTCCAAGATCACTCCATTTGGATTTCTGTACATTTAGTTATGATTTTTCGAAGGGGCTGTTCTCTGGAAAGGAAATCTGACAGCTAGCTTTAACGTTGGGGGTTGCGTTTAGTGGACAATGTACTCATGTTGTGTTTATGATTTCGTTATTAGGCCCTTATGGTAGCCTTAGCCTGTCTCAATTGTTGTCCAGGTGTGGGTTTGGCCCCGGGAGCAGTACCTCATTCCCGACATCCACCTTCGCACGGTTGAGGCAAGTGCATTGTTGTTTTGAATGATTGTCTAATTTGTGTGTTAATTGCTGTATGGATGCATTGCAAGATGGTATACTTAATGAATGCTTAAGTATGGTTATTGTTCAAATGATGCTCATGCTTTACTATGATTAAGTGATGTTGAATTTTGGTAATTTGATGATGATTACATGATAAGCATTTGCATAAAGATATCATGTTGAGGCTTGGTCACGTGGTGCCCAAGTATGTTTCCTTTGGAGATCCCGTCATGAATGTGACGGGCCGAGATCCTCACTCGTGGAGTGTGGGCTTGAGGTCCCGTTACTTGCGGAGTAACGGGCAATTGGTCCCTGTGCGTGCGCGCATGATGGCATGCAAGTATCGGCGGCGGTCGCATACTCGACATCAGTGTAATGTACACGTAAAGTTAAAGATAAAGTCCTTGAGCATTGCATTTGCATATGAGATGTTTTTAATGTTAATTTCCCTTTATATGTGTGTTATTGCCATGGTTTCTTAATGTACTTGCTGAGTCTATGGACTCACTCTTGCTTTATTGTTGTTTAGGTACCCGAGACAAGAATGACATGCATGGGGGAAATTAGGCTGCTAGTCACACACATACCACATGAACTAAATAAGGATGATTGATCTTCAGAGAGTTATTGATCTTTGAATAATATGATTTGTCTTATGCTATGGATTAAATGTAATAATGAGGAGTAGTGGAATGTTATACCTCTCTAGTTATGATGGTTTCTTAGCATGTTTCTGATTATTCTTTGATGATTTGGAATGGAAGTTTAATTAATATTTGATTATTCTGTGTGTTGGAACCTTCATGTAATTAACTTTACAAGGGAGGTTCTGCCGAAATTTTTATTAGAGTTGTCCTCTTTAGAGTTATTGGAGTTGTTTAGTAGCATTCCAGGCTCATGACGAACCTGGGTGTTACATATTTATTATAGGCGGAGTGACCTCGGGATTGGTTTCACCTTCTTTACCTTCCAACTTGTCGCAACACGAAAGGGGCAAGTACAGTTTGAGTCAACTTGATGGGTGTTGTTCAAATTTGGTTATATGATTATGACATGGTTAAATCTGATGATGTATGAGTATTTCCATTCTTTACATACTTCCATTTTTCATTGATATCAATTGCTAGCATGAAAGAATTCATTCATTTCACTACATTCCTTTCAAGCATTCATGCTTAACCCACGGGAGTGGGAATTGAGATCCCCATATTTCCAATATGGGCAACTAGATCCCTGTATGAAAGATTCTTCGTACGGGCTTTGGATCCCCGCATTTTGATAATGCGGGCCTGAGTAAACACCAACGGGTGTTACACTGGCTATACCGGTATATGCAGAAGAGAAGTGGAGACATATGCACTTTGCATCGCATTCATAATATATTCATATGTACGTGATAATTTGAGAATGATTTGTATTTGATTCATTCTTTCTTATGTCATTCATTTGTACTTGCTGAGTCTTGGACTTACTCTTGCCAATTTTGTTTTAGGTGAACCTTGAGGACGACACGAATTCGGCGGGAGTAGACCACATGGAGAAATTCACTCTATCACATACTTCATCAATTAAATAATAATTCTATGGCTACCTTTTTTTGAAAACTATGGATTGTAATAATTGACTTCATGGTGCTTTTCTTGTTCGTTCTTAAACTTTATACATGCTAGCTGACGATTTAAACTTTTCTGGACGTAGTCCTGATATTGTTCCTATTGAATGCAATGTTATAAACTAAAATTTAGAATCTACATGCTTGCTGAGATGTAGGTTAATTAAGTGAACATAATGGCTATGTGACGAAGTTTAGTTGTCATTAGTTGTTGAATTGTTGAAAACAAATCGTAGTGTTGTTTGGTGTTAATAGTTTAGGTTGCATCTTGGCTTCCGCATAGACAGGGTGTTACAGTTGGTATTAAAGTGGGCATTAGGTCTGTGGTATTTAAATTTTAACCCACTTGCTTATTCAATTAAAAATTTGACACACTGGTGCACAGTTTGTAACACCCTGGCTATCTGGAAGCCAAAATGTTACCTAAAGAATCTAACATACATCCATAATCATAAGAATTGATGCAATAATCCAAGTTAATGAAAAGAAAGAGGACCGCTCAACAGGCAATAGATGCACACATATAATCTGAACCTATGCAAGTCAAAAACCACAGCGGAAAACTAAACATCCATAACCAAACGGGAGGTGTCATCCACATGTGACCTCAATTATTACAGTTAATCTCTAAACAAATAAAGGAATTCAACCAGGTTCTATTATTGAAACTGGAATATGATGTTGTTTGTTTAGTGCATGTCTACTCCCTCCCAATAGAGTCATCATTAACGGCCACCTAAAACAGAACAACAAACAAGAGTGAGTCCGGGACTCAGCAGGTACAACGAATACAAGAACATACTTCATGTAGAAACATGGGACAAAAGAAATATCTGAAAGAAAGAACTGTAATGCATGGATGCCATGAATTGGTTGGACTGCACTCGTGCTTATACCGGTATAGCTAGTGATACACCCGTCGGTGTTCACTTAAGCCCGTATTTATCGAAATACGTGGATCCAAAATACCGTATGAAGAACGTTTCATACGGGTGTCCAAAACTGCCCACATTGGAATGGTGGGACTTCACTTGCCCATACTGGAATTGATGGGACTTCAGACTCCACTCCCGTGGAGCTCCACTCCCGTGGACGGAACATGAACATGATTGTACGAATAAATTTATGAACAATGGTTAATATCATCTCCCCACATATGAAAGAGCGTACACAAAGAACATAATCATCATAACCTTCTTGTCTACCATAACCTCCACTCCCGTGGATGGCACATGAACATTTAAGCTTCTCACATATCAATATAACACCATACCAATCAACGAGCATCTGGGGTTTACAAATCACACATAAGTCATTGTACTTGCCTTTAGCGTTACGATGCGTTGGGAGGCAACAAAGAAGCCGCTAACCTTGGCACCTCACCCCCTACACCAAAGTTACTCAATAAGAACCAAGTCATCAAGACACTACTCGCATCGCCCTAACTCATACCCCAATTCCACCATCTAAATTGTACCCGTTACTTGAGTTAAACCACTTTCTAGCAGAAAGCCTACATGGACAGCAGCGGTATAAATAGCATAAATTTTGCTCTAAAACTCAAAAAGGGGTGTTCTCAGATTTGTTTGAAAGGTAATGAAATTATCTACAACAACCTAGTTGGTGGAAATCTCGAATTCTATATGTATCAACCTCCACAAGACCAATAAACAATTTCTGTCAGAACTACCAGCGAATTCTGGACAGCAGCACGGAAAATACCATAACGTCTAATTGGCTAAACCAAACTTTGTGTTCTTTATCAATATCAAAAGCTAAGACCAACACCTACAATAACCTAGTTGGGTGAAAGCCCTGAATTTTCCATTAACACAGTCATATTTTAAAAGCCAACTTGACAGTTTATTATCGTTAGGATTCTGGACAGCAGAAACTAAAACGACCATAACTTTTGATCCGTATGTCGGAATCAGGTGTTCTTGGCGGACACCGAAAGCTAAGAACAATACCTAAATATCTCTAGGAGATCAAAACTTCTAATTCGGCCTCTAAGAACCCAAAATTGACCACGCAAGAATCTGGACAGAACTGACTCTCTAATCGCAGCAATTCGATCTAATCAAAGATGATCAATTTCACATCTACCACTAATCAAACGATGAGGATCAGCATCCGTTACCCTTGCAGCACCCAGGACGGAGGCGGATGAACTTTGGAGATGATGATCTTCCTCCCCCACACTGTTGGATTATGTGGGCCAAGCCCATACAATAAGAATAATTCCTAAATTAAATCTCAAAGGCCCACACATGCAAAGGAAGGTTGCATGTGAACCTTAGTACCATATTGCTAGTTCTAGGAGAGGAAGACCACTTTAAAGGGATGGTGCACTCCTAGCCACTTGAGGCATGTGTGGGAGAGAACTAGAGGATCACACGCGCGCGCTCGCTCGGCTCGCCTCGCCGGGCCGGGCCGGGCGGGTGGCGCGGGCGCACGGCACCTGCGTGAATGGTCCGCAAAAATCGGCGTCAGGTGCTTGCGCAGACGCGGTTTTATCTTTTGCTGTTTTGTGTGGCGGTGAATGTAACAGCCCTAACTTAGGGTTTGTATTTCAAATGTAAAATTTTGAGGAGAAATAAAAACTTTTGTTATCTCATCAAATCATTTGGTAGTTTTCCAAATTTTCCCTAGCAATCTCCATTTTCTAGAATTAAATTCTTGTGAATGGAAATTGTTGTCATCAAATTATTAGCCTTCAAACTTGTGATCATCCTCTGCAATTATTTTTCCTAGCATCTTGATCATCCTATCTACCTCCCTGAATTATCTCACAATTTTTAGATTTTATTTGCTATTTCAAATGGCCAAGTCAACCTAGTTTGAAATCTGGTCAAACTTCTGTTCAGCAGCTTGTGAATTTTATTGGGAGAAATCCAATGCATGAAAACTCCTGGAAAAATTTCACAAGGTGGTTCTCTGTTCCAGTTAGCTTCCATAAAAATTTCGAAATTTTTGGAGCCCTGGAGCTATCTCTAAAAATTTCCCAAAACCTCTCTGTCTTTTAAATCGAATTCTGAAAACACTGTTTGTCGGGCCCGAACCACACTTGGGCTCGAGTCCGACCGCACTAATGGACTCGGTCGCGTCAACTAATCGCACCGCCCGAATCCAATCAATCGTGACCGTCCGATGAAGTTCGAACGATCCATGTCGCGTGCGCAACCGACCTGTCCGAATGCATACACCAATCCCAGCCGTCCATTTCAGATCCAACGGTCGGTGCGTTGCTGATCAAATCAAACCACCGGTTCGCACCGCTTCGTCCGTCGCTGACAGGTGGACCCTACCTATCAGATTCGCCCTCGTCTTCTCCGCACCACACGAGCTCGCGGCGTTCGCGCATGGGTGCCACGTACCTGCCACGCGCCACCTATTTGCCCTCGTGTCCGTCAGTGGAGCATCGCGAGCTTTATAACCTCACCGCACTCATTCATTCATCGTTTCTTCGCTCTCTCACTTTCTCCGCCCGCTTCTGCTTTCGCCGCGAAGAGGACGAAGGTAGCGCCGCTGTGTTAGCGCCGCCTTGATTCTCGCAACCACGCCACCGTGATCCACGCCGACGCCGCCTCCATTTTGCCCAACTCGGGTCCTTGGCGTCCGATGGATCACCGAGGCGGTATCGCTGCCTCGCCTCCGGCGATCTCGCCCCGCAAGCTCGTTTGTGATCGGTGAGTTTCTAGCTCCGCCAACTAGTCCCTTAGGATCGCATCGATGCAATCAATCTAACGGTGGGCTTATTTACGCCTTTTGTGCATCGTTGCGCGCGTGCGACCAATTCTTCTCAAGCTCGGTTTCCGCCACCGTGAAATTCCGCCACCTCGAGCTTTCTTCGTCGGCGTTATCGTGTGCTTCTTGCTCCCGGTGTTGGGGCGAAGCTTGCGCACCTTCCGAGTCTTCTAGAAGCTTGTCGCGTCCTCTCGCGAAGCCGCATCTTCTTCTCCGCCTCCGTTCGCCGCCGCCGCGCGCATCCCCGTGGTCCGCGTCACCGTCATCGAGTTCGTGAGATCTTCGCGAACCCGAAGGTATCACTCACTCGCCGTAAACCCGCCGGTTAGCAAGTTGATTCTGCGCGCCGCGCCGCTGTCCCGTCTTGCGCGCGGTGAGCGCCGGTGGAGTTAGTTTAGCGCTAATCTTGTTTAGCCCGAGTCTCGATTTGTGGGCCTCTCTGCTTAATCGCGTTTAGAAATCCTTTAATCCACCCGTTATTTGTTCTCTCGAGTCACCGCCATGTGGGTCCATGCCGTCGATTAGGGTGTGTAGCTCGTTATACGTTTTCTCCGTCGGGAAGCGTATTTCTCGTGTGTATATGTTAGAAGTACACCTTGATAAGTCAAAGGCGTATTCTTAGAATACGCCGACGCCACTTTCGGCGCAATCTGTTCGTCAAGACTTTTCGGGCCATCGATGTGAGGGCTAGTGGTCAGGTGCGAAATGGAATTAGTGCATTATAGATTTGGAAATGATTTAGTATTTCTGGTTTATGTTTTCTGTTGAGCTGATAATTCAATTAAACTTGTAAAATGCATAACTAATTCAATTTTTATCCAAATCGCATGAGACCAGTGCTGTTCATTTTCATTTTAATTGTGCTATTTATTAAAATTAGTCTCAACCTTGTCTCTGTAGCAAAAATCTGTTAATTAATTAAATGGTGTTTTATGTATTTTTCCAAGTTAGAAAATTCATATCTTTTTCAATAATTGTCCAAATCCAAGAAACCAACTCAGTAAATTTTCATTTTTAGTGTGCTAATTATCAGGTTAGGTTTTAGATACTGTTTTTGTTCATGAAAATTTGTTAAGTAATTAGCTAGTGTTTTCATGTGTATTGTTAGCTTGGAAAATTCTTAGAAAATTCATAACCACTTAAAATGAATTGTTCTCTGTTTCTAAAATTTTGTTATATCATGCTTAAGCTGCTGTGTGAGTTTTAGTATGTTTGTTTGCTGTTGCATATTTGATTTTTGCCGGTGTTATTCGTTCTTATTCGCTGTTTTGTTCAATCGTTAGGATTCGATATTTGCGGCAACCCCGAGAACGACCCTCCGCAACAACTTGAGCAACAGCAGCCAGGCAAGCAGTTTGATCATGATAATCCCAGTATTTTAAAGTCTAATATTTTGTTTCAATTTGTATGTATGCATCGCTTAGTTTGTGTTAAATTGATTAGTTAAATCAGAGTTTGCATATCCCGTAGACAAAATATTGACCTCTACTACCGAGCCTAGGTTATTTCTTTGTGATCGAGGTCGCCGGATGATCTCTTATCACTTAGTAGATCCGGTCAACTTGCTTAGACATGCTTAGCTATCGGTAGAATCAAGGCGGTTATCGACTTAGTCGGTAACCTTGATCACACAAAATTTACTACAACTTTATGTTTCAAAGATTTCGCTTTGTTTAATTGCAAAACTAAAAATGAAAACAAAAATGATTTGGACGCGCACAATGGTAAGATTGGTGTGATCTTTTGGGTGTGATCGAAAGGTGCCCGGTCAATTAAGGACCGAACATCTTGTGAGTGAATTTTTATCCAGCATTTCGCGTGCTAACCACACTAGAGTATATGGGACCTCTCTTGACCTAGTACTTTGGCGTGTATTGGCTCCGGTCGCAGGAGGTCGCAGGAGGGATGGAGGTGGGAGCATGGTAGTTGTCCAAAAGCTTTATCCCGAGTGGGTAGTTGTCTTTCGGCTTTACCATGTAAGCGTATGGGTTTCTATCCATACGAGCGGCTCGTAGTTAATACACAATATTGGAACAAGTCTCGAGGACTTAGCTGTGCGGCATATCTTCTAAGTGTGCTTTGGCTTAAAGGCGGTCCAAGTGTGGGTATAGATGGTACACCTGCGCAGGTTAAAAACTATTCGAATAGCCTCGCCCTAGGTGATGGACACGCTTGGGTAAGCTTTTCAAGAGTTAGACTACAACATTTAAATTAAAACTTGATGGGTGGTACGAATCGGGATTCGTGCTATTGTAGTGGTGACTATTGGGATAGTCACTTCTAGGTGGTTTATCTTTCGCTTTTGTTATTAATATCCTTCTCGTTATTTCAATCTTAAAAATGAATTGCAAACTTGCCTTTAAAACAGTATACCTTATTGCAAATGAAAATTGGCTTTATGCAAATGAAACATATGGCCTCCACTAAATAAGCCTGCATGTAGCTTATGAATAGGTCTGCTAGTTCACACGTCGGTCTTGCGGGTACAAAGACAATCTTTGTACTCGTGTGCTTTGCTTAATGTTTTTGTTGCGAGAGGAAGAAGGTGAGCCCCAAGGGCCTCACTTCGTGAGTCAGTGTTGCCGTTTCGTGACGACTAGGCTTGGCGGTCCTGGCGGATGCCTTGTGGGTTGGAGGCACGATTGGCTTTGTTTATAGCCATCTTATGGCACTTTTGCTTCCACCGTCGTTCTTGTTTATTTGTGTATCTTGGCACATCCGGCCTTTGTCCGTAATAACTCTACTATTTGTTTATCTTCCGCTTGGTAGTGTGGTGTTTGGACTCTATGTTTGGAATGGAGTTGATGTCTAATTTTGTACCGAGGTGTGTATACTTTGCTCGAAGTATACATATCTCGAGGATCAGTTTATTTGATTTGTGATGCTAGAACCAGGAGGTTGGTTAAGCATTACAAGCCAAATAAACTGGGGTCCTCACAAAGTTGGTATCAGAGCCATTCTGACCGTAGCAACCCAAGCATAGTCGTCTTTAGGATATTTTGAAAAAGCTTAATTTCAAAGTATAAAAAGGGTTTATGAAAACCTAGGCAGATTCTCATATTTTACTCCTTACCTATCTTAGCCTTCTACTCTCATCTTACTCTAATTTGAGTTTAAAACTTGGTTTCTCTCTTTCCTTTCAAAAGATAGTTACTACCGGTAGAATCAGTCTTTGGGAGAACCATAGAGAATTAGTCTAATTAAAAATTTGTGGGGCTATAAGGGTAAGATATATGTGAGTTTGCTAAGTGTCTGATTTTTGTCAATTGGTTTTGTAACTTAAAAGTCTTGTGTTTGTTTTGTGCTTTGTTAGTAAGTTATTTGCGTGAGGTTGTCGACTTCTTGTTTTCCGCTATTGTTAACTTGTCTTAGTGAAACAGATGGCCGGAGAACGCGTGGCGATCAAGAGGTGGTCATGATGAGGAGCTTCCCCCTCCTCCGACCATGGCTGAGGTGCTCGCTCAGATCGAGCGAAACCGCATGGACCAGACGCGCATCTTGGAGGTTATTGCTAGGAATACCTCCACTCCTGCCGGTGGTGGCGGCCACCAGACTCGCGGGGGACTTGCAGAGTTCCTCCGTACGCACCGCCGACTTTCTCCGCTCGAGGATCCTCTCGATGCGGATGATTGGTGCGCGCATGGTTGAGCGGAAGCTCAACATAGCTCGATGCGAGCACGGATAAGGCACTCTTCGCGTCCCACCACCTGAGGGCGCGGCACTCTCATGGTGGGAGAACTATCTCGCCATGCACCCGCGGGCCATGTGGTCGCGTGGGAGGAGTTCAGTCGACTTTCGTCGGGCCCACATCCCCGATGGCCCGATGAAGTGAAGAAGAAAGAATTCTCGCGCTCAAGCAAGGGCGCAAATGCGTGACGGAGTATCTATACGAGTTTAATCATCCGCTCGTTATGCTCGGGAGAGGTGGCCTCGGATGAGGCTAAGCAGAGAAGTTTATGGATGGCTTGTCCGAGGAGCCGCAGGACAAGCTATCTATTGTGGACTTCTCTGACTTTCAGGCCTTGTTAGATAAGGCCATTGTTGCTGAGCATAAGGCAAAGGCGCTGGGCGAGTCCCGCAAGCGCAAATGGGAGGCACATCAGTCTACTCACACCAGCCTCACTCGTCCTCGGTGGGCGAGCACCAGTGGCCCGTTCTTTTGCTCCACCGCGCCGAGGCCATCTGCACCAGCTCCCGTCCACCGCAGCCGTGTTTCAGCCACGTGCGCTGCGATCCAAGACAGAGCGGCCTCCGCAATCCGGCGGCGAGGTTACTTGTTTCGCCGCCACAACAAGGGCCATTATGCGAATGCTCGCCCTCGAGTGTTGCAGCAGCCCCTCGTCCTAATGGAGGACGCGGCGAGAGTGGTCATCCACCGACTGAAGATGATCCGAAGACCCGAGTGCGGCAATGGTCGAGTCAACCACCTTTCAGCTGAGGAGGCTCAGGAGGCGCCAGATGTCGTGATGGGTACACTTCTTGTTAATTCTCGTCCTGCTGCAGTATTATTTGATTCTGGAGCATCGCATTCTTTTATTTCAAGATCATTTGCTGCTGCTAGTGGTCTTCACTGTGTTCCTTTGGGAGTTCCTTTGCTCATCCGCTCTCCGGGGTCGGAGATGAGAGCTGATTTACAGTGTCGGGATGTTCCTCTCATAGTCAAAGGAGTGGAGTTTTTGGCAAACCTTATTCTGCTCAGTTCCGCGAGCCTGGATGCGATTCTTGGCATGGATTGGTTGTCCCAACACTTGGGACAAATCGATTGTGCCAGGAAGATTGTCTATCTCACCACTTCTTCAAAGCGGCAGTCGGATTTTCGCGCAGCCTTCAGGGGCGCATCTATGTGCGATGAAGCGAAGCCACCTTGCAAATTCGTGGATGTTCCCATAGTATCGACTTTGTGGATGTCTTTCCAAGACTTGCCCGGATGCCTCGGTTCGAGATCTGGAGTTTGTTATCGAGTTGCTGCCCTGCATCGCCCGATTTCAAGGCGCCAGATCGGATGCCTCCCAATGAGCTAGAAGAATTGAAGAAGCGGCTTGGTGAGCTCCAAGCAAAGGGTTTCATCCGTCCCGCATCTCCTTGGGGTTGTCCGTGATCTTTGTGAAGAAGAAGGACAAGACTTTGCGCATGTGTGTTGATTACCGTCCTCTCAATGAGGTGAGGTGAAGAACAAATATCCTCTGCCCCGCATTGATGATCTATTTGATCAGTTGACTGGAGCCCAGGTGTTCTCAAAGATTGATTTGAGAATGGGGTATCATCAGTCGAGGATCGATTCGAGGATATTCAAGACGGCTTTCACTACTCGTTATGGGCTGTACGAGTACACCGTCATGTCTTTCGGTTTAACCAATGCTCCAGCTTTGTTCATGAACTTAATGAATTCAGTATTCATGGAGTTTTTGGATAAATTTGTGGTGGTCTTTATTGATGATATTCTTATCTATTCCAAGACTGAAGCCGAGCATGCTGAGCATCTGAAGATTGTTTTGGGCAAATTGCGGGAGCACCAGCTATATGCGAAGTTCAGCAAATGTGAGTTCGTTGAAGGAAGTGGCATTCTTGGGCCATGTTCTTTCTACCGAGGCATAGTGTGGATCCCAAAGGTCGGCGACGTTCTATCTTGGGGCCACCAAGTCGATCATCGATGTGCGGAGTTTTCTTGGTTTAGCGGGCTACTACCGCGCTTCATCGAGAACTTCTCCAAGATCGCAGCCGATGACCGAATTGCTCAAGAAGGACAAGAAGTTTGTGTGGTCCTCTGCTTGTGATGAGAGCTTTGGGAGCTCAAACAACGATTGACTTCACTCCGCCTTACTCTTCCCGATATCCATAAGAGCTTCGATATTTATTGCGATGCCTCTCGTCAGGGACTTGGATGTGTTCTTATGCAGGAAGGCAAGGCAGTTGCCTATGCATCCAGGCAGTTGAGACCTCACGAGCTCAATTACCCCACCCATGATTTAGAGTTGGTCTGCATGTGGTGCATGCACTCAAGATTTGGCGGCATTATCGATCGGAATCATTGTGAGGTGTATTCCGATCACAAGAGTTTGAAATACTTGTTCACTCAGCCAGATCTGAACCTCAGGCAGAGGAGATGGCTAGAATTAATCAAAGATTATGACATGGGTATTCAGTATCACCCTGGCAAGGCCAATGTGGTTGCTGATGCACTTAGCCGAAAGGTATACTGCAATACTTTAATGATCCAAGAGCAACAGCCTGCACTTCTTGCAGAATTTCAGCGTCTCAACTTGGGTTTGGTTGAACATGGTTCCCTTGCTGCCTTGGTTGTGCAACCGACCTTGGTGGATCAAATCAAGGCAGCACAACAATCAGATGATGGTGTGGGAAAAATCAAGCAGAATATCAGGAATGGATCAGCCAAGTGTTTCACAGAAGATGAGCACGGTGTTGTGTGGTTTGGGCAGCGTCTTGTGGTCCCAAAGGTCCCAGAGTTGCGGGATTTGATTCTTCAGGAGGCCCATGGTTCGCCTTTGTCCATCCATCCGGGGCCACTAAAATGTACCAAGATCTGCGTCGAGATTCTCGTGGACTCGCATGAAGCGAGATTGCGTGTTCGTGGCCGATGTGACATATGTTGTCGCGTCAAGGCGAGCATCGGCGTCAGCGAGTCTTCTTCACCCTTGCCTATACGAGTGGAAGTGGGATTCGAGGTATGGACTTTATCACCGGTCCGCCTGTACTTCTTCGGGAAGGATGCTATCCGGGTTGTTATCGATCGATTGACGAAGGTAGCGCACTTCCCGCCAAGATTTACCACTCTCGGTGTCGATCGATTGTCGATCTCTATATCTCCGCATTGTGAGCTTGCATGGTGTGCCACGAACGATTGTGTCGATCGTGGCTCTCTTTTCACTTCTCGCTATGGCACGCTTCTACGAGAAGCCATGGGGACCCGTCTTTCTTTCATTTCGACCTATCATCCTCGGGATCGATGGTCGACGGAGCGAGTCAACCAAGTTCTTGAAGATATGCTCCGTGCTTGTGTTCTTTCCTATGGGAAGAATTGGGAGATGTGCCTACCGCTTGCCGAAGTTCTCCTACAACAACGACTTCCAGGCTAGTCTCGGTATGGCACCGCTTGAGGCTTTGTATGGGAGGCGATGCGAGAACCCCATTGAACCGGTCGAGACCGGGAGAGACAGTTCTTTGGCTCGATTCCATCAATGAGGAAAGTCAAGTGCGATTGATTCGTGAGCACTTGCGCGTGGCTCGATCCGAGCGTAAGAGCTATGCGGTCGGCGTCGCCGTGAGTTGAGTTTCCAGCCCAATGACTTTGTGTATCTCAACGTCTCGCCTCGAAGGGACATCGTCGTTTGTCAAGGGCAATCGGCTCCTCGATATGTCGGGCCATATCGCATCATCAAGAAAGTGGGAGCTGTTGCATACAAGTTGGAGTTGCCACTAGACTTGAAGGGTGCATGATGTTTTCCATGTGTCACAATTGAAGAAGTGCCTCCGTATTCCATTGAGGAAACACCATTGGAAAATATCGATGTGCGGAAGATCTGTCTTATCGTGGCGTCCGTTCGTATCCTCGAAGAAGCTGAACGAAGAACGAGGAACCGTGTGATCAAGTTCCTCAAAGTTCAGTGGTCAAACCACTCCGAGGATGAAGCCACTTGGGAGCGGGAAGATCGTCTCCGAGCAGATTACCCATCCTTCTTCTCCCAGTGATCAGAATCTCGGGGCGAGATTCCTGGAAGGGGGGGAGATTTGTAACAGCCCTAACTTAGGGTTTGTATTTCAAATGTAAAATTTTGAGGAGAAATAAAAACTTTTGTTATCTCATCAAATCATTTGGTAGTTTTCCAAATTTTCCCTAGCAATCTCCATTTTCTAGAATTAAATTCTTGTGAATGGAAATTGTTGTCATCAAATTATTAGCCTTCAAACTTGTGATCATCCTCTGCAATTATTTTTCCTAGCATCTTGATCATCCTATCTACCTCCCTGAATTATCTCACAATTTTTAGATTTTATTTGCTATTTCAAATGGCCAAGTCAACCTAGTTTGAAATCTGGTCAAACTTCTGTTCAGCAGCTTGTGAATTTTATTGGGAGAAATCTAGTGCATGAAAACTCCTGGAAAAATTTCACAAGGTGGTTCTCTGTTCCAGTTAGCTTCCATAAAAATTTCGAAATTTTTGGAGCCCTGGAGCTATCTCTAAAAATTTCCCAAAACCTCTCTGTCTTTTAAATCGAATTCTGAAAACACTGTTTGTCGGGCCCGAACCACACTTGGGCTCGAGTCCGACCGCACTAATGGACTCGGTCGCGTCAACTAATCGCACCGCCCGAATCCAATCAATCGTGACCGTCCGATGAAGATCGAGCGATCCATGTCGCGTCTTGCAACCGACTGTCGAATGCATACACCAATCCCAGCCGTCCATTTCAGATCCAACGGTCGGTGCATTGCTGATCAAATCAAACCACCGGTTCGCACCGCTTCGTCCGTCGCTGACAGGTGGACCCTACCGGTCAGATTCGCCCTCGTCTTCTCCGCACCTCACCGGAGCTCGCGGCGTTCGCGCATGGGTGCCACGCACCTCGCCGCGCCACCTATTTGCCCTCGTGTCCGTCCGTGGAGCATCGCGAGCTTTATAACCTCACCGCACTCATTCATTCATCGTTTCTTCGCTCTCTCACTTTCTCCGCGCTTCTGCTTTTTGGCGCGAAGAGGACGAAGGTAGCGCCGCTGTGTTAGCGCCGCCCTTGATTCTACAACCACGCCACCGTGATCCACGCTCGACGCCGCCTCCATTTTGCCCAACCCGGGTCCTTGGCATCCAGTGGATCACCAGGGGCGTATCGTCGTCTCGCCTCCGGCGATCTCGCCCCGCAAGCTCGTTTGTGATCCGGTGAGTTTCTAGCTCCGCCAACTAGTCCCTTAGGATCGCATCGATGCAATCGAATCTAACGGTGGGCTTATTTACGCCTTTTGTGCATCGTTGCGGGCGTGCGACCCATTCTTCTCAAGCTCGGTTTCCGCCACCGTGAAATTCCGCCACCTCGAGCTTTCTTAAATCGGCGTTATCGTGTGCTTCTTGCTCGGTGTTGGCGCTGCTTGCTTGCGCGCACCTTCCGAGTCTTCTAGAAGCTTGTCGCGTCCTCTCGCGAAGCCGCATCTTCTTCTCGCCTCAGTTCGCGCGCCACCGCCACGGCATCCCCGTCGCGTCCGCGTCACCGTCATCGAGTTCGTGAGATCTTCGCGAACCCGAAGGTATCACTCACTCGCCGTAAACCCGCCGTTAGCAAGTTCATTCTTGGCGCGCGCGCCGTCCGTCTTGCGCGCGGTGAGCCGCCGGTGGAGTTAGTTTAGCGCTAATCTTGTTTAGCTTTGAGTCTCGATTTGTGGGCCTCTCTGCTTAATCGCGTTTAGAAATCCTTTAATCCAGCCGTTATTTGTTCTGAGTCACCGCCATGTGGGTCCATCTTTGTCGATTAGGTCTGTAGCTCTGTTATACGTTTTCTCTGCCGGAAGCGTATTTCTGCGTGTGTATATGTTAGAAGTACACCTTGATAAGTCAAAGGCGATTCTTAGAATACGCCGACGCCACTTTCGTGAGCAATCTGTTCGTCAAGACCTTTATTTGGGCCGCTGTCGATGTGAGCTAGGCTGGCTGTGGTGCGAAATGGAATTAGTGCATTATAGATTTGGAAATGATTTAGTATTTACGGTTTATGTTTTCTGTTGGTGATAATTCAATGAAACTTGTAAAATGCATAACTAATTCAATTTTTATCCAAATCGCATGAAACCAGTGCTGTTCATTTTCATTTTAATTGTGCTATTTATTAAAATTAGTCTCAACCTTGTCTCTGTAGCAAAAATCTGTTAATTAATTAAATGGTGTTTTATGTATTTTCCAAGTTAGAAAATTCATATCTTTTCAATAATTGTCCAAATCCAAAAAACCAACTCTGTAAATTTTCATTTTTAGTGTGCTAATTATCAGGTTAGGTTTTAGATACTGTTTTTGTTCATGAAAATTTGTTAAGTAATTAGCTAGTGTTTTCATGTGTATTGTTAGCTTGGAAAATTCTTAGAAAATTCATAACAACTTAAAATGAATTGTTCTCTGTTTCTAAAATTTTGTTATATCATGCTTAAGCTGCTGTGTGAGTTTTAGTATGTTTGTTTGCTGTTGCATATTTGATTTTTGCCGGTGTTATTCGTTCTTATTCGCTGTTTTGTTCAATCGTTAGGATTCGATATTTGCGGCAACCCCGAGAACGACCCTCCGCAACAACTTGAGCAACAGCAGCCAGGCAAGCAGTTTGATCATGATAATCCCAGTATTTTAGAGTCTAATATTTTGTTTCAGCTGTATGTATGCATCGCTTAATTTGTGTTAAATTGATTAGTTAAATCGTAGTGCATATCCTCGTAGACAAAATATTGACCTCTACTACCGAGCCTAGGTTATTTGTTTGTGATCGAGGTCGGGATGATCTCTTATCACTTAGTAGATCCGGTCAACTTGCTTAGACATGCTTAGCTATCGGTAGAATCAAGCGGTTATCGACTTAGTCGGTAACCTTGATCACACAAAATTTACTACAACTTTATGTTTCAAATTTTTCGCTTTGTTTAATTGCAAAACTAAAAATGAAAACAAAAATGATTTGGGCGCGCACAATGGTAAGATTGGTGTGATCTTTTGGGTGTGATCGGAAAGGTGCCCGGTCAATTAAGGACCGAACATCTTGTGAGTGAATTTTTATCCAGCATTTCGCGTGCTAACCACACTAGAGTATATGGGACCTCTCTTGACCTAGTACTTTGGCGTGTATTGGCTCCGGTCGCAGGAGGTCGCGGGAGGATGGAGGTGGGAGCATGGTAGTTGTCCAAAAGCTTTATCTGAGTGGGTAGTTGTCTTTTCGGCTTTACCATGTAAGCGTATGGGTTTCTATCCATACGAGCGGCTCGTAGTTAATACACAATATTGGAACAAGTCTCGTAGGACTTAGCTGTACAAATACCTTCGAAGTGTGCTTTGGCTTAAAGGCGATGCAAGTGTGGAGTGCGATGGTACACCCTGCGAGGTTAAAACTATTCGAATAGCCTCGCCCTAGGTGATGGACACGCTTGGGTAAGCTTTTCAAGAGTTAGACTACAACATTTAAATTAAAACTTGATGGGTGGTACGAATGCGGGATTCGTGCTATTGTAGTGGTGACTATTGGGATAGTCACTTCTAGGTGGTTTATCTTTCGCTTTTGTTATTAATATCCTTCTTGTTATTTCAATCTTAAAATGAATTGCAAACTTGCCTTTAAAGCAGTATTACCTTATTGCAAATGAAAATTGGCTTTATGCAAATGAAACATATGGCCTCCACCAAATAAGCCTGCATGTAGCTTATGAATAGGTCCGCTAGTTCACACGTCGGTCTTGCGGGTACAAAGACAATCTTTGTACTCAGTGCTTTGCTTAATGTTTTGTTGCAGAGGAAGAAGGTGAGCCCCAAGGGCCTCACTTACGTGAGTCGTGTTGCCGTTTCGTGGGCGACTAGGCTTGGCGGTCCTGGCCGGATGCCTTGTGGGTTGGAGGCACGCGATTGGCTTTGTTTATAGCCATCTTATGGCACTTTTGCTTCATTGTCGTTCTTGTTTATTTGTGTATCTTGGCACATCGGCCTTTGTCGTAATAACTCTACTATTTGTTTATCTTCCGCTTGGTAGTGTGGTGTTTGGACTCTATGTTTGGAATGGAGTTGATGTCTAATTTTGTACCGAGGTGTGTATACGCTACGAAGTATACATATCTCGAGATCAGTTTATTTGATTTGTGATGCTAGAACCAGGAGGTTGGTTAAGCATTACAAGCCAAATAAACTGGGGTCCTCACAGTGAATCCGGATCGGTTATGAGACTAATCCGTTTCGGTTACGAGTTATGGAGACTGTGCAGGCGTCTTGATCACACGTCCTGATTCTTCCATAAATACTGAATCGCCGCCTCCATACAGTAGATGAAAATATCAATCTAGGGTTTTCGCCTCTTCCATTGTACTGCGCCGTCCCACGTAGTCTACTCCGTCCCGTTCGCCGAAGTGCACTGCCGTTTGGGAGAGCAGGTCTCCGGAACCGTCGCCTTTGAAGTTCTGCACCGGGAGAGGGCGAATAAGGTTTTTGGGAAGCGCTCTGCGCGACTGCTTGCTGTAGCTCTGGCTCGTCTTCCTCGACGTTCAGCTTCGGCGAATCGCCATCGACTTTGTGTTATCCACACCGTGCCTGCAGTGTCAACATCGACAAACCGATCATAACAGAATCATCGGTACGTAACAGTCATTTTCTCCATTTTAGATCTGTTCATGTTCTTTTTCCTGGTTGACATGTCTAGATCTGTTATGCCTGTAATGGTTCTGTTATTTTGCGTGCATGATGTCATGATTAATTTATGGAATAAATTGAACCTACATGTGCTTATATTTATAACAATCCAAAAACCTTATTATAGGCACTGTGGTTTAACTATGGCTGGATTTGCCGATGCACTGAGGCCGGAGAAGTTCTCCGGTGTGCACTTTAAGAGATGGCAGATCAGGGTCACTCTGTGGCTTACTGCTATGAATGTATTCTGGGTTAGTAATGGCAAGCCTGAAGGTATTCTTGATGCTGAAAAGCAGAAAGAATTCGAGACTGCCACTACTCTCTTTGTTGGATGCATTCTTAGTGTTCTTGCTGATCGTCTGTGCGAGGTGTATATGCACATGACAGACGCAAAGGAGTTATGGGATGCACTGAATTCCAAATACGGTGCTACTGATGCCAGCAATGACATGTATGTCATGGAGCAATTTCATGACTACAAGATGGTTAATAACCGTTTTGTAGTAGATCAGGCTCATGAGATACAGTCCATTGGCAAGGAACTCGAACTCCTGAAGTGTGCCTTACCCGACAAGTTTGTGGCTGGATGTATTATTGCGAAATTACCTTCTTCATGGAGGAATTTCGGAACAGCACTCAAACACAAGAGACAAGAGCACTCTGTTGAGAGTCTGATTGGATCTCTTGAAATTGAGGAGAAAGCTCGGGAAAAGGACGCTGTGTCTAAGGGTGATGGAGGGCAGTCTAGTGCCAATGTGGTACAGAAACTCTCAAGCAAGAACAAAGGGAAATTTGTCAAAGTCCAACAGACAACCAACTTCAAGAAGAAGAAGAACAACAACAATCGGGATGATAGAACTTGCTTTGTGTGCGGTGAGCTGGTCACATGGCCAAGAAGTGCCCACAACGCAAAGGAAAGAAGGCACTGTAGGGCGGACTTCTAAGTCTGCCAACGTGACCATTGGCAAGGCGGAGATGGGGTGGGTATGGTAATTTACCTCTTCGTTCTTTGATTAGTCAATCTACCAATTGGTGGATTGATACAGGAGCTAATGTACATGTGTGTGCTGATATTTCGTTGTTTTCCTCTTATCAGGCCGCCCGGGATTCCTCCGTCCTAATGGGGAATGGGTCACATGCTACTGTTCATGGTGTTGGCACGGTAGATCTGAAGTTTACTTCAGGAAAGATCGTGTAGCTGAAGAACGTGCAGCATGTCCCTTCTATAGACAAGAATCTCGTTAGTGGCTCCCGTTTATGTAGCGACGGGCTTAAGTTGGTATTTGAGTCTAATAAAGTAGTCGTGTCTAAACATGGACATTTTATTGGTAAAGGCTATGAGTGCGGAGGCTTGTTCCGCTTTTCCCTTTCAGATTTCTGCAATAAAACTGTGAACCATATTTGTGGTAGTGTGGATGATGAGGCTAACGTTTGGCACTCACGTCTATGTCATATTAATTTTGGTTTAATGTCTCGGCTTTCCAGTATGAATTTAATTCCAAACGTTTCCATCACCAAAGGTTCTAAATGTCATAGCTGTGTGCAATCAAAGCAACCTCGTAAGCCTCACAAGGCTGCCGAGGAGAGAAATTTGGCACCACTAGAACTCCTGCATTCAGATCTTTCTGAGATGAATGGCATGTTAACGAAGGGTGGAAAACGATATTTCATGACATTGATTGATGATGCAATTAGGTTCTGTTATGTGTATTTATTGAAAACGAAAGACGAGGCTTTAGACTATTTTAGAATCTATAAGGCAGAAGTTGAAAACCAGTTAAACAGAAAGATAAAAAGACTTAGGTCAGATCGTGGTGGAGAGTATTTCTCAAACGAATTTGACCTATTTTGTGAGGAACATGGCATTATACATGAGAGGACGCCTCCCTATTCCCCTGAGTCAAATGGGATTGCCGAAAGGAAAAACCGCACGTTGACTGACTTGGTGAATGCCATGTTAGACACTGCGGGTTTACCTAAGGCATGGTGGGGGGAGGCTTTGCTAACGTCTAATCATGTATTAAATAGAGATCCCAACATAAATAAGGACAAAACACCATACGAGGTATGGATTGGGAGAAAACCATCACTTTCTTACTTGCGTACATGGGGGTGCTTGGCGAAAGTCAATGTGCCAATAACTAAGAAACGCAAGCTTGGACCTAAGATCGTGGATCGTGTCTTTCGGGATATGCTAATCATAGCATTGCCTATAGATTTTTGATAGTTAAAACTGAGGTACCTGACATGCATGTTGGTACAATTATGGAGTTTCGAGATGCAACGTTCTTTGAGAATATCTTTCCAATGAAGGATACACATAACACTACTAGCCAACCTTCTGAAATAATTCCCAGTTCAATCACACCACCTGAACCTTTTGAACATACACATGAACTTGTCAATGAGGAGGATGACAGTGGAGCTCCTAGAAGGAGAAAGAGACAAAGGATAACCAAATCCTTTGGTGATGATTTCACTGTGTACCTTGTGGACGACACTCCCAAGTCTATTTTAGAAGCATATGCATCCCCTGATGCAGACTACTGGAAGGAGGCTGTCCGTAGTGAAATGGATTCCATTATCGCTAATGCAACCTAGGAGCTGACAGATAGACCTTATGGGTGCAAACCTGTAGGATGCAAGTGGGTGTTCAAAAAGAAGCTTAGGCCTGATGGTACTATTGAAAAGTACAAGGCTCGGCTTGTTGCCAAGGGCTATACTCAGAAAGAAGGCGAAGATTTCTTTGACACTTACTCACCTGTTGCTAGACTGACCACAATTCGAGTACTACTTGCTTTGGCTGCCTCACATGGTCTTCTCGTTCATCAAATGGACGTTAAGACAGCTTTTCTTAACGGAGAGCTGGATGAGGAGATTTACATGAAACAGCCTGATGGATTTGTAGTAGAAGGTCAAGAAGGGAAGGTGTTAAAACTGTTGAAATCTTTGTATGGTCTAAAACAAGCCCCTAAGCAGTGGCATGAAAAGTTCGATAGAACACTGACATCTGCAGGCTTTGCTGTCAATGAGGCAGATAAATGTGTATACTATCGCTATGGTGGGGATGAGGGAGTCATTCTCTGCTTGTATGTGGATGACATCCTGATTTTTGGGACAAACATCAATGTGATAAATGAGGTCAAATCATTCTTGTCTCAAAATTTTGATACGAAAGATCTGGGAGTGGCTGATGTTATTCTAAACATTAAATTGGTTAGAGGTGAGGATGGGATTACACTTTTGCAATCTCACTATGTGGAAAAGGTCTTGAGCCGTTTTGGTTTTTCTGATAGCAAGCCTTCTCCAACACCTTATGATCCTAGCGTGTTACTGTAAGAATAAGAAAATTGCTAGGAATCACCGGAATACTCTCGATAATTGGCTCACTTATGTACCTAGCTAGTGTAACAAGGCCGGACATCTCTTTTCTTTGTGAGCAAGTTGAGCCGGTTTACATCTAACCCGTGAGATGATCATCGGAAGGCACTTGAGCGAGTGTTGCGCTATCCAAAGGTACCTCGAACTTTGGACTTCACTATACTTTGGTACCGTCGGTCTTTGGAAGGTTATAGTGATTCCAAGCGATCTCGATCTTGATGAGATCAAAGCCACTAGTGGATATGTTTTCACTATTGGTGGTGGAGCTGTTTCATGGAGGTCTTGCAAATGCACCATTTTGACGAGGTCAACCATGGAAGCGTAACTTGCGGCACTAGACACCGCTATTGTTGAGGCAGAATGGCTACGTGATCTATTGATGGATCTACCTACGGTGGAAAAGCGATGCCGCCTATCCTTATGAATCGTGATAATCAAACCGTTATCGCTAAAGTGAACAGTTCTAAGGATAATATGAAATCGTCTAGGCATGTCAAGAGACGATTGAAGTCATCAGAAATTGAGAAACTCGGAGTTATAACCTTGGATTACATCCAAACAGATAGAAACTCGCGCATCCTTCACAAAGGGACTATCACGAAATGTAATAGATAGTGCATCGAAGGAGATGGGTATGAGACCCATGTGAGTTATCTATGGTAGTAACCCAACCTATGTGATCGGAGATCCGTGAATTAGCATCCGGGAAAAACAAGTCATTAGTTAACTGGAGGAGAGTAATTTCAACCTCTCTATGTGAAGATGCAATACTCTCAAAAGCGCAAGGCGAAGTTGGTTAAGGCCTTAATGTGTTCCATTGGCTTTGAAGCGAAGACGTTATCTGCGAGCGTTCTTGAAAGAACACACCTATATGAGCCCGACTGTTAGTCGCAGTCTATGAAGATTTTGGGAAAATCTCCTACTAAGCTCATGAAGAGACCAAGGAGTATGACTTATACGCTCCAACCGAGGGGTAGCCTACTGGCGGCCTAGTCTCAGTTAAGTCTTTAAGTGAAGCTTGCTTGCACCAAACTTGCAATTCAAGGCATAGTCCATTGTTCAAGTTGTGAGTAAGTATAGCTTGGAGTTCTACGTGGATGTTCAACCTTAATCGGTTTTCATCGAAACACTGATATATAAACAGTACATTGGAATTCAGGCAAATCTCTGTGGGACTTTGAGATCTGGTGGGGGATTGTTGGATTATGTGGGCCAAGCCCATACAATAAGAATAATTCCTAAATTAAATCTCAAAGGCCCACTCATGCAAAGGAAGGTTGCATGTGAACCTTAGTACCATATTGCTAGTTCTAGGAGAGGAAGACCACCTTAAAAGGGATGGTGCACTCCTAGCCACTTGAGGCATGTGTGGGAGCAAACTAGAGGATCACACGCGCGCGCTCGCTCGCCTCGCCTCGCTGGGCCGGGCCGGGCGGGGCGGGTGGCGCGGGTGCACGACACCTGCGTGAATGGTCCGCCAAAATCGGCGTCAGGTGCTTGCGCAGACGCGGTTTCCTTTTGCGGTTTTATCTTTTGCTGTTTTGTGTGGCGGTGAATCTGGATCGGTTATGAGACTAATCCGTTTCGGTTACGAGTTATGGAGAACGTGCAGGCGTCTTGATCACACGTCCTGATTCTTCCATAAATACTGAATCGCCGCCTCCATACAGTAGATGAAAATATCAATCTAGGGTTTTCGCCTCTTCCATTGTACTGTGCCGTCCCACGTAGTCTACTCGTCCGTTCGCGGCATGCATCGCCGTTCGAGAGCAGTCTCCGGAACCGTTGCCTTCAAGTTACGCACCGAGAGGGCGAATAAGGTTTTGGAAGCGCTCGCGCGGCGCTTCTTCGTAGCTCGCTCGTCTTCCTCGACGTTCTGCTTCGGCGAATCGCCATCGACTTCGTGTTATCCACACCGTGCCTGCAGTGTCAACATCGACAAACCGATCAGAACAGAATCATCGGTACATAACAGTCATGTTCTCCGTTTTAGATCTGTTCATGTTCTTTTTCCTGGTTGACATGTCTAGATCTGTTATGCCTATGATGGTTCTGTTATTTTGCGTGCATGATGTCATGATTAATTTATGGAATAAATTGAACCTACATGTGCTTATATTTATAACACACACCTTCTTCTTCTCTCCTTTAACCGAGCCTCAAATCTGTCCACCTCCTATTTCCCTCGCGAAGGCTAGCAGTGGGGAGCTCCAAAGGTGAGATGGGGAGGCATCACAGTGGGGGCAGCCACCAGAGAGGAAGGGGGCGGCACCAAGAGGGAGGGGCGCAAGGAAGGGGAGGAGGCGGCGGCCAAAAGAGGGAGGAGAGGGGGGGCGGCTAGGGTTTTGGGGGAGGGTGGCACCTCCCCCCCTATGGCCGGCCAGGCCTCATGGGCCAAGGCCCAGGCCCAGGTTGCCGGGAAAACATAGAAAACCCCCTCTATTCTCCTGATTAAACGTTTTTCCAAAATAAACCTTTTATCGATTAATTATTCTCTCCCAAAAATTTATTTCTAGCACTATCGGAAAATTTATATTGCACTCTCAAATGAAAGTCGGGATATTACACAGTTGGTTGGGTTGGGTTTATGCAATGCATTAGAGTTTTTGATGTGTTATCTATACATAATGGATGTTACACTGTGATGATTTGTTTGCGACTCAATGTTAAGTTGTGCTTGAACTGATTGGTCAGTTCTTTTGGTGACCAGTTATGGCAAGGGGTAGAGGCTGTGGGCGTGAAGGGGTTTGTGGCCGAGGAGGCTGTGGCTGTGGTCGCGGGCATGGCCAGGTGGTGCCACCACCTTCGGCTGAAGAGGTTGTGGGCGATGCAGGAGAAGAAGTTGCTTTGACTACTCAGCAGCTACTGATGCTCAAGCAGCGTGAGCCATTTTGTTGCAAGACCTTCAGAGAGAGATCCAGCAACTCCGTCAGCAGGTGCAGGTAGCCCTTCCTACTGTAGCCATGCCTACTGTTGTCCCTCCGTAGGAGGTTAGGATGAGCCTCCGTGAGTGGATGTCTCTCCGTCTGGACACATTTGATGGAGCGGATACCCTAGTTTATGGAAAGACAGTTTGGGGCTTTAGAAATGACATCTCTGCAAAAGGCTTGCTTTGTGGCCTTCCAACTGAAGGGTCCGGCAGATATTTGGTGGGAGGGGGTGTTATCAGCTAGGACCCCCGTTCAGGGACCAGTCACTTGGGACCTTTATGAAGTTGGGTTCAACAATCTGGTTCGCTTTGTAGCAGCGGTGGCTAGTGACGATAGGGAGAAGGCCAAGAGGTTCTGTAGGGGTCTCAATCAGGAGTATCACTATGTTCTAGGGGGCGACTGGTCTGTGCGATTTCAGCTCCATGGTCGAGCAGGCCAGGGGTATGGAGTTGGAGAGGGAGCTTACTACAGGGAGGCAGGCTTTGAGTGGCTCTGTTCCTGCTAGTGGTGGCCAGAAGCGGAGTTTTGGTGGAGGAGGCGGGTCTTCTCAGCGACCCGTCCCCAAGAGGTTTCAAGTAGGTCAGCAACCGTAGTCCTCCTCTTGGCATGGTCAGCAGAGGTCATCTTCTATGTCAACACCACGCCCTTCCTTAGCTGCTTTGGCGATGCATCTTGTTCCAAGCCAGGGCATTATTTGTTTCAGGTGTGGTGCTAGGTGTAACATCCCAATTTTGGACTTGTGTTTCTAATGTAAGAAAAGGGGTAGAAATTAAAACTTTTCCTACATCATGTAATTCCTGTATGTACTAAATAGTTCATGTACAAGAATTATGGGAATACAAAGTCACAAGTCTTTTGATTCAAATTTTGATCCTTCAAAAACAATCTTGCCAAATTTGTTGATCATCTCCTGGAAATATTTTTCCTAAATTTATGGGATGGTATGTGACCCCTCTGAAAAATCTCACAACTTTTAGAAATTGTTTGAATATTTTAAGAAGCAGTCAAACCAATTTGACCTTTGGTCAAACCCTAGAACAAGCCTTGATTATTTTTTGGAGAAAAATGCTATGCATAAAAATCTCTAGAAAATTTACACAAGGTTTATCCTGGGATTAATAACCTCCAGTTAAAATTTCAGAATTCTTGGAGTTGGTTTGCTGTCCCGAAAGTTTTCCCAAAGTTTTAGCCTATTTTCTAAAATCCAAGGTCAGAACTGTTGGATTCGAGTAAGACTCGAGTCCAACCCCTTTTCTTGGTTGCACCCAACCCTATCAGCGCCTGGCTCAACCCTTTTCAAACGTGCAGTTGATATCCACCGTTGGATCTTCATCGGACCATCCTCAGTGCGTGTGCCTTTCGAGTCACCCGAAAGCGCCACCGCTTGCGAGCCGTCAGATCCTCATCGGGTGGCCCTCGTTCGTTGAAACCTTCGGACCCCCCGCTCGTGCCAGTGATCCTCAGCCATTGGATGTAGATCCAACCGCTGTGAGTGTGTACCTCTTCACGCTGGGTCACCTAAAATGGCGCGGGGACTGTCAGCCGTTGGATTGTAATCCAACGATCGCCAATCGCATGTGCCGCTTTCAGCCAAATCTATCTCAACCGTTCGTTATTGATCGGAGGGCCACGGTTTCGTGGGAATGTTTGAAGCCCTCCCACCTTCTTTTTCAATCGTGACCGTCCTTATTAAATCCAACGCTCACAGTTTTCCGCATTGTTTTTAATCTCAGGAGTTTGAAGCGATCACAGCCGTCCATTTTAAATCAGACCACCCCAGCAGCCCTAGCTTCTCTTGGTCTTCTTCTACCTCTCGCCCACGCCATTGCCGTACGCGCACGAGGAGAGGCAGTGCCTTGTCGCATCGGTGGAAGCTTTGAACGGCCATTTGCTACAGGCATTAAATGCGCATCAGGCTTTCTCCTCCATTGTCACCATTCTCACTTGCTCCCATCATCTCCTTGGTCCAGGGCCGAGCCTTGAACCGAGCCCACCATGGACTCGTGTTCTTGCTCAAAACCCTATTTCTCCCTCTATAAATAGCCCCTTAGGTCCTTTTGGTATTCCTTTACACCACACTTTGCTCACTCTCTGTGTTTCGAGCTCAAGACCACTGAAATTCTCAAACCACCCTTTTTCGGCCGTGGAGCTCCATTGTGAACTTGGGTGCTCTAGTGGTTCATCTTCAAATTTTCTTGCACCATTTTTAGCTCCTCAACTTCCTTTACATTTCCCCTAACTTAATTTTGGGTTGTATTCACAGGAATCACTCAATTTTAAGTTTGGAGATTTTCGATCGATTTCACCCCCTTTCTTCTCCAACTCTGGTAAGTGGTTCTTTTTGCAATTACTTACTTGTGGAGCTTCTGGGAACCATAATGAAGCTATTTTGATCACCCATCGGTGTTCATTTTGCTCAGGTTGTCATTTTCATATCTTCTTCCTCGGCTCCGGTGAACTCCATTGGGTTCAAGTCTGCTCCGGCCACTTTTGAAGCTCATCTTGGCTGAGGTAGCTTCTTATTAGTCTCTAGAAGTCGTGGCACTCGCTTTCTTGGACCACAGCGGAGCTTTTGCTATTTTCGCTTTTGACAGTAAAAGCCTCCATCTTTGTTTTCCGGCTCGCCAGCGTTCTGGGCCACCACCGCCGGCGAGGTCACCTCCTTTGGGTCCGCAACACTATTGCGAACCCATTTTGATATTTTGTGGGCGCCGCCGCGGCCGAAGCCGCCGGCGGCAAGCCGCTGTTTTCGCTCGGGCTTTGCCAAACGAAAACCACCTCTGTGCCGTTGTCATTCGGACATAATTAATTATCTAATCATTGTTAATCATTGGACGTCATTAATGTGTCTTAATCCGGCCAAATGTGTCACTGACCTGTGGGCCCAGCTCTTTAAAAATCCCCGCTGGCGCTTAGTGGTCACATTCGGACATCATTAATGCTAATGATTGTCATTAATCTCTGTCCTGACGTTAATGTGTCCGAATTTGCCTTTTGGGTCACTGACGTGTGGGCCCATAGGCCTTAAACCTCAGTCACGGGGTCATTAGGGCTATTTTTAGATTCATTTATTGCTAATCATTGTTAGCAATAAATGTGTCCGGAAGCCACCATCATGTCTCACTGACAGGTGGGCCCCCAATCACTTAAATTACCTCTGCACGAAATTTTAGGACACATTAATTACTAATCATCATTAATCATTGGCTGGGTAATTAATTAGCTGTCCTAAAATCCCCCTTTGTCTCGCTGTCATGTGGACCCGTGCATTTAAACCCCTCCGTGCACTTAAAACCCTCACGTGTTAGGCGCAAGCATCGTGGACCGTCGATTTCCAAATCTGCGGTCCTGATCTTTTGGGACTTTCGGGCCCCCAAGGGTTCCACGTCTCTAGTGACCGTTGAACTCTCGATCAACGGTCGAGATCAATGGGCCGTTCGGGTCACCCGAACCGCACATGGATCGGAGCCGCCCATCTCTGTGTCCACGGCTCAGATCGCGGTAACGTTCGGACCACCCGAATGTCCCATTCGCGAGAGCCGCCCGATTTCTTTTCAACGGACAAGATCAATTGGGCCGTTCAGGGCACCCGAACGACCCATTCATTTATGTCTGTTGGATCTCGATCCATCGGTGAACCTCGTTTGATTTGCGTGCATGCGCTGTGCTCCGTGCGCGTGGGCCATTTGATTTCGCATCTACGGTTCCCGAGCATCCACGTCGATTTAGTTTTGTTGAGATCGACTATTTTAGTAAGCTTTTATTTATCTACTACAAATTGGATAAAAACTTTAGAAACTCATATCTAATTCATTTTAAATCCTTTTTAGGTGTTTCCAACTGTAATAAATTCTTATCTCACCAAAGTTCAATATAAAAATGCATTTAGGCATATTTCTGTATCAGAAAACTTTGTAAACCATATAAACTTGATTCTAGCCATTTTTGTGAATTCCAGAAATTAAGATAGAATTTGTAAAATGCATATCTTTTTCTGTATAACTCCAAATCTAGTGAATCAAACTTTGTTAATTTTGTTATTAACTAAACTTTAATCTAAAGATGGTTGTAGGCCTAACTTGCTCTAGAAAAATTGGTTAATTGGTTTAACCTTATTTGTAGCATTTAAAAATTCGGTTAATATTATAAAAGACACAAGTAATTCCCTGTAACTCCAAAATATGTAATATTAATGCTAATAAATCCCTCTGTTAGCATACTTTAATATGAAATAGGTTTTGAAAATGTTTATGTTTCTGGAAAATGTAATGTTCTATATTTACAACTTAGAAAAATCATAATTAATTCATTCTAATTCCGATTTGAGTAAACTCAATTTGGCTGTTGTTAAAATACCATATTCTACGTGCCATAAAAATTTCGGGTTCTAGATCTTTCTGGAAAATTTTGCCATGAACAGTAACAGATAACAATTAAATATGATTTTCCCAGCCGACTGAAATTGATTTAGCTATATCTTTTGCGTACTTAATCCAAATTAAATGATTCTTATTCCTAAATTTGTCTAAAATCTTGCCCTACCTTCTGTATAAATTTCATGGATTTTGGATGACTTTTGGTTTCGAGCTTTCCTCGGTGTTCGTCATCTTTATTGGGTTGTCTCGTTCTTTCGATAGGTGGCGACGATTGTATTGATTACGTGAGTGATCCTCTGCAGAAAACAAGTGATCTACAGCAAGGCAAGCAGTGTAATATCATTTGATCATATTGCTCCTACTACTTTTAAATTCTAATATCTTGTTTGCAAAACCTAAGTATGCATGCTTCTTGTGTCAAGATTTATTTTGCCGATTAGAGGTAGCTAATCCCATTGCATGGTTGCCCTTAAATTGTTTATCCCCTACCACAAAACATAAGTTATTAATATCACTGGTGAATTAGAGCCCGGTGATTTAATTATGCTCTTTTATTGTCTTTACGGTGTCATGCTTAGAATGCTTAGATACCGGTAGAATTGGGCGGTTATCGACTTAGTCGATAACCTTGATCACACAACTTGTTATGACTTTTTGATTCAGCCTTTGTGCTATGTTTAATTGTGAAAACCAAAACTAAAAACAAAATGATTTCGACTTGGGCACAATGGTAAGATGGTGTGATCTTGGGTGTGACTAGAATGGTGCCCGAGTCAATTAAGGACCGAACATCTTGTGAGTACCTGTTATCCAGGCAATTTGTGCGTGCTAACCACACTAGAGGGTATGGGACCTCTCTTGACTTAGTACTTTGGCGTGTTTTTGCTTCGGGTCGCAGGGAGCCGCAGGAGGGATGGTGCTGGGAGCATTGCAGTGTCCGAAAGGCTTCCCCCATGATGGTTGGTTGTCTTTCGGCTTGCAATGTAAGCGTATGGGTTTCTATCCATACGAGCGGCTCGTAGTCAATGCACAATATTGGAAAGCGTCTCGTAGGACTTAGTCGTGCCGACATACCTTCGGAAGTGTGCTTTTGTGGCTTAAAGGTGGTCTGAAGTGTGGGTACATTGGTACACCCCTGCAGGGTTAAAACTATTCGAATAGCCTCGTCCTAGGTTATGGACACGCTTGGGTAAGCTTTTCAAGAGTTAGACTACAACCTTTTAAAATTAAAACTTGACATGGGTGGTACGAATGGGTAATTCGTGCTATTGTTGTAATGGCTTTTTTGTTAGTCATCTCCAGGTTGTTGTTATTACTTATTGTATCGTTGTTATTTATGCAAATAAAATTCAGATTGTTAAACAGCCTTCAATCTATTATCTATTGCAAATAAAATCTGCTTTATGCTGAAAATCAACCTTGAGCCTTCTCCGTTGATGAAAGCCTGCATGTAGTAGTAACTAGGTTTTGTTACCCGTAAGTCTTGCGAGTACATTTTTGTACTCATTTTCCTTGCTTAATTGTTGCAGAGGAAGAGAAAGTTGATCCCCAAGGGATTGGCTTTTGTGAGTACCGCTGCGGTATGGACGACTAGCTTGGCGGCCCGGTCGGTTGCCCTATGGTTATGTGGCTAACCGGTTGGCTTTTGTCTTAGCTATCTTATGGCACTTTTGCTTCCTGTTATTGATACTTGTTGTTGTTTGGCCAGTTGGCCCTGTTGTAATAACTTTATATTATGTACGTCTTTGCTAGACTTGTTATTGTGTGTTGTATGGAATTGATGCATGATTTTGTAACGGGGTGTGTATACTGCATTTCTGGGAAGTATACATATCTCGAGGCTTGGTTTATTTGATTTGTGGTGCTAGGGTCAACGGAAGGCTAAGCATTACAAGTTGAATAAATCGGGGTCCTCACACTGGGCACTGTGCTTCGGAGTGTTCTTTCTCAGGGATTTGTCGTTAGTGTGGCCTAGCAAGCCTCAATATGTCTATTTGCAAGCAAAACCCTTCGAGTATTATTAAGTGGTAGCCAGTTCAGGCGGCATCCATAGTGCATCATCTCGAGGCTCAGTTCAGATGCTTACGACTCTAGTGCTACAACCCCCTCTAGTTTGGACTCGTCCTGCGTTTCCATCAGCAGCGCCTATCAGGTACTATTAGAACTAGGCGACATTTACACCACCTCAATATCGGGACGAGTGTTAGGACAGACGTCATTTTACGTCAATGTGTTGTGGTCTCATCGGTCCAAGAGAGAGGCCACTTGGGAGTTGGAGTTTCGCATGCGTGCGCGTTATCCGGATTTGGTCACAGCGGGTACGTGTTCTACCATTATTAAATTTCAGTCGCAGTTTTCTTTCACGTAGATTGGTGGGAGGATTCGGGGTTGAATCCTGTTTAAGGGGGGTAGAATGTAATACTCCGATTTATTCCAAGAAAAAAAATTCAAAAGAGAAATTAGATATAAGAAAAGGGGATTTCTGTAGTTCTTCGGCAACCTGAGCCTCGGGCCTTGGCCTAGGAGACCCATGAGGGGCTGGCCACCAATGAAAGGAGGAGGAAACCATAGGGTTGGTACTATAACACGGCATGCTACAGTAGCTGCCGCTGCTACAGTACCTCTGTGAACAGTAGCCACCCCGCCTCCTTGCGTCGCCTCCTTTGGGTACTGCCGGCCAAGAAGAAGAAGAAGGAAGGGGACAAGAGAGAAGGGAGGGGAAGCGGGATCATGTGGTGTTCTTCGCGATCTTCAGCGGTTCTTCAAGGGTAAACCCCGATCCCTTTCGATTAGTGGTGTAATCAAGAATTTAGGCAATGTTGGTTTTAGATCGGTTCTCTAGCAGTCTACTATTCATTCAATTTGTGGCAGTTAGCCATGAAATCTGGTCTGGCCATCTCCTAGAGAGTTGTAGATAACATTGGTAGCTTTTGGTTGGTTCTTAGATCAGGTCGTTTGGATGAGCGGATCAGGAGATATGATTTTTGTAGCACCGCTGTTCTCCAGTTCTGTCATAATTCTGACAGTCAATGTTAATAGGTCAATAGCAAATAGTTAATGAATTATTTAGATGATCTCACCAAAACAAAAGTTGTAGGTATTCTAGTAAGCCTTTTAGAGAGCTAAAGATCATAATTTTTGGATAAGTGTACTGAAAGGTACGTTAGTTTTAGTCTCGCTGTCCAGAACCTCTGATGGGATTTAGCAGTTCTAGTAATCTGTTTGGTAGGGATAGAATATGACAAAATCTAGGAATCTCACCAACTAATTTTATGTGTATAATTTAATAATATTTCAGGAGAATCAAATAACACTAGATTTGGATAAGTATAAAAAAAGTTATGAATTTTGGAAGAAGATTGTTCTGTTTTGGGACAGATCGATGTCTATAGAAGTTGGTGTTTTGGGTTGCGCTAGGGAGCGTAGTTCGTCATGTACTTATTTCTAGAAATGTCTTGTCCAAAAATGTTCTCTTAGTGTGATTGTTATATATATTCAGGTAGTTTGATTCCGGGGCAGCGCCCTCTCCGCATGATCAAGCTTCACACGGTTGAGGCAAGTACAATTAGTGGTAAAACAATTAAGCGTGATTGTCCATGAATGCTAGTAGTATGTGTATGTTCTTTGTTCGTGTATGATAGCATGATGAGTATGTTCTTTGTTCATGAATGCTAGTAGTATGAATATGTTCTTTACTCATGTATGTTGCTGCTAGCTATTACATGTTTATGTTGGATAAAAGGATTGTTCATATGCATCATCCTTGAGACTTGGTCACGTGGTGACCAAGTATTCATTTTGAGGTCCCTGTCATGTATATAACGTGCTTGTGGTCCCCACACTTGTGGAGTGTCGGCTTGTGGTCCCCACACTTGTGGAGTGTCGGCTTGTGGTCCCCACACTTGTGGAGTGTGGGCTTCTGGCCCCCACACTTGTGGAGTGTCGGCTTGTGGTCCCCATACTTGCGGAGTATGGGCTCTTCGTCCCTGTGCTTGAGAGCACAAGCATGGGTATGCATCGACGGTTGCATACCCTACATTATCGGTAAAATGCAAAGAGAGTCAAAGAGAAAGGATGCATTGAGCATTTGCATTGCATGTGTATATGATTTTGTTTAATATACAGAATTGTGGTTGGATGATGATGATAGAGGTGTGTATTGAATTGTTGTATTAATTGTACTTTGCTGAGTCTTGGACTCACACTTGCTATTTGTTTATGTTTTTAGGTACCTCTGGCGTGAATGTCATGCATGGGAGGGGCTAGAATGAGATCTGTTGCACACAACCACGAACCACTCATGAATGTTTGATTTTAGATAATGAATTAATAATTGAGCAAACTGCCAGGATGTTTTCTTTTGGTTATGTTTTAATGCCTCTATTGTTTTATAATAGAGTTAATTAGCGTTTCATGGAAGATTTTATGATTATGTTTGAGATTGGATGTTGGGTTAATTGATTATGTCTTTGATACTTGCTAGAACCTCTTGTATGGTTGACTGTACAAAGGAGCTTCTACTAAAATTTAGTATTATGACTTAGGTTTTAAATTGTTGTCTTTGATACTTGCTAGAACCTCTTGTATGGTTGACTGTACAAAGGAGCTTCTGCCAAAATTTAGTATTATGACTTTGGTTTTAAATATTACTTTGTAATTTAGTAGCATTCCAGACTCATGTTGGGCTGGGGTGTTACACCCAGTGCCACCTGGGACCTACGCCATGCCTAACTTGAGATAGTAGGCCGTCCTAACGTGGTGAAAGGTACCTTACTTGTTGATTCCCATGAGGCTTTCGTTCTTTTTGATTCAAGGGCTACCTATTTGTTTGTATCACTTGAGTTTGCTAGGAGGATGGGTTTGTGTTTGGAGCATATTTCTCAATCTGTCATAGTCAGTTCTCCGGGGGGCCTCATTTCCAGTTCTACAGTTTGTCCAGGCTATTCTGTTACCATTGATGATTAGGATTTCACAGCTAACTTGATGGTTATCCAATTATCCCTTTTTGATGTTATTCTTGGTATGGACTGGTTGTTCAGTTATCCTGCTAAGATCTGTTGTTTCTAGAAGACCGTGACTTTACAAGCTCCATCTGGGGAAGAGTTGGTCTTTCAAGGAAGTGCACCATCCGATTGTATCTTTGTGTTGGCCAGGTTGTTTCCTAGCCGATAAGCATCCAGGATTGGATTACTTTGGTATCTTGATGTAAAGTCAAGTTCTTCTTTACGTATAGAGGAGATTCCAGTGGTGAGTGAATATCCTGATGTTTTCCCTGTAGAGCTTCTGGGAATGCCCCCAGAACAAAATGTAGAATTCCATATTGATCTTATTCCTAGTACTCGTCCAATTTCCATGTCTCTATATCGTTTGGCTCGACCCTTTTAGGATGAATTAAATAAATAGTTGGATGATTTGCTGTCCAAAGGAATGATCCGAAGAAGTGTGTCGCCATGGGGAGCACCTGTTCTTTTCACAAAGAAGAAAGGTGGTAGTCGGCGTATGTTGTTGGGATACAGGTAGGCTATGCTAGCCGACAATTCAAAAATTCTACTACGTAAATCAGGATGCCATGCAAGCTAGAGATCATAGATCGTTACCATCAAACGCGTAGTGCAGTGCAAGAAGAGTTAGAGCAGCCTGGTCCAACGAAGAGCATATCGATGTAAAGGTTGTAGTCAATCGTTCAGCACAGTCGATCATCCAACACAACGATTGTCTCCTCCAACAACCAATCTAGTTCCTCGCCAAGATCGTGGATCGTCCTCAAGCGCAACAACGTAGTAGCACCTCTACGGTATCCACACGTACAGGGCAAGAACGTCGTACACCGGTGTGCTAGCACCAAGTCGCATGGGAAGGCTCTCTCAAGAAGATGGCAGCTAGGGTTTTGGAGGAACAACTCAACTCATGACTTTCGTGTATCTTGTCTGTTACATCCACCCTCTTTTTTCCAATAGTCTCTCCTTATATAGTGCACGTGACGGATCCTATCCAAACACGTTTGACGACTCGTATCCGTACTGGTTTGTTCTAACCCGTTAAGTGTGTGACCCTATAGGCTCATGTGTAATTCGGTTGTGACACGGAAACACCTTTCTGACCACGAGTCGTAGCAGTACCTAGTAGGACATAACGATTCCCGAATACACACAATTTATATCGAATGAACCTTAATGCAACATGATCTATGACCAGGTCCTTATCATTTACGACTAGCTCGAATTCAGTCATGACCAGTCCATGTGTAGTTACGACCAGTCTGTAACTCCTTACGACCAATTTGTAACACCTTACGACCAGTTTGTATCTCTATACGACCAGTCTATGACTATGTTCCACCAGTCTACGACCAGCTCATAACTGTGTATGACCAGCCTACGACCAGCTCGTATCTCCATACGACTAGCTCGTAACTGTGTACGACCAGTCTACGACCAGCTCTAACCAATCTACGACTAGGTCGTATCTCCATATGACCAGTTCGTATCTGGTCAAACAGAACGACCTGCTCTTGTATTCTCCCTTTGCCTCACGATATTTGGTTGAACTCCAGGTGAGATATTATGTCATCCATGGACTGTTCAACACTTTCTCGATCGAGTGTCGGATAACTTCATGTGGTCAAACTCTTCGACCACTAGTGGCATGGCCATGCATTTTCTTTATCCCACCACATCGAGGGGCCCATAGATATCTCTCCTGTTATATTTGGAGGGGCAAATCCCATATCTAACCAGTCACATCCCTCCGCATGTTTCATAGCATACCCGAAAGCTACCTTTATAACTACCTAGTTACGGAGTAGTGTTTGGCAGCCCCTGAGAGTGCTATTACACATGTAGGGAACCATGCTGATCTCAGGTCTAAGGATTATACATCATCATTGCTTGAGACCAACTGACGACACATAGAATCATAACAATCTCAACAGTGTCTCAAGGTGGGTCAATCCAACACCATGTTCTCTAACATGTATCCACATTATTGATTCGATATCCCTATATCCATGACCGGTGAAACATGATCATCAATCAATACATGTGCTGGTCGTAGAGTCACTAGTGTCCCAACCAGTGACATTCGACCAGGGATACATTTAGAATGACATCATCATAAGTGAAAAGAGCTTCACCAACAAATCGCATACTCGTTAATCTTTATAAATTATAATTCAATCAAGGAACAGAATAATACTTATTCAATAACAAAAAAACATAGACGTGATATCATCATCTCTATGATTGCCTCTAGGGCATATCTCCAACAGTCTCCCACTTACACTAGAGTCAATCATATAGGTATCTTATACCAATTGCTCTTTTGTGTGTGTCATGCTTAGGTTGCGGGAGAGGCTTTGTCAATGGATCAGAAATATTCATGTTCGACCAGTCTATGACCAGCTCGTATCTCCATACGACTGGTCTGGACCCGGTCGTATCACCATATGACTAGTCTGGATCTGGTCGCATCACTATACGAGCCATTTGTACCAGTCTGGATCTGGTTGTATCACTATATGACTAGTCTGTACCTGGTCAACTTAAATCCGTGTGCACTTTGCATATCTGGAATTCTTCTAGCTTATCTGGTCATATCATTATACGACCAGTCTGGATCTGGTCGTATGACTATAAGACCAGTCCATACCTGCTCCTTCATTCAAACAAAACACAAACCTTGATTACGATCTGATATAATCCTTGTCGGTTTGGAAGCTTGCATCGGTGTAACTATTTACGACCACTCTTCCTTACCACCACAAACAAGCAATGCATCCTTAGTTCTTCTTAAGTACATAAGGATATTCTTGACTACTATCTAGTGACCTTCACCTGTATCCGACTGATATCTGCTCGTAACACTTAGAGCATACAACATATCTAGTCGTTTACATAGCATAGCATACATGGTAGATCCAATAGTCGAAGCATATGAAATTCTACTCATTTTGTCTTGCTCATCAATGATCGAAGGACACTGACTCTTGCAAAGATTAATGCCATGGGCCATGGGCGCCGGTCTACGACCAGCTCATATCTCCACACGACTAGCCTGGACTCAATCACATCACCATACGAGCCATGGGTACCAGTCTGGATCTGGTCGTATCACTATACGACTAATCTGGACATAGTTGTATTGCTATACGACTATGTACATATCCTGGCTTAATCTGATTAGCCTTTTAGATCTATCTCTATAGATCCTTATACAAAGAATATATGCTGCATCTCCTAAATCTTTCATTGAGAAATTATGTCTTAATGAAGTTTTAACATATTCAAGTATAGGAATATCATTTTCGACCAGTATTATGTCATCCACATACAAGATTAGAAACACAAGCTTGCTCCCACTAACCTTCTTGTAAACACATTGTCTTGCCAAGTTAAATATGCACTTCATACTGAAATTCTTTGAACTTTCCAAAGGATTCCGACTTATGTCTTATCAAGTAGACATAGCTATATCTATTGAAATCATCAGCAAATGTCATGAAGTATTGAAAACCACCCCTGGCCGAAGTGCTTATTGGTCTGCATACATCCGAATGCACTACGACCAGTAAGTCACTCGCCCTCTCACCTCTGGTCGTGAAGGGCGCCTTTGTGATCTTGCCAAGTAAACAAGATTTACATGTTTCAAATGATTCGAAATCAAATAAGTTTAGAAGACTATCTTTATGGATCTTCATCATGCGCTTCTCATTTACATGACTTAGATGATAATGTCAAATAAAAGTGGGATTCAAATCATTAGGTCGAAGTGTCTTAGCATTTATGTTATAGATGGGTCCTCAAGATTTAAAACATGCCATCCATTCACCAATGGAGCATGGCCATAAAGCACATCTTCAAAATAAATTGAACAACAATTGTTCTTTATTCTAAACTCATAATTTTCTGCTCCTTTGCAAGAAGCAGACATAAAGTTTTGCTTAAGGTTGGAAAATAATAACAATTATTTAGTTCCATAACCAATCCTGAGCTAAGTTAATGACCAAGTGCCAATAGCTAATGTAGCAACTCTTGCTCCATTTCCCACACGAAGATTAACATCTCCTCTTACCAAACTTCTACTCCTTATCAGTCCCTGCATCGGATTGCAAATATGAGCAACCGATCCGGTATCAAATACCCAAGAACTGGTAGGAGAAGCGGCGAGATCATTTTTTATACCATTTATACCTGAACTGAAAGTCTTACTTCCCTTGTTCTTTTCCATCTCTGCTAAGTACTTCTCGCAGTTTCTCTTCCCATGCCCACAAGAAAACAATGCCTTAGAAGCATTAAACCTCTCTACCCTTGTTTTATCCTAAAACATACCCTTTAGACCCATAATCATATTGTAAGAATCTATGGTCTCATATTGCTTCGGAAGCTCAGAGTTCATGGTCGCAAGCATTAGGCAATGCGCATCGACTGCATCATTGCAATGCTTCTCATAAGCATTCTTTTCAGCTCGAGTAGCATCAGCATTCGGTTCCTTGGGATAAAGACTATCTAGAACACATTCCTTCTTTTCTTGTTTGAGAACAATTCTCAAAATTCGAAACCAGTCAATAAAGTTTGAACCATTCAACTTTTTTTTCTCAAGAACAGATCGCAAAATAAAGGTAGATGTAGAAGTAGTAGGTGCTAAGATCTACAACAGAAATATATGCAAAGATTCAACACTATGTTTATGTAAGATCTTCTATTAGGCATTCATGTTGGTGGTTTCATTTGGCCAGTCTATGACCACCTCGTATCTTTATACGACTAGTCTTTTCCTGGTCAAACTTAATCATCAACAGATAATAAAAGATACTCCCACTAAATTTCATATCCCTCTTATGACATTTAGTGATTCAAGACCCACATTCAATTAATCTACTAGTGAGCTTTAGCATCACTGCTAGAATATTAGTGAAAATGGTAACCAACCCTTTGCTAATCATATATCTATATGACTCTTCTTGTTGAGCAGCATCTCTATGCTTTGGCACTGAACCCTATGCCCCCAAAGTCTATAACCGTTATGATGATCTTGTCAAGTTAAACCAATGTTATGCGTGTAAGTGTTTGACACAAACCCATCTAATCAAGGAGAGTTAATGGCACTCTGCTTTGGCAAGACCTACCATTAAAATACATGACTTTGGATGGTGCAGTAAATTGGGAAGGCATCAATTTAACTTAATATTATGTGAGGAAATTTTACTTCTGCCATGTTAAAAACATCTAATGATAAAACATGATCAAATAGCATGACAGGAATAAACATTCACAGATAATCAAATTAAACTGTGAAATAGTATGGCCCTTAACATGACGATCTCCATCACCATGCTTCCTGTCCTTCAACCTGTCGACGATCAAGACGTCGATCTTACGAAAATAAAAAGGAGAAAGTGATGTGGGAAATCTCAGGAAATGATGGGGCTGCTCTTTGTTTATATGAACTGGGTTTTACAAGGTATCCTCTAAGAATACGGCTTATTCCCTTACAGTCTCAGATCTATCACACGAAACTATGGTTTGTGTTCTAGTCTGATGTCTAAGTCTTGTTTCTTCCTTCTTCTGTTGTCTCTCTGTGTGCCGTGTCCCCTTGATCCGTACATGTTCCATCTTTAAATAGCCCTCGAAGAGGTGGCAGTTACTTCCGGAGAAGATGTCTGATGCGAAGTGTTGCGTCTGGTCGGAGTCAAGTGACGGTTGATAAAGAATCAACCGTTCGGCGGTTATATGTCTATGAAACATATAACCGCATGGAGGTTGTTTTGCTGGTGTGTCTGGATAAGATACGTCGTATGGCATGGAATATACACGTGCTCCATTCATCATACGGTAGAGAATATACCTTGGGATTTATTTCGAGTATCAGTTCATACCTTCTACGAGCAGTTCTCCTGGTCGGAAGCTTGGCTTAGGCCTTCGTCCGACCAGGGTACCCATTATGTAACCTCTGGAATCTCTACAACCAGTGAGGTCGTGCACCTCAGGGTTACGACCACGAAGACGTATGGTCTTTTATATATTAAAGATAATATATAGAGGTTTTAATCCTCGTCAGCTAGCCCCCGAACTTTAAATGAATAAGTCGTGTGAACACTTTCCTTCCGATGAAATCGTATCGGGCTGACGCTCATTTAAATGCAAGGGTATTTGAAGCGGTTTGTATTCACTTTAAAGTTGAGAACTTTGCCTTAGGAATTGAAAAGTTTTCGTGTCCGTTGGACTTTTTGGGTAACTCCTTATTACGGTTAGAAATCCTGAAGCTTATAAAACCCCTTTGTAGGCTTAGGGTTTTTTTTTACTTCCTCCTTTCCTTCTTCATCTACCGAGTAAAAAATTGCCTCCGACCTCCTTTGCTTTCTTCACCCAAAAAAGCAATCTAATCATGTCGGACCAAATCACCAACTGGTCGGTTTCCGACTTGAGTGAGAAGAAGTTAGAGAACCTAGAGAAGATCGGGATGCTTCCCAACAGGGATCTGATTTCTTGGAGATCCGCGGTTGGAGAACATTCCCCGAGTAGTGAAGATGGAGAAATTCCTATTTTTCTTGCATATGTTGAATGCAGATTTAAGCTACCAATTCACTCCTTCCTTCCCAAAGTTTTGGAGTATTATGGAGTTGAATTGGTGAATCTTGCTCCCAATGAGATCGCTAATCTCAGTATCTTTCTCTACCTCTGCGAAGCGTAACTGGGGATCCCGGCAGATCTAGATCTGTTCAGGTACTACTACAGGATGACAAAATCTGGGAAGACGATTGGGACGCCTGGAGAGTGCACTTTCGCCTCCATGACAGAAAAGCTGATGAGTACATTTTTATGTACTCGAAATCTTCGTGGTCGTCGTGGAAGAAGAGCTGGTTCTATATGAAGATCACGAAGAAAGACAGCCTTTATTATTCTGGTAAGAAGGCGGTCGAGAATCCGAGATGTCGCTCCTCCATAGAAAAGGAGGGAAAAATAAAGATGTGGGCTGAAGCTATCAAGCTCCTTAGTGTCAAGGGTCTAACATCTTGGCATTTAGTGAAGGATTTTTCCACACGCCGGGTTAGTCCTTTGAAGGCCCGAGAATACCGGATGCTCTGGTACATTGGTCGTGATGATACGACCAGAGATTCCAAAGATGGTAAGCCATTTAATGATTCCGACCATTTTACCTATCCCAGTTGATTATTTCCGTATCCTTAAATCTTTTATATTACCTTTACAGCTTTATCTTCTGATGATATTAGAAGCCGGATCAAAATGATCTGCGCCGGTGTCCGCTGAAGAGAGAATTGAAAGACTTAAGGTAAGAAAATTAACCACTGTTTATTTGTCATACATATTATTTCTGATCGGTATACCATAAATCCTGTTTGATGTGTAGTCAGTTGGTTGAGGATCAACAAGGTCACCGAAAAATGTGAGCCGATTGATGATCCGACCACCCCTTCGACTATACAGGATGTCAACCTTCTAGAGGTAGGAGACCGAACATAAATAATATTTTTGGACAAATGATGTTCATCGCCTAACTGTCTTTGATGATGAATTTAGGCGGTTGTCATACCTTCCAGCAAGGTCACTGAGGACCCTCAAGTGCCTACTGAGGCCACTGTTTTGGAGGTCGACGAATCTACACCCACTGATCCCGTGATCAGGGACCTTATCCTTGACGAACTAGTCGCGGATATCGCTTCTGATTTTCAATCAGTAGATGTGCAGGATCTAGTCAACTCTACCGGTTTAGAACCGGTGAAATCAATTGACAAGAAGAGGAAGGCCAGCGCAACGAACTTTGCTTCAATGCGCTACAAGGGTAAATTCAGAAAATCAACAAGGTACATATATTAAATGAAGGGGTTGTATTTATACATACCTTGGATCTTCCTTACCTTCTCTCTCTTTTTTTTAGATCTTCTGGTGTTTTGGTCGTGTCCGACCAGAGCACCCCTCAGGAAAAGGTTCCTAAGGAAGAGGTGGTCATGGAGGTTCCTGATCAGGATACTCCTAAAGCCAAAACTACCGAGGATGAAGTAGTAAAAGAAGCCCCCGAGCAGGTTTCAGCATCTGCTCAGGATCCTCTAGTAATCTTTACTCCTTCTTCGGAGGTAGTCATCTCCAAAGATCCTCAACAGGTTCCACCTCCTCCTGGAAATGCTTCTCAGGTTAACAAATTCCCTTTTTCTCCCCGATTTATCGAGGATAAGGAACTTGATGAAGCCTGGGGAAAGATATCGGACCATCAAGCCGAGATTGGTCCAGATACAATCTTTTCCGAATATAACGATATGGCAATTCGGGTAAGTGTTCTACGACCATCCTTACAACTCTTTCTTTTGAAGTTGCTTTGAAAGCTTATCAAATAAAGGGATTTTTGTTTTTGTAGCACATGGTCAAGAAATATGCTATGGTCGGAGGACTAACCCAGCGTATAAGGTCCTTGGAGCAGAAACACTCCGATCTGAGAAGTAAGAACATTTCTCTTTTAGTTCGACTTCCTAAATTTTATTACCTTATTTATCTCTTGTAACTCAACCTTCTCTTCCTATCATATTGATAGATTTAGAGAAAATTAAAGAAGAGACCGCGGCCAAAGAGGCCATAATAATAAAACTGAAGGAAGAAAATCAGAGTAAAGACTGGTCGATCGAGCATGCGATGACTAGACAAAAAGAGGTTTTCGACTCTTGTGAGAAGAAAATCAAAGGTAACTGGTCGTAGACTTAACCAGTATTCCATAACTCAATTATAAAGAGCATATTAATTTCTTTTTATCCACTCGTGCAGAAAAAACCCAAGCACTTGAACGAGCGGAGAAGACCCTCGAGTTTGAGCGTGGCCAAAAGGCAGCCCTTGTATTCGGCCTTGATGAGAAAATCATGGATCTTAACAAAATGATCTTTGATATGGGATCAGGATCAAGCTTGCCTTCTTTAGGAGATCCAGCGGAAAAGATGAACTATTTTGGTCAACTTCTGGAAGATCTCAAAGGTCTGCTCAAAACTATGAGGGAAAACCATACCCAGACGATGAAGGAAGCTATTGTTAATGGAGTTAGTGTTGCTTTAGCAAAACTAAAGGCTTCTGACCCCTCTGTTAGTCTTAAAGCTGTCGAAGAGGACTTCGACTGCTCTGAAAGTGAAGCAACAGAACTTCTCGAGGAAGTAAGACCTCTCGGAGAGAAAGTTGCTGAGGAAATGGAAGTCGGATCTCCATCACGTATAGCGACCAGTCTGGTGGTCCCAAAATGTAAATGGATGTAATATTTAGAATATGTAAAATAAAACTTACCTTTTACCAAAGAAGATCCTTCTTTACCTTATCAATGTTGTTAAATACTCATATATCTCCTAGCCCCTGACTGCTTATGTTAGTAGATGAACCTTACTAAAAAAAAGCAGTAGACCAAGAAATTGAGTAATAACAATGACTATGGTAGGAGTGCTGATAATGTGTATGACAGCGATCCAGTGAATACTAGGAAATCATGTGGTCGGAACCAACTGATGATTTTGACTAGACTAGATCTTGTCCATTATCGAAGTACGATGAAATACCACTTGTAGTCGGAAGATATGACAAAAACCGGATTTGCTGATAAGAAGATATGCATTAATAATGTATGCAAGAAAGGAAATGAAGAGATAAGTACCATGGTTTAGAAAATATTCGGATCTTGTCGTATCGAATCTCAAGAACTGAAGATTTGTAAAATATTTTGCGAAACGTGCTCATGCTCAAATCCGACTGGCAGCGAGGATCGTAGGAAAAGGACCGTCACTAGGAAGCTCCTTCCAATGGGCAGGACCACGTACAGAGAGGAGAGACTTCGACCAGGAGGCTTTCCGTGTCCCGACTAGTAACCAAACTTGATTAGAACAGAATGTTGAAATAAAATAACAGTCTTCAAATTCGAGAAAGAACGAAAACCGAGTAAACTGTCTGGATTGGTACTCCTTATACTCATTTGTTTCTTTAAGAAAAGAATATATGGTCGTGCGCGCGCATTATTGAAGTAATGATCACGACTAAAACCAGTGTGGTCGGTGACATTTAAGTCAGCAACCATGAGTAGTGAGATCCCTTGTAAAAGGAATATCGGAGAGAATGAGTGTCTTCTCCGACCAACCAGCAACAAAAATGGCATATAACCAGATGCAACGAATAATAAGTATAAACAACCATACTTATTGTTTTGGAAAAAGGAAACACATCTTTATTGAAATCTGAAAATGAAATAAATACAGGAAATTAAACAAAGAACTTACGCAATTGATCAATATTCCAAGAATTAGACAAAATTTGCCCGTCTGACATAGCTAATCGTACCGATCCAGGTCGGGTGACTTCGACCACAGTGTATGGACCTTTCCATTTAGGTGAAAGTTTGTTGCGACCCGCTTGATTCTGAATTTTTCTAAGAACCAAATCACCTACAGCTAGGCTGCGAGGTTGCACCTTACGACTGTGGTACCGACGCATGGCTTGCTGGTAGATTGTCGATCGTAGCAAAGCTTGATTTCGCGTTCTTCAAGGAAATTGATGTCGTCAAGTCGTCGTTCACATTGATTACTTTAAAAGCAATCGATTCGAGCGAACCAATTTTAAGTTACGGAGGAAGCATGGCTTCACTCAGTAAACCATAAAGAATGGTGTTTCACCGGTCGCACGACTAGTTGTGGTACGAACGGCCCATAATACCGAAGGAAGTTCTTGAACCCAAGCCCCTGACCGTTGAAGTAACTGGTCGAAAACTTGTCGTTTGATTCCTTGCATTATGATACCATTGGCTTGCTCAACTGCTCTATTACTCTGTGGATGAGCAACAGAAGCGAAATGTATCTTGATACCTAGGTCTTCGCTGCATTCTCAAAATTGCCGCCGAGAACCGGCACCGTTATTGGTGATTATACGACTGGGTACACCAAACCGTGTAATCACGCTTTTTGTTAGGAACCTCTTGGCGGCTTCAGTTGTAATTTTTACAACCGGCTCGGCTTCGATCCATTTAGTGAACGTGTCAATCATGATGAAAAGGAACTCAAAGCCCCTAGGTGCTCTTGGAAAAGGTCCCAGAATGTCTAGTCTCTAGGTTGCAAAAGGCCAAGAAAGAGGAATTGTTTGCAAAGCTTGAGACGGTTGATGTACTTGTCGGCTATGAAACTGACATTGTACGCACTTCGTCACGAGCTCTTTTGCATCATGAAGGGCAGTTGGCCAGTAGTATCCTAGCCTAAAGGCTTTACCAACCAAAGTTCTGTAGGAATGATGAGCTCCACAGACTCCTCCATGAATTTCGGTTAGCAATTTAATGCCATCCGAGCGAGATATGCATCTCATCAACACTCCGTGAGATCCTCGTTTGTACAAGGTACGTTCAATGAGAGTGTATGATTTGGCTTTTCGTGCGATATGATCAGCCTCTATATCATCTTCTGGAATTAGGTCATGCTGAAGATAATTGTAGATCGATGTCATCCAATCTCTACCGTGATCGTGATGGCGCCAACCATCATCGACCTGTGGAGCATCCATGTTTGCAGAATCAAGGTGTGCAACCTCCTTGCGAACATCTATGTCCTCGGAAGGCTCGACTACCGAGGGTGAATCGAGTTTCTCGAGAAAAACTCCGGGCGGGACGGATGTCCTTGTGGAAGCCATCCGGGCCAACTGGTCTGCCAGAAAGTTTTCCTTTCTAGGAATGTGCTGGATCTGAAAACCGAATAAATGCTTTTCGAGTTTCCGTACTTCCGCCAGATATGATGACATCTTGGTACTAGAGCATTGATACTCTTTCCCTACTTGATTCGCTACTAGTTGAGAATCGCCTTTCACTAGCAATCTGCGAATCCCGAGCGAACGAGCTGCTCGAGTCCTACCGATAAACCGTGTTACGCCACATTGTCGATGGCGAAAAGTTAAACTGAATAGCGTACTTTATTTGTTCACCAGTAGGGGAAATCAAGACGACCCCAGCCCTCGAGCCATGCAACATCAAGGAACCATCGAAGTACATTGTCCACTCGTCGTGGTGCTCGTACTTGGGCCCTTGGGTGGGTTCAGGGTTTTGTCCATTCGGTAATGAATTCTGCTATTGCCTGGGACTTGATTGCTGTTCGTGGGACAAAATGGAGATCGAACACCCCAAGCTCAACCGCCCATTTTGATATTCGTCCTGATGACTCCCCGTTTCCCAGGACTTGACCAAGAGGATATCCAGTAGGTACGACCACTTTGTGGGCCTGAAAATAATACCTTAGTTTCCTTGAAGCCATAAGGAGACCATAGAGCAACTTTTGTACCTGCGGATACCTTTCTTTTGGTCCATGCAAGACTTCGCTTACGTAATATATTGGTCGTTGAACATGGTCTCGTTTACGACCACCACACCACTAACCGTTTGTGGCGTTGTATGAAGGATCGCGGGTAGGCTACGATAGCACAAACAAAAATTACCGCGCAACCAAGGAACCACCGCAAGTGATAGATCACAAGATTACCACTAGACGCGCCGTGTAACATCCCAATTTTGGGCTTGTGTTTCAAATGTAAGAAAACGAGGAGAAATTAAAACTTTTTCTTACATCATGTATTTCCTATGTGTGCTTGACAATTCTTGTACAAGAATTATGGAAATACAAAGTTGCAAGTCTGTTTATCCAAATCTTGATCCTTCAAAAACATTCTTGTTCCATCTGGTGATAATCTCCTGGAAATAATTTTCCTGAGTTCTTGGGTTAATGTGTAACCCCTCTGAAAAATTTCACAATTTTTAGAAATTGTTTGAATATTTTTAGAGGGCAGTCAAACCTGTTTGACTTCCAGTCAAACCTAAAACCTGTACCTTGCAGAATTTTTGGAGAAAAATGCATATCATAAAAACCTCTAAAATTTTTACACAAGGTCAATATCTAAGTCAGAAAGCTCCTGTAAAAATTTCAGAATTTTTGGAGTTATTTTGCTACCCCAAATAAATCCTCAAAAGTCTCTGTTCTAATTTAAAGTCAAAACCTGGTTTACACTGTTCATCAGGTTCGAGTCAGACTTAGGCTCGAGTCAATTGATCTGGTCGAATCAACTAACTGCACCGAGCCGGCTTATTAAACCCACATTCTTTTCCAACCGTTAAATCTTGATCTAACGGTCCTAAATGATTGGGCCCTTCGGACCCCGCGATTGCACTACTCATTTTGGGCTGTTGGATCAAGATCCAACCGTCCAGATTGGGTGTGACATTTGGGTCACCTGAAGGGCACACCAAATCATGGCCGTCCGATTTTAATCCAAAGGTCACGATTCTCTCTGTTGTTTTTAAAAGCGCAAGAGCGTTGCGATCTGAGCCATTCGTTTTCAATCCAACGGCTGACAATCATCCGTGTGCTTTTCGTATCATCTTCAACCTCTGGACGTGCGTGAACAGTAGGGGAGGGATGGAGGTGTCACCTCTTGTTCCCTACAGCCGCCCTAGTTGACCTTTAGGGTTGTGGGAGGTGTTTCGGCCGAGCCATACCCTATGCCATCATCTCCACCTTTTTCACTTTCGGCCATGCCTTGAGCTTTGCACCATGTCTCCCGAAAAGCATTTTGTCAAACCATAATGCTTTCAAAGCTTTATAAGCACCCCAACACCCTCCTGGTGTTCCTTTACACTACCCTTGAGCTCCATTTTCAATTTGGGAGCTTAACACCTCAAAACCGTCAATGCACCATTATTGACCCATGGAGCTCCATTGGTGTTCTTGGTGTTCCAGTGGTTCTCCTTCAAATTTCTTTGCACTCTTTTAACCCCCTTACTATCTTGAACATTTCCCCTCACTTAATTTTGGATTTGATTCGCAGGAATTGTCCAATTTGGGGTTTGTTCAAATTCGGCCGAATTTGGTCATCTTCTTCCTCAGCTCCGGTGAGTGCTCCATTTTTAAATTATTTGCTCCAGTAGCTTCTGTGAACCATAATGAAGCTATATTGATGCTTTGGTACCACTCATTTTGCTCAGGATATCATTTTTCAGTTTTCTTCCCCAAGTCCGACAAGCCTCCACCATGGACAAGCATCTCCGGCCATCTTTGAAGCTCCTCTCCTTTAAGGTAGCTTCTTATTAGTCCCTAGAGGCCTTGGCACCCGCTTCTTTGGACTGCAGCGGAGCTTTTTGCGATTTTCAAGTTTGCAGTAAAGAGCTCCCTTTTCATTTTCCGGCTGGCCGGCGACTAGAGCCCTCACCGCCGGCGAGGTTGCCACCACTAGGTCCGCATCACTATTGCGATTCCATTTCACTACTTGGTTGGCGCTGCCGCGGCCGGAGTCGCCGGCGGCAAGCCGTTGAACACGCTCGGGCTCGTCTTGCGTGAAACTCCGTTTAATCATGTATTTAGGACACATTAATTGTCCAATCAGTGTTAATCATTAGGTATTAATGGTGTCTTAAGCGCGCCCTTGTGCCACTATCAGTGGGCCCAATGCTTTAAATCGCCCGCTGGCGCATTTCCGTACTGCTCCGACATCATTAATGATTAATCATAGGTTAATTAAGTGTCGGCTGTTATACGGTTGGAGAATCACCTTTGGTCACTGGCATGTGGGCCCGTAGGTCCAAAACTGGAGTCCAGAAATCATTAGAACTAATTTTGGATTCATTAAATTCTAATCATTATTAGCAATAAATATGTCCTAAGCCGCCACCCTGTGTCACTGCTAGGTGGGCCCTTAAACCGCTTAAATCACTTCTGTGCCAATCATCAGGACACATTAAATTGCTAATCATTAGTTTCGGTAATTAATTGCCCCGTGAGAACTAGACTACAATATTTTTAATTAAAACTATTCGAATAGCCTCGTCCTAGGTTATGGACACGCTCGGATACGCCCCGTGAGAACTAGACTACAATATTTTTAATTAAAACTATTCGAATAGCCTCGTCCTAGGTTATGGACACGCTCGGATACGCCCCGTGAGAACTAGACTACAACATTTTTAATTAAAACTTGATGGGTGGTACGAATCTGGGATTCGTGCTATGTGTGGTGGCTATTGGGTTAGTCACCAATAGGTGGTTACTCTTGTACCTATTGTATCCCGTGTTATTTCATTCAATAAAAACTGATTGCAAACTTGCTTTTGAAAAGTACTACATTATTGCAAATAAAGTTGGCTTTATGCAAAATGAGACATGCAACCTCCACTTAAATAAGCTTGCATGTAGCATATCGATAGGTCTGCTATTCCACACGTCAGTCTTGCGAGTACAAAAACAATTTTTGTACTCATCTGCTTTACTTCATATTTTTGTTGCAGAGGAAGAAGGTGAGCCTTAAGGGCTTCCCTTTTTGTGAGATGTGCTGCGGTATGGACGACTAGCTTGGCGGCCCGGTCGGTTGCCTTGTGGGTTATGGCTAACCGGTTGGATTTTGTTTATAGCCATCTTATGGCACTTTTGCTTCCGCTGTTATTGTTACCTTGTTGTTGTTGGCCAGTCGGCCCTTTGTTGTAATAACTCTATTATGTATGTATTTTGTTAGGATTAATGTATGTGATGTATGGAATTGATGCATGATTTTGTAACGGGGTGTGTATGCTGCATTTCTGGGAAGCATACATATCTCGAGGCTTGGTTTATTTTATTTGTACTGTTAGGACCAAGTGGATGGTTAAACAGTACAAGCCGAATGAACCGGGGTCCTCACACGCTGACTCGTAGCGGAAGTAGAGTCGATGTAGCGAGTTGAAGCAATCGTACTCGTACTTGCCGCGCGCCTTCTCCTCCTACTCCGATGAACGTCGTGAGTCGCAGATCATCCTAGTGCTGCTGCTTCGCAACAGCACCTCCAAGGTATCCACACGTACGGGGCAGGGACACCACGCGCAGGAGTGCTAGCGCCGGCTGCGTGGTTGAGGAGAGCGTGGCTATTAGGGTTTCGGGATTTCTTCCAGAAAGATTGATCGATCATCACCCCATGCCACCGCCCCTCTTTATATAAGCATCCATAATGGGTCCCGACCAGGAGGCCCATTAGGAACTCGTGGCCTATAAGAATTCGGATCACCATCCAAATTAAATCCTAGTCCTTTAAGTGTGTGACCCTATAGGTTCGTGTGTGATCAGTTGTGACTCGAAAACTCTTTCCCGATCACTAGTCGTCAGCGGTACCTAGCAGCACATAACGATTCCCGAACACACACAGAATATATCGGACGAACCTTAATGCAATATGATCTACGACCAGGTCCTTATCACTTACGACCAGCTCGTACTTAGTCACGACCAGTTCATAATCGATTACAACCAATTCAGAACTCCTTACGACCGCTTAGTATCTAACTACGACCGGTTTGCAACTCCTTACGACCGATTGGTGATTATGTTCGAGTAGTCTTCGACTGAGGTCGTATCTCCATACGACTTCGATCGATCTACGACCTCGGCAACTAAACGACCGCTTGTGTATTCTCCGTTTGCCTCACGACATCCGGTTGAACTCGGTGAGATAATATGTCATCCATGGACTGTTCAATACTTTCGATCAAGTGTCGAATAACTTCATGTGGTCGACACTTCGACCACTAGTGGCATGGCCATGCACTTTCTTTATTCGACCACAACGAGGGCCGAGACATCTCTCCGTTATGTTAGGAGGGCAAATCCCATATCCGACCACCACATTCCTCCGCATGTTTCATAGCATACCCAAAGCTACCTTTATAACAACCCGATTCACGAGTAGCGTTTGGCAACCCCTAAGAGTGCTATTACACATGTAGGAAACCATGCTGATCTCAGGTCTAAGGATTATACATCATCATTGCTTGAGACCAACTAACGACACATAGAATCATAACAATCTCAATAGTGTCTCAAGGTGGGTCTTATCCAACACTATGTTCTCTAACATGTGTCCACATTATTGATTCGATATCTCTATATCCATGACCGGTGAAACACGGTCATCGATCAATACATGTACTGGTCGTAGAGTCACTAGTGTTCTGACCAGTGATATTTGACCAGGGATACTTTTAGAACGACATCATATAAGATAAAGAGTTTCACCAACAAGTCACATACTCATTGATCTATATAACTGATGATTCATTCAAGGAACAAGATAAGATATTATCAAATGTTATGAACGTAATGAAATATAATCATCTCTATGATTGCCTCTAGGGCATATTTCCAACAGTGCAACCACGTAAATTAGCAATGTTTCTCCCAATCTTGGAGAAACTAAGATTGGGGGACTCGTAAGTGTAATATCCTGAAAGTGAGATAAGCGAATCGCCGGGAGAGATTTAATTAATCGGGAGAGAATAAATTGAATCGGGAGAGTGTTTCTTTCAGCGAATCACCAAATCAGAAAATAAGAGGGGGTTTTCCGCGTTTGTATGGCAACTCAGGCCCTGGGCCTTGGCCCATGTGGGCTGGCCGGCCAGCAAGGGGGGGAGAGGCGCCACCCCTCCCCAAACCCTAGCCGCCCCTCTCCTCTCCCCTCCTCCACCCTTTGGCCGCCACCTCCTCACCTCCCTCCACCCCCTTGCGCACCTCCTCACCTCCCTCCACCCCTTTGCTGCTGGCCAAAGAAAAGGGAAGCTTCAATGTAGCCGGCCAAGGAGGAAGAAGAAGGGGAAAGAAGAGAAGGGAGAAGAAAAGGGAGAAGAGAAGAAGGAGATCCACGAAGAAGGAGATCCACTTCGTGGGGTTGTGCTCAGCGTCTTCCTGGGGTTCTACGAGGTAACACCGCTGTTTCTTGAGGTTTGGTTAAGAGTAGATGCGAAATTGATTACGTTTATTGGATCGAAACCCTGCTGCGATTAGATCGCGTTCTGTCCAGTAGGTTGCGCGGCTGTTTTCGCGACCTTAGAGGCCGAATCAGAGGATCTCGTCTCCTAGAGAAACGTAGACTATGTTGTTAGCTTTCAGTGGCCACCAAGATCACCCAAATCCGATTAACGGTCTGTGAGATATGAATTTTCTAGTGTAGCTGTCCTGTGGTTCTGTCAGTTTTTGGCAGACTGTGGTAATTTGGTTAAAACTGTCATTTAAAAGGAGAATCAGGGGATCTCAGAATAACGAAAAATGTGGGTAATTTATGCACCTTTTCATAGAGATAAAGAACACGAGATTTGGACTTTTTTAGCAAAAGTTATGGTGGTTTAAGCGTACTGTCCAGAGAACCCGACGAGAATTCTGTCGTCTGATGTTTGGTTTGATATGGGAAGTTAAGGGCAGAATCAAGAGGGCTATCCAACTAGGTTTATTTAGGTAATTCAATTACCTTTTCAGAAAGTCTAAGAGCATCTCAATTGGACTCCTGAGCAGGAAGTTATGTATTTTAGAATTTGGTTGTTTCAGAAGCACCAAAGCGATCGCTAGAAATTGGGGGTTTTGTTAACACTTGAGAGTTAGCGAGTTTTGTTGTGTTATTATTTATGCTCTTGGTCCAGCGTGTTGGTCTTAGATTGGGATACCTTTATGTTCAGGTGGGAGCGCGGTTCCAGGGGCAGCACCCTCTTCGCGTCCACCATTCTCGCACGGTTGAGGCAAGTGCATCGTTTGTATTTTGGTTGTGATTTGCTTGGATATGAATGTGTGTTGATGCGTGTTAGTATCGTATGGCTGTGAACAAGCGTGCATAACAAGAATGGTGAATGTTCAAAGTATGGCTTTGCATTATCCATAAATGTCGTTACTGGTTTTGGTACTTTGATGATGAATAGTATTGGTACATGTGCATATTGATATCATGTGGAGACCTGGTCTTGTGAGGACCAAGTATGCACAACTTTGAAGAATTTATTTGATGAAATGATTATGAGGAATGATCGGGGTTGCAGGTATTCGGGCTATTATATATGTAAGCTTGCAAGATGGGATTGTGATGTATCTTGACAGTATAGCCTTGCTTGCCTGTTAATGAGATGAATTACTGTTTTATCTTGATGACTGTTAGTTATGGTTAAATGGTTCTACCGCATGTTGTTATTGCTTACATGATAATGAGAATATGATGTATTCCTGATTATGCATATGTTATCATGGTGCATATGCATGTTGAGAGCATAAAGGTGCCCTGGTCACATGGTGACCAAGCACATACAGTTTAGGTCCCCGTCATGTAGATGACGGGCTTGAGGTCCCCACATTCGTGGAATGTGGGCTATGAATATAAGAGGTCCCCATCATTAAAGTGATGGGCAAAGGTCCCTATACATGTGGTGTATAGGCTTTTGGTCCCTGTGCCAGAAGGCACAGGCATGGGTATGCAGCGACGGTTGCATACTTGCATTCCAGGTAAAATGCAAAAGTTAAAGAGAAAGAGAAAGTGCACCTGAGCATCTTGCATCGCATGAGCATAAGACATGTTTTTATTTGAGATGGTATATGGATGTTGATGATTACAGTAGTCTATGTTATTATTGCCATTTAATGTACTTGCTGGTCTTTGGACTCACTCTTCTTTGTTGTTGTGTTTTTAGGTACCCCCTTTACAAGAACGGCATGCATGGGAGGGAATAGAAGTGGTTGCACAATGGCACGAACTACTCACATTTGGACTAATAGATTGATAGATTAGTAGTTGAGTAATTGCATAAAGGATTTCTTATGATTACTCACTATGCATGCTATAATTTGTAATAGAGTTGATTAGAGGATTATGATTGTCATTACTTTTATGTGTTAGTTGTTTAGCATGCTATGGAAGTTGTAGTGACGATTAGCATAGTTTTGGCTATCTCTTGTCTATGCTGGAGGTTGGATTAATTAATTATGTTATATTTAAATGTTGGAACCTTTCGTTTAGTAACTAAACAAAGAAGGTTCTGTCAGATTTTGGAGATTTGTTTCAATGTTAAAAATGTTATTGTGTTGGTTTAGTAGCATTCCAGGCTCATGTGGGGTCAGGTTACTGATTGGTATCGAGCGAGCAAGAGGTCCGTGGTGATTGTATTTACAACTTAGGCAACTTAAATTGCTAAAATTTTGTAATGGTTAATGAACTTATAAACCTGACACACTGGTGCACAGTAGGATGGGATGGGTCAAGCATTGCATTTACGCTTCTGTTGAGTTGTATTAATGAATCCTGTTATGAGATGATCTGATTTATTTATAGTATAATACTATGGTTATTATGTGTGGGGGTAACCCATGTTGAGATGTGGAGGTAGTGGTTGTGGTCCTGGGCTATACCAGGTTACACCACCGATCGTGGTATAGTACTAGCGAAGTGCCCACACTAGAGATCGTAGTACATGCGTTGATAGTGAGTTTATATAGAAGAGTTGTTCTCTCTTTTGAAATTTGTTTTGGTCAACTCCTATCTTGTGGTGATTGATGAGTTTTTTCCTTGGGCTTTAGTTCATTCCGGTTGATGGGTTGCTTTGAATTATGTTTCTATTGGCTTAATTTGTCCCGTAAAGCAATCATTGTTTTCCCAACCGATGAGTTATTCTTGCGGTTGGTGAACTGGGTTGTTTGTCAAGTTTGACCTTTATTCTGGAGTTTTGTCTTTCTCATTGGAGAGCTTGACCCATTTATCCGGTTGATGTTTTTGCCTAATGAAAGTTTTCTTTTGCAAGTCCTTTGGAACGTGGGGGCTTCGACTCAATGTATCTCTCTTGGGTATTTTGAGTGATGAAGATTGATGGTTCTCTTTTATAAAAGAAGATGTTAAACCCGTTAGCGATGTTTTGTCTTGGTTAAGTGAGAGGTTATAACCAAAGTAATTAATGGATATGATACGGGTTATCATGTTAAATCTGCAGTGTGTGTATGATCGATCCTAACGAATATCCTTGAAAGGAAGGTGATTAATTTGAACATGTCTTGTAGTAGTTCTCGAGGAGCTGTGATTAATAGTATGGTTATACCTAGTTCTAATCAATAGAGTTAATAAGAGGTGTAGAATGTCCATGAAGTTGAGTCGACGACTAAGAGTGATACGTTTGGTAAACTTGTTTGGTAAATTGGATTAACGTGTCTCAACTGTTTAATCTAACCTTTTGGGATGGTTAAGTTCAAAAGGAGTTAGATTTTTTGTCTTAGTAGGTACTAATCTTGGAGTAACCTTTTTGTGGATACTTAGTGATTATAAGTAATTGCTAGGTGCAAATAACGTCTAATAATGTTTGGTGATGAGCATCACCAAGAGATAAATTGATGGGATTTAACGGATGAACAAGGTTTACATGATGGTAGAATTATCAGATAAAAGTATGTCTTTGATGAAAGGATGTTGGAATAACCTTTTAATTTGTGCATTAGTTTTTCTCTAATATAGCGCGGTTGTTGTAGTAGAATATAAGATTTTGGTATACAGTCAATTGAGGATGGGATGATAAAATAGTATGGAACAATTTGGTGAGTTTCTGGAGAGCTTTATAGTGGAAGAGTAGAATATGGTGATTCTTGTTAAGAGTGTGTTATTCTTGAAATTAGTAAGATCGCTTTGCAAAGGATTGGGACTTGTGAGGGTGTTGTTGACTCTTATAGAAAGAGAGTAATCTGGATCGTCTTTCGGGGTATCACCCCAAATGAAATATTTTGAGCTTTGCATTCGTGATCTTTTGGAGTTCACAATTTATGTGGCATCTGAAAATTTGTGGAGCAAAGCGGTGTGTTAGAAAGTTCTATTGGATCTTAAGTGATTAATGTGATTTGGTTTTAAAGGGTATTTCTGGTTTGTGTTGGCATGTAATGTTGTAATCAAAGAAAATTGCTTCCTTTGTTAACAGAAAGTGTGTACCATAAGTATTGGAGGTTGAAAGTTCCTTCTTGTGGAACATGTGCCCTCATCAGCAGACTTGTATTTTGTTTTCCGATTTCGTTATTATTTGACTGTCTCTCTTTTTCTTTTGCTCACTCCGAGGAGCAACGTTGTTCTTGTGCGTTGAGATTAGTTTTTGTTTGTTTCTTCCTTTTAAGAAAGGAATTAACTATCTTGTGTTGCCAGAGTCTTATAGAATGCATTATGGTGGACAAGTTTTTGGTAGTGGTGAGATTTTGGGAACCAAGCTATTTGAAGAATAGTAGAAAGTGAGTTGGTTTTGATCAATAACCTTTGTCCATGTGGGAATTTGGGGATTATCGAAAGTATGGGCTCTTGATAAATTTATTAGAGTATCGCAATTGGATACCTAGTAAGATTGTGTAAAAGAGTTTTGATGGTGAAGTCTAATGAGAATATCGGTGTGGAGAAACCTAAGCGTTGTGCTAATCAATGGGATAGCAGGAATTGCTGAGTAGTGTCAAATATGTCTCGGTCATAGAGAGTAACTCTATGGGAGTTAGATTATCACTAAGGATAGCTTGGTCAAGAAATTATATATTCTTTTATTGATGTTAGTGATTGAGTATGTTTGAATCCTGATCAATCAGTTAGGATATTGTGAGTGGGTATATTGTGGACAAGTAGCTGCATTTGATTGGTGTAGGTTAGAGAAGGTCTAAGATAGGTAACATGAATCGCCTTAGGTGGTTATTTGATTAGTAAGGAATGTTGACATTAATGAACTGCGATTATTGTTGAGTCATGTGAAATTTTGGTCATCGATTTGAGGTTACATATCAAGTATACCGACCATTCATTGTAAGAGTCGTAGAGGTCGAATTGGGCTTGTATTATTATGCTAGCATCTTGGTTCCCAGGATTAGGTTCCAAAAGTTATGGTGAACTCTGAAAGAATCCTTTGGAAGCAGTAAATGAGAGTGAATGTGGTGAATTTCAAGTTGATTATCCTTAAAAGAATGAGGAATGTGAAGGTGGGTGAAATCTACAATGAGTTGCGTTGGGATTGGTTTTGTCAAAGTGAAGAGATCGACTGATACAAAGATCAGGAGTTTGTGTGTTTGTGCAGGTTCGTAGCAATGTTAGTAAGATTTTTAGCGATGATTATAGTTCTTGGCGTAAGCGTGGTTAGAATTTGGGGTCGAATTCTGTTTAAGGGGGGTAGAATGTAATATCCTGAAAGTGAGATAAGCGAATCGCTGGGAGAGATTTAATTAATTGGGAGAGAATAAATTGAATCGGGAGAGTGTTTCTTTCAGTGAATCACCAAATCGAGAAAATAAGAGGGGTTTTCCGTTTGTATGGCAACTCGTGCCCGGGCCTTGGCCCATGTGGGCTGGCCGGCCAGCAAGGGGGAGAGGCGCCACCCCCTCCCCCAAACCCTAGCCGCCCCTACTCCCTCTCCCCTCCCCTCCACCCTTTGGCCGCCACCTCCTCACCTCCTCCACCCCCTTGCGCACCTCCTCACCTCCCTCCACCCCTTTGCTGCTGGCCAAAGAAAAAGGGAAGCTTCAATGTAGCCGCCAAGGAGGAAGAAGAAGGGAAAGAAGAGAAGGAGAAGAAAAGGAGAAGAGAAGAAGGAGATCCACGAAGAAGGAGATCCACTTCGTGGGGTTGTGCTCAGCGTCTTCCGGGGTTCTACGAGGTAACACCCGCTGTTTCTTGAGGTTTGGTTAAGAGTAGATGCGAAATTGATTACGTTTATTGGATCGAAACCCTGCTGCGATTAGATCGCGTTCTGTCCAGTAGGTTGCGCGGCTGTTTTCGCGACCTTAGAGGCCGAATCAGAGGATCTCGTCTCCTAGAGAAACGTAGATTATGTTCTTAGCTTTCAGTGTCCACCAAGATCACCCAAATCCGATTAACCGTCTGTGAGATATGAATTTTCTAGTGTAGCTGTCCTGTGGTTCTGTCAGTTTTTGGCAGACTGTGGTAATTTGGTTAAAACTGCCATTTAAAAGGAGAATCAGGGGATCTCAGAATAACGAAAAATGTGGGTAATTTCTGCAACTTTTCATAGAGATAAAGAACACGAGATTTAGACTTTTGTAGCAAAAGTTATGGTGGTTTAAGCGTACTGTCCAGAGAACCCGACGAGAATTCAGCCGTCGATGTTTGGTTTGATAGGGAAGTTAAGGGCAGAATCAAGAGGATCTCCAACTAGGTTTATTTAGGTAATTCAATTACCTTTTCAGAAAGTCTAAGAGCATCTCAATTGGACTCCTGAGCAGGAAGTTATGTATTTTAGAATTTGGCTGTTTCAGAAGCACCAAAGCGATCGCTAGAAATTGGGGTTTTGTTAACACTTGAGAGTTAGCGAGTTTTGTTGTGTTATTATTTATGCTCTTGGTCCAGCGTGTTGGTCTTAGATTGGGATACCTTTATATTCAGGTGGGAGCGGTTCGAGGGCAGCACCTCTTCGCGTCCACCATTCTCGCACGGTTGAGGCAAGTGCATCGTTTGTATTTTGGTTGTGATTTGCTTGGATATGAATGTGTGTTGATGCGTGTTAGTATCGTATGGCTGTGAACAAGCGTGCATAACAAGAATGGTGAATGTTCAAAGTATGGCTTTGCATTATCCATAAATGTCGTTCCTGGTTTTGGTACTTTGATGATGAATAGTATTGGTACATGTGCATATTGATATCATGTGGAGACCTGGTCTTGTGAGGACCAAGTATGCACAACTTTGAAGAATTTATTTGATGAAATGATTATGAGGAATGATCGGGGTTGCAGGTATTCGGGCTATTATATATGTAAGCTTGCAAGATGGGATTGTGATGTATCTTGACAGTATAGCCTTGCTTGAATGTTAATGAGATGAATTACTGTTTTATCTTGATGACTGTTAGTTATGGTTAAATGGTTCTACCGCATGTTGTTATTGCTTACATGATAATGAGAATATGATGTATTCCTGATTATGCATATGTTATCATGGTGCATATGCATGTTGAGAGCATAAAGGTGCCCTGGTCACGTGGTGACCAAGCACATATAGTTGAGGTCCCCGTCATGTAGATGACGAGCTTGAGGTCCCCACATTCGTGGAATGTGGGCTATGAATATAAGAGGTCCCCATCATTAAAGTGATGAGCAAAGGTCCCTATACATGTGGTGTATAGGCTTTTGGTCCCGTGCTGAAAACACACGCATGGGTATGCAATGACGGTTGCATACTTGCATTCACCGATAAAATGCAAAAGTTAAAGAGAAAGAGAAAGTGCACCTGAGCATCTTGCATCGCATGAGCATAAGACATGTTTTTATTTGAGATGGTATATGGATGTTGATGATTACAGTAGTCTATGTTATTGTTGCCATTTAATGTACTTGCTTTGGTCTTTGGACTCACTCTTGCTCGTTGTTGTGTTTTTAGGTACCCCTTTACAAGAACGGCATGCATGGGAGGGAATAGAAGTGGTTGCACAATGGCACTAACTACTCACATTTAGACTAATAGATTGATAGATTAGTAGTTGAGTAATTGCATAAAGGATTTCTTATGATTACTCACTATGCATGCTATAATTTGTAATAGAGTTGATTAGAGGATTATGATTGTCATTCTGTTTATGTGTTAGTTGTTTAGCATGCTATGGAAGTTGTAGTGACGATTAGCATAGTTTTGGCTATCTCTTGTCTATGCTGGAGGTTGGATTAATTAATTATGTTATATTTAAATGTTGGGACCTTTCGTTTAGTAACTAAACAAAGAAGGTTCTGTCAGATTTTGGAGATTTGTTTCAATGTTAAAAATGTTATTGTGTTGGTTTAGTAGCATTCCAGGCTCATGTGGGGCTGGGGTGTTACAGTAAGGTACCATTTTAATTCTTCAAAGGCGCTGTTTACTTCTTTAGTCCATTCGAAACTCCCATGTTTCCGGAGAAGCTTAAAGAAAGGTAGTCCTTTTTCGCCTAACCATGCTATGAAACGACTTAACGCTGCCATACAACCGGTTAATTTCTGAACTTCCTTCTTTGTGGTTGGATCGCGCATCTGATCGATGGCGGCGATTTTCGTTGGATTTGCTTCGATGCCTCTAGCCGAAACTAGGAACCCAATAAGCTTTCCCGACGAAACTCCGAACATACATTTCTCTAGATTTAACTTAAGGTTATGACGTCTTAAGTTATTGAAAGTCTCTTGTAGATCTAGAATATGATCGCCAGCGTTGATGCTCTTTACAACAAGATCATCAACGTAGGCTTCAAGATTCCGACCTATCTGAGGGCTAAAAGTCTTTTGCATCAACCTTTGGAATGTTGCACCAGCATTCTTTAGACCAAATGGTATTTTTACATAACAGTAAGTACCATATGGAGTGATAAAGGAAGTTTTCTCTTCATCTTGTTTACTCATATTGATCTGGTGGTACCCTGAATAAGCATTCAAAAAACTTAACAACTCACACCCGGAAGTAGAGTCTACAAGTTGATCAATGCGAGGATGTAGGACCGGAAAGGCGACTAGAGGGGGGGTGAATAGGAGTACAAACACTTTTTCTTCCAAATCAAATTCAATACGAATCTCACTCCAATAGCTATGAAAGCTATGAAGATCAATCAATCAAGCACAGTGGAAGACTTGTATTGAATCCAATCAAAACCCCAAAATCAACGACCATAAACACAAGGAGACAGCCTAATGAATAGTACTCGAAGCTACAGTGGTCGGTGAACAGTACTCGCAGCTTGTACTCGACATGAACAGTGCTCGAAAGAAGAGTACTCGAAGCTACAGTGTCTTGCTACAGTACTCGTAGAAAGAACTCGAGATGAATAGTACTCGATGCTACAGTACTCGTAGCTACAGTGTTGTGCTGTAGTACTCGCAGCTAGCACTCGAAATGAATATAACTCGATGAACAGTACTACATAAAGAATAGGGCTCGAAAGAATAGTACTCGAAGCTACAGTACTCGGTACTTCTTGCTACAGAACTCGTAGAAAGAACTCGAAATAAATAGTACTCGTAGCTACAGTAAAATCAGCACAAGAAACTGAACTTCAGCATAATTTCGAAATCGAAAATTGATCTAACTTTTGCTCCACAGCTCCAAACTTCACGAGACTTGACACACACCTTCTCATGGATGTCAGGAACCTATTTCGAGCAACGATCGTGAAGATCCTTGCCAAAGTTCAGACATTTCTCCATTTGAGTGAAGGTGGTTCAAAAACTGAGTCAAAAACGAAATCTGATCTAGAGACTTGCTCGTGGGTAATTGATGATCAAGATAACCCTAGATGGGTTCCCACATGATGCAGCAAGTTAGATCACAGCAAGAATTCTCAGGAATCAACCAAAAAGGAGAACAAGAACAAAGAGGACAGAGAGCATGAATAGAAGAAAACTTCAGGTTTCCACTCATTGAAACAGGAGCGAGATACAAAGAGATACGTCCCAAAACGCAAGGACAATCGAACAAGAAGGATTACAAGCTCGTCAAACCATCCTCTCCCTCTCCAACTCAAGAACACAACCCATACATACTTGAGAAGGAATGATACACAGACTTTCAAGAACCCAACGAAGGGGACATAGAGGGAACACAACTCTGCCTCCACCAACAACTCTCAACAACTAAAGCCTAAAGGCAAAGCAGACTCTAAAGCCTATTTTGACTAAAGAAAACCCTAAAATCCCTTGAAGTGTTCACCTGGGCAAGCAGCCCCTCCAACCTATTTATAGCCCACGGCTAACGGGTCTCCACCTCGTTACGCCCGCTAAGTCCAACCGGAGCCCGCTCCCGCCTGTGCAGCCTTGCGAAATTCCCGTTTCGCCCCTCCTGCACCTTCCGGGAAGCTTCCGCGCTCCTTGTCTCGCACGCCTCGCAACCACCTCGAGTCCACATCATCTTCGACACATCCCGACCGTTCTAACCTCAGCGCCACCTGCGCCTAGTCCGGTCTACCGTGTCTCACCACGACTTGCAACCACCTCGAGTCCATGTCGTCTTCGACACATCCTGACCGTTCTGACCTCAAAGCGACCTACGCCTAGTCCGGTCCACCGTGTCTCGCCACGACTTGCAACCACCTCGAGTCCATGTCGTCTTCGACACATCCTGACCGTTCTGACCTCAACGCGACCTGCGCCTAGTCCGGTCCACCGTGTCTCGCCACGACTTCACCCGATGTCATGCAGTCACACAGACAAGAAACACGTCGAATAGCACCGCTCGATACATGAAAGCATATCTACCATCACTTACCATGCCGAAGTCCAAACCTGTCGAAATTATCAGAATATGCAACCTAATCCCGTACGACCAAGTTTGACCAAAGTCCGATCGAGCCCGACTGCGCCACGCAACGACTCGACTCCGAACCACCCAAACCAAACTCGACTTACCTAAACCAATATCAATTACTCATCAAACACATGTGGTCACCTCCACGTGGTTCATCAATTTCCCCCTTGATGAGTATATTGACAAACCCAGAAAAAGCAAGAAGTTGAGTTTGATTTTGAAGAATCCAACATGGTCCAAAGAAAAGAAAAATAAGCTAATGACCATGTTGACAGAAGGAACACTAGAGCAACAACTGAAAAAGCAAATTGATCTCCAAAGCTCTAAACTGTTTCCATCAGACTTTTTCTTCTCTATTCTCCCCCTTTTGGCAATAATCGCATCAAGATGCAATAGAGAGAATATGACATGTCAATGGATGAAATGACTGAAGTTTGTTTATTTAAGCATTTAGAGCCATGAGGATTATCCATACTGACCATAATGTAATACACCAAGCCATAACTCAATAAAACGCTACCTAGATCATGACAACATATATATAAGTCAGCTCATAGATGACAATCTGAAATGTAATGCATTTTATGAGTAAGGCAAGTCATCAATGAGCAAAGTCTAGCTAGAGATATCCAAGGATGATGCAGGCCATGTCAATAAGCTAAGCGGAACAAGGAACTACTATTGAGACCAACTAGAGAGCTATGCTCAAGAGAAACATTGGTTAAGTACTTGATTCTTTTTTTAGCTTTAAGCAAATTGAACACATAAAACATATTTTCTTTTGACATTCATGGTTGTTGCCAACCAGATTTTTGTTTTATCATGTGCTAGGTCTCAAGCCTTATGCGACTACTCCAAGCGAGAAGCTTAAGAAGATAGTCTAGGTCACCCAAAACTCCCCCTAAGTTCATGCCAAGTGCAATGGCAAGCCGTCTCATAGGAGAGAATTGGTGAGATCAGTTTTTTCGCACAAAAGAGATCTTTTTGCCTTTTAACAAGTTGTACTAACTCATGCATCATCAAGAGACTAAAACAGCTCAATCTAAGGCTCATTATAGATTCAACGCTCTACCCAGCCTATTTGACATGGCATGAATCATAAAAGGATAGCTCAAGAAAGACTAATCTCAGTTTTAGCTTAAGTTGAGCAATTTTAATTAACTTATCATGGCAGAAACTAGTCCATACATATGAAGTCATGATAAATCTAGCAAACTAAGCACAAGTCATGGCAAGGTGTAAAGCATTGAAACATGTCATAACAGGATAATAATCAAGGCTCAATGCAAATATATTACAATGCTAGATGCTGAAAATGCAAGAAAGTCCAGCTCCCTCTCAACATTAGATGCAACTTTTAGTTCAAGTTGAGTTAAGTCAACATTAAGCTCCAGAAGCTCCCAAAAGAACTCCTCCTGAACTAAAGCAATAAAAACGAGAAGCTGGCAAGGAAAACAGCAAACAGGCAGTCCTTAAAGCATAGATAAGATATAGAGAAAACTATGGCTCAGACTGACTCTCATCTACCCCATATGACTCTAGGACTATCAACTGCCCACCTAACACACATAGGAGCAAACATGTACCCTGTCTACCCAAGGGTGGCCCGACCCTCGCTAGAACCTATAAGTAGTGAGTGAGCTCAACCTAGTGAGAAGAGAGACAGCAGCATCCTAGAATCACAAGAAGAGAGTAGGAAGACTAACCAACTCGACTAGAGAAACACTCTAATCTATGCTAGGAGGACTAATCCCAAATGCACCCAAAATGCAATGCAACAACGAGTAAGAGCATAATTAGTATAGTAAGGCAGTAAAGAATAGAAACTCCCCCTCACTACAGTCCATAAGGACAGACCACCCCAAGCTCTCCCCGTAGAGCTGAAAACCTCGAACTATCCAATGGCTTGGTGAAGATGTCAGCCAACTGGTGGTCACTCTCTACAAACTGGAGCACTATGTCACCCTTCTCCACATGGTCTCTAAGGAAGTGAAAGCGAATATCAATATGCTTGGTCCGAGAGTGCTGCAGAGGGTTCTTAGCAATGTTGATCGCAGAAGTGTTATCACAAAAGAGTGGAACACTATCTATGACTAACCCAAAGTCCCGTAGGGTCGAAGCCATCCAAAGCACTTGGCTACAGCAACTGGCTGCAACAACGTACTCGGCCTCTGCGGTGGACTGTGCAACACCGGACTGCTTCCTTGAAGACCAGGAAACAAGAGAAGTACCAATAAATTGGCAGGTGCCAGAAGTGCTCTTCCTATCTATCCTACAGCCGGCAAAGTCTGCATCCGAGAAGGCTCTCGAGGAAAGACAAGATGAGGAAGAGTACCAGATACCATAGTCAATGGTAGCTCGCAGGTACCGAAAGATGCGCTTCACCTCCTGGCGGTGAGAAACGCGAGGAGAAGCTCAGCAGCGCATGCACACACCAAAAATGTATGTCTGGTCTCGAGGCAGTGAGGTACAAGAGGGAGCCAATCATGCTGCAAAACTCCTTTTGATCAACTGGCTCGCCATCCTCATCTGGGTCAAGATAGGTTGTAGAAGCCATGGGAGTCGACACAGGCTTACCATCACTCATGTCGAAGCGTCTTAGGAGGTCACGAGTGTACTTTCCCTGATGAAGAAAGGTACCCTCCCGAGTCTGCTTGATCTGAAAGCCAAGGAAGAAAGTCAACTCACCCATCATACTCATCTCAAACTCGGTGCTCATGACATCCGAGAACTGTGAAACCAGAGTATGGGAAGAGCCGCCAAAGATGATGTCATCCACATAAATCTGGACGAGCAAGATCAGTGCCATGCCGGCGGATGAACAAGGTCTTGTCAACTATACCCATCTCAAAACCATGACTTAACAAGTAGGACTTAAGCCTCTCATACCAAGCTCTCGGGGCTTGCTTAAGTCCATACAAAGCTTTGGAAAGCTTGAAGACATGGTTTGGGTATTTGGGGTTTTCGAAACCTGGAGGTTGTCGGACGTAGACCGCTTCCTCAATAAAGCCATTGAGAAAGGCACTCTTGACATCCATCTGGTAGAGCCTTAAACCCTTAGAAGCTGCAAAGGCAGGTAGGATTCTAATGGCTTCTAGTCTAGCTACAGGGGCAAAGGTCTCCTCGAAATCTAGACCCTCAATCTGAGAGAACCCCTGAGCTACCAGTCTAGCCTTGTTTCGAAAAACCACTCCATCATCGCTCTGCTTGTTCTTGAACACCCATTTAGTCCCAATAATATTGTGACCTCGCGGGAGCTCGACAAACGACCAGACCTTGTTCCTCTCGAAATTTTCTAGCTCCTCATGCATGGCATTGACCCAAGACTCATCAGAAAGGGCGTGACAAACGTCTTGGGCTCAAAGGAGGCAACAAAGGCAGAATGGAGACAAAATTGAGAAAAGCCAGACTTAGAGCGTGTGACATGCTCGAAGAGGTCTCCAATAATATGCTCTGAAGGATGCCTTTTCTGGATATGACGGGGAGGTCCTGGATGTAAGAAGAAGTGGCCTCTACCTCGTGTGCAGATGAGGCAGGGACAGAGCAACTAGCTCCGGAGGAAACGGTAGGCAAGGGCTGATCACCTTGAGGTGCCGTGGAAGAAGGCATCTCAAGGGGAGGATGAGGAGCTGGATTAGGTAAACAACCATCGTCTCCATCGTCCTCATCATCCACAAAGATGGTCTCGGACTGCTCTAAAGAACCTGAGATATCTGGCCTAGTCCCCGGACTGGCCTCGTCAAAGGTCACCTCGCAGGTCTCTATCAACTTGCTAGACTCGCAGTTCCAGACCCTATAAGCCCGCGAAGAAGTCGAGTAGCCTAGAAAGATACCATCACAGGAACGTGACTCGAACTTGTCTAGGTTCCCAGACTTCAGAAAAAAGCACTTGCAACCAAACACACGAAAATGAGAGACGCTGGACTTTCGCCCGTATCTCAGCTCATAAGAAGTGCGGTGCAAGAGTGCCCGAAGAAAAACTCGATTCGAAACATGGCACGCGGTCGCAATGGCTTCAACCCAGAACTTCCTCGGTGTAGAGTACTCATCAAGCATCATCCTGGCCATCTCGACCAAGGTACGGTTCTTTCTCTCCACAACGTCATTCTGCTGAGGGACGTATGGAGAAGAAAACTGGTGCTCTACACCTGTCTCTCCACAGAAACTCTCAAAGTAGGAATTCTTGAACTCCGTGCCATTGTCACTGCGGATCGCTCGTAAGGCACCTGGAAGCTCAACAGAAAGCCTACTAAAAAGACCTCGGAAATGAGAAAATGTCTCATCCTTCGAGGTTAAGAAAAACACCCAAGAATACCTCGAGAAGTCATCGACCACAACAAGAACATACCACTTCCCTCTCACGATCGCACTCGAGTGGTCCAAGCGTGTCCATGTGGAGCAATGTCCCGTGCATCGGTCATAGTAATCGTGACGGAGGATGAGAAGCGGCAACCATCTTGCCGTGCGGCATGGAGCGCAAACAAGATCTTTGACCATCTTGAGTTTGGCGGACCACGAATGAGATCGTGGCGCTAACTCGGGTCAAATGGCCAAATCAATATGACCAAGTCTCCTATGCGAGAAAGAGAGATCGCGGACTCGAAGCAACTAAACACCGAGAGGATCGCGGGCGACTCGAAAACTCAGCACAAAAGATCCTCCCATAACGAAATCCATAACCGGACTACCCAAGAATCAAGAATTTTGCAATTGTTTTCTTAAAGCTCACCTCGAAACCGTCATCGGTGGTGAGAAAAAAGCAAATTGTACTGCACTTACTAACCAAGGCAACATCTTTCAAAATGAAAGAATCATTCACGTGCCACGTACCTTTGGCGATGACGCGCCCGATGAAGCATCTCGAAGGTGATATTCTCATCACCTGGAGCACGGACAAGGGAAGAAAACCAACAAGAATCTCCGGTCATGTGTCGAGAACACCCGGTCGACGAGCCAAACCTTTCCTTCCTGCCCGTGAACCTGAGTCAACAAGAGAGTAAAGTCTCAGCACTGGGGTAAATCAACAGTGATTTTGGCACCTAATACTGAGTAACACGTCGAGCAGATGAAGTAGTCAAGCACGACTGACCTCTATCTACCATACGCTCTTTGTCACTCAAAGCAGAAGGTATATGAGCAGACCTGAAGCTGTTGCTAGGTCCAACTGCTACGAGGGAGCGAGTCGGAGCAACTTCAACATGCTGAACACACCGTGGGTAGCTATCTTGACGAGGAAAACGAGATCTACCCTCAGGACGGTGAAAGTCACGACCAGGAGCATATCGAGGACGAAAACCAGAAAACTCAGTAAAACTGAGTCCTCGATACTGCCCAAACACAAACTCAACAGTCCTAGACCTCGTGTTGGTGCTAGGTGTACTCAAAGTCTGGGGCCGACCCTGAATACGCCCAAGAGACTCAACACGGTCTCTACGCGCGATCTTGGCGCGCCTGAAGCATCGATCGACTGTATGTCCATCCTTTTGACAGAAGGTGTAGTGATACTTCACCTTCTGAGAGGTAGAAGCAGCACGGGGAGGCTTCGCTCGAGAGGTGAAGCGATGAGGTGGAATCACCTTCGCCGAAATCCCACGGACATAGCCTGCTGACTTAAATTTGACTTTCTCGGTCCTGGGCTTAGTCTCGATCACACCTGGTGCTATGGGTCTAAGCACGGCAGGTGGATGCTTCCTTATGTCCTCATAAAAATCATATCCTAGACCTTGGTTAAATCTGCAGATCTTAGATTGGTCTAGAATAAGATTGACCTTCTTCTTGCCTCCTACAAATCTCTCGAGAGTGTTCATAAGGTACTGACACTCCCGAAAGAGAGAGGTGCAAGAAGAGCAGGGGGAAGAAGAGAGCAGAGAGGTAAGGGAGCAAAGAAGAACCAAAGAGGAGGGGAAGAATGGCTTGTGCACGCACAACCGACTCTGAAGGGACAGTCCTACTGCTAGCTAGTTGGTTCACGTCGCTAAGCGTCTCAACCTTACCCAGGGGCTTCTCCCCCTTCTCCACAATCACATTACAAGCACAATGTGGTTTCTCTAGAAGGTCCTTAGTTAGCTTCACACATTTCTCATCCAATGCAATCAAGTCAGATTTTAGTTTGTTACAATTAAAGCAAGGTGAACTAACCGGGTCCTTAGAAGCAAACTGAGCCAACTTCCTATCATGATCAATCATATCTTGAAACCGTTTGGAGACAGCTTCAAGTTCAGCAGTTAACTTAGGGCAGTTCAAGCATGAATCAATCGGCTCAAGTAAAGAAGCTTGTAGTTCAGTAATTTTATGATCTGCCCGTTTTAAGTTCATCTTCAAGTTATTGCAATTTTCACAAGACTCGGGCAGATCAAAGAGCATGGCATAAGATCCTCTAGTAGCAATGTCCTTATCCTCACATGAGGTGGGAGAAGTAGTCTCATCAGTAGTAAGTAGGGTAACAGCCATCCTACTCAACTCTAACTCATCAAGCAGACTAACATTCTTCACCTTAACAATATCAAGCTTGGAGGACACACTATCATGCGAGGTCCTTAGTTTCTCCATGTCACCCAATAGAGCACAGCATGTATCACAATTATCATGGGAGGGAGCAGATGTAAGTGAAGTAAGCTCCTGTGATAGTCTATCTACTTCCTTCTTTAACTCAGTACACCTAGCCCTAGCTCTAGCATGAAAACCACCTAGCTTAAGAAAAGCATGATTGAGCTGGTCGTAGGTGGGGCATACCTTGTCCGAGTCGAGTACACTCATTGTCGCTCGATTCGCCCTCGAGGGCCATGAAGCACATGCCGGAGAAGTCGTTGCCGCCATCCTTGGGCTCTTGGTCACCTGTCCCGTCATCGTCGCTCCATCCTTCCACCTCGCTGAGGTAGAGGTCGTCGAAGGCGGCGAGGACGCAGTGGAAGAGCTTCTTGGCTTTGCCAAAGTTGCGGAACTTCTTCTTGCCTTGTGCAGGAATTGGAGGCTTCTTGTTGCGGTTCTTGTCGGTGTAGTCGTTCTTGCCCGAACCGCCATAGTCGTTCTTGCCTTTCTCCAGCTTGGGGCAGTTTGCCCGAATGTGGTTGGGGCCACCACACTCGAAGCAAATCACCGGTCCTCCTCTCTTTCTGTCTCTCCTCCCCTTGTAAGCATGGGAGAATCTTCGAGCAAGGAGGGCCAGCTGCTCATCCGCAAGCTGCTCTAACTGATCATCAGTTATGTCACAGAGAGCAGCAAGGGAGAATCCGCAAAGAGAATCAGAAGACGAGGAACCAGAAGCCAACTTGGGATCAGTGACCAAAGCCATCGACTGTGACTTCGACTTACGAGAGACAACGTCAATCTCGTGAGTCTTGAGACGCGAGTACAGCGCGTCAAGAGTCAAGGTCGAGAGGTCTGTCGTGTCCTTGATGATGGTCACTTTCATCTCCCAAACACGCAGATCGAGTGCCGTGAGCATCTGACGAGTGTTGTCCGAGTCGGGGTATGTGAGACCGACCGCTCGGAGGTTGCTCAAGATTTTTTGAAATCGCGAAAAGTACTCGTCCAGGGACTCACCAGCAAGCATCTCGAATTTGTTGTATTCGCGCTTGAACCGATCTGTCGAACCGTCTTGATCCGGTGGTGCCCTCATGGTATGCGTCGAGGGTCACCCGGATGTCGTGAGCGGGCGGCGAGGTGAGATATGCGGTCAAACTCGCTACGACTCAATCCCTGTATGATGAGGTTCCTTGCCTTTGCATTCGCCTCAACATCAGCCATGTTCCCGGCATTGATGTTCTCATCGGCAGGAACAACGAATCGTACCTTAACCTTCCGCCAGATGGCATACCCCTGGGCCTGGATGTATGTCTCCATTCGGCTCTTCCAGAAGGGGTAATCGATGCCATAAAAAACGGGCGGCTTGGTCGAGTACTTGTCCATCGCCATGGCTCTTGAGACCGATTAAGATCTATTGATTAGAGCTAACCGGGTCTGATACCAATTGTAGGACCGGAAAGGCGAGTCGAGGGGGGGTTGAATAGGAGCACAAACTCTTTTTTCTTCCAAATCAAATTCAATAAGAATCTCACTCCAATAGCTATGAAAGCTATGAAGATCAATCAATCAAGCACAGCGGAAGACTTGTATTGAATCCAATCAAAACCCCAAAATCAACGACCACAAAAACAAGGAGACAGCCTGATGAACAGTACTCGAAGCTATAGTGGTCGGTGAACAGTACTCGTAGTTTGCACTCGACATGAACAGTGCTCGAAAAGAAGAGTACTCGAAGCTACAGTGTCTTGCTACAGTACTCGTAGCAAGAACTCAAGATAAATAGTACTCGATGCTACAGTACTCGTAGCTGTAGTGTCGTGCTGCAGTACTCGTAGCTAGCACTCGAAATGAATATAACTCGATGAACAGTACTCGATAAAGAATAGGGCTCGAAAGAATAGTACTCGAAGCTACAGTCCTCGGTACTCGATGCTACAAAACTCGTAGCAAGAACTCGAAATGAATAGTACTCGTAGCTACAGTAAAATCAGCACAAGAAACTGAACTTCAGCATAATTTCAAAATCAAAAATTGATCTAACTTTTGCTCCACAACTCCAAACTTCACGAGACTTGACACAAACCTTCTCAAGGATGTCAGGAACCTATTTCGAGCAACGATCGTGAAGATCCTTGCCAAAGTTCAGACATTTCTCCATTTGAGTGAAGGTGGTTCAAAAACCGAGTCAAAAACGAAATCTGATCTAGAGACTTGCTCGTGTGTAATTGATGATCAAGATAACCCTAGATGGGTTCCCACATGATGCAGCAAGTTAGATCACAGCAAGAATTCAAGCAAAAACTTACAACATGAAATCTCAGGAATCAACCAAAAAGGAGAACAAGAACAGAGAGGACAGAGAGCATGAATAGAAGAAAACTTCAGGTTTCCACTCATTGAAACAGGAGCGAGATACAAAGAGATACGTCCCAAAACGCAAGGACAATCGAACAAGAAGGATTACAAGCTCGTCAAACCATCCTCTCCCTCTCCAACTCAAGAACACAACCCATACATACTTGAGAAGGAATGATACACAGACTTTCATGAACCCAATGAAGGGGACACAGAGGGAACACAACTCTGCCTCCACCAACAACTCTCAACCACTAAAGCCTAAAGCCAAAGCAGACTCTAAAGCCTCTTTTGAATAAAGGAAACCCTAAAATCCCTTGAAGTGTTCACCTGGGCAAGCAACCCCTCCAACCTATTTATAGCCCACGGCTAACGGGTCTCCACCCCGTTACGCCCGCTAAGTCCAACCGGAGCCCGCTCCCGCCTGTGCAGCCTTGCGAAATTCCCGTTTCGCCCCTCCTGCACCTTCCGGGAAGCTTCCGCGCTCCTTGTCTCGCACGCCTCGCAACCACCTCGAGTACACATCGTCTTCGACACATCCCGACCGTTCTGACCTCAGTGCCACCTGCGCCTAGTCCGGTCCACCGTGTCTCGCCACGACTTGCAACCACCTCGAGTCCATGTCGTCTTCGACACATCCTGACCGTTCTGACCTCAACGCGACCTGCGCCTAGTCCGGTCCACCGTGTCTCGCCACGACTTGCAACCACCTCGAGTCCATGTCGTCTTCGACACATCCTGACCGTTCTGACCTCAACGCGACCTGCGCCTAGTCCAGTCCACCGTGTCTCGCCACGACTTCACCCGATGTCCTGCAGTCACACAGACAAGAAACACGTCGAATAGCACCGCTCAATACATGAAAGCATATCTACCATCACTTACCATGCCGAAGTACAAACCTGTCGAAATTATCAAAATATGCAACCTAATCCCGTACGACCAAGTTTGACAAAAGTCCGATCGAGCCCGACTGCGCCACGCAACGACTCAACTCCGAACCACCCAAACCAAACTCGACTTACCTAAACCAATGTCAATTACTCATCAAACACATGTGGTCACCTCCACATGGTTCATCAGAGGAAGGGGAAAGTCATCCTTCGGACAAGCTTTATTAAGATCTGTAAAGTCAATACACATTCGCCATTTCCCATTGGCTTTTCTAACCATTACAGGATTGGCGAGCCACTCTGGGTGGTCGACCTCACGGATGAACCCAGCTTTGAGAAGCTTGTCAATCTCCGACTGGATTGCTTCTTTTCGATCGATGTGAAACGTCGTAGCTTCTGCTTGACTGGTTTTTTGTTAGGCTGTAGAGCTAGCCTATGCTCGATCACCTCCCTGGGGACTCCGGGCATATCGGACGCCTGCCAAGCGAATACGTCCTACTTAGCTCAGAGGAAGGAGACGAGCGAATCTTCCTATTTAAGGTCGAGCTCTGCCCCGACTAGTATCTTGGCACCCTCTGGTGAAGCACTTCCGTCGAGGTGTACCTCTTTTATCTGGTCGGAAGGTTTCGGTGTCATCTTCGGTCTTGAATTTTTGACCTGCATGTTAATGGTGTTAGTTCCCCTGGTAGGGAGTTCATCGACCAGTTCTAAACACTTCCGATCGCATGCGTAGGCTATCTTCTGATCGCCTCGGACCGTGGTTACACCTTTTGGTCCCGACATTTTCAAACTCTGATAACAGTAGTGCGTGGCTATCAGGAACTTTGCTAAAGCTGGACGACCAAGAATTGCATTGTATGCAGTCTCGAAGTTCACCACATCAAATGAAATTTTTTTCTGTCCGGAAGTTGTCGGGCTTTCCGAACGTAACCAGTAGGGACAAGTGTCCTATTGGCTTAGCGGTAGACCCAGGAACTATGCCATGAAAGGCATATTTCACTGGTTTTACCTTGGATTTGGGAATCTGCATGTCTTCCAAAGCACTTGCAAATAAAATATTCAAAGAACTACCCCCATCTATCAAAACCCGATTAACCTTGCAGTTATTAATAGTAGGCTCAACGACAATTGGAAATCTACCTGGTCGAGTCGAAGGAATAGGGCAGTCTTCTTTGCTGAAGGAGATTATCATTTCCGACCACCTTGAAGGTTTTACGGCTATCAAAGGTTCAGTAAGGTTGACTTCTCGCTCCATGGCTTTCAGGTGATGTCTGGACTCGTACGAAGAAGATCCACCGAAGATCACATCGATGGTGTGTTGAGGTTCTTGGTACTCCATTTCTTCGTCACCATCTTTTCCTTCTTGGAGCTTGTTTCCCCGAGTTCTTGAATCGACGAGAGTGGACCTTTACCTGCATAATAATCTTCCAGCTTCTTTTGCCAGACGTGACAATTGCGCAAATCGTGTCCTGCTTGCTGGTGAAGAGGACACCATTTTTTATTTTTTTTTTGTAATCATTGGTCGGAGCCTTAGCCTTTCCACGACCAGAATAATCTTCTCTTCCTTTGGAAAATTTTTCAGGAACAGCAAGAACCTCTTTGTCGTTGGCTCTGCCATGCTTCTTTTTCTTGAGAGTCTTCTTTTGTTTCTTTTTCGTCCTATCTAAGCCAAGTTGGGGAATTTTATCCTTTCGATCAACAGCTTCGTTCCACTCGACCGCTTCACTAGCCGTAGCGTACTTGTCAGCTATGTCGAAAAGCTCGATGGTTGTTCGTGGGGGATGTAGCTAAATCCTCCGTAAACCTTCGATTTCTTAATTCTGGTTTGAAGGCTTGGATAACGGAAGATTCTGCAACCTCCGGTATTGAGTTACGAACTTGGCTAAATCTTTTGATGTACTGCCGGAGAGTCTCGTTTGATTTTTGCCGTATTCTATGGAGATCGTCTTCCTTTCCGAGTCGATTGTACGTACCCTGGAAATTTGCAATTAGAAGGTCGCAGAGTTGCTCCCAAGTATACACGGACCCGACCGGTAGGTTAAGCAACCATGATCGGGCTGATCCTTCTAATACCATAGGAAGATAGTTTGCCATTACATTTTCATCACCACCAGCAGCTCTGATAGCGGTGGTGTATATTTGGAGAAATTCTAAGGGATTTTGGGTCCCATTGAATTTATCCATATTGGCCGGTCGGAACCTATTTGGCCAACGTACAGCCTGGAGCCCTGCTGAGAAGGCTCGACATCCTGTGATAGTTTCGTGGCGCCTTCTTTGAAAAGGTGCCGGATTATAATCGGTTGGAGACCGATTTCTAGGAACAGTTATCGGTGCTCCAATATCCCGATCGGTCGTGGGCGTTAGTAGAACGCCTCCGACCGCTTGCTGGTTTAGGTGATGTCAAAGATCACGTGTCCAGCGATTGCTTCTCGGCGAAGTGAGGTGAGGATTCTGGAATAGTCTTCTCCTCATGACTTGTTGGTCGGAATCGTCCGAGGTGGTCGCGATGTCAATTGATCTTCAACACGACCATGCAGGCCCCTGCTTCGGGAAGAATGCTGTGATGAAGTCATGGTATGACTTTGCGGTGCCTTCGTTCCGATATGCTTCGCGGCGCATAGTCCGTTGAATAATCTCCGATACTTGACACGCAAGTTGGGCAAAACACGGAGTCTGCTAGGCGGGGTTAGAAGTATTTAATATATCACGACTCACGCAAGTTTTGGATTGTTACCAAGGTCTCGAGGATTTCTGCGAAGAAGGTGTTTGATGGCTTACATCCTCCGACCTTCGGTCGATCTTGCTGGTCCCTTACATTGGTTGGGGAGGATCGGCGACTTAATCGTGAACGCGTCCACCGCCTCGTCACTGGGCGTTTGGTGCTTGACCGCCGTACCATCTCCATTAGGGCGTGGTGGCGGGCAACGTATGTAGGACCGTACCGCGACATTGTGATCCGTATCTCCGATCGCATTGACCTCATGCTTCCAAAGAGCGATCCTCGATGAGCTTCCGTCGTGTCGATGGAGAGCCTTCGAGCTTCGCGAAGCTTCCACGACGGAGAGCAGTCGGTGATCAGCACCTCCTGAGGTTTTCGGAAGGGCCTCAGCCTGATCCGGCGAATCGCCGATCGAATGCTGAGCTTTATCACCCCCACTTGGTTTATGACCAATGGAGGTTTCATTGATACCGTCACCAGGTGTCGGTTGGCTCCTGGAATTGCTAGAAGCCGTCGGTGAGTACCTATCAACCATGATCGCATCAAAGGTATATTGAACCTCGGGTTGCGGTGTTGAATTTTCATCACATTTTTTGCCGGTCGAAAGCCTGGGCTTACTGAGGCTTTGGGGTGTTCCGAACTGGTCGGAAGCACTTCCTCTGAAACCGCCACTGATTGTAGCGGTGTGTCTTCATCCATCCGGTCGACTTCACCGATTTCTGCCCTGGGCGAGCCAGCAGAGGAGGATGATGAAGAGATTCCGTTTTCCTCCATGGCGCGCATGTATGCATCCATCTCGAGGTCGGCGTAGTCCGCCAAGTCAAACCAATTTTCTTCATCCCAACTTCCCGCCATAACCGCATCAGCGGTCACAAACGGGGAATGGACAAAGATTTGATGAGCAGAGAAATTCTTCTGAGATTCCACGCCGCGTTCCCCACGGTCGGCGCCAGCTGTCGACGATCAAGACGTCGATCTTACGAAAATAAAAAGGAGAAAGTGACGTGGGAAATCTCAGGAAATGATGGGGCTGCTCTTTATTTATATGAACTGGGTTTTACAAGGTATCCTCTAAGAATACGGCTTATTCCTTACGAGCTCGGATCTATCACGAAACTATGGTTTGTGTTCTAGTCCGATGTCTAAGTCTTGTTTCTTCCTTCTTCATTGTCTCTCGTGCCGTGTCCCCTTGATCCGTCCAGTTCCATCTTTAAATAGCCCTCAAAGGCGTGGCGATTACTTCCGAGAAGGCGTCGATGCGGCGTTGCGTGCAGTCGAGTCAAGTGACGGTTGATAAAGAATCAACCGTTCGCGTTATATGTCTATGAAACATATAACCGCATGGAGGTTGTTTTGCTGGTGTGTGCGGATAAGATACGTCGTATGGCATGGAATATACACGTGCTCCATTCATCATACGGTAGAGAATATACCTTGGGATTTATTCCGAGTATCAGTTCATACCTTCTACGAGCAGTTCTCCTGGTCGGAAGCTTGGCTTAGGCCTTCGTCCAACCAGGGTACCCATTATGTAACCTCTGGAATCTCTACAACCAGTGAGGTCGTGCACCTCAGGGTTACGACCACGAAGACGTATGGTCTTTTATATATTAAAGATAATATATAGAGGTTTTATTCCTCGTCACAACCATTATGCTTGAAATCTCCGACCACAGTCATCTACTAAGCAATTACTCCTAAAAGCTAGTAATGAATTGCATATGAGAATATCAAGCATCACATGTCGGTACACAGACCGTTATACAATAATATGTAGCTCGATGGCTATCTCTCAGCATGACACACAGGCCACGAGAATTCCATACATGCATCATATGCACAATGGGTCATACTATTCACATCAATTTGATGAACCCGAAGGTCCTAACTTTGGGCCCGATCTTTCGATGAGAAGATACATTCGGTGGTAGTCGTTCAACTCTCACGATCCTGGCTATGAACACGCAAGGCCCGAAACCACGCAATCGCTGAACTGCTCGACAAGTCGTTATCAACCGTACACGAATACCTGGTTGACCTGATCACGAAGATCGATTCCTGCATACACCGAAGAAGCACGCAAGAACAAGATAAATAAGCAATCTAAAATTGCGAATATGAATGAAATACTTGATAAATTGGGATTCTGAAGCGGTATTATAGTTGGTCTAGTCGACACAAGCCAATACACGAAGTTGCATAGAAGCTGATTTTTAACTAAACAAAATCCGTCGAACTAGAGGGGAGGCGGCCACTACTTAAAGAAGGAAGAGAGAGGGGTGGTGGCAATGTTCACGCATGAATAGTGCCATGTGAACATTACCCCCCAAGCCCTAGGTGGCCATATGGGCTAGGGAGGTGGCCGGCCCAAATATCCTAAAGTGTTGGCTGTCCTTTGGACCCAATAATTAATACAAGACCCTCGCCCCAATGTGAGGTGGCGCAGCACCAGATATGAGTGAAATGAATTCATCGGCACGTTGGAGTAGCGTTTGACGCAGCCGAATCGATGGCAGCCAAATAGCCCGGTTGGAGGTGGAGTAGTGGTCGTATCCAAAGGTTGATGTCCTCATCACAATCCCTGCAAAAACGAGTTATGCATAGAAACCAATTCTATCAGGCGACACGAACACATAATACCATATAACACAGCGATGACCACGGCAGTCCTGAGCATCGGAAATCATCGGATTAATCATATTAACCCTATTCCGAACCAATCTGATCACTGCCTTGATATGACCACGTACTGCAGCACACTCCGATGGCGGAATTTCGATCGGTAGGAGTATCATGCAAGGCAGTCAAAAACAAGTCGAGTAAATCATCTATTGCTCCTAATTTATACCTCTTCGCAAAACCCATCTACGACCGCCGAAACCTGATCGATCTTATCGACCAGTGCCTAGATCGTTCTATCCATATGAACCGATCTAGGTTATCAGACCAAATCAGTAATAGATCTAATCTACTACTACTACATATCCAGTATATGTGACAATCTAGATAAAAAACAATGTAGGATGGCTCTGATACCATTGTTGGGATACGGGTAGGCTACGCTAGCCAACAATTCAAAAATTCTACCATGTAAACCAGGATACCATGCAAGCTAGAGATCATAGATTGTTACCATCAGACGCGCAGTGTAGCAGAAGAAGAGTTGGAGCAGCCTGGTCCAGCGAAGAGCACATCGATGTAGAGGCTGTAGTCAATCGTTCACCACAGTCGATCATCTAGCGCAACGGTTGTCTCCTCCAGCAATCAATCTAGTTCCTCGCCAAGATCGTGGATCATCCTCAAGCGCAACAACGCAGTAGCGCCTCTATGGTATCCACATGTCCAAGGCAGGAATGCCGTACGCTGGTGTGTTAGCACCAAGTCGCACGGGAAGGCTCTCTCAAGAAGATGGCAGCTATGTTTTTGGTGGAACAACTCAACTCATGACTTTCATGTGTCTTGTCTGTTACGTCCATCCTCTTTTTCCCAATAGTCTCTCCTTATATAGTGCACGTGACGGATCCTATCCGAACACGTTTGATGAATCGTATCCGTACTGGTTTGTTCTAACCCATTAATTGTGTGACACTGTAGGCTCATGTGTAATTCGGTTGTGACACAGAAACGCCTTTGCGACCACGAGTCGTAGCGGTACCTAGCAGGACATAACGATTCCCAAATACATATAATTTATATCGGACGAACCTTAATGCAATATGATCTACGACCAGGTCCTTTTCTTTTACGACTAGCTCGAACTCAGTCACGACCAGTCCATGTGCATTTACGACCCGTCTGTAACTCCTTACGACCAGTTTGCAACTCCTTACGACTAGTTTGTAACACCTTACAACCAGCTTGTTTCTCCATACGACCAGTCTGTGACTATGTTCGACTAGTCTACAACCAGCTCGTAACTGTGTACGACCAGCCTACGACCAGCTCGTATCTCTATACGATCAGCTTGTAACTGTGTACGACCAGTTTCGACTAGTCTACGACCAGCTCGTAACTGTGTAGAACCAATTTCAACTAGTCTACAACCAGCTCGTATCTCCATATGACCAGTTCGTATCTGGTCGAACGGAATGACTTGCTCGTGTATTCTCCCTTTGCCTCACGATATCTAGTTGAACTCTAGGTGAGATATTATGTCGGATAACTTCATGTGGTCGAACTCTTCAACCACCAGTGGCATGGCCATGCACTTTCTTTATCGGACCACATCGAGGGGCCCAGAGATATCTCTCCTGTTATGTTAGGACGGGCAAATCTCATATCTGACCAGTCACATCCCTCCTCATGTTTCATAGCATACCCGAAAGCTACCTTTATAACTATCCAGTTGTGGATTAGTGTTTGGCAACCCCTAAGAGTGCTATTACACATGTAGGGAACCATGCTGATCTCAGGTCTAAGGATTATACATCATCATTGCTTGAGACCAACTGACGACACATAGAATCATAACAATCTCAACAATGTCTCAAGGTGGGTCAAACCAATACCATGTTCTCTAAGATGTGTCCACATTATTGATTGGATATCCCTATATCCATGACCAGTGAAATATGGTCATCAATCAATACATGTGCTGGTCGTAGAGTCACTAATGTCCCAACCAGTGACATTTGACCAGAGATACATTTAGAATGACATCATCATAAGTTAAAAGAGCTTCACCAACAAGTCGCATATTCGTTAATCTTTATAACTGACGATTCAATCAAGGAACTGAATAACACATAAACATAGACGTGATATCATCATCTCTATGATTGCCTCTAGGGCATATCTCCAACATATGTGTGTGGATTATCGCACCCTCAATCAAGTGACGATCAAGAATAAATACCCTTTGCCCCGTATTGAGGATATTTTTTATCAAATGAAGGAGGCTAAGGTGTTCTCTAAGATTGACCTTTAGTCGGGTACAATCAAATCTGTGTACGGGAGCAGGATATCGAGAAGACAGCTTTCTCCACGAGGTATGGGCATTATGAGTATAAGGTTATGTCTTTTGGACTAACTAATGCCCCTGTTGTTTTTATGGAAGCAATGAACAGTATGCTGCTTCAGTATCTTGATGATTTTGTAGTGGTGTTCATTGATGATATTCTGATCTATTCCAAATCTGAGGAGGATCATGAGCATCATTTGAGGCTAGTTCTTGAGACCTTGAGGAAGAATCAATTTTATGCCAAACTGAAGAAATGTGAGTTTTGGATTTCAGAAGTTGGATTTTTGGGTCATATGATTAATCAGGAAGGCATTTCTGTTGATCCTAACAAGATCTCAATAGTAGTGGAATGGAAAAGACCAACCAATGTCAAGGAAGTGAGGAGTTTTCTGGGCTTAGTGAGTTGTTATCGGCGTTTCGTAGAGGGTTTTTCTGTCATTGCCAAACCGATGTCTCAGCAAACACAGAAAGATGTAAAATTCCATTGGTCAGATGTTTGTGAGTGCAATTTCTGTACCTTAAAGGATAAATTGGTGACTGCTCCTATTCTTACTCTCCCTGAGCCTAGGAAGCGTTTCACCATTTATTCTGATGCTTCTCGAGTTGGCCTTGGTTGTGTACTCATGCCAAATGATTCATGGTATTCAAATAATCGATGGAGGCGTAGTGACAAATATGTAATTAAGTATTCCCAAAAGTAGTTGACATAAAGATAGCATGCAATTTGATATAAAATAATATAATTTTGGAATCATAGGTTCAATATGATCAAAATACGATGACTTGCTTTGGCTTTGCTCATTTACCACACTTAGATTTTCAAAGGTTGCTTCTACTCCTACACCTTGAAACAGATCGTCTAAACGAAAGAGAAAACAATTGGTGAAATACAAAAAAATCCAAACGAAAATCAAATAAACTCCAAAAATAATAAAACTAACTCTAAAAGAAATAGCTTGATTTTAGATTAATTTAGGAATTTTAAGGACTGAATTGGAGTTCAGATAGAGGAGAACAGGCTCTCGGAAGATTTACTAGAAAGGAAAAGAGAGAGAAAAGAATATTCCAAGGAATATTCTTTGGATTAAAATAAAGAAAATCCTTCGGGGCTGACAGGTGGGACCTGGTCCATGGACCAAGTCCACGGGCTGACTATGGACTAAGGTGGAACGGGTTCACAACTTGAGCGGGTGACATGTGGGGCCAATGTGTGAGTGAAAGAAAAAGGTAGAGAGAGGAAGACAATGACAAGCAGTCCCACTCGCAAGAGAGAGAAAGGAGCTAGCATAGAGAGGGAGAACATGGGAGGTGTTGGCATGCTCAGGTATGCTACCGCAGTGCCGAACGGCGACGAGGGAGTCGCCAGAGACAACAAAAATGGGTTCACGGCGGCTTGACGGCGCTAAGGGAGGTGGTGGCGTAGCAAAGAACATGATGGTAGCTCGGGGTGGCCGAAGGATTGCTAGAGCGGTGGCACAATGGCAACCAGCGCTGGAGAAGAAAGGTTGGCGGTGGCGGCTCACTACGGTGACAAAGCGGCAACGGGAAGGGTAGGGATCGGAGGAAGAAAAGTTGGAACGCGAGGTGATGCGCTTAGGACAGCGAGAGAGCTCACCGGCGAGGAGGTCATGTGCTGGCAGCTCGGCCGACTTTAGGGAACAAAAGGGCAACGGTGACTCAGGGATGCTCGGGTGACGAGGAAGTGAGCACCGGCTAGAACGCGAAGACACGAATCCAACGGTGGCAGAGGCACGACCGAACGTGCAACGATGGTGAGGAAAATCGATGAGGAAGGATTCGCTAGCTGGTGGCTTCAAAGGAAAAATCTAGCACAACAAAAACGAAATCAAGGCCGGCGGCGTAGGGTTTTGGAAGAGGTGGATGAGGCGGAGGATATGACTCGGCAAGTGCGCTTTCATAGGCTCGGGAAGGGGAGTTTGCGAGGAGCACGGTGGTGCAATGCCTTTTACTCAGACATGGCAAGGAGCTAGCGGAACCAGGCTAAAGACGAACACATGTGGCTTGGTTGACAATGCGGTTCCACTGGCAGCGAGAGGAGGAGGAAGCTGGTGGTGGGCTGCGCTAGCACCGGAAGAAAGCGGAGCGGGCTGGCGAAGACGTGGCTGGGCCGAGACAGAAGTGGGCCAAGTGGGAGGAAAAAGCGGAGCTAGGTTGGGAGGAAGATTGGGCCAACGGCGGAAAAAATTTGGGCTAAAGAGAGGAATTGAGCCCGAAGAAGGAATTTGGAAAATTAAAGATTTTCCTAATTAAGAAAATATATTTAATAAAATCGATCTTAAATAAATAGCAAATAAACTCCAAAAAAATCCAGAAATTACTCTGGAACTCAAGGAACCCAAATAAAATAGTTTTAAATTTAATTGAAGTTTAGATTATTCATACGAAATCATTTGGATTTCTGAAAATTCAAATTAAGCTTTAACTTAACCAAGAAAATTAAAATGGTTAATTTTATTTTTAAAAGCTTCAAAAATATTCCAAATTTGGGATGTTACCACACAACAACTATTCACAAAGATATTTTATAATCACTTAGTCAGGTATGAATTTACCATTTAAAAATGACATCAATAACCCGTTGCAAGGCTAAACATACTAATCGTTTCTAACTTAAGTTGGTTCTACATTATTGACCAACTTATAAGTGTCCAGCCTGGGAGACAAATTATCATAGCAATACAATTCACAAGGTAGGCATAGATCAAATAGGTTGCATAGCTAATCTCAAAATAGTAAAACATTTGATAATTGAATTAGCATGCAATAATTTGAATCAAATTAATTTTGTAAAACTCGGTGCAATAGATCAAAGCACAACTTGCCTTGCTCTAGCTACATTGTCCTTCCTTTATATTCAGTCTTTGACTTCCTTGGCCTTGAGCTCCTTCGGATGATTCCAGAATGTCAACGTCTAACAAGAGAGAAAACACAAATACAAACAAATGTCAAAAAGAAAAGAGAGAGAGAGCATGTATCACTGATAGGTGGGCCCAAGGAAATATTCTGGAATCTTTGAATTCATAGATTTCGAAATAAGGTAGAGAGGATGACATGTGGGACCTAGTTGATAAAAGGATTTTTGGGAATTGCCATAATTTCATAAAACAATGAATGAATGACATGTGGGCCACTGGTCCATGTACCAGATCCACGAAGACATGCTGGTCGATGGTGGACCAAGCTCATGCAGCCAGGTTGGCCACAGTTGACCCGACACGCTGAGCTTCATGTAAGTGAGAGATGGAACTAGGGTTATGGGTTACTCACAAGTGGGGTCCACACATCAGAGAGAGTAGTTTGGATCTGGGCTTGGCCTAGGCACGCAGGTGCTGATGAGGCGGACACATCCCGTGTTGGGGGTGAGGTGGTAGTGACGGGGCAATGATGTGGCACCACTGGTTGTGGCGATGCTCGGGGCCCAACGGTCGCCGGTGGTAGCGGCCACGACAGAGGTGATAGAGTGGTAAAATGGAGAGAGAAGTGGACAGTGAACTCATTGGTGCACGCACAGAGTCCAAGGGTCACTGGAATAGGCTAGTAGTGAGAGGGAGGTGGCGGTGCGAGCTCGGCAACGGCGGCGACGGCGCTGCGGCAATGGAGCAGCGATGATAACCCGCGTGATGAGGTAGAACGTGGCGTGGGGAAGGTGATTATAGGGTGGAAAGAGGCGAGTGCTCACCGATGGCGGTGGAATTTGGCGATGAAGGCGGTCAGTCGGAGTTGAGGAGGACGGAGTCGATTTCTGAGCATAGTGAACGAAACTCAAAATCAAGATATTGGAATTATAGATTGGGAAGTGAAACTTGTCATGACGCAAGCGAATTCGCGAGACTCACTTGGGCAACGGGGAATGTAATGGCGATGTTTTGGCATGGCGTTGGTGATCTGATGCCTGAGGGATCCAACCAGTGGGTGTATTCGGTAGAGGACGTCGAGGCGAAGCCACAGTTGGAAAGATTCAGCCTCAGGACTGGCTGCTGTGGAGATTGGGTGCGCTGTGCATGGAGAAGAAGACCGGGGTGGCGGCGTAAGACGATGTCCCAGGCGGCGGTCGATCACGAGGCATGCGATTCAAGGATCCACAAGGCTTTAAATAGCCTCGAGAGGCGTGGGCAGCACGAAAGCTGAGGGCAGCGGCGGCAGAGTCTGCGTCGTGCACCCATAGCGGCGGCGGAGTCTGCCAGGTGGGCTGGGGTGGTGGTGGAGGTGGAGGTGTGGACCGGCTAGGGTTTGGGGGAGTTGGGCCGGTTGGAGAAGGGTGATGGGCCGGGAGGCGAGGTAGGGAAATGGAGCGGGTTGGTGGGGTGTGGAGCAGGGCTGGTCCGAGTGGAGGATATGGGCTGGCGTTCCGAGGAGAGAGAGAGAGAAAGGAGAAATGGGCCTAACCAATTCATCCCACGAAGGAAAAATAATTTAGATTTGATTTTTGATTTTAAGAAAAGGATGGATTAAATTAAGCCAAAAGAAATACCAAAACTAACTCAGAAAATTGCTAGAAAATTTAGAAAATACCTTGGAACAGAAGGAACTCAAATAAGAGTGTGGCGGCGGCAGAGATGGAGAGGGACACTGGAGCGGGAAGCAGAGGGACTGAGAAAGAGAATAAGAAGGGGTCACCCGTAAAGCCCGTCCGTCTAGTACGGACTCCGTAGTCGTGTCCTATATAATATATAAGAAAAACCGCATTTGCACAGTTGGCACATATTCGTCGATGCATATGGTGGCAGCCGCAACAAGTTGTCTTCGTATTCTTGGAGAAGAATGTATTTTTCGCTATGGACGTTTAGAAAAAGTCCACCAAAAAACAATGCTAAGAGGTGCACATTTTGCACTCCACTACTTTCAGAGAAAGGAAAAGTTCTATGGAGCAATCACAAGATTCAAGCCAACGCCAACGAGCAACTATGGTTTTATCCCAGAGTTGTGGTGTAATGTGCGTTGTTTATGATGTTCGTCGTCGCTGGGGAGGATTAAAGTAGTTTAAACATAGGAATCGCTCTTTGATATTGGACACCATCTCTCTCAGGTTGGAAGGAACAGGTTAGAATAGTTTTTGATTGCAACGGTTGGTTCACCCTGGTCTTAGTTAACAATGCTCGCTACATTATTTTGGGAATAGTTGTTTTGAAATAAAGTTCATTATTGTAATATATATATATATATATAATACCTTCTACTCACATCTCTGATATACCACCTAAAAGAACTTGACATACTCTTGTGTCACTTTGGGTATACTCATATACTAATTATAAGATACTCCAATGTGAACCACACGAAAAATTTGCAAGAGAGTCCGTAGTTTTTAGCATATTTTGTAAATACCTTCATATTCGCACATCAAAATGAGTATGTCTAAAAATTGTACATACTACCCTAAAAAAGTGTAAATACCACCTAGGTGGTCTTATATACTCGTATACTATACATACAGACTCTCAGTTGTGCTAGATACTCCATACGTTGTGAGATACGAAATAGAGAGTAACTACACCGGGAGTAGAAAAAAACTTCATATATATATATATATATATAGAAAATGGTATGGTACTCCTGGGAGTACGTACTCCCATCTCTCATATACCACTTAAATTGTATGATTATATCTCTTCATCAATTTGAGTATACTCCAATAATGATTATAAGATACTCCAAAGTGAGTTCCATGAAAAATTTTATGAAAATCCACTTTTTATACCAAAATCCGTGTATATACTTCTTTTATGTATGAAAAATGGTATATAGCAAAAATAAAAGGCTCCAATGAAAATTTTCAGATCAAGTCACATTAGAGTATCTTATAATTGATATTCAAGTATACTGAAAGTGATAAAAAAGTATAATATATTCGTAAGTGGTATATTAGAAGTGGGAGTACATACTCCCGGGAGTACGAAACGGGCGTCCTATATATATATGACGTCCGTTTCGTACTCCCAGGAGTACATACTACCACTTTTAATATATCATTTAAACAAATATATTATACTTGTTTATGACTTTTAGTATGCTTAAATATCAGTTATAAGATACTCCAATGCGATTTGACTAAAAAAATTCATTCGAGCCTTTTTTTATCATTATAAAAGTGGACTTTCATGAAATTTTTCATAAAACTCACTTTGGGGTATCTCATAATCATTATTAGAGTATGCTCAAATTGATAAAGATGTATCATCATACGATTTAAGTGGTATATAAGAAGTGGGAGTACCATACCATTTTTCGACACCCGTTTCATACTCCCAATTCCAATATACCACTTAAACGAATATATTATATTTCTTTATCACTTTCAGTATACTTAAATACCAATTATAACATACTCAAATGCGATTTGACTAAATTTTTTTCATTCGAGCCTTTTTTGCTATATACCTCTTTTCATATATAGAAGAAGTAAAATATATTCATTTAAAAAGTGGTATATTGGAAGTGGGAGTATGTACTCCTAGGAGTAGTCCCACTTCTCATATACCATTTAAATCGTATGATGATACCTCCTTATCAATTTGGGTATACTCTAATAATGATTATAAGATACCCTAAAGTGAGTTTCATGAAAAATTTCATTGAAGTCCACTTTTATAGCGAAATCTGTAGATATACTTCTTTTATATATGAAAAAATGTATATAGAAAAAAATGGCTCGAATGAAATTTTTTTAGTCAAATTGTATTAGAGTACCTTATAATTGGTATTTAAGTATACTGAAAGTGATAAAGAAGTATAATATATTCGTTTAAGTGGTATATTAGAACGGGGAGTATGTACTCCTGGGAGTACGAAACAGATGTCATATATATATATATATATATATATATATATATATATATATATATATATAGTTAATTATTACATTTTTAAATTCCATGTCTACCCACGATTTTGAATGCACATGGGACAACTTCGCGCTAAATTAAAGATAGATAATTCCCTAAAAAAGACAAAAGATAGAACTAATTTCAGTAAATGCTCTGTAAGAATTTTTATATTACTAAATAGAAGATAAGATGTTTAAGAGGCCAACAAAACCAAAGTCTGGTACAACAACTGAACTTGTCAGATCTATCCTCTTCCATCAGAATTCTACTTATATAATTGAAATATAATATTGTGTACCATGCTGCATCACATGTCAACCTCAAATCTGCATCCCTCAAATATTGTCGGGGTGGGCCAAATTTTTGTAGACATAAAGCGTGGGGCCAGTGATCTCTGATGACATATATCTTGTGGGAAAGGCCATTATGCCGTTTCAAAGGGAGGAATTTCAAAGAAACTTTGCAGGAATATGATAAAAATATTTTAGTTGCCGCAAGAATTAGGAAAATTCCTTCGTTCCAAACAAACAACGCCTTGGTGTAGAGCCAAGTAAGCTATTTTAGTCAACGCAATAATCAGTATGAAAACTGAAAAATAAATTGTAGTTGTGGCCTATGGATTATTCTAGCACCCTTAATTAAAAATTGAAAGTACAAACTCGATCAAAATGTGTTAGATGAAAAGAAAAACAAGTTTGTTTTGTGAATTGTAACATTTCTTTCCTTTTTTGTTAATTTATCATTTGGAGAGTTTTTTTTACTCTCAACATATATTGAATTTGAGCTTTAAATTTACACGTGTAAATTGATACATCTATGTTGTTTTAGAATTTTTTTTGTTGACTACAGGACATAGCATGCATGTTCTATAATGTTACAAATATTTGTATCCTAACTCATATCTAGAGAGAAATAGAAAAGACAAATCAAGTAAATAATGAGATCAATAATTTTGTGTCTGAGTTATGAACTTGTTTCGGTTTTCTCCAAATGTATGAATCATTTGTTGATAAAATGTAGCCAACACATAGAATGGGTCAAACACTATTTCTTTTTTTTCACCCCTTTTTCTTAAATTTTCCAAATGTACTTTGGATGACTTTGCAACATATAAGAGAACTTGTAATCGCAAAAATAGAAAAACTTATATGATAACTTTGGCGTAATCAAGTGTTTTAATTTGAATTTTGTAACTGCACGGTGAGAATTTTAATATTTATTAAATAGAAGACAAGATATTCAAGGAGGCGAGTAAAGATAAGGCTGCAACTACCAATCTTATCTAATTGATGGCTGCAACTACCAATCTTATCTAATTGACGCGCTGCTTAATTTTATTTATATATTTAATTAAAAGCAAGATTGTATCAAATCATACTCATGCATCACATGTCAATCTCCACCGTTCCAACACTTCGTATGGTGGGCCAAAGTTTTTGTAGACTTGCAGCAAGTTATATTTCCCATGTGGTCACAAAAAATGTGACGTTGCAGATAGCATAGTCCACAAAATGTAATTTTGACCATTAATTTAAACTGTAATATTTTTATAAAATGTAATAAAATTATACTATTATAAAAATATTTTTTGAGACAAATCTACATATATCATTCTTATATTCTCAATCTAAATATTCATAACGATGTTGATTGTAAAAATTTATAATGTTTGATTCCACGTATTCCAAAACATTACTAATCTCATCACACAATTCCACATAGGATACATGGGCCGGACTACGAGCAGGCCAAGGTATTATATCGACCTCCTTAAGGGCTGACGCCCTCTGCAGCATGCCGCATAGGCGGCAAATGCCCAAAACCATCATCTCGTACACATTCAGGCCTCCAGTGCTGGTGCATAAGCCATGTCGTGTGACCACTCTGGGCCGAGACGTGCCATGTACCATATGACTGCCCATGCAGCGAAGGTTGATGCGCTGATACCATCTATAACACGCTGGCCCAAAATCCGCGAAATACCCAGCCCATCGTGGGGCCGATCTACACATATATAACACACTACTTACACTTTCATCATCACTTTGTGTAAAAGGATTAACCTGGAGGTGCTACATTTCAACCAAACATGCATTATCTACTACTGCAACTCACTTTAGACAAACAATATGGGACTAATCCCACCACACAACTCTACATAGGCCATACGAACGGCACTACGAGCTGGCTAGAGTATTACAATAATCTATCAGAAGAATATAAATCTAGAAATGTCATTCCTGGATAAAATTGCACAACTATGCCGTCTGGGCGATTGACCTATGATTGGTACATTTTGGCGACAACCAAACCTCCATCACGGCAAGCGCTCCTAAACTTAGCTACTTATGATTGATTGAGACTCCACAAATGCTTACTCGAGTTTGAGATGTGTTCCCTATATTTTTAAATAGATGTCGCTGAAAGACATCAATATGTTGCTGAAGGGGATAAGGGTAGGCTATGCTAGCTTGTAATTCAAAAATTCTACCACGTAAATCAGGAAACCATGCAAAAAGAGGATCACAGATCGTTACCACTAGACGCATAGTGGAGCGAAAGAAGAATTGGAGCGCGTCGGTGAAGTGGTTCTGGTCAATCGTCCAACGTAGTCGATTGTCCTCGGTATCGATCGTCTCCTCCAACAACTAATCGCGTTCCTCACCAAGGTCATAGATCGTTCTCAAGCGCAACAGCAACTGCAGTAGCGCCTCTACGATATCCACATGTCTAGGGATGGAACATCGTGTGCTAGTATGCTAGCACCAACTTGCACGGAAGAGCTCTCTCAAGAAGATGAAGAAGATGACGGCTAGGGTTTCGGTGGAGCAAGAAGATGACGGCTAGGGTTTCAGTGGAGCAATTCAAGTCACGACTTTCATGTCTCTCGTCTATCACACGTATCACCACCACCTCTATAGCCTCAAGTATCTCCATATATAGTGCCCATAACGGATCTTATCCGAACACGTTTGTTCTAACCCGTTAAGTGTGTGACCCATTAGGTTCATGTGTAATTGGTTGTGACTCGAAAACTCTTTTCCGATCACGAGTCGTTAGCAGTTCCTAACAGGACATAAGGATTCCCAAATACACACGAATTATATCAGATGAACCATAATCTAATATGATCTACGACCAGATCCTTGTCACTAGGGATGGAAACGGATCGAATACTAATCGAATAGTCTCGAATACGAATACGAATCTATATTTTTAAAACAAATATAAATACAAATTTGAACATTCTCAAATACGAATAAGAATCAAATGTCGTAACGAATACGAATACGAATCGAATATGTACTCAATTCGGTCGAATGCAAATAACTACAACTTTCGCGATAAAACTCGGTAGAACAAATTTATGTAGCATGACTACACGTCTATAGTCTACTATCTACACGAGTCGTAGCAACACCCAACACCCACAGATTCGGCACCAAATCAAGACCCTGTCAAAACAGAAAAGCTCTACGAAAAAATGGATAGTATTTGTATTCGTATTCGGAAAAAACGGATAGTATTTGTATTAGTATCCAGGAAAAATGGATAGTATTCATATTTGTATCCGGGAAAAATGGATAGTATTCATATTCGTTTTTTCTGGATAGTATTCATTTTTCTGGATACTATCCGTTTTTTCCCCGGATACGAATAACACTGAATATGGATACAAATACTATCCATTTTTCCCGGATAGTACTCGTTTTTCTTTCGAATGCAGATTTTACTTACCACATTTGCGTTTTCTCGGATACAAATATCAGATAAAATGGATTATCATGTACCATTTCCCATCCCTACTTGTCACTAACGATCGTATCTCTATATGACTAGTTCATACTTAGTCTCAACCAGTTCATAACTTCTTACCATCAGGTTTCGACTACTTAGTGATTATGTTCGACCAGTCTATGACCAGCTCGCATCTCCATACGACCAGTCCGTATCTGATCGAACTGAACAACCTGCTCATGTATTCTCCCTTTGCCTCATGATATCTAGTTTGAACTCTAGGTGAGATATAGTCATCCATGGACTGTTCAATACTTTCTCGATCGAGTGTCGGATAACCTTATGTGGTCGAACTCTTCGACCACCAGTGGCATGGATATGCACTTTCTTTATCTTACCATATCGAGGGGCCTAGAGATATATCTCCTGTTATGTTAGGAGGGTCAAATCCCATATCTAACTAGTCACAGTCCTCCGCATATTTCATAGCATATCCGAAAGCTACTTTTATAACTACCTAGTTACGAGTAGCATTTGGCAACCCCTAAGAGTGCTATTACACATGTAGAAAACCATACTGATCTTATATCTAAGGATTATACATCACCATTGCTTGAGACCAACTAATGACACATAGAATCATTACAATCTCAACAGTGTCTCAAGTTGGGTCAATCCAACACCATGTTCTCCAACATGTGTTCTGTAACATCCCAATTTTCAGGAGTTTTTGAAAGTTTTCAAAACAAAAATAACCATTTGGTTTTGTTGAATTTATAAAGCTTAACTTGAAATTTTGGAAATTAAAAAGATTTAATATGAGTTAATCTAACTTCAAGTAATTCGAATTTGCTTTATTTTGAGTTGTTGGAGTTCTCTATTATTTAGAATTCCTTTTCTCTGTTTGTTCTGATATTTTTCCACTGGTCCGTTCCTCCCCCTCTTGTCACCGGCCGCTCCACCCTCTCTATTTCCTTTTGGTTTCGACCAGCCTTTGGTTTCGACCAGCTTTTTGGTTTCGACCAGTCTTTGGTTTTGGCCAGCTTTTTGGGTTTCGACCACCCCCTCCGAAAACTACTAGAAAACTAAAAATTCTCACCGATCAACTGTAGCTCTGATACCACTTGATGAACCACGAAGGTCCTGATTTGGCCCGATCTTTCGATGAGAAGATAAGTTCGGTAGTAGTCGCTCAACTCTCATGATCCTGGCTACGAACTCGCAAGGCCCGAAACCACGCAATCGCCTAATTGCTCGACAATTCGTTATCAACCGTGCAAGAATAACCGGTTGACCTGACCACGAAGGTCGATTCCTACATACAACAAAGAAGCACGCAAGAACAAGATAAAGCAATCTGCAATTGCAAATAGGAATTGAAATATTTGAATTGAGTTGGGATTCTGAATAAGGATCTTAATTGGGTGGTCTAGTCGACACACGCAAAAGATACAAGTTGCAACGAAGGCAATCTAAACGTAAATAAAATCCAATGAAAACTAGAAGGGTGCGGCCTCCTTATATAGGGGAGGGGGAGCCGCACATATCCAAGAGCTAAGGGGTGGTACTATTCATAGGTACTGTTGATGTGAACAGTATGACCATGAATAGTGCGGCCCAAGGGGGTGGCCAGCCTAAATAGGTTACAAGGTCCAATTTGGTCCAAATAGGTGATGCAGCACCTTCTTTTGATGATTGCCGCATGCACAGAAGGAATTTAGAGGTGAGGCTAGATCCGTTTGAAAGAGGACGAGATAAGCTTTTAATCAAGTACTCGTGGACCTCAAACGGAGTTCATATGCAAAAGTTATGCCTGTTTAAAGTCAGGGCTGTCTCTGGAGGCCGAACTGGATTCTAGAACGTGTCCAACTTGAACTCTTGCTTGGCTTGGACAGAAAGTGACATGGAAACCTTCCTTGTATCATGGCGTGGAGTAGCGCTCATATTCGGAGGTTTGATGTCCTCATTATCCTCCCCTTCTTGTATTTGAGTCGTCCTTGACTCAAGCTCATCCTCCAATTCTAAGAAACGCTTCAAAACTTGTAGCAATGCATGCTTATCTTCCTGCAAAATGTTAGCAACAGTGGGTAGCAATGAAATAGAGAAAACTTTGTGAATTAAAGGTGAGTGTGCATACATAAAATCATCACAGGCACATTTCCTCATAGCATTCAGTTTGCAACTCAAATTACTAGTATAAGTGAAGTATATAGTAGAGTTATTCATCGCTCTGTGAAAGGGCAGCACGATAATTGAATTCAAAGAGCACAAGTTATTCATATAATCAAACTTTAATTGAGCAATAGCAAATTCATCTAGCAATGGTGAAAATATTTGAAGTTATTCCATAATTCAACATCTTTATTCAGATTGTCCATACTAGATGGTGCAATAAAAGGTGAACACAGGCATTAGATGAGTATTAAATTTTATTTTTCTCTCATATTGAACAAGATTCAACACACAAGAAGTATTGTCCCAAACAGCAAGATTCAATATATCCATGTGATCACAAATTATGCATATTCGATATACCAGAAATTGACTGTCTACACCATAATCTCCAATGAATTTAAAAAAAAGTAGGTGTAGGTGCTAGAAAGAGAATTTAGAGATGGTAGTTCAGAAACTTTCTCCATAGCACATTCTAGACTAACGGGATCATTAAGCATGATATAACACAAAACTTTAGCAGGGGATATTCTATCCAATACTTCCTTATGTGTAATTAATTCAACATATGCAAAATTATGAGAATTCAGATGAGCACATGGTTCATTGAAGTCAACACAAGGAATATCAAAAGATTGCACCACTATAGTAGGTATATACTCACAAGGTTGCTCTATGTCTTACTGTAGCACTAAATCAGTACCTTTGTCATGATCGTCCTCATCAGATACTGTAGGTACCTCAAATTGCTCCACTAATAACATAAGATACGCCAGATCATCCTTCATCTCTTCATGCATCTCGGCGGTATCTGTAGATGGAGTAGGAGCCAAAACAATGTCAGTATTTTCAGTTACCTTCGGTTACACCTCACTTGTGATTGTGGGTGGTGGAGGTACAAAACGACATTGTAATTTCTTCTTCATCTGCTCCTATGTGTATATGTAGTGGTACTCGAGATTTGACCATCAATGTTGAACATCACCGATTAGTGCGGTCCTTGCCAGGCTCATCTTCTCATAAGGATCAAGGTCCTATCTTTCAAAGTAGCTTTCCAACATAGTAACCCATAGAAAGTAGTCCAATGACGTACTCTCAGCTTTGAGTGACAATATGTATATAGGTAATTGTTTCCCTTTGAGTTCAAATCGGCATGCGATGACATCGTAATCTATCAAATTCAACCAACCTGTCATTATTAGTAGAAAACAAGGAAACAAATCACAAGTATATGTTCCTATCAACTACTAGGATCTGGAGGCTCAAATCAAGTCACTCACACTCAAGATTATACCAAGTTCTTACAAGTTCTTACCAGTGCAGCAATGAAGTGGTACAACCGATGCTGGTTCGTGATACTCTCACTTGCGATTAGTCCAACGATTGCGAGGAACGACACCTATTGAGTTAGTAGGAAGTGGAGCTTGGAAGGCTTCAATATGGTAGCAATGATCAGCAATAATCAAATTAGTTAATACAAGTTGAAAGATTGTTCAAAGTACTAGCCAATGTTGCTGATCCTAGCCTAATCAAAGCCCTATGCAGAGAAGTGTATGTACGCACACGCAACGATTGATGTGACTTGATGCAAGCAAGGGAAATCCTCACAACAAGTGCTAGGAGAGACGCTAGCCAACTACTCAAACTTCTGTAAAGGGCAAAAGATTGTTCGCACGACGTAGAGCACAAAAGACAGTAATATCGGTGCAATGCAAATAGCCCTCTACATTGAGCAGAAACAATAGCTAGTCTCAAATGATGAAAAAACCAACTTTTATATGGCTTATATATGCTCTTTTGAAAGGTTTCGATGAGATCTACAACTTTGCAGTTGAGGCAAACTCCAAATTCCGAAGAGAAGATCGAAAGAATCGCCAAAAACAGAAACCGAAAACTTGAGACGCAAATTCGGGACTAAAGATGGCCGATTTTGGGGCACCTAGATGGCAACCAAAGGCTTAGGTGGAAACGATGCGCCTCGTCGTTAGCTTTGAAACAAGCACAAAAACGTCGAAAACGGACACCATATGCAAAAGTTATGTCCGTTTTACTGAAAGTGTCTCGGAAACGGAATCCTACTCGGATTTGAATCCGTCTTGGATTCAAATTTGAAACTGATATATCTTTCAAACCCGTGGGCCAAACTTGCTGAAATTTTTTGTGGATGCTTGTGGTCATATATAGAAGGTCTCCACCAATTTTCATGCATTTTTATTTTCTCTTTTCTTTTTATTTTGTTTTTCTACCGCGGCTTTTGTTCTATGCGGGTGTCTCTTTCTCCTTCTAATATTTGGTTGGCCCTAAGGTTTGCTGTAAGTTGCAAATAATAGCAAAGGGTGGATGCTGGACTTGGACACCAATTCCCCCAAAATATCACGGCAATCCTCTCAGTTTTGTGGTGAAAATGTTGTTTTTTTGTGCGGATTAGGGGAGTTCTAACCCACGAATTTTCTATTTTAGAAGCAAAAACTAAAAACCCTAAATTAACGATCAAGCAACGCGAAGGACAACACGAGAAACAATCTAGACAATGACCAACTAGACAATAACTAGAACTAAAGATCAGCAACTAGACACGACGATGCAACCAATGATTCAACAAGCAAAATACTGAAAAGAAAGTTGCAATGGCTCAAAGGGGTTCGATACAGATGATAGATGCAATATATTTTTGGGCAATATTCTGGACTCTAGGTATGAAAAATGAATCTACTACTAGAAAACTGGAAAGTCTCACCGATCAACTATAGCTCTGATACCACTTGATGAACCACGGAGGTCCTGATTTGGCCCGATCTTTCGATGCGAAGATAAGTTCGGTAGTAGTCGCCCAACTCTCGCGATCCTGGCTATGAACTCCCAAGGCCCGAAACCACGCAATTGCTGAACTGCTCGACAAGTCGGTATCAACCGTGTACGAATACCCGGTTGACCTGACCACGAAGGTCGATTTCTGCATACACCGAAGAAGCACGCAAGAACAAGATAAAGCAATCTAAAATTGCAAATAGGAATTGAAATATTTGAATTGAGTTGGGATTCTGAATAACGATCTTAATTGGGTGTTCTAGTCGACCCACACAAAAGATACAAGTTGCAATGAAGGCAAACTAAACATAAACAACATATAAGGAAAACTAGAGACGTGCGGCACATATTCAAGAGCTAAGGGGGTGGTACTATTCATAGGTACTGTTCACATGAACAGTATGCCATGAATAGTGCAGCCCAAGGGGTGGCCAAGGAGGTGGCCAGCCCAAATAGGTTACAAGGCCAAATTTGGCCCAAACAGGTGATACGGCACCTTCTTTTGATGATTGCGGCGCGCACAAAAGGATTTGGAGGTAAGGCTAGATCCGTTTGAAAGAGGACGAGATAATCTTTCAATCAAGTACTCGTAGTCCTCAAACGGAGTTCATATGCGAAAGTTATGCCTGTTTAAATTCAGGGCTGTCTCCGGAGGCCGAAATGGATTCCAGAACGTGTCCAACTTGAACCCTTGCTTGGCTTGGACACAAAGTGACATGGAAACCTTCCTTGTATCATGGTGTGGAGTAGCACTCGTATTCGGAGGGTTGATGTCCTCATCATCTCCTCTTTGGACCGCGTCGAGTAGTCAAATCCTTTTCCCCTTTCGACCGCGTTGGGTAGTAAAATCCTTCTCCTCTTACGACCACGTTGAGTAGTCGTATCCCCTCTTACGACCACGTTGAGTAGTCGTATCATATCTTCCAACCAACTGAACCTCCATCTGTGAGCTCGTTCTTCTTCGTTCCCGTTCCAATTCTTCTTCGTTCCAGTTTCCAATTCGGGTGATTCAATTTCTAAACCTCTCTAAATTCAGTACCTTTCTTTTGGTTCTAGTTTGGTAATATTTTTGGATTTCATTTGGAATTGCCTTATTTACTTGGCTCTTTTCACACGTATGGATACCGGATTCTCTGAAGAATTTTTAGAACCGTTTGCCAAAGCCACTCAAGCCTTAAATGAAGGCAAGTCGTAGACCTTTGATCATATCGTACCCAGTTTACACAATTATATGGTTTTATATCAACATGCATGGCTAGTTGTATAAAAATGGTTCTAGGAGTAGTTAAATACCTACTTGGTTGTATGACTCCTTGAATAATTGAGAACGACATATTGACATGTACCGTTGGTCACCATAGGTTGGGTAATCTTAGTTGGATATTGTTGTAATACCAACCTGGGTGCGTATTATGCTTAGTCGTGCTTTAGTTATGCGACGCCTCTCGATCACATGATTCAATGATGATAAATTTGACTTAATGATATATAGAATTGTGGTGCGATACCACTGTTGTGCAACTGTGGTGAGAAGTCACAGTTGTGTCAATTGTGGCACGATACCGCTGTTGTTAAAATTTGTTGTGCCATGGCAAGGGTTGTCGTTTGGTCGGGTTACACCAAAAATGATTTTCTTACTCAGGCGAATGATCGTGCAATAAAGGGGGTGCAGAAAGCTCATTGGGATGAGGATGCTTCGTCTGAGTAGTCACTAAGGACTTAACTTTGTGCGCCATTGATCTGGGCCATACCATTCAACCACAAGCCCATTTATGGGGTGGACCTAGCGAACTAATTAGCGATGCTTTGAGTCGGTTCTGTTTTGGTGGAAGTGTGAAACCTGGGATAGACATTCACACGTCGCAAGAGGGGGCCAGGAAGGCAAAACCTTAGCGAGTAAAACCGAGTCAAAACAGAGCTTTGTAAAGGACTTGTGATAATCTCTAAGTCGCACACCTCGGAAGTGTGTGAGCGGACAATATAAGATGATTATCTCTTGTGGGCCAAGCTGTACAACCTCTATAGAGTGTAAAACTATTCGAATAGTGGTGCCCCCGGTTATGAACAATGCTTGGTGATTTCACACGAGTGGTAGATTTTTCTCAAAATTGTTGTCTTTGTTGGCTCGAGTGGTTTAGGAAGTGAACAGGGTGTTCACGAGTTGGTTGGGAAGTGAACAGGGTGCTCACGAGTTGTTTCAAAGAAACTTGATTACTTATGTATTAATCTTTCGACTTGTGCTTTTCAATCTACTTACTGTATTTCCAATCAATATTGCTTTCTGCAAAATAACCATAAAGCTATCCTTATCAAGTCTTGCATGAATATTATTTGCATATTGTTCTCTACGACTTGCTGAGTACTTATGTACTCACAGCTTTACGCCTCTTTGTTGATCAGTCGTCAAAGAAGACCTAGGCAGTACCGAGTTCTACGAGGACGACTACTTCGAAGACCTTGCGAGTTAGGTCGCGTCCTCCACTCGATTGTCTGTGGGCACGTCGCGTGGCCTCCATGAGTTGTTTTGGTTTCTGCTGCAAGTTGTATGTTGTTTTGAGCCCTACGTGGCAAATCTTGTAAAACTTGACCATAAGGTTTTTTTGCTATTATGTATTATTAATTTGTCTTTTGCTTTAGTCATTCTGTTATATGGATATAATTTCATATATGTTGCAACTGTGCGAGCTAGCTACTGATCTAGGACTAGTTCGGAATGCAAAGAGGGTCCCGGGGTTGCATACTCGGGGTCTCGACAGAGGTGGTATCAAACGCATATCGACTGTAGGACGCAACCATAGTTAGCAGGGTCGTTTTAGTCGAGAGTTTCAAAATTTATTTTCTAAATCAAACCAAGTCAATTGATGAGTAGTTGTTCTTCTATCAATTTACTCTATTCTACTCTCATCTTATTCTAATCTTTCCCCATATCATCCATAAGATCTTATATCTTATCCCTTCTGAAACTCTGTTTTTGAATTCAAACTGATCCTTCTCACCTCAGTAACTCTATAGGATCGAGCTTCCCGTGATCGAAGCGATGGGTGCTCCAGGAATTCCAAGACCTACCATTGGTATCAAGTCGACCATCCATATAAGTTAGATTAGAAGTGTTTTAGCAGAGTTGCCCTTCTTAGCTTTAGTATCGTGCAGTCCGAGTAATAGGACCTTTGGCTTGAGTTTTGTTGCCTCTTAATAGCTTTTCGGCTATCTGTTCGTTGGGTTAAACCGCTGGCCCCAGTTAGTTTGCTCTGTCTTTTCTCCCTTGTTCTCTCTCGTTCCTTGCGCTTTTCCCTCTCATCTATCGCACTTTCTTCACCTTGTCTTTTGAACCTGGGAAGTTTGGTGCAGATGGTTCAGACTCGCAACTCGGCAAGCCAAGATGAACCAGTGGACCCCTTTACACCACCACCACCTCCTCCGACAGCCACCACAGATCAGAGTTTGGGTCAGTTCATGGCAGCCCAAACGTAGCTGACGAGCGCAATGATGCTGAACATGAACCAGATGATGACCCAACAGAACCAGATTGCTGCCACCCCAGTCGCAATGATGAATCAAAATAATCAAGCAGCTGCTATGCCACCCCCGCAGCCTTTTCCTCGGTCAAGGCTGGCAGAATTCATGAGAACCCATCCACCTACTTTCTCCAGCTCATTCGAGCCCTTGGACGCAGATGACTGGCTGCGCTCTATCGAGAAGAAGCTTGCCATCGCCCAATGTGACGACTACGAGAAGGTCATGTATGTCACGCACCAGCTTGAAGGCACTACTGCGGAATGGTGAGAAAATTACTACGCCGCCCATGCAGACCACCAGAACATCTCTTGGGCTGAATTTTCATAAGCTTTCCGCCACTCTTATATTCCTGATAGGAAGGTGGAAATAAAGAAAAATGAGTTCCGTGAGCTGCAACAAGGGAACATGTCGGTGAGTGAATACCTCAACAAGTTCACTCAACACTCTCACTATGCTCAAGAGGATGTTGCCACAGATGATGCACGTCAGAAGCGTTTCAAGCGGGGACTAAATCCTAACTTAAAGGTTCAAGTCGTTAGCAATGACTATGTAGATTTCCAATGCATGGTGAACAAGACCATGCTCATAAAAGATTTCCGTCGTGAGCTTGAAGAATCTCGTAAGAGGAAAATGATGCAGCATGGTGCTCATCAAAACCATCCGTAGAGGGCCAGAATGAAAGTGCAGCACCCTGGGCGTTCTGCTCCTCTTGTTACCTTCAGGACCCCTGCAATATCACCTCGCCCAACTACTCCAGGATATCGTAGCTCCAGCAGCATCAATACCAACAACCAGCAGCCAAGAAGCAACAATCATGCCGTGGGAATCACCTGTTTCAATTGTCGTCAATTAGGACACTACGCCAGCAACTGTCCACAGAAGCAAGGTCCAACACTTGTAAGATTCAATTTGGGAGCTACTCTGACTGGAACCCCCATGCCAGAAGCAGGTCGTGGAGCACCTCAGACTCCAGTTGCACTTGCCAAGACCCCTCAGCCTTTTGGGAGAGGCCGGGTGAACCATGTCACAGTAGAGAAAGCTCAGATAGCCCTAGACATCGTGCTGGGTAAGTTCCTAGTAAATTCAGTACCTGCTACTATTTTGTTTGATTCTGGAGTTTCGCATTTGTTTGTTTCATAGGGTTTTGTTGCAAAGCGTCAGTTTGAGGTTTTGTCTCTTAAAAGTGCTTTGTTGATTCAATCTCTCGGTTCGGAATTGAGTACGAACCAAGGGTGCCCAAAAGTTAAAGTGACCATAGAAAGGGTAGAACTTCTAGCCAACCTCATAATCATCGACACCAAGTTCCTATATATGATTTTGGGTTGGACTAGCTCACTAATCACCATGCCATTTTGGATTGTGGCAGTCGTAGCACTACTTTCGTCAGTCCAGTTGGAACCAAAGTGAAGTTTGAAGCTTCCACAGAGAAGCATGATGGAGCTCTAGTCTGCAGTATCAAGGCGGTGTCTTTGGAGGATGAGCCAATGGTCAGAGATTTTCCCGATGTCTTTCCGAATGAGTTACCTGGAATGCTACCGGACAGGGACCTAGAGTTTGTCATCAACCTAGTTCCAGGAATTGCACCCATTTCCAAGAGACCCTATCGTTTGCCTGTCAACGACTTTGTCGGTGTTTTAGAACTGATCTTACGTAAAGATTGTTTGATTCGGGGGGTCTCCACAATTGATCACGTAGACAGAAAAGACATAGAGATTTTTATATAGGTTCGGGCCTCTTCTAGAGAGAATAACAGCCCTACTCCTGTGTGTATTGTATTGGGTATCCTGGTTACAATCAGTGAAAAGAACTTGTACTTATACCACTACCCGATTGTCCTCATCCACTTCTCTCTCACTGAAGTCTTTTTATAGTGCGTGCAGAGGTAGCTGTTCCGGGTCAAAATGCGCCCCATTATTACATAATAATGGTAGTAATCACCGGAGTAGTAACCTCCCCACGTTGCCTGCTAGTTACCAAACAGAGATAATGGTGCGTTACATGCAGTTATTCCAGAGAATAACTGCGTATATTGACTGCTCAAGTCTCGCACTTAATTGGTCCTACAGGCATGTGGATCCAGTTAACTATGAGGAAGTTGTGGTAGAGCTGGTCGTAGAAGGACTTACGACCAGGGAGCAGTCGTGAAAAAGCTTACGACTGGGTACTGGTAGTAGAAAGACTTACGACCAGAGGTAATCGTAGGAGATCTTACAATTATATAGGAGTCGTAGAAGAACTTACGACTATAGGGGTGGTCGTAGAAGAACTTACAACAACCTGATTAACTTCCCCCTCACAACTATAAGGGGTATACTTTAATAGCCGTGTGACATCATATTTACCCATAATACTAATTACAGATAAATAGTAAAATGAGGATTATTATATCCTCGTCAGACTTAGTTGAGCTGAAGAAGCAGATCGAAGAGATGCAAGATAAAGGATTTTTTCGACCAAGTTCTTTGCCTTGGGGAGCCCTAGTGATCTTTGTAGCAAAGAAGGATGGTACCCAACAGATATGTGTGGATTACCGCTCACTCAATGAAATCACCATCAAGAACAAGTACACTCTGCCCAGGTGTAATACCCCGAAAGTGTGTTGAACAATTAATCGGGAGAGATTAATTATTCGGGAGAGAATTAAATGGACTTACGGGAGGGACCAACAGGAAATTTCTCAATTCAACTTTTAGAGAGGGGGATAATCGCTGATCTAGTTCAACCTGGGCTTGGGCCCCGGCCCATGGGGGCTAGGGGGTGGCCGGCCAAAGGGGGGGCGCCACTTCCCCCCCCCCAAACCCTAGCCGCAGCCCCCTCCCCCACTCTCCCACGCCCCTACCCCTCTCCCCCTTTGTGGCCGCCACTTCCCCCTCTCCCACGCCTCCCCTCCCTGGCCACCTTCCCCCTTGCACCCCTCCCAAGCACCCCTCCTAGTTCCCCCATTGCTGCCGGCCAAGGGAAGAAGAAGGGACCCCCCCCTTTGGGTGGCCGGCCAAGGAGGAAGAGAAGAGGGAAGGAAGAGGGGAGAAGAGAAGGGAGAAGAGAAGGAAGCGGGATCACCCTCCGGAGTTCGCGATCTTCAGCTGCATCAAGGGTAACTCGTCGTTTGATGTTGGGTGATTAGTCGTAGAAGAGAAATTGGTAGTTTTTGGCTAGTTTGAAGTCTGTCCCCTGAAGTTGCAGATCTGTCCAGAATATTGCGCGGTCCGTTTCGTGTGGTTCGAGGCTAAATTAGGAGTTTTGATCTCCTAGAGTTTTGTAGGTTATGTTCTTAGCTTTCAATGGCTGCCAAGAATGCCCAAATCCGATTAACGGTCAGGGAGTTATGAATTTTTTAGTATCGCTGTCCTGTTGATCTATCAGCTTTTGGACAGTCTGTAGAAAACTGGATAAAACTGTATTTAAAGGGATAATCAGGGGATCTCAATATAACGAAAAATATAGGTACTTTCTATAACTTTTCATAGAGATAAAGAACGCAAGATTTGGACTTTCGTAACAAAAGTTATGGACGTTTTAGTGTACTGTCCAGAGAAACCGACGTGTTAATTGTTGTTCTGTAGTTTGCCTTGGTAGAGGCAGTTTTTGGCAGCATCAAAAGGGCTCCCCAACTAAGTTTATTTAGGTAATCTAATTACCTTTTCAGGAAGTCCAAGAACATCTTATTTGGACTCCTGAGCAGAAAGTTATGTATTTTAGAAGTTGACTGTCCGCAGTGAGCACCAAATCGATCGTTAGAAATTAAAAGATTGGAAACACTTTGGAGTTTAGCGAGTTCAATTGTGTTGTTACTTATGCTTTTGGTCCAGTATGTTGGTCTTAGATTGGGGTTATCTTTATGTTCAGGTGGGAGCGTGATCCCAGGGGCAGCACCCTCTTCGCGTCCACCGTTCTCGCACAGTTGAGGCAAGTATTCGGGTTATAGCGTATTTATGTTTGCATGCTGTGATTGGGTTGTGTCTTGCTCGTAATAGCCATGCATAGATGTTAATGATATGAGCTTCCATTTATCTTGATGACTGCAAGTTATGTTTAAAGTTTCCTTCGTATGTTGTTAATGCTTGCATGTTATTGAGTACATGTTGAATTCTTATGTATGAAAGATGTTGTCATAGCGCTTATGCATGTTTTGAGCATGTTTGAGACTTGGTTATGTGGTGGCCAAGTATAAACAGTTGAGGTCCCCGTCATGCAATGACGGGCTTGAGGTCCCCACATTCATGGAATGTGGGCAATGAGTAAAGAGGTCCCCATCATTAAGATGATGGGCAAAGGTCCCTATACATGTGGTGTATAGGCTCTTGGTCCCTGTGCCAGAGGGCACAGGCAAGGGTATACATTGACGGATGTATACCCCGCATTACCGGTAAAATACGAAAAGAGATAAAGTTCAAAGGGTGCATTGCATTAGTTGTATTTCATAAGTATAAAGGCTATGTTTAGCGAAATGTTAGTGTGGATTATCGATGCTATGTCTGTGTTCTTATTTTTGGCCTTGTTGATACTTGCTGAGTCTTTGGACTCACTCTTGCTTTGATATGTTTTAGGTACAAATGGCAGGAATGTAACATCCCAAATTCTATACTTGTGTTTCAAATGTAAGAAAATGAGTAGAAATTAAAACTTTTTCTTACATCATGTATTTCCTGTGTGTACTAAACAATTGTTGTACAAGAGTATGGAAATACAAAGTCACAAGTCTGTTGATCCAAATCTTGATCCTCCAAAAACAATCTTGTTGAATATTTTGATCCTCTCCTGGAAATCTTTTTCCTAAGTTCTTGGGATGGTATGTGACCCCTCTGCAAAATTTCACAATTTTTAGAAATTGTTTGAATATTTTTAGAGGGCAGTCAAACCTGTTTGACTTTCAGTCAAACCTTAAACCAGAACTTTGTAGAATTTTTGGAGAAAAGTGTACAGCACAAAAAACCTCTGAAAATTTTATACAAGGTCCATCTCAAGGTTAGCAAGCTCCTGTCGAAATTTCATAAAATTTGGAGTTAGTTTGCTACCTCAAATAAATTCCCAAGTCTCAGCTTTTAATTTCAAACTCAAACTGGGATTCCCTGTTCCTCGGGTGCACCAGAGTCTGGCTCGTGCCAACTGGTTCGGTCAAACCACCTAAAAGCACCAGCCGCGCCCGTGCAACCTCGCCAGCCCCACAGCCCTTGGATCTCAATCCAACCGCCTAGACCTCCTCAGGTTCTATTTGCAAAGACGACCCTCGAGGACCTCCCCTAGGACCTCCTTTGCACCTTTTGCAAAGAACACCCTGGGGCGACCTCCTCAGACCTCCACGACCACCCCTAGCACTTGGGTGATCGTGGGCCGTCCATCTTGAGATCTGTGGCTCAGACCTCCCCTAAGTGTTAGGACCTCTAATACATAGTTCTTAATCTGAGCCTTTAGATTTCAATCCAACAGCTCACGACCTCCCTAGTGGAGCTCAGCGCTAGTTTAGCCGTTGAATTCTTTGATCAGGTCCTCCCTAGATCAGTGCACATGAGCTGGCCCGGGTTCCTTTTTGCAAATGGCTATAAGAGGAACCCTAGCTTCTCCCAAAAGCTTCTTTTGAATCTCTCTTGCACTTCTAGTTCTTCCCCTCCTCTTGTGCTCAAAACACCCGAAAGCTCTTTGCCTCCATTGCTGAACTTTGGAGCTCTCCGGCGACCTCCGAGCTCCAGTGGTTCAATATTGCAGTTGTTGGCTGTCATTTGTTCTCTTGGTCACCTCCAAATCTCCCTAATTTGCTTTGTTTAAACCTTCACAGAGGTTGACAAAGTGGGAGCCTGCTGTTCGTGGCCGGGAGCTTCGTCTTCTTCACCTCCGGCGACCTCCACCGTCACCGGAGCTCCTGCGACCACTCCCAGTTCTCCTTCAATCCTTGGTGAGTACTTGATTCCCAAACCCGATCCTCTTAGACCTCTTCGTTTTCGTTTTACGCGCATTTGGTGTCCGGCGGTTATCTCCGCTAGCCGCGGTAGGGTGCGCTCCACCCTAGCTGTTGGCACCTTTAGGTTCTCCTCCCTATTTGGGACTCATCCGTGTTCTTGGTTTCCGCCGACGAGGTCCACGTCGCCGGCGGCAAGCTGTGGAACACGCTCGGGTTTTGTCAGTCAAAACCTCATGTTTTCGTCATGTTGTTCGGACAACTTTAATGCTCAAATCATCGCTTATCATTTGGTGCATTAATGGTGTCTTAATCTGTGCCGTGGAGTCACTAACGTATGGGCCATGGGTTTAGAATTAAAGTCCGGAAGTCTTTTAGTGCTCCTGTTGGATTCATTTGTTGTCAATCATTAGATGCTTTTAATTTGTCTTACCCGCCACCTTTTTGTCGTTGTCCGGAGGTCCTGCGCCTTTAAAACCACTCTATGACCTCCTCGGGCTAATCTTAGCCGTTCGCGACCTCTCTAAGATTAGATCTGGGCCTTAGGATCTTTTCCGAAAAATCCTAAGTCTCTGGACCTCCCCTTGGTGGTGATCCTAGCCGTCCAGGACCACCCCTGTTAAATCTTAGCCGTTCAGGACCTTCAGCGAGGTCCTCTTTGCAAAAGACCTCCTTGAGGTCCTCTGTGCAAAAAGACCTCCCTTAGTCGTTTTACAAAAACCACCCCTGAGCCACCCCTCCGAGGTCCTCTTTGCAAAAGACCACCCCTGGTCTTTTGTAAAGAAAACCTTCAAAACTACCTTTGGGGTCCTCGTTACAAAAAGACCACCTCTGGTCCTTTGTGAAGAAGACCGCAAGAAACCTCCCCGTGAGATCTTAGCCGTTCACGACCTCCCCCTGGAAATCGTGACCGTCTAGGACCTCCTCGCTCAGATCTGGACCGTCTGGGACCTCCCCGTGAGATCTTAGCCGTCCCGACCTCCCCGTGAGATCTTAGCCGTTCACGACCTCCCCCTGGAAATCGTGACCGTCTAGGACCTCCTCCATTTAGATCCGTAGCTTTAGGACCTCCCTGTCAGCTCTGGACCGTTAGATTTAGATCTAACGGGCTAGACCTCTTCAGTCTATTTGCAACTCTATCGCTTAGTTGCTCTCTTTGTCGTTCATCTCTAGATCTACGGCTCAGATCTGGAGAACATTCGGACCCCTCCGGATGCGATCTTGATCTAGGCCGTCCATCTCTAGATCCAAGGCCCAGACTCGTTGAGGTGTTCGGGTGGCCCGAACGTCCCATCTCACGTGGGCCATTGGATCTAAATCCATCGGTGGAGTCGTTGGCAATCAAGACCTCCTCCGTAGATCTTAGCCGTCAAAGACCTCCCTCCTTCAAATCGCACCGTCCAGACCTCCTCTCTTAGATCTTGCCGTCTAGGACCTCCTCGTTAGATCCAGACCGTCAAGTCTAGATCTAACGGCTAAGACCTCCCCTAGGCGCGATGGGGTCTTTGCGCCCAGGTGCTCGTGTGGGTTTTGGCATCTGAGCTCGTGTGCCGTGTGATTTTTGATCAACGGCCCACGACCTCCCCAGTTTTCATTGGTTTTCCAGATTTAGTTCCCGAGAGCTTTTATCTGTGCATATTAATTGTTTTACACTTCAAAAATGCATATCTTTTTCTCTGTAGTTCCAAATTTAACAAACTAAAGTTCTATAATTGCATCTGTTAAAGTACTTTAGCATAGTATAGGTTTTACAATAGTCTTTAATCCCGAAATTAAACATGCCTTAGATTTATAACTTAGAAAAATCATAACTAAATCATTTTAACTCCAAATGAGGTGAGACCACTTGTGTTAGCCTTAAAATGTCAATAGCTACCTACCATAAAATTTTCAGCCACACCACCTTTCTAGAAATTTTCACCAAACAATTTAATTATGTGAATAGTAACAGATTGCATTTCTTTTTCAGCCGAACCAAACTGTTTTGATCATATCTTTTGCATTAAGAGTCCAAATCAGTTGGATCTTGTTTCTAAATTTGTTATAAATCTTGCTCTTGCTGCTTTGAAATTTTCAGAGCATTTGGAGTATTTTGGTTTTAGAGTCTTTTTCGTCTTTGTTCTTATCGATTCTTTTTCGCTCTTTCGGTAGGTTCCGACGATTGTGCCATCCTTGAGAGTGATCCTCTGCAGCATAGTGAGTAACAGCAGCCAGGCAAGCAGTTTGATCATTTTCCATTTGATCCTATTACTTTTAAAGTCTAATATTTTGTTTAACTTCTATGTATGCATTGCTATTTTGTTGTTAAATTGACTAGTTAATCCTCTCGTTGCATAATCTGTAGGTAAATGAATATCCTCTACTACCTGAGCCTAGGTTATTTGCTGTGATTAGAGTTCGTTGGATGAGCTCTTGTCACTTAGTAGATTACGAATACATATTGCTTAGCCATGCCTACATATCGGTAGTATTGGGCGATTATCGACTTAGTCGATGGTCTTGATCACACAAATACTTGTATTATTCCATTATGTCCAGTCCTTGTGTTTTTACTAATTTGCAAATCAAAAACTGAAAACAAAAACTATATCTTGACTTGGGCACAATGGTATGTTGGTGTGATCTGTTGGGTGTGATTGGAATGGTGCCTAAGTCCACAAGGACCGAGTTACTTGTGTCACTAAGCCAAGCGCTTATTGCGTGCTAACCACACGAGTGGGATATGGAACCTCTCTTGACTAAGTACTTTGGGAGGTGTTAATTATGAGCTGGTCGGTGGGTGTGCTGTGTTGTGTTGTGTGTGGTGTGGGAGGGGAGCATTAGCAGACCGGTTAGGCTGTTTAGTGTATCCTTATCCCCGTGGGTTGTGGCTCTTAATTAGCATCGTCCACTGGAAAGCGTCTTGTTAGACTTAGCCGTGCCTGCATACCAAAGGAAGTATGCTAACCGTGGCTGGTGGAAAGGCGGTCTATCGTGTGGGTACATTGGTACACCCCTGCAGGGTTAAAACTATTCGAATAGCCTCGTCCTAGGTTATGAACATGCTTGGTAAGGTCGTGCAAGAACTAGACTACAACCTTTTTAAAAACTTAAAACTTGACATGGGTGGTATGAAGGGGGACTTCATGCTATTGTTGTGGTGGCTATTGGGTTAGTCACTTCCAGGATGTTGTCATCCACCTATTGTTATATTTGTCTCTCTTTTATTTGAACAATAAGAATTATTTACAAACTTGCTTTTAAATGTATTACCTTATTGCAAAGAAAACTTGCTTTATGCTGAGAATAAGTCCAAAGCCTCCTCCACTTAAATAAAGCTTGCATGTAGTTAATTATAGTTCTGTTATCTTACACGTCAGTCTTGCGAGTACAAAAACAATTTTTGTACTCAGATGCTATGCTTAATTGTTTTGTTGCAGAGGAAGAAGGTGAGCCCCAAGGGCCTTACTTTTGCGAGATGTGCGGTTTCTGGGACGATTAGCTTGGCGGTCCGGTTGGTTGCCTTGTGGGTAAAGGCACACTGATTGGCTTTTGTTTATCGCCATCTTATGGCTCTTTTGCTTCCGCTGTGTACCTATCTAGTTGTATGTCTTTTGGCCGGTCGGCCTCTCTTTTGTAATAACTCTTTATATTATGTATGTCTTTCTGTTGTTGCTTGTTTCGGTTCTATGTGAATGAATGGAATTGATGCATGATTTTGTAACGGGGTGTGTATACTGCAATTCTGGGAAGTATACATATCTCGAGGCTTGGTTTATTTGATTTGTACTGCTAGGACCAAGTGGATGGTTAAGCAGTACAAGCCGAATAAACCGGGGTCCTCACAAGGAACGACATGCATGGGAGTGAGTAGATGTTGGATGCACTCACTACCTCACAATCCTAAGGCGTTTGCCACTTAGCTTCATTTAAGAAATAAATAAACTGTTTGAGTATCACCCATGGATGGTTTTTGGTTTGAGTATCTGATTAATTGTAATAATGAGATTTGCCAGTCTTGATTATGTTCTATCGATTGTCCTGCATGTTTTGAGTGAACTTGATTATGAGGATATTGATATATGCCATGATTTATTGTTGGAGCCTCGGTTTAGCTGACTAAACAAAGGAGGCTCTGCCGAAAATTCATAAATTGTGTTAGATTAGTTTAATTCCAGTAGCATTCCAAGCTCTTTGTGAGTTGGGGTGTTACACCAGGATTGATGATCTGTTCGACCAGTTGAAGGGAGCCGGTGTGTTCTCAAAGATAGATTTGAGGTCAGGTTATCATCAGCTAAATATTCATCTGGATGATATCCCCAAGACAGCTTTCTCAACCCGTTATGGACTGTATAAGTTCACAGTCATGTCTTTTGGATTGACCAATGCCCCTGCTTACTTTATGAACTTGATGAGTAAAGTATTCATAGAGTATTTGGATAAATTTGTCATTGTTTTTATTGACGATATTCTAGTATACTCCAAGAGTGAAGAAGAGCATGAAGAGCACCTTCGCTTGGTCCTAAATAAGCTTAGAGGTCATCAACTCTATGCTAAATTCGACAAGTGTGAGTTTTGGAAGAAGGAAGTTATATTCTTGGGGCATGTCATGTCTGCAGAAGGAGTCGCTGTCAACCCTAGTCTTGATTGGGAGTCACACAAGTTAGTGCCTCAGGTTAGAAGTTTCCTTCGTATGACAGGATACTACCACCGGTTTATAGAAGGATTCTCCAGAATAGCAAGACCCCTCACTCAGTTGCTGAAGAAGGAGAAGAAATTTGCTTGGACACCAGAATGTGAGCAAAGTTTTCAAGAGTTGAAGAAGTGTTTGACCACCGCACCAGTGCTGACCTTACTTGATGTTCGAAAGGACTTTGAGGTTTTCTGTGATGCCTCACGACAAGGTCTCGGTTGTGTCCTCATGCAAGAAAAGAAGGTAGTGGCATATGCTTCCTGTTAGCTGAGGCCTCCTGAATCAAATTACCCCACTCATGACTTAGAGTTGGCAGCCGTGGTGCATACTTTGAAGATATGATGTCATTACCTCATTGGTAATCGCTGTAAAATTTACACTGACCATAAGAGCTTGAAGTACATTCTCACTCAAGCTGATCTGAATATAAGGCAGAGAAGATGGTTGGAGTTGATTAAGGATTACAATGTGAGAATCCAATATCATCCAGGCAAAGCTAATGTCGTAGCAGATGCTTTAAGTAGAAAGGTCTACTGCAATACTCTGATGATCAAGGAAAGCCAGCCAGCACTTCACAAAGAATTTCAGAAGCTCAAGTTTGAATTGGTTGAAGAAGGTTATTTAGCTGCTCTGAAAGTGCAACCCACTCTACGAGATCAGACTAGGGAAACACAGACTAAAGATGCAGATATCAAAGAAATAAAGAGCAACATGAAGAAGGGTAAATCCCTAAGATTTTCAGAAGACGAGCAATGGATCATTTGGCTTGATAAGCGTATTTGTGTGCCAGACCAGAAGCAGCTTAACCAGTTGATACTCAAGGAAGCCCATGAAACCTTGTATTACTGTGAGGACCCCGGTTTATTCGGCTTGTACTGTTTAACCATCCACTTGGTCATAACAGTACAAATCAAATAAACCAAGCCTCGAGATATGTATACTTCCTGCACTGCGATATACACACCCGCTACAAAATCATGCATCAATTCCATTCATACACATAGAGCCAAGCAAAAGCAACAACTGAAAGACATAGATAATATAAAGAGAGTTATCACAAAAGAGAGGCCAACCGGCCAAAAGTCATACAAATAAGTAAATACACAAATGGAAGCAAAATGGCCATAAGATGGCGATAAACAAAAGCCAATCGGTGTGCCTTTACCCACAAGGCAACCAACCGGACCGCCAAGCTAATCGTCCCAAACAACACAAGAACACGACTCACAAAAGTGAGGCCCTTGGGGCTCACCTTCTTCCTCTGCAACAATTAATATTAAGCAAAGCGGATGAGTACAAAACTTGTTTTTGTACTGCAAGACTGACGTGTGAGATAACGAACTATAATTAACTACATGCAAGCTTTACTTAAGTGGATGAGGCTCGACTTATTTTTCAAATAAAGCAAGTTTTCATTTGCAATAAGGTAATAGATTCAAAGCAAGTTTGCAATTAACTTTTATTGTTCAAATAAAGAGAGACAATAATAACAATAGATAGAGAACAACACCAACCTAGAAGTGACTAACCCATAGTCACCACAACAATAGCATGAAGTACCCCCTTCATACCACCCATGTCAAGTTTAAGTTTTTAAAAGGTTGTAGGCTAGTTCTTGCACGACCTTACCAAGCATGTCCATAACCTAGGACGAGGCTATTCGAATAGTTTTAACCCTGCAGGGGTGTACCAATGTACCCACACGATAGACCGCCTTTCCACCAGCCACGGTTAGCACACTTCCTTTGGTATGCAGGCATGGCTAAGTCTAACAAGACGCTTTCCAATGGACGATGCTAATTAAGAGCCGCAACCCACGGGAGAAGGACACATTAGACAGCCTAACCGGTCTGCTAATGCTCCCCTCCAACACCACAAACACACACACACAAGAACACACCCACCAACCAGCTCATAATTAACACCTCCCAAAGTACTTAGTCAAGAGAGGTTCCATATCCCCCTCATGTGGTTAGCATGCAATAAGCGCTTGGCTTAGTGACACAAGTAACTCGGTCCTTGGGGACTTATGCACCATTCCACACACCCAACAGATCACATCTACATACCATTGTGCCCAAGTCAAGATATAGTTTTGTTTTCAGTTTTTGATTTGTAAATCAATAAAACACAAGGGTTGGACATAATGGAGTAGTATAAGTAGTTGTGTGATCAAGATCATCGACTAAGTCGATAATCGCCCAATACTACCGATAACTAGGAATGGCTAAGCAATATTCATTCGTAATCTACTAAGTGATAAGAGTTCATCCATCGAACTCTAACCACAACAAATAACCTAGGCTCAGGTAGTAGAGGATAACCATTTACCTACAGATTATGCAACTAGAGGTCTAACTAATCAATTTAACAACAAAATAGCAATGCATACATAGAAGTTAAACAAAATATTAGACTTCAAAAGTAATGGGACCAATGGAAAATGATCAAATCGCTTGCTCGCTTGTCGTTGCTCAATTTGTTGCGAGGGTCCTTCTCGGGTTACCGCAAATGTCGGCCTAGCGAAAGAGCGAAACAACCAATAAGACGAGCAACACTTAAACGAAAGAGCAAGCAAAAATTATCCAAATGCGACGAAATTTATACACAAGGTAAAATACTAATATACCTGGTCATAGAAACTGGAAAAACTTAATTTGGATTTGTGGTGCAAAAGATATTCCTAAAACCTGTTTTCGCCATAATTAGGTACTCAGAGTAAAAATATTTTCTAGAAAGATTTTGAAGTTGAAACTTTTATGGTAGCTACCTACTGGTATAGTGATAATCCATATAAATTTTCAGGTCATTTTCAGGGCAAACTGGTCCTTCACTAAAGTTCATCCCTAAAGGAAATTAACAAAATTTAGTTCGCTCTATTTGGACTTACAGAGAACAAGTTATAGATTTTCTAAGTTTTTATAGCATTTCTGGAATATTTAATAGAGGCTGAAAAAGGCTAAAATCGATTCACAACATTTCTGGTTCTTAACGTGGCCTGAAACATTTCTAGATTAATCTCTAGCCTAAAAGAAAATTAACACTCACCAAATCACCCAAAAAGGATCTATAATGAAAAAGATATGAATTTCTAAAGTTTTAACAACATTTTCAAAGGAAAGATAAAGCTACCAGAAAATTATATCCCTTAACCGAAAGAAAAGACGTGGTTGATTATGGACCGTCGATCTGGATCGAACGGCCCACGCCAAGCGCGCAGCACAAAGACACCCGCGACAAAGACCCACGAGGCTCACCGTTGGATCAAGATCCAACATCCCGATCGAGATGGCAATCGGACCGAAGCGATGCCCGCCCATCCCGGGCCGTCGATCGCCGGCGAAGGGTGGGATTGAGGGAGCCTTCGACACCCAATTGCTCCCACGATCCCGGCCACGGATCCAAGATCGAACGGCTGAGGTTGATTGGGCCGTTTACGATTTGAACAGGGACTACTCACAATAGGGGCCCACTGGTCAGTGACGCTAAGTCACATGCCGGGTTTAAACACACGCGCACAGGGGGGGTTTGAAGATGGCGGGCCCACAGGTCAGTGACCGTGGAGGTGGGTTTAGGACAGCTAATGATTACTAACCCATGATTAACAATGATTAGCATTAATGAACGTCATTACTGTGTCCGAGCGACATTACGCACCGCCGCTGGTCCGACAACAAAACCGAGGGCACCCTCCGGCTTGCCGCCGGCGACCCAAGGTACGGCAGCAGGGCCTAAGTGCCAAAATGGAATCGCAATAGCATTACGCACCCATCGGGACCACCCACACCGTCGGCGGTGTCCTAGAACGGCGGCTAGCCGACGATGAGCGGCGGCGACCAAAACGGCCGAAATGCATAATGACCAAAAGCTCCGCAACGAACCATTTCAGCGAGTGCCAAAGCTTCTAGGGGCTACTAGAAGGATACCGAGGGTAGGGAGGTCCGTGGATGGACGAGTTGCTCGCGCGACGAAGAAGGTTGCTGACTTGGAGAAGACAACTCGAGAAGGCGCTCGAGCAAAGATAACACGACCGCGTCATCGGGTTAGCTCCAACCAAGCTCAAAGAAGCCCCAGAGTAAAGAATTGAAGAATAGAGCTTCTTACCGTTGATGAGGAAGAAGGGGTGCTCACGGCCAAAAGAACAATTCCCAAAATTGAGCTGCTCTCGTGAAAAGCAACTACAATTAAGTTAGGGTTTTGTTCCGTGAGGTGAGAGGCACACATCAAACGAAAAGAGAGGAAGAAACGCCATCGAGCACGGTTGCACCGAGGAGCTCCCACTCAACAATGGCGGTTTTAGGTGCTTTTGGTGTTTTGGGCTCACAAAGCACCAAAGATGCTCGGCAAGACCACTGGGTTTTGAAAGGGAACCGAGGAGAGCCGTGGAGCTACTTATAGCTCAAGGAGCTCAAGCTAGGTTGAGCCCAAGCTCTCGGTGGACTGGTTCATGCCTCGCCATGGGCATCGTGAGGGACGGAGAGCGTAGGAGACGACTTTGGGGAGGAGGAGCTGGTGTGCATTTAATGCATGGCAGATTTAGCCGCTTAAAGGGCTCAAGGAGGTGACAAGTCACCTCCTCTCTCGCCATGGCGCATGTGGGGCATGCGCGGTGGGAGGAGGAAGATGACCAACGACGCGAGCGGGCCACCGGGCCACGGCACAAAGCGGCTCGAGCCCAAAGCGTTTTAGTGGGTTGAGCCCAACCTCAATAGATGCTTGGCCGCGGATAAGATTTGAACGCCACGATGCGATCGCTAATTGAAAGACCAAACGAACGTGCGGTCCGCGCGGTTGGATTAGGATCCAACGGCTGAGAATCAGATGGCAACCGGAGTTGTCCGAACGCTTACACGAATGAGAGCTGTTCGATGAAGATCCAACGGCTGATAGCGCGCGCGCGGTTGAACTGGCGCGGGCGCGGTTAGTTGGCTCGGTCGAGTCAAGTGACTCGAGCCCGAGCCCGACTCGAGTCCAATGAACAAGATACAAACCGCTTAGGGTTTGATTTTTAAACCTGAAACTTTGGGGATTTAATTGAGGCATCAAATCAACTCCAAAATTTATGAAATTTTAACTGGAGCTTCCTGACTTAAGGATTAACCTTCCATAAAATTTTCAGAGATTTTTGTGCACTGAAATTTTCTCCAGAAATTCCAGAAGGTGATTTCAGAGGTTTGACCAAGGTTTGACTTGCCTCTAAAATATTTCAAATAATTTCCAAAAATTATGAAATAATTCAGAGGTGTTACCAAGCAACCCTAGAGCCTAGGAAAATTTATTACCAAGGGTTTGACATAGGATTTCACCCAGAAGGTTTTGACTTGAGATAAATGAGGATTTTGATTTTGAATTTCCCAAAATTCCTTTACAAGAATTTCAGGAAAGTTTCAAGAGTAAAAGGATGAAGGAAAAGTTTTAATTTACCCTCATTTTATTACATTTGAAACACAAGCCAAAATGGGGATGTTACAAACCTCCCCCCCTTACAAAAATCTCGTCCCGAGATTTGGTTCACTCGGAAAAGAAAGAGGGTAGTCCAGACGAAGACGATCTTCTCGCTCCCAAGTAGCCTCATCCTCGGAATGGTTTGACCACTGAACTTTAAGGAACTTGATGGTCTTGTTCCTTGTTCTTCGCTCACCTCCTCGAGTATGCGAACAGGTGCTCGCGATAGGTCAAATCCTCCCGAACATCAAGAGTTTCCAACGAGCTTCTCTGTTGGGACACGGAGGCACTTCTTAAGCCGAGACAGATAGAACACATCATGTACCCCGCAAGTGCAGCAGTAACTCCAACTTGTAGGCGATAGCTCCTTCTTTCGATGACACGGTATGGACCGACATATCGAGGAGCTAACTTGCCCTTGACACCAAAACACCGTGACCTTTCGGAGGAGAAACCTTGAGATAAACGGTCATTGGGCTCAAAGCTCAACTCACGACGACGGCGATCCGCATAGCTCTTTGCTCGGATTGAGCTGTGCGTAGCGATCACGAATGAGTGGACTTGACCTCGGCCTCATTAATCGAATCCGCCAAAGAAAGGTCTCTCACCGGTCTCATACCAGTTCAACGGGTCCTACACTTTCTCCGTATAAGGCCTCAAATGGTGTCATGCCGAGACCGCTTGGAAGTCGTTGTTATAAGAAAACTCAACGAATGGCAAGCACTTCTCCCAATGCTTCCCATAGGAAAGGACACAAGCTCGCAGCATGTCCTCCAAAACTTGGTTGACCCTCTCGGTCTGACCATCTGTTTGGGGGTGAAATGCTGAGCTGAAAGAAAGGCGAGTTCCCATAGCCTCTTGTAGGCTATGCCAAAATCGAGACGTGAACAGCGAACCACGATCTGACACAATTGCCTTTGGCACACCATGCAAACTCACGATGCGGGCTAGGTAGAGCTCCGCCAGAAGACCCACTCGAAGGTCAGTCTTGACAGGAAGAAAATGAGCCACCTTAGTCAATCGATCGATGACGACCCAGATGGCATCATTCTTCTTTGGAGACCGGGGTAGACCAGTGATAAAGTCCATCCCGACCGAATCCCACTTCCACTCCGGAATTGGTAAGGGCTGAAGCAATCCAGCTGGACGCTGATGCTCGGCCTTGACACGACGACACACGTCGCACTCGGCAACGAACCTTGCGATCTCCCTCTTCATTCGGGTCCACCAAAATCTCTGTCGGAGATCATGATACATCTTCGTGGCCCCGGGATGAATGGATAACGGAGAATCGTGGGCTTCGCGGAGGATCAAATCCCGCAACTCCATGTCCTTTGGAACCACGAGGCGCGTTCGAACCTCACGACACCAAGCTCGTCACGAGAAGCACTTGGCGGTTCCATTCTTGACATTTTCCTTGATGCGGTTCACTCCAACATCTGATTGCTGAGCGGACTTGATCCGATCCACCAAGGTTGGCGGTACAACCAAGGCAGCAAGGGAACCGTGCTCAACCAAACCCAAGTTGAGACGCTGAAACTCCTCCAGAAGGGTGGGCTGAGGCTCCTTGAGCCGCAATGCATTGCAATGCGCTTTGCGACTAAGCGCATCCGCAACGACATTGGCCTTGCCCGGATGGTAGTGAATACCCATGTCATAGTCCTTGATCAGCTCCAACCATCTCCTTTTCCTGAGGTTCAGATCTAGTTGGGTGAACAAATACTTTAAGCTTTTGTGATCCGAATACACTTCGCAACGACATCGATTAGGTAATGTCGCCGATCTTAAGTGCATGGATCACGCCGCCAACTCCAAGTCATGGGTAGGATAGTTGAGTTCATGAGGTCTCAATTGCCTTGATGCATAGGCCACTACCTTGCCTTCTTGCATAAGGACACAACCGAGGCCTCGACGAGAAGCGCCACAAAAGATATCGAAGCTTCGACGACATCGGGAGAACAAGAACGGAGCGGTGGTCAATCGCGCCTTAAGCGCTTGAAACTTTCTCGCAATCAGCGGACCACGAGAACTTCTTGTCCTTCTTGAGCAACTCCGTCATCGGCCGCTATCTTGGAGAAGTTCTCGATAAAGCGACGATAATATCCCGCTAAACCAAGAAAACTCCGAACTTCGGTGACCGGCGGGTGACTCAGAAAGCACGCCGCGATCTTGCTAGGATCCACAGCTACGCCCCCTGCCGAAAGAATATGGCCTAAGAAGGATACTTCCTTCAATTAGAACGCGCACTTGCTGAACTTCGCTTACAGCTGGTGCTCACGAAGTTTGCCCAACACAAGCCTCAAATGCTCGGTGTGTTCCTCATCGCTCTTGGAGTAGATAAGGATATCATCGATGAAGACCACCACGAACCTATCCAAATACTCCATGAATACCGAATTCATGAGGTTCATGAACAAGGCCGAGCATTGGTTGCCGAATGACATGACGGTGTACTCATACAAGCCATAACGAGTAGAAAAGTCGTCTTTGGGATATCCTCGTGTCGAATCCGAACTTGATGATATCCCACTCTCAAATCAATCTTGAGAAGACTCGAGCTCCAGCTTAATTGATCGAAGAGGTCATCGACACGGGCAAAGGGTACTTGTTCTTTACCGCTACTTCATTAAGTGGACGGTAATCAACGCACATGCGCAGCGCCTTGTCCTTTTTCGACAAAGATTGCTGTGCATCCCGTGGAGATGAGCTAGGCGATGAAACCCTTCTCTTGAAGCTCACCCACTGCTACTTCAACTCCACCAACTCGGTTGGGTCCATTCGTAAGGCCTCTTCAAATCGGGCGGCACGGAATCAACTCAATGACAAACTCGAGGTCTCGAATCGTGGCATCCCCGAAGGTCGCCGGGAAGACATCAACAAATTCACATACCACTGGTCTTCACTAATATCTAGAGCTGGCTTCGCTTCGAGCGCGAAGAGATGCGGACCCTGTAGCTTTGGCGAAAAGCGAACCTGCTCGCCAGAAGGACTGGTGAGGTAGATGAGCCTCCTGGCGCAATCAATTTGTCCCATGGGCTGAGACAACCAATCCATGCCTAGGATTACATCTAAGCTCGCCGATCGAAGGAGGATAAGGTTTGCCAAGAATCCTACCCTTCTACTCAACAGGACATCCCTACACTCGCACTCGCTCTCAACTCCGAACCGGAGAGCGAATGAGCAGCGGGACCAACAATGGAGTAAAAGAAGACCTCCCACAGCAAAGAAAAGACTCGAAACAAACGAATGAGATGCGCTCAATCAAACAAATCAGTAGCAGGGAAAGAGTTAACCGAAGGGTACCCAACACGACGCCGGTGCCTCCTCGTGCCTCCTCCGCGGAGATGAGGTTGACGCGGTCACTACCACGCCTTGGGTAGCGGGACAACCTTCGATCCCGGGAAGGACCACCTCCTCGCCGCGTCCTCCATTAGGACGAGGGGCCGCCCATCCCCGTTAGGGCAAGTATTGGCATAATGCCCTTCTCGTTGCACGAAAAGCAGTGACCCGGCACTGGATTGCGGGGCCACCTGCTGGTTTGCAGCGCACGTGATCGGGGCACGCTCGCGGAGGGCGAGGAGCCGCTGCCGTGGCCTCGGTGGTAGTGAAGCCGTAACGGCCCCTAGGGTAGGCCCGACACGGGACGAGAGAGCCGGCTGCGCATCACCGACCTCCCACTTGCGCTATGGACTCGCCAGCGCCGCCGCTTTGTGCTCAAGAACAATGGCCTTGTCCACCAAGGCCTCGAAAGTCAAGAAAGTCCACAATGGAGAGCCTGTCTTGCAGCTCCTCGTAAGAAACCTCCATGAACTTCTCTCGCTGGCCTCATCGGTGGCCACCTCGATGGAGCATAACGAGCCAAGTGGTTGAACTCGCATGTACTCCATCACCGACTTACGCCCTGCTTGAGCGCGAGAAACTCCTTCTTCTTCACTTCATCAAACCGGCAGGATGTGAGCTCGACGAACGCCGTCCGAACTCATCCCAAGAGACAAGGTGGCCGGCGGGCTGCATGGCAAGAAGTTCTCCCACCAGAGAGTGCCCCTCAAGCCGATGGGAGGCAAAGAGTGCCCTGTCCCGGTCCAGCACCGAGCAACGCCGAGCTTATGCTCAACTCGACGCACCCGGCCATCTGCGCCCAAAGGGTCTCGACTGAGAACGTGGGGCCGAAAGTAAGAAACTCAGCAAGGCCCCACGAGATCGATGTCCGCCCTCGCCGGATCCCGAGGCACCGGTCGTATGAGGTGTTGCGCGCAATAACATCCAGCAGACCTCCCGCCCTCCGAACGGTTGCGCTGATCGAAGAAGGACCTCACCATGGTCGGAGGAGGCGGAGCTCCTCATCCAAACCAGTCACGACCACGACCGCTACGAGTACCTCCAGCCATCCTGGTTCAAGAAATTTAGGTTAGCAACCAAAGCACTAATACTAGGAGTTGATGAAAGCGAAAAGCTAACGATTAGGGGAATGAGATACCACCCTAACCGAAAGCCAAAAACAGCAAGTAAACAAACTTTAAATGTTTCCAAAGAAGCTCCAAAACAGCAAAGAAACTCCAAACCAAGCTCAACTTCTCAATGCCATTAACCCGTATTGAAAGAACGAGCAATGGTTTGAGAAGATAAAAATTTCAGCACACTACAACAAGTCTAACACTACTCGAGAGCAAGGTTAAATCAACGAAATAGGTGTTAGATACTTAGCTAACTAGTATCACATCTTACCCTTTTGTTCCCACAAGTTTTAATTGATTAACCTCTCATTTTCTACCCTATTTAGAACCTTTGAGCCTGCTGTCCGGAAATTGAATGCTCGCTGTCCAGATTTCGCATCCAAGCCTCCTAGCCAAATCTTCAACTCGAAGCTTCAAAATCTTGTAGAGGGCGGCTAACACTTCAATTTGCCAAACTCATTGGTTCCCAAACCCAATTTAAACGATAATGACTATCTTTTGAGAGAAGAAAAGGGAGAACACTTTTTAAAACTCAAATTAGAGCAAGATGAGAGAAGAAAGCTAAGATAGGTAAGAAGTAAAATCGAGAACTTACTTAAGCTTTCATAATCTTTTGATATTTTGAAAATAAGGTTTTCAAAATATCCTAAGGACGATTCAAGCTTGGGTTACTACGGTCGGAATGGCTCGATACCAACTTTGTGAGGACCCGGTTTATTCGGCTTGTACTGCTTAACCATCCACTTGGTCCTAACAAAGACAAATCAAATAAACTAAGCCTCGAGATATGTATACTTCCTGCACTGCAGATACACACTGTTACAAAATCATGCATCAATTCCATTCATACACATAGAGCCAAGCAAAAGCAACAAATCGAAAGACATAGATAATATAAAGAGAGTTATCACAAAAGAGAGGCCAACCGCCAAAAGTCATACAAATAAGTAAATACACAATGAAGCAAATGGCCATAAGATGGCGATAAACAAAAGCCAATCGGTGTGCCTTTACCCACAAGGCAACCAACCGACCGCCAAGCTAATCGTCCCAAACAGCGCAAGAACACACTCACAAAAGTGAGGCCCTTGGGGCTCACCTTCTTCCTCTGCAACAATTAATATTAAGCAGCGGATGAGTACAAAACTTGTTTTTGTACTCGCAAGACTGACGTGTGAGATAACGAACTATAATTAACTACATGCAAGCTTTACTTAAGTGGATGAGGCTCGACTTATTTTCAAATAAAGCAAGTTTTCATTTGCAATAAGGTAATAGATTCAAAGCAAGTTTGCAATTAACTTTTATTGTTCAAATAAAGAGAGACAATAATAACAATAGATAGAGAACAATACCAACCTAGAAGTGACTAACCCATAGTCACCACAACAATAGCATGAAGTACCCCCTTCATACCACCCATGTCAAGTTTAAGTTTTTAAAAGGTTGTAGTCTAGTTCTTGCACGACCTTACCAAGCATGTCCATAACCTAGGACGAGGCTATTCGAATAGTTTTAACCTCGCAGGTGTACCAATGTACCCACACGATAGACCGCCTTTCCACCACCCACGGTTAGCACACTTCCTTTGGTATGCGTGCATGGCTAAGTCTAACAAGACGCTTTCCAATGGACGATGCTAATTAAGAGCCGCAACCCACGGGAGAAGGACACATTAGACAGCCTAACCGGTCTGCTAATGCTCCCCTCCAACACCACAAACACACACACACAAGAACACACCCACCAACCAGCTCATAATTAACACCTCCCAAAGTACTTAGTCAAGAGAGGTTCCATATCCCCCTCGTGTGGTTAGCACGCAATAAGCGCTGGCTTAGTGACACAAGTAACTCGGTCCTTGGGGACTTAGGCACCATTCCACACACCCAACAGATCACATCAACATACCATTGTGCCCAAGTCAAGATATAGTTTTGTTTTCGCTTTTTGATTTGTAAATCAATAAAACACAAGGGTTGGACATAATGGAGTAGTATAAGTAGTTGTGTGATCAAGATCATCGACTAAGTCGATGATCGCCCAATACTACCGATAACTAGGCATGGCTAAGCAATATTCATTCGTAATCTACTAAGTGATAAGAGTTCATCCATCGAACTCTAACCACAACAAATAACCTAGGCTCGGTAGTAGAGGATAACCATTTACCTACAGATTATGCAACTAGAGGTCTAACTAATCAATTTAACAACAAAATAGCAATGCATACATAGAAGTTAAACAAAATATTAGACTTCAAAAGTAATGGGACCAATGGAAAATGATCAAACTGCTTGCACGCTTGTCGTTGCTCAATTTGTTGCGGAGGGTCGTTCTCTGGTTACCGCAAATGTCGAAGCCTGCGAAAGAGCGAAAACAACCAATAAGACGAGCAACACTTAAACGAAAGAGCAAGAAAAATTATCCAAATGCGATTTAAATTTATACACAAGGTAAAATACTAATATACCTGGTCATAGAAACTGAAAACTTAATTTGGATTTGTGGTGCAAAGATATTCCCTAAAACCTGCTTTCTACCATAATTAGGTACTTGAGTAAAAATATTTTCTTGAAAGATTTTGAAGCTGAATTTTTATGGTAGCTACCTACTGGTATAGTGATAATCCATATAAATTTTCAGGTCATTTTAAGTTACAACGAATTAGTTGTGATTTTTCTAAGTTCTAAAACTAGGACATCCTTTATATCAGTAGCAAAGACCACTAGCAAACTGGTCCTTCACTAAAGTTCATCCCTAAAGGAAATTAACAAAATTTAGTTCGCTCTATTTGGACTTACAGAGAACAAGTTATAGATTTTCTAAGTTTTTATAGCATTTTTGGAATATTTAATAGAGGCTGAAAAGGCTAAAATCGATTCACAACATTTCTGGCTCTTAACAGGGCCTGGAAACATTTCTAGATTAATCTCTAGCCTAAAAGAAAATTAACACTACTGAAATCACCCAAAAAGGATCTATAATGAAAAAGATATGAATTTCTAAAGTTTTAACAACATTTTCAGTGGAAAGATAAAGCTTACCGAGGAAATTATATCCCTTAACCGAAAGAAAAGACGTGGTTGATTATGGACCGTCGATCCCGATCGAACGGCCACGCGCACGCGCGCGCCAAAGACACCCGCACAAAGACCCACGGAGGCTCATCGTTAGATCAAGATCCAACAGTCCAGATCGAGATGGCAATCGGACCGAGCGGATGCCCGCCCATCCTGGGCCGTCGATCAAGCGATGAAGGGCTGGGATTGAGGAAGCCTTCGGATAGTCCAATTGCTCCCACGATCCCGGCCACGGATCCAAGATCGAACGGCTGAGGTTGATTGGGCCGTTTACGATTTGAACAGGGACTACTGACAATAGGGGCCCACTGGTCAGTGACGCTAAGTCACATGCCGGGTTTAAACACACGCGCACAGGGGGGGTTTGAAGATGGCGGGCCCACAGGTCAGTGACCGTGGAGGTGGGTTTAGGACAGCTAATGATTACTAACCCATGATTAACAATGATTAGCATTAATGAACGTCATTACTGTGTCCGAGCGACATTACGGCACTGCCGTTTTCGTCCGACAACAAAACCGAGGGCACCCTCCGGCTTGCCGCCGGCGACCCAAGGTACGGCAGCAGGGCCTAAGTGCCAAAATGGAATCGCAATAGCATTACGCACCCATCGGGACCACCCACACCGTCGGCGGTGTCCCAGAACGGCGGCTAGCCGACGATGAGCGGCGGCGACCAAAACGGCCGAAATGCATAATGACCAAAAGCTCCGCAACGAACCATTTCAGCGAGTGCCAAAGCTTCTAGGGGCTACTAGAAGGATACCTGAGGGTAGGGGAGGTCCAGGGATGGACGGAGTTGCTCCGGCGACGAAGAAGGTTGCCGGACTTGGAGAAGACAACTCGGAGAAGGCGCTCTGAGCAAAGATAACACGACCGCGTCATCGGGTTAGCTCCAACCAAGCTCAAAGAAGCCCCCAGAGTAAAGAATTGAAGAATAGAGCTTCTTACCGGTGATGAGGAAGAAGGGGTGCTCACGGCCGAAAGAACAATTCCCAAAATTGAGTGCTCCCGTGAAAAGCAACTACAATTAAGTTAGGGGTTTTGTTCCAGGAGGTGAGAGGCACACACTGAAACGAAAAGAGAGGAAGAAACGCCACTCGAGCACGGTTGCACCGAGGAGCTCCCAGCTCAACAATGGCGGTTTTAGGTGCTTTTGGTGTTTTGGGCTCACAAAGCACCAAAGATGCTCAAGCAAGACCACTGGTTTTGAAAGGGAACCGAGGAGAGCCAGGAGCTACTTATAGCTCAAGGAGCTCAAGCTAGGTTGAGCCCAAGCTCTCGGGGACTGGGTTCATGCCTCGCCATGGGCATCGTGAGGGACGGAGCAGTAGGAGACGACTTTGGGGAGGAGGAGCTGGTGTGCATTTAATGCATGGCAAGATTTAGCCGCTTAAAGGGCTCAAGGAGGTGACAAGTCACCTCTCTCTCGCCATGGCGCACGTGGGGCATGCGCGCGGTGGGAGGAGGAAGATGACCACGACGCGAGCGGGCCACCACCATCGGCACAAAGCGGCTCGAGCCCAAAGCGCTTTAGTGGGTTGATCCCAACCTCAATAGATGCCGCCGCCGGATAAGATTTGAACGCCACGATGCGATCGCTAATTGAAAGACCAAACGAACCGACGGTCTCGCGACGCTTGGATCAGATCCAACGGCCGAGAATCGATGGCAACCGAGTTGTCCGAACGCTTACACGAATGAGAGCCGCTCGATGGAGATCCAACGGCCGATAGCGCGCGCGTTGAACTGGCGCGGCGCGTTAGTTGGCTCGGTCGAGTCAAGTGACTCGAGCCCGAGCCCGACTCGAGTCCAATGAACAAGACAAACCGCTTAGGGTTTGATTTTTAAACCTGAAACTTTGGGGATTTAATTGAGGCATCAAATCAACTCCAAAATTTATGAAATTTTAACTGGAGCTTCCTGACTTAAGGATTAACCTTCCATAAAATTTTCAGAGATTTTTGTGCAATGAAAGTTTCTCCAGAAATTCCAGAAGGTGATTTCAGAGGTTTGACCAAGGTTTGACTTGCCTCTAAAATATTTCAAATAATTTCCAAAAATTATGAAATAATTCAGAGGTGTTACCAAGCAACCCTAGAGCCCAGGAAAATTTATTACCAAGGGTTTGACATAGGATTTCACCCAGAAGGTTTTGACTTGAGATAAATGAGGATTTTGATTTTGAATTTCCCAAAATTCCTTTACAAGAATTTCAGGAAAGTTTCAAGAGTAAAAGGATGAAGGAAAAGTTTTAATTTACCCTCATTTTATTACATTTGAAACACAAGCCAAAATGGGGATGTTACAATTACATTCACCCCGGAAGCGCAAAGATGTATCAAGATCTCAAGGAATTTTATTGGTGGCCTAGTATGAAGTGTGAGATTGGTGAATACATTACTCAGTGTGATGTCTACCAACTAGTTAAAGCCGTGCATCAGAGACCTGCTGGACTTTTGCAACCTTTGGACGTACCTGAATGGAAATGGGAAGAAATTGGTATGGACTTTATCACCGGTCTGCCGAGAACTAGAGCTAATTATGATTCTATTTGGGGTAATTGTATATTGCCTAACAAAAGTTGCTCACTTTATTCCAATCAAGACCACCTACTCAGGAGATAGACTGGCGAAATTATACATGTCAAATATAGTATGTTAACATGTTGTACCGAAGAAGATCATGTCGGATCGAGGATCCCAAATCACCTCAAGATTCTGGCAGAAGCTACATAGTGTTTTGGGTACGGACCTGAATTTCAGTAGAACTTACCATCCGGAGATAGATGGACAAACGGAAAGAGTAAATCAAATCCTAGAGGATATGTTGAGAGTCTACACTCTAGTAAATTAGACCAGTTGGGATCAAAGTCTACCCTATGCGGAGTTTTCTTACAACAACAGTTATCAATCAAGCCTGTAGATATCCCCGTTTGAAGCTCTTTATGGAAGAAGGTGCAGGACACCCTTGTATTGGACTGAAACAGGCGAAGGACAAGTACTCGGACCAGATATCTTGAAGGAAGCCAAAGATCAAGTTCTGTCAATTAGAGAAAAGCTGAGGACCGCTCAGACCAGGTAGAAGAGTTATGCTGATAACCATCGTCGAGACTTAGCGTTTGCACCTGGGGATCATGTGTACCTGAAGGTTTCCCCTCTTAAAGGAATGCATCGCTTCAGAGTAAGTGGGAAGCTTGCACCAAGATACATTGGTCCTTTTTCAATTCTAGCCAGAAGAGGAGAAGTGGCTTACAAATTGGAGCTCCCGCCTCAGCTGTCAGATGTGCATGATGTTTTCCATGTGTCTCAATTGAAGAACTGTCTACGGGTTCTAGAAGAGCAGATGCTGTTGGAAGCGATTAATCTGCAGGAAGATGTCACCTACAAGGAGTGACCCGTCAAGATTTTAAAAGTGGCAGAGCGAGTGACAAGAAACAAGATCCTCCGTTCCTGCAAGGTTCAGTGGAGCAACCACACTGAAGAGGAAGCCACCTGGGAGCGTGAAGAGGACCTGAAGGCTGAGTTTCCAAACCTAAATCTTAGTCAGCCCGAATCTCAGGGTCGAGATTCCCTTTAAGTGGGGTAGGATTGTAACATCCCAATTTTTAGGAGTTTTCGAAAGTTTTCAAAACAAAAATAACCATTTGGTTTTGTTGAATTTCTAAAGCTTAACTTGAAATTTTAGAAATTAAAAATGACTTAATATGAGTTAATCCAACTTCAACTAATTCAAATTTGCTTTATGTTGAGTTGTTGGAGTTCTCTGTTATTTAGAATTCATTTTCTCTGTTTGTTCCGATTTTTTTCCATCGGTCCGTTCCTCCCCCTCTCGTCGTCGGTCGCTCCACCCTCTCTGTTTCCTTTTGGTTTCGACTAGCCTTTGGTTTCAACCAGCCTTTTGGTTTCGGTCGGTCTTTGGTTTCAGCAAGCCTTTTGGGTTTCGACCCCCATCGGTCACGACCACCCCATCGTTTTCGACTGGCCCCGCCTATCAGCCCCCCTGCTCACCTTTTTCTTCCTCCTGTTGCAAAATTCATCACGTATTAAATATTGTCATCTCCGGCGTGTTTATCCTCTCACTTTTGCCTCAGCTACGTGTGCATTAAATGTCGTCATTTCTGCAGCGACATGCACATTAAATGCTATTGTCTCCATCTTGTTGCCTGGTTCTCCTTCCTTCCTCTATAAATAGAGTGCCCTAGGAGCATTTGCCCTCTTGTTTTCCCCTCAACTTTCCAACTCTTCCTCTCTCTCCTGCCCCATTTCACCATGCTTCGAGTTTTGCTGCCGCCGGCTGGAGCTCACGCCACCGCCTCTAGCGCCGCCGTCAAGCTTCCCCTGCCGATGGCCGAACCACCTTCCTCCTCGTCGAATCGTGTGACGTCTTCTCCGTTTTAGGTGAGCACCGCGTGCGCCCAACTCTCCCTCCCTCGCTCTTGCCGTTGTGGTTTGCTCGAAGCCCCGCACTCCGAGTTTAAGCCCTGCATCAATTCGTGTCCCAGAGCTCGAAGCCCCGCTATTTCAGTTTTGTTTCGCAGGAGCCGTCGCGTTTCCTCTTTCCCATCGAACCCGGCTGACCCCTTCGCTGTCGTCCTCCGTCACCTTTGACTGCGAGTTTCCCTGCCACTTTTCGCAGTCTGCCAACCTCCTCCGGCCTCCCTCTCTGTCCTGGTGAGTTTCCCATGCCCTGTTCTCCTTTCCTCTTTCGACCGCGTCGAGCAGTCTAATCTTTTTTTCCCTTTCGACCACGTCGAGTAGTCGAATCTTTTTCCCCTTTTGACCGCGTCAAGCGGTCATATCCTTTTCCCCTTTCGACCGGGGTGGCAGTCAAATCCTTCTCCTCTTATCACCACGTTGAATAATCGCATCCCCTATTATGACCACGTTGAGTAGTCGTATCCCCTCTTACGACCACGTTGAGTAGTCGTATTCCTCTTACGACCACTTTGAGTAGTCGTACCCTATCTTCCAACCAACTGAACTTCCTTTCGAGAGTCGTTCCAGTTCCGATGCGACTGATTCAATTTCTAAACCCCTCTAAATTCAGTACCTTTCTTTTGGTTCTAGTTTAGTAATCTTTTTGGATTTCATTTGGAGTTGTCTTATTTACTTGGCTCTTTTTGCACGTATAGATACCGGCTTCTCTAAAGAATTACTGGAATTGTTTGTCGAAGCCACTCAAGCCTTCAACGAAGGCAAATAGTAGACCTTTGATCATATCGTACTCAGTTTACAAAATTATATTGTTTTATATCAACATGCATGGCTAGTTGTATAAAAATAGTTTTGAGAGTAGTTAAATATCTACTTGGTAGTATGACTCCTCAAATAATTGTGAACGACATGTTGCCATGTACACTTGGTCACCATAGGTTGGGTAATCTTAGTTGGATATTGTTGTAATACCAACCTAGGTGCGTATTATGCTTAGTCATGCTTTAATTATGCGACGCCTCTCGATCACATGATTCAATAATGATAAATTTGACTTAATGATATATGAAATTGTGGTGTGATACCACTGTTGTTGTAACACCCCAGCCCAGCGTGAGCCTGGAATGCTACTAAACTAACATTAAAAACTTCAAAACCAAGTTCAAACTACCAAATTTCGACATAAACTCCTTTAACATGTTAACAACATGGAGGTTCCAACATTTAGGTAAATCATAAACAACTAATCCAACATCCAGAATCATCAATACGCGTTCAAAACATACTAACCAACTAGCATATCCAAAGGAGTCTTAATTACACTACTCATCATTATTACACTTAATCCATTGCATGAGGCATAATCATAATCATAATCAACTCCTAAGCAGTTTGCTAAATTATTGAGGTACGACTAAAACTTAATCAACTTTAAAGATGAGTGGCAGTGAGTGAATCCAAATCAAGTCTACTTTCTCCCATGCATGCCGTTCTTGAATTGGGTACCTAAAACAATAATGAAAGCAAGAGTGAGCCCAAAGACTCAGCAAGTACAAAATAAAGGCATACCACAAAGGTTATAACATTAGCATCCATAATCAGAAACGCATCATTAAAACATCTCATATGCATATGCAATGCTCAAGGAACCTTTCTCTTTATCTTTCTGTGTGCATTACACCGGTAATGTAGAGTATGCAACCGCCGCCAAGATACCCATGCTCGTATGCGCCGCACGCACAGGGACCAATTGCCCATTACTCCGCAAGTAATGGGGACTCAAGCCCACACTCTACGAGTGTAGGATCTCGGCCCGCCACATTCATGACGGGGATCTCAAAGGGAAACATGCTTGGTCACCGCGTGACCAAGCCTCAACATGTTCTCAATATGCATATGCTTATCTCTTATTCATCATCAATCTTACCAAAAGACAACAACATTGTACCACAATAAAGAATAAGCATAATTTGAGAAATCACCATACTTAAACAATCATCAAGTAAGCCATCTTGCTATGCAATCATATATCAAAAAGCACACAAACATAGCCAATCAATCACACCCATATAACAAACAATGCACTTGCCTTAACCGTGTGAGAATGGAGGGCGTGACGGTGCTGCCTCCAGTACCAATCCCCCACCTAATACATTAAGATCATAAGCTAAGACCACAGTAATGAACCACAAAAATTACAAAAGCAAACACAAACTAGCCTTAGCTTACAACGCGATCCCGACTCCAATTTCCTAAATGCTGATTTGTGCCTTCTGTAATCAGTCAAGTTCTAAAATTCATATCTTTCTGTATAGAGGTCTAAATTGGGTATTCTTAGACTTCATTGAAAGGTTATCAAATTCCCCAACTAAACCTAGTTGGTGAGACTCCCTGATTCGGCCATCTAAAATCCTTTTTAACCTAATTAACAAAACATCGATTTCACGTCATGCCCTCTGGACAGAACACTAAAACAATCATAACTTTCAGCTCGTTTACCCAAATTTTGCGTTCTTGTGCTTCCCTGAAAGCTACGACAATTATCTACAACTTGCGTTATACTGAGATCCTATAATTCCCTCTGTAACTTATGGTTTTAACCAGATTTCTATAGACTGTCCAAACGCTGACAGATTTGCAGGACAGTCGCACTAATAAATTCATAACTTTTGCTACAGAGGTCCAAAAAATACGATCTAGCACTTCATTGAAAGCTATTGACGTCCTCTACAACTCTCTAGGAGAAGCCCAAGACTGAATCCAAACTTAACTATATCAAAACGTTTGTCTAACACGATGTGTCCTGAGGAGACAGAAATACCGACATTGATTAACTATCCAAAAACGCATCGGATCAAAGGGGAATTGAGGTTACCCTTGAAGAATCGCAGGGAGATGACAAACCACCCCTACGAAGAAGATCCTCTCCTCTTCCCTTCCTCTTCTTCTTCTTCTTCTTCTTCTTCTTTTTCTTGGTCGGCAAAGACCAAGGAGACAACGCAAGGAGGCGGGGTGGTTCTGCTCACTGGTATCAGAGTGGCGGCCCATCTGTAGCATGTTGTGCTACAGTACCACCCTAGGTTTCCCCTTCTTTTGTTGGTGGCCGGCCCTCCGGGCCTCCCGGCCAAAGCCCGAGGCCCAGTTTGTCGAATAATTGCAGAAACCCCTCTAATCCTCTGTTAACTCTATTTTTCTAGTTGGTTCTTCTCTCTAATTCTTCCTTTTCACTTAAATAGACTTGGGGTATTACATTCTACCCCCTTAAACAGAATTTGACCCGAATTCTTCTCACCGATCCACTTGAATGAGCACCAAACTGAACTTAACAAGCGTTAACACATACACGGCGTGAACGACTGCATAAGGCTCGCGCATGCGAGACCTCTAGCTTCCAAGTCATTTTCCTCTGGACATATGGGACCACCGCACTTTGATGCAACCGACATATTACGCCTCATTACACTTATCGACTGACTGAACCACTTAACGGATAGGACTTGAAGATGCGACATTACTCATTGGTTAATGATCTTATGAAACCTCACACTCCAAATACCTCAAGACTCCTCTCAACGCCAGTCATACAAAACGTTATATTCCCGCTCCAGACTCGAGATAGTTCTAGCAATTTGCCATCTTCCAATATGCCCACATCTTCCGAACAACCAAATATACTTTAGGCTATCTATCTCTTTGGATCCAAACCACAAAAATTGCACGTAAACATATGAAACTCTTGTTCCATCGCCCGATCGACCTCTTCATCATAACAAGTAGATCCTCCATTAAGCGTGGATACGCAACAAAACTTATTTTAGTCAAGTTTTAATAATTAGATTCAACTGGAAACAGAGGTTTCATAATGTAATTCCAACTTTCCTCCAAAACACTCAAATCCAAAATCAGAGATTCTTCACAAAAACCTTCAATCCTTCCAACTCGGCAGTTTGCAATTGAGCACCACATAAGCCAAAAGAGAATTCACTCAAATGCCCAAATCAAACACTATATTTTTTTCCCTGAACCGAAAAGAACCACCTTGCCAACAAAGAGGCAACTCAAATTGTACATGTTCTCCGTCATAAAACCCAACTCAACCAAGAACCACTAGAGCACTTCTCTACTCGAGAGAACAATCTTTTCTCAGATGTTCTTTTAAGAAACAAACCCTTTTCCGAATCATGGGTGTCCAGAACTATCACACTAACTCCTTCCTCTTAACCGCAATCCCAAAATGATCCTCAAACCAAAAAGACAACCATACTTATTTAGAGGACTCTATTAATACACAAAAGGATTCTCTAGTCCACTTCTATTCCAATGGAATTTTCTTGACAAAAGGTTGCAAACACCTCAATAAAGATTTTTCACCCACAACCCCATCATCTCATTCTCATAAAGATAATCAACTTCAAATTCTCACCACACACACACTCTTTTACTTTACCCAAAGTATTCTATCAAAGATCAACACATTATTCAAAATTTGCTCCTGCTCATCTACCTCTACACATAATATTGAGTCTCCAAGATCCTAGCATAAAATACAAAGCCCAAAACCAACCTTCAAGTCTCCTACCATGAATCTCGTAATCGATGAAAATCCTCAAATTCGTTTACTAAAATTTCACACCGCTTAACTATAACCTCACCATTAATATCAAGATTCCTCACTAATCAAATAACCGCCCAAGGCGATTTATTTCACCAATCTTAGACGTTCTCTAATCCACACCAATCCAATTCAGTCGCACAACCACAATATACTCGTTCGCAAAACCTTAACTAATTGACCAGGATTCAAACATACTCAATCACCAACGTTAATAAATGAATATATTCTTTGACCAAGATATCCTTAGAATTAATTTAACTCCCATAGGGTTACTCATTGAGGCCGGGTCATACTTGACATTAGCTCAACAGTTCCTGCTATCCCATTAATTAGCACGACGCTTAGGTTTCTTCACACCGCTACTTTTATTAAACTTCACCACCACAACTTTTCTGCACAATCATACTAAGTATCCAATTGCGATACTCTAACATGTTTATCAAGAGTCCATAATTCCGATAATCTCAATATTCCAGCATGAACAAAGTTTACTGGATCATAATTCGCCATAGGTTCCACTAGCTGTAACACTAATCACTTTTATCTCATCGACAAACTTTCCATTTAAATAGAATTATCTCCAGGTGTTGTAAATCGAAACCAATTCACTTTATACTGCTCTTCAAATAGCTTGGCCCCCGTATTTGATCGCGATCATTTACTTGACCACCAACCAATCGCCACATTACACTCTAAAAGACCTTGCAACCTGTGTCGGTTAATCTTTTCCCAATAGGAAAGTGCAAACAAATACAAGTTTTAACATACGAGAAAACACTAATCCTCATAGTGAGCACGAGACAAAGAGAAATAGTCAAATAGCATTGATCTCAAAAAACAAAGGACGAGACCACAGTTGAGGGCACATGCTCCACAAGAAGGGAGTTTCAAACATTAATAAATCACAATAAAATATTACTTTTGAAACTCAAGAAACACTTAAGCGGCAATGACAGAAAAGTTGCAGATTACAATTCTTATCTCCAACCTCAAATACTTATGGTACTCATTTTCACAACAAATAAAGCAATCTCTTTGATTACAACATTACTTGCCAAACCAAATAAGAGATGCCTTTGATACCAAATCACATTCATCACTTCGAACCAAACGGAACCTTTTCATATGTCACGTTTCTCAACTAATTTTATCTACTACATAAATCATGAGCCCCCCCAAAAGATCACGAATACAAAACTCCAAACATTTCATTTAACCGTTATTAAAACAATCAACTTACTTTCTCTCTAGAAGAATCATCACCATTCCAACGCGTCACAATCCCTTGTAGACCTTATTACTAACATCAAGAATAATTCACTCTTAATAAGGTTCGTTATCATCAACTCTTCCTTTATAAAGTCCCCAAAAGATGACCAAACTGTTACATTTTACTTTATCCTCTCGTCCTCAAATGAGAGTACACCAAATTCTTACACCCTCACTATAACAACCACCATATTTTTTAAGGAACCTACTACACAATTTACAAGGTTACACCAAAACCTTTTCATCAAAGACATACTATTATCCGACAATTTCACCATCAAGCAAACACATGTCATCTATTAAATCCCATTGTAAACCTTTCCAAAAGAAACACAGCATATTATTTCATAACATTTTTGTTATCTCAAAAAGATTGCAACAGTCAACCTGTTCTAGAGTATATCTAATACCCCAACTGCACTATCGGGCAAGACCTCTTATAACAAGGACATGCACCACAATACATCCTCGTGAAACACTCGTGAATAAATTACTTTCAAATTTCAACCCTTCACCTATTCGAAGGCTCACACTTATTTAGTACACACTAATTCCAATCTAGATGTTATCATAAACTTTTGATGATTATTCAATCATGGACGAATTGATGGTCCTGTATCTATTTGTACTCCCACGAGCATAAATAAGATCATCAAATATCCAATTAAAGAAAGTTTCTATATTAATATCTACCAAGACGACAAATCGAACACATCTTATATTTCTCTTCCCGCACAATTAGATTAAACCATTGAGATCAAATAATCTAACAAGTTTAGCAACCTAAACACTCTAGGGTCAACCACTCCGTTAATGTTCCATAGTTGTTAATAACTCTATTGATTCCAATTAGGTGTAGCCATACACTTAATCACAGTTCAACAAGAACTAATACATGACATCATCAAATTAATCAACTTTCCTTCCAAGGATCTTAGTTAGGATCGATTATACACTACACTACGGACCGAACTTGATCACTCATATCATATTCACTAATTTCTCTAATTATAACCTCTCACTTGACCACGAGTCGACATCGCTACAGGGTTTAGCGCTTTCTTTCATAAAAGAACTTTTCAACTTCTACACTCAAGATACCCAAAAGAGATAAATCGAATCAAAACTTCCAAGTACTACAAGACTTGCAAAAGGAAACTTTCATTAGCCAAAACATCAAGTGAAATAAATGGATCATGCTTTCCAATGAGAGGCAAAACTCCAATATAAAGGTCAACCTTGACAATCAACCGAGTCCACCAGCCGCAAGAATAACTCATCGGTTGGAAAACAATGATTGCTTAACGGACAAATTAAGCCAATAAAACACATCAATCCTTCTCAAAGAAACCCACCAACCGCAACGAACTATCGACCCAAAGAAATTCATCGACCACAACTGAACAAGAGTTGACCAAATTCAAATTTAAAGAAGGGAACAACTTCTCTAAAATACTCACTATCACGTCGGTACTAAAATATCTGAGGTAACCTCTTTCCTTCTCTCTTACCACGAACAATGGTGTAACTGGTAAAGCCTGGGCCACAACCATGACCTCAATCCTCTCAACAAGGGCTACCTCACTCATAATAATCATATAATCATATTATAGGTATGTAAGATCATCTTATAACAGGAATCATCAATACAGCATAACAGAAGCGTAAATGCAATGCTTGACCCACCCCATCCTACTGTGCACCAGTGTGTTAGGTTTTCAGTTAATTAACAATTAACAATTTTTTAACAAGCTAAGTTACCTAAGTCGTTAATCTGTTCACCACGGACCTACAGCCCGCTCTGATACCAACTGTAACACCCCAGCCCAGCGTGAGCCTGGAATGCTACTAAACTAACTTTAAAAACTTCAAAACCAAGTTCAAACTACCAAATTTCGACATAAACTCCTTTAACATGTTAACAACATGGAGGTTCCAACATTTAGGTAAATCATAAACAATTAATCCAACATCCAGAATCATCAATACGCGTTCAAAACATACTAACCGACTAGCATATCCAAAGGAGTCTTAATTACACTACTCATCATTATTACACTTAATCCATTGCATGAGGCATAATCATAATCAACTCCTAAGCAGTTTGCTAAATTATTGAGGTACGACTAAAACTTAATCAACTTTAAAGATGAGTGGCAGTGAGTGAATCCAAATCAAGTCTACTTTCTCCCATGCATGCCGTTCTTGAATTGGGTACCTAAAACAATAATGAAAGCAAGAGTGAGCCCACAGACTCAGCAAGTACAAAATAAAGGCATACCACAAAGGTTATAACATTAGCATCCATAATCAGAAACGCATCATTAAAACATCTCATATGCATATGCAATGCTCAAGGAACCTTTCTCTTTATCTTTCTGTGCATTACACGGTAATGTAGAGTATGCAACCGCCGCCGATACCCATGCTCGCAGGCGCGCACGCACGGGGACCAATTGCCCATTACTCCGCAAGTAATGGGGACTCAAGCCCACACTCTACGAGTGTAGGGATCTCGGCCCGCCACATTCATGACGGGATCTCAAAGGGAAACATGCTTGGTCACCGCGTGACCAAGCCTCAACATGTTCTCAATATGCATATGCTTATCTCTTATTCATCATCAATCTTACCAAAAGACAACAACATTGTACCACAATAAAGCATAAGCATAATTTGAGCAATCACCATACTTAAACAATCATCAAGTAAGCCATCTTGCTATGCAATCATATATCAAAAGCACACAAACATAGCCAATCAATCACACCCATATAACAAACAATGCACTTGCCTTAACCGTGTGAGAATGGAGGGCGTGACGGTGCTGCCTCGGTACCAATCCCCACCTAATACATTAAGATCATAAGCTAAGACCACAGTAATGAACCACAAAAATTACAAAAGCAAACACAAACTAGCCTTAGCTTACAACGCGATCCCGACTCCAATTTCCTAAATGCTGATTTGTGCCTTCTGTAATCAGTCAAGTTCTAAAATTCATATCTTTCTGTATAGGGGTCTAAATTGGGTGTTCTTAGACTTCATTGAAAGGTTATCAAATTCCCCAACTAAACCTAGTTGGTGAGACTCCCTGATTCGGCCATCTAAAATCCTTTTTAACCTAATTAACAAAACATCGATTTCACGTCATGCCCTCTGCACAGAACACTAAAACAATCATAACTTTCAGCTCGTTTATCCAACTTTTGCGTTCTTGTACTTCCCTGAAAGCTACGACAATTATCTACAACTTTTGTTATACTGAGATCCTCTAATTGCCTCTGTAACTTATGGTTTTAACCAGATTTCTACAGACTGTCCAAACGCTGACAGATTTGCAGGACAGTCGCACTAATAAATTCATAACTTTTGCTACAGAGGTCCAAAAAATACGATCTAGCACTTCATTGAAAGCTATTGACGTCCTCTACAACTATCTAGGAGAAGCCCAAGACTGAATCCAAACTTAACTATATCAAAACGTTTGTCTAACACGATCTGTCCTGAGGAGACAGAAATACCGACATTGATTAACTATCCAAAAACGCATCGGATCAAAGGGGAATTGAGGTTACCCTTGAAGAATCGCAGGGAGATGACAAACCACCCCTACGAAGAAGATCCTCTCCCTCTTCCCCTTCCTCTTCTTCTTCTTCTTCTTCTTCTTCTTCTTCTTTTTCTTGGTCGGCAGCACCGAAGGAGACAACGCAAGGAGGCGGGGTGGTACTGTTCACGGGTATCAGAGCAGTGGCGGCTACTGTAGCATGCTGTGCTACAGTACCACCCTAGGTTTCCTCTTTTTTGTTGGTGGCGGCCCTCCCGGCCAAAGCCCGAGGCCCAGTTGTCGAATAATTGCAGAAACCCCCTCTAATCCTCTGTTAACTCTATTTTTTCTAGTTGGTTCTTCTCTCTAATTCTTCCTTTTCACTTAAATAGACTTGGGGTATTACAGTTGTGCAACTGTGGTGCGAAGTCACAGTTGTGTCAATTGTGGTGCGATGCCGCTATTGTTAAAATTTGTTTTGCCATGGCAAGGGTTGCCATTTGGTCGGGTTGCACCAAAAATAATTTTCTTACTCAGGCGAATGATCGTGCAGTAAAGGAGGTGCAGGAAGCACATTGTGATAAGGATGCTTCGCCTGAGTAGTCACTAAGGACTTAACTTTGTGCACTATTGATCTGGGTCATACCATGCAACCAGAAGTCCATTTATGGGGTGAACCTAGCCAACTAATTAGCGATGCTTTCAGTCGGTTCTGTTTTGGTGGAAGTGTGAAACCTGGGATAGACATTCACACGGCGTAAGAGGGGGCCAGGAAGGCGAAACCTTAGGGAGCAGAACCGAGTCAAAACGGAGCTTTGTAAAGGCCTTATGATAATCTCTTAGTCGCACACCTCAGAACTCAAGGCTTTACGCCCCTTTGTTGATCAATGAATAGTGCTTCCAAACCGACAAGGATGATTTCAGATCGCAATAGTGCCTGCATGAACAGTACGATCCTAGGAGGGAGGCCGGTCAGCAGATGGGCCAAGTCGTCCAACAGATGGGCCAAGTTGTTGGCCAATGTATTACATAGCCCGTGGCCCAATAATTGGTGACACATCACCATGGCATATAGGCGTAGCACCATGGTATGTAGACGACGCTCGGCTCATATGAGTAGACGTGGCTCGGTCCAACTGGGGAATATGGCAGTGCGGTAGCCGAAAGTCCCATCGGAGAGGATGTGGTGGAAGTAGAGAATGCCGTGCAACGGGTCAAAGTAGTGGTTGCATCCTTAGAGTTGATGTCCTCATCATCCTCCCTTTCTTGAATTTGAGTCGTCCTCGACTCAATCGTTGTCTCTAAATCATTATTTTTCTGCAAAAGGTTAGTAACAGTCGACGACATAGAGCTAGATATATCATCAAGTGAAAATGACGCATCTTTGCATGTCAAAGCATCGCATGGCATATCATTATCAAAATTTTCAGCAAGATCAGGTTCGGTTGCAAGCATGATACAACCCTTTAATTTAATTTCCTCAGTCCTAGAACTATGTGCCAACTTCTCTTTTCTAGATGGGAAATCGTTCTTCACTACTTGCTGATTTTCAGATTCATGTTCAAGTTCTTTTTGCTCATTTTCTGCTATCTTTTGTTCACATTTCACAATTTCAGTGGGTGTCAAAGGTAGCAAAGTTATTTTCTTTCCTTTGTGCATAAGAGAGTACTTATTACTTCTACCATGATGATTTGCATCAGTATCAAATTCCCATGGACGACCTAATAAAAGTGAACAGGCTTGCATAGGCATGACGTCAAAATCAGCAACATCATGATAGGAACCAATGGAAAAAATGCACTCTCGCAGATTGTGTTACCTTCACTTTACCGCTGTTGTTGAACCATTGAATGTGTTATGGGTGAGGATGCGCACGTGTGGTTAAGCCAAGCTTCTTGACCAAACCTGAATTCACCAAGTTATTACAGCTCCCACCATCAATTATGACACGAACACGTCAATCCTTGACGATGAGAAACATCTGAAACAAATTATGGCGTTGTAGCTTCTCTGCATGCTCTCTCTGAGTGCTCAATACTTGCTGCACAATTAGGGTGGTCCTATAATTCTTTGTAGCATCGACACCTAAAATTTCATCTCCATCGCTATCTGTCTCGTGATCATCATCATTACCTGCAAGGTTAGCTGCAAGAGCATATTCATCCTCAACATCACTAGCACTTACATAACCACCGTCTTCTATCACAATATATGCTCGCTGACTTGGGCAATCTCTCATAACGTGGCCCATCCCTTTGAAACGGTGGCACACAATCCCTATCGTACGACCCGTGGAAGCCACCGATGAAGAGGTCTGCGCTGGTACTTGCACATTAGTAGATTTACTTACCTCAGGTGCACGTGACGGTGGCGACGGTGCTGCTGAACACGCCCTACTCACGAAGGGGGCAGCAGACCGAGAAGCAGGAGGTAGGGCTGTGTCGCTTGCCCCTGCGTCGATCTCGATGTAGACGTATTGCCAAAGTTGCTCCTAGTCCTTTGTTGTCTTCCCTGCAATTCCTTTTCTCCCATACCGTGATGGTTGTGATGTAGACGATGTCGTTGACGTGCATCTTGGGCAGCGCTGGCGTCACGGTATTGCCTTTCATTATCATATCCCTGCTCAAGATCTTGGGCTGCATCGTGATCATACTCGCGTCCATTGTGAGGTGGCCGAGTCACCATTCTTTCAAGGCGTGTAGTGAGCGCTATAATACTTTCATTGATTGAGCGCTGTAATGCGGTTGTAGTAGCTTGTATCTTTCTGTCTATGTCCTCATTAATGGTAGCGAGTTGTTCATCCAAAAGTGTCATGAGTTCTCCCTTTAACACACACTCTTTCTCAGTAGACGAGTCATCTGTCATGGTTAGTAGAAAACAAAAGACAACACAAAAGTATTATCCCTATCAACTACTAGGTGATGGAAGGTGAAATCACACACTCTCAAGCGTCTTACCACACTCTTACAAGTGTTCTTACCAAAGCACGCAGCAGATGGTATAACTAGTGGCTGGTTCGTGATACCGTGTCGAGCGTGGGTATGATTGCAAGAGGGAACCTGTTCTGATCAAGAGTAGGTGGAGCTAGGAAGGCACAATATGGTAGCAAAAGGATCAGCAATAATCAAATCAGTAAATGCAAGTTGAAAGATTGTTCAAAGTACTTGTCAAAAGTTGCTGATCCTAGCCTAATCACAGCTAGCTAATCAAAGCCCTTTGCAAACAAGTGTATGTACGCACACGCAACGATCAATGTGACTTGATGTAAGCAAAGGAGAACCTCACAACAAGTGCTAGGAGAGACGCTAGCCCACTACTCAAACTTCTTTCTAAGGGCACAAGATTATTCGCGTGATGTAGAGCACAAAACAACGATATCGGCAAAAACGCGAACAACCCTCTAGATTGAGCAGATACAACAGCTAGTGTCAAACGATAAAAAGGCAAAGTTTTATATGGTTTATATATACTCGTTTGAAAGGTTTCGACGAGATCTGCAACTGTTTCAACTGGACGGACCCCAAATTCCGAAGGAAAGACTGAAAGAAACTCCAAAAACGGAAAACCAAAAACTTGCGACGCGATTTTAGGGCTAAAGATGGCCGATTTTGGGGGTCTTGGAGGGTGACAGGCACTTCGCGTGTTGAATTTTCAGATGCGCGTCGTCGATAGCTTCGAAACGAGCACAAGAACATTGAATTCCAACTTCGTATGCAAAAGTTATGCTCGTTTTACTGAAGGGGTGTCAGAAACGGACTCGAATTCGTTTCAGTTTCAACTTCAAACTGCTATATCTTTTGATCCCATGGGCCAAACGTGCCCAATTTGTTTGTGGAAGCTTGTGGCTATATCAGGAAGGGCTTCACCAATTTTCACTGATTTTCGTCCAAGTTTGATGCACTTTCCAAAATTCGGACAGAGGGACTCTCCCTTTCCAGTTTCCTTCTCTCTTTTTTTTTCTCTTCTCTTCTGTTTTTTTTCTTTTCTTTTTCTCTCTTTTTTTTCTACTTTTTTTTTCTGTTCTCTAAAGGATCCCGAAATCAAACCCCTTTTCTTCTTTTTTTTCTTCTTCCTTCTTGTTCTTATCTATCACAAACCGAAACTCAACTCTAGGGTTTCTCTTTTATCTTCCTTCTTTCTGAAACAAGGCTGGCGGCGGGTATAGTTGTATGAGGGAGGAGAGGCCGCGGGGAACAGGCGTTGCGGTGCACGGTAGGGAAGGCCGCGGGAGGCAGACCGCGGGAAGTAGGCAGGCAGCGGGAGGCAGTCCTGCGGCAGCCAGGGAAAGACGGCGGTAAGACTCGCTGGTGGTCGCGGCAAGCAGGGGCTGCGGTGGCCGTTGCAGGGAAATTTGTGGCTCGGCAGGGAAGGTGATTGCCACGACAGCGCTTCTAGCAGCGGCGGCAGCGACTCTGGTGGACGCGACAGGGAGTGGCAGAGGTGCGGCAGCGCTGTGGTGGCGGGGCAGATGGTGGTGGTTGCCACTGCAGTGATCGGTGGATGGTGGTGCGCAAGGCAGGGAGCAATTAAACACAAGATGCGAAAAAGACAAAGACAAAGCTACGCAAAGGGACACGATGTAAACTAGACAACGATGAACTAGACTCTAACTAGACTAGAAACCAGCAACTCATACGACGATGCAACACAAATTTCAACGAGCAAAATACCGAAATAAACATTGCAATGGCTCAAAGGGGTGATGGGACAGCGGAAGACACGACGAACAAATTATTTTTGTGGGGCTAATTTTCTGGATTTTTAGGACGATGAACATAAACTAATCCAAAAGGGACGAATTACCTAACGGGCAACCTTTGCTCTGATACCACCTGATGTGAATGTGGCCCGATCTTCCGAAAGGTACTGATACGTCGATTGAGGAGAACACGACGTTGATGATCCAGAGGCTCCGACCAGAACGTATCGAACCCCTCGCAATCATTAAACCACTGCTCCGTTGGTTATCAACCGCGTCGAATGCGGTTGACCTCACCAAGAAGGCTATCTCCTACAAGCGAATTGAGAACACAAGCAAGAGAGTAGAAGATGCAATCTGAAATTGTATTGCGAATAATAATGAAGTTCACATAGTGGGGTTCCTCAAACCGATCAAGCGGCGAAACTGCAAAGTGGCAGAATAATCTAAGAAAAACCCAGGCAAAACTAAAGGGCGACGGCTCCTATATGAGGAGGACGGTCAGGAGGTGGGAACCCTAGGCTGAGGTACTGTTCATAGTACTATTCATGCATGAATAGTGCCCACATGAACAGTACGGGCCTAGGAGGGAGGCTGGTCAGCAGATGGGCCAAGTTGTCGGCCAATGTATTACATAGCCCATGGGCCAATAATTGGTGACGTTGCACCATGGCATATAGGTGTAGCACCATGGTATGTAGACGATGCTCGGCTCGTATGAGTAGACGTGGCTCGGTCCAACTGGGGAATATGGCAGTGCGGTAGCCGAAAATCCCATCGGAGAGGATGTGGTAGAAGTAGAGGATGCCGTGCAGCGGGTCAAAGCAGTGGTTGCATCCTTAGAGTTGATGTCCTCATCACTAGCATCGATATAATCATTTACGACCAAGTCTTCCTCACCTCCATAACACAAGGAATGTGTCCTTAGTCCTTCTCAAGTACTTAAGGATATTCCAGACTGCAATGCAGTGACCTTCACCTCGATCTGACTGATATCTGCTCGTAACACTTAGAGCATACGACACATCTGGTCGTGTACACAGTATGACATACATGATAGATCCTGTAGCCGAAGCATATGGGATTCGACTTATTTTGTCTCACTCATCAGTGGTCGAAGGACACTGACTCTTGCTAAGATTAATGCCATATGCTATGGGCAAGAAACCTTTCCTGGAATCTTGCATGTTAAACCATTTCAACACCTTGTCTATGTACATGTCCAGGCTTAATCCAATTAGCCTTTTAGATCTATCTCTATAGATCCTTATACCAAGAATATATGTTGCATCTCCTAAATCATTCATTGAGAAACTATTTCTTAATGAAGTTTTAACAGATTCAAGCATTGGAATATTATTTCCGACCAGTAGTATGTCATCCACATACAATATCAGAAACACAAGCTTGCTCCCACTAACCTTCTTGTAAACACAAGGTTCTTCATTCTTGATGAAGTCAAACCCTTTAACCACTTCATCAAAACAAATGTTCCAACCCCAAGATGCTTGCTTTAATCCATAAATGGATTTCTTAAGCTTGCATACCTTTCTAGCTTCCTTTGGATCGACAAAACCCTCAGGTTGTGTCATGTACACAGCCTCACTTAGGTTTCCATTTAGGAAAGCTGTTTTGACATCCATTTGCCATATCTCATAATCGAAATATGCAACAATAGCTAGAATGATTCGGATAGACTTAAGCATAGCGACAAGTGAGAAGGTTTCATCATAATCCACTCCTTGAATTTGTTTGAAACCCTTCGCAACCAGACGTGCCTTATGAATATGAATATTTTCATCCATATCTATCTTTTTCTTAAAAATCCACTTGCACTCAATGGTTTTAACACCATCAGGTGCATCAACCAAGTTCCAAACTTGATTGTCATGCATGAATTTTATCTCGGATCTCATGGCCTCAAGCCATGCTCAGAGTCTGGGTCCACCATTGCTTTCGAATAAGTCTTAGGCTCATCAGTATTCAATAATAAAATATTATGCCCATACCTTATAGGCAATTAACATGGCTTTTTAGATCTTCGTGGGGCTGATGCCTCATCTACAAGTTCAACAATATTTTGTTCATCCTGTAGAGGCTCAGTAAGAGTTGAAACATTCAACATGCTCAGAGGCAATCGGTGGAGAATGCATCCTAATTCGCAAATTCTTCGTAGTACTCCTTCTCAAAATACTCTTGAGCAGCTTGATATTCTTCAACTGAGTAGCAAATTTTAAGTCATGAGTACATAAAGGACTCAACAAGTCGTAAGGAACAATATGCAATTAGTATTCATGTAAGGCTAGATCAAAGGAATAGGTGTATGGTTCTTTTACAGAAAGCAGTATTGACATTAAATAAAGTAAGTAGATTGCAAAGCATAATTGAAAAGTATAATAAATAAGTAGAGTAAACCATTTCTTTGAAACAACTAGTGAACTTCCCAACCAAACCACCAAGTGAATATCCCATCCAACAAGTAAACATCACATTCACCAAGTGAATCTCCCATTCACCTTCCGACACATTTTTCATAAAAACTCTACCTCTCGTGTGAAATCCCCAGGCATTGTTCATAATTGGGAACATGGTTGTTTAAACAGTTTTAACTCTATAGAGGTTGTACCACTTTAACTACAAGAGATAAATTAACTTATATTGCTAGCCATGACATGCTTCCGTAGGCGTGCGGCTAAGTAATTATCACAAGGGCTTTACATAGCTCCTTCTAAACCTAGATCTATCCACTAAGGTTTCAACACTAAATGTCATCATGACCAGATAGGCCCGTAACTCATGCCTCCAAAAATAGAATTAAGCTGAGCCATTGCTAATTAGTTAGTCAAGTCCATCCCATACTAGCCATGTGGTTGTACAATATAGCCCAACTCAATGGCACACAAGATTAAGTCATTGACAATTCACCCAAGCGAGACTAGCTCATCCAAAACAATATGCTTGACGCACCCCCTTTACTGCATGATCACTTGCCTGAGCATAAATCATTTGGTTTAACTAAACCAATGACAATCCCTGTCATAGCACACAATTTTATGATAGCAGCATCACACCATAATTAATACAACTGTGACATCACCCAATAGTTGCACAACAATGACATCACACCATAATTCCATGTATCATTAAGTCATATGATCATAAGCCCATCGTAACTAAGCATGACTAAGCATCTCTACGATAACTCATGTTGGTGATATAAATATATCCAACTAATATTGACCATCTCATAGTGACAAATGATTTATGGTATTCAAATAATCGATGGAGGCGTGGTGACAAATATGTGATTAACTATTCCCAAAAGCAGTTGATATAAAGATAGCATGTAATTTTATATAAAACAATATAATTTTGGAATCATAGGTTCAATATGATCAAAATACTACAACTTGCCTTGGCTTTGCTCATTTAACACATTTAGATTTTCAAAGGTTGCTTTTGCTCCTGCACCTTGAAACAAATCGTCTAAACGAGAGAGAAAACAAGTGGCGAAACATAAATAAATCCAAACAAAAATCAAATAAAATCCAAAAACAATAAAACCAACTCTAAAAGAAATAGCTTGATTTTAGATGAATTTAGGAATTTTAACAGACTGAATCGGAGTTCGGACGGTGGAGAATGGGCTCTCGGAAGATTTACTAGAAAGGAAAAATAATATTACAGGGAATATTCTTCGGATTAAACTAAAGAAAATCCTTAGGGGTTGACAGGTGGGACCTGATCCATGGACCAAGTCCACGGGCTGGCTCTGGACTATGGTGGATTGGGTTCACATCTTGAGCAGGTGACATGTGGGGCCAATGTGTAAGCGAAAGAAAAGACTGAGAGAGGAAGACACTAACAAGCGGTCTCACTCACAAGAGAGAGAAAGGAGCTAACATAGAGAGGGAGAACATGGGAGGTGCTGGCGTGCTCGGGCATGCTACGGTAGTGGCAAACGGTGGTGAGGGAGTCACCGGAGACAACAAAAAGGGTTCACGGCGGCCCGACGACGCTAAGGGATGTGGCGGTGCAGCAAGGAACATGATGGCAGCTCAGGGAGGCTGACGAATGGCAATAGCAGTGGCGCAATGGCAACTAGCACCGGAGAAGAAAGGTTGGTGGTGGTGGCTCACCACGGTGACAAGAACAGCAACAAGAAGGGTAGGGATCGAAGGAGGAAGAGTTGGAACGCGAGGTGACACACTTGGGAAAGCGAGAGAGCTCACCGGTGAGGAGATCAAGTGGTGGCGGCTCGACTGGCTTTAGGGATGAAAAGGGCAACGGTGAGTCGGGGATGCTCGGGTGACGAGGAAGTGAGCACCAGCTAGAATGCGAAGACGTGAATCCAACGGTGACAGAGGCACGACCGGAGATGCAATGATGGCGAGGAAAATCAATGAGGAAGGCCTCGCTAGCGGGTGGCTTCAAAGGCAAAATCTAGCGCAACGAAAATGAAATCGAGGCCGACAGCTTAGGGTTTTGGGAGAGGTGGATGAGGCGGAGGATATGATTCGACGGCTGCGCTTTCACAGGCTCGGGAAGGGGGAGTTTGCGAGGAGCACAGTGGTGCAACGCCTTTGACTCAAACATGGCAGGGAGCTAGCGACACCCGGCTAAAGATGAACACATGTGGCTCGGCTGACAAAGTAGGCCCACTAGCAGCGAGAGGAGGAGGAAGCTGGTGGTGGGCTGTGCTAGCGCAGGAAGAAAGCGGAGTGGGCTGGCGAAGTGGTGGCTGGGCCGAGACAGAAGTGGGGCAAGTTGGAGGAAAAAGCAGAGCTAGGCTGGGGGAAGATTGGGACGGTGGCGGAAAGAATTTGGGCTAAAGAGAGGAATTGAGCCTGAAGAAGGAATTCAGAAAATAAAATATTTTCCAAATTTAGAAAATAGATTAACTAAAACCGATCTTAAAGAAATAGCAAACAAACTCCAAAAATTACTTTGGAACTCAATGAACCCAAATAAAACAATTTTGAATTTAATTGAAGTTTAGATTATTCACAAGAAATCATTTTGATTTCTGAAAATTCAAATTAAGCTTTGACGTAACCAAGAAAATTCAAATGGTTAATTTTATTTTTAAAAGCTTTAAAAATATTCCAAATTTGGGATGTTACCACACAACAACTATTCACAAAGATATTTCATAATCACTTGGTCAGGTATGAATTTACCATTTAAAAATAACATCAATAACCCGTTGCAAGGCTAAACATACTAATAGTGTCTAACTTAAGATGGTTCTACATTATTGACCAACTAATAAGTGTCCAGCCTGGGGGGGGGGGATAAATGATCATAGCAATACAATTCACAAGGTAGGCATAGATCAAATAGGTTGCATAACTAATCTCAAAATAGTAAAACATTTGATAATTGAATTAGCATGCAATAATTCGAGCCAAAGTAATTTTGCAAAACTCGGTGCAATATGATCAAAGCACAACTTGCCTTGCTTTGGTTACAATGTTGTTCCTTTATATTCAGTCTTCGACTTCCTTGGCCTTGAGCTTGTTCGGATGATTCCAGAATGTCAACGTCTAACGAGAGAGAAAGCGCAAATACAAACAAATGTCAAAAAGAAAATGAAGAGAGAGCATGTGTCACTGATTGGTGGCCCTAGGGAATATTTGGAATCTTTGAATTCATAGAATTTCAGAATAAGGTAGAGAGGATGACATGTGGGACCTACTTGATAAAAGGATTTTTGGGAATTACCATAATTTCATAAAACAATGAATGAATGACATGTGTTCCACTGGTCCATGGACCAGATCCACAAAGACGTGCTGGTTGATGGTGGACCAAGCTCATGCAGCTAGGTTGACCACAGTTGACCTGACACGCTGAGTCGCCTGTAAGTGAGAGATGGATCTAGGGTTATGGGTTACTGACATGTGGGGTCCATACATTAGAGGGTGTAGTTTGTATCTGGGCTTGGCCTGGCCATGCAAGTGCTGATGAGGTGGACACATCATGTGTTGGAGGTGAGGTGGTAGTGACGGGGCGACGACGTGGCACCACCGATTGCGGCGGTTCTCAAGGCCCCATGGTCACCGGTGGTAGCGGCCACGACAGAGGCGATAGAGTGGTAAAATGGAGAGAGAAGTGAACAGTGAGCTCATTGGTGCATGCACGGAGTCCATGGGTCACTGAAATAGGCTAGTAGCGAGAGGGAGGTGGCGGTGTGAGCTTGGCAACGGTGGTGACGGCGCTGTGGCAATGGAGCGGCGACGATAACACGTGTGATGAGGTGGAACGTGGCGTGGGGAAGGTGATTATAGGGGCGGACAGAGGCGAATGCTCACCAATGTTGGTGGAATTTGGCGATGAAGGCGGTCGATCGGAGTTGAGGAAGGAGGAGTCGATTTCTGAGCATAGTGAACGAAACTCAAAATCAAGATATTGAAATTATAGATCGGGAAGTGAAACGTGTCATGACACAAGCGGATTCGCGAAGACTCACTAAGGCAACGGGGGAATGCAATGGCGATGTTTTGGCATGGCGGAACATGGCCAGACGTGAAGAAGAAGATGGCGTTGGCGATCTGATGCCTGGGGGCTCCAACCGGTGGGTGCGTTCGGTGGAGGACGTCGAGGCAAAGCCAATTCCGAGGAGAGAGATTGAAAGGAGAAATGGGCCTAGCCAATTCATCCAACGAAGGAAAAAGAATTTAGAATTGATTTTTTATTTTAAGAAAAGGATGGATTAAAATAAGCCAAAAGAAATACCAAAACAAACTCAGAAAATTGCTAGAAAATACCTTGGAATAGAAGGAACTCAAATAAGAGTATGGCAGGGCAGAGATGGAGAGGGACACCGGAGCGGGAAGCAGAGGGACTGAGAAAGAGAATAAGAAGGGGTCACCCGTAAAGCCCGTCCGTCGAGTACGCACTCTATAGTCGTGTCCTATATAATATATAAGAAAAACCGCATTTGCACAGTTGGCACATATTCGTCGATGCATATGGTGGCAGCCGCAACAAGTTGTCTTCGTATTCTTGGAGAAGATTAGAAGAATGTATCTTTCGCTATGGACGTTTAGAAAAAGAGGCGCACATTTTGCACTCCACTACTTTCAGAGAAAGGAAAAGATATATGGATCGATCACAAGATTCAAGCCAACGCCAACGAGCAACTATGGTTTTATCCCAGAGTTGTGGTGTAATGTGCGTTGTTTATGATGTTCGTCGTCGTTGGGGAGGATTGAAGTAGTTTAAACATAGGAATCGCTCTTTGATATTGGACACCATCTCTCTCAGGTTGGAAGGAACAGGTTAGAATAGTTTTTGATTGCAACGGTTGGTTCACCCTGGTCTTAGTTAACAATGCTCGCTCCATTATTTTGGGAATAGTCGTTTTGAAATAAAGTTCATTATTGTAATATATATATATATATATATATATATATATATATATATATATATATATATATATATAGGAAAATGGTATGGTACTCCTGGGAGTACGTACTCCCACCTCTCATATACCACTTAAATCGTATGATGATACCTCTTTATCTATTTGAGCATACTCCAATAATGATTATAAGATACCCCAAAATGAGTTTCATGAAAAATTTCATTAAATTCCACTTTGATAGCAAAATTTGTGTATATATTTCTTTTATGTATGAAAAAGGGTATATAGCAAAAAACAAAAGGCTCCAATGAAATTTTTTCAATCAAATCGTATTGGAGTATCTTATAATTTGTATTTAAGTATACTGAAAATGATAAAGAAGTATAATATATGTGTTTAAGTGGTATATTGGAAGTGGGAGTACATACTCCCGGGAGTACGAAACGGGCGTCCTATATATATATATATATATATAATACCTTCTACCTCCACCTTTGATATACAACCTAAAAGAACTTGATATACTCCTTTTATCACTTTGGGTATATTCATATACTAATTATAAGATACTCTAACGTGAAACACACACAAAAAACTCTGTACTCCTTGATATATTGGAAGTGGGAGTATGTACTCCTGGGAGTAGTCTCACTTCTCATATACCATTTAGGTCGTATCATGATACATCTTTATCAATTTGAGTATACTTTAATAATGATTATAAGATACCTCAAAGTGAGTTTCATGAAAATTATTATGAAAGTCCACTTTTTATAACGAAATCTGTATATATACTTCTTTTATATATGAAAAAAATGTATATAGCAAAAAAAAAGATCCGAATGAATTTTTTTAGTCAAATCGTATTAGAGTATCTTATAATTGGTATTTAAGAATGCTGAAAGTGATAAAGAAAATAATATATTCATTTAAGTGATATATTGAAACTGAGAGTATGTACTCTTAGGAGTACGAATCGGTCGTCGTATATATATATATAGAGGTGTAGTTAATTATTACATTTTTAAATTCCATGTCTACCCACGATTTTGAATGGACATGGGACAACTTCGCGCTAAATTAAAGATAGATAATTCCCTAAAAAAGACAAAAGATAGAACTAATTTCAGTAAATGCTCTGTAAGAATTTTTATATTACTAAATAGAAGATAAGATGTTTAAGAGGCCAACAAAACCAAAGTCTGGTGCAACAACTAAACTTGTCAGATCTATCCTCTTCCATCTGAATTCTACTTATATAATTGAAATATAATATTCTGTACCATGCTGCATCACATGTCAACCTTAAATCTGCGTCCCTCAAATATTGTCGGGGTGGGCCAAATTTTTGTAGACATAAAGCGTCGGGCCAGTGATCTCTGATGACATATATCATGTGGGAAAGGCCATTATGCCGTTTGAAAGGGAGGAATTTCAAGGAAACTTTGCAGGAATATGATAAAAATATTTTAATTACTGCAAGAATTAGGAAAATTCCTTCGTTCCAAACAACGCCTTGGTGTAGAGCCAAGTAAACTATTTTAGTCAATGCAGTAATCAGTATGAAAACTGAAAAATAAATTGTAGTTGTGGCCTATGGATAATTCTAGCACCCTTAATTAAAAATTGAAAGTACAAACTCAAAATGTCTTAGATGAAAAAAAAACAAGTTTGTTTTGTGAGTTGTAACATTTTTTTTCCTTTTTTGTTAATTTATCATTTGGAGAGTTTTTTTTTACTCTGAACATATATTGAATTTGAACTTTAAATTTACACGTGTAAATTGATGATTACATCTATGTTGTTTTAGAATTTTTTTTGTTGACTACAGGACATAGCATGCATGTTCTATAATGTTACAAATATTTGTATCCTAACTCTTATATCTAGAGAGAAATAGAAAAGACAAATCAAGTAAATAATGAGCTCAATAATTTTGTGTCTGAGTTATGAACTTGTTTCGGTTTCTCCAAATTTATGAATCATTTGTTGATAAAATGTAGCCAACACATAGAATGGGTCAAACACTATTTCTTTTCTTTTTTCACCCCTTTTTCTTAAATTTTCCAAATGTACTTTGGATGACTTTGCAACATATAAGAGAACTTGTAATCGCAAAAATAGAAAAACTTATATGATAACTTTAGCGTAGTCAAGCGTTTTAATTTAAATTTTGTAACAGCACGGTGAGAATTTTAATATTTATTAAATAGAAGACAAGATATTCAAGGAGGCGAGTAAAGATAAGGCTGCAACTACCAATCTTATCTAATTGATGGCTGCAACCACCAATCTTATCTAATTGACGCGCTGCTTAATTTTATTTATATATTTAATTAAAAGCAAGATTGTATCAAATCGTACTCATGCATCACATGTCAATCCCAATCTGCACCGTCCCAACACTTCATATGGTGGGCCAAGTTTTTGTAGACTTGCAGCAGGTATACTTCCCCTGTGGTCACAAAAAATGTGACGTTCCAGACATTGCGTCCATAAAATGTAATTTTGCCCACTAATTTACACTGTAATATTTTTATAAAATATAATAAAATTTTACTATTATAAAAATATTCTTTTGAGATAAATCTACATATATCATTTTCATATTCTCAATCTAAATATTCATAATGATGTTGATAGTAAAAATCTATAATGTTTGATTCCACGTATCGCAAAACATCACTAATCCTATCACACAATTCCACATGAGACACATGAGCCGTATTACGAGCAGGCCAAGGTATTACATCGAACCCCATAACGGCTGACGCCGTCGGCAGCATGCTGCATATGTGGCAAATGTCCAAAACCATCCCTAGCACACGTTCGCGCGTCCAATGCTGGTGCATAAGCCATGTTGTGTGTCCACTCCGGGCTGAGACGTGCCATGTACCATATGACCGCTCGTGCATCGAAGGATGATGTGCTGATACCATCTGTAACATGCTGGCCCAAAATCCACGGAATGCTCAGCCCATCGTGGGGCCGATTTGCGCATATGTAGCACACCACTTATATTTTCATCATCACTTTGTGTAAAAGGTTAACCTGGAGGTGCTACATTTCGACCAAGCATACATTATATACTACTGTAACTCACTTTAGACAAATAATGTAGAATTAATCTTACCACACAATTCTACATAGGCCACATGAACAGCACTATAAACAGGCCAGAGTATTACAATAATCTGTCAGAAGGGATATAAATCCAGAAATGTCCTCCCCTGGATAACTATGCCGTCTGGGCGATTGACCCGTGATAGGTACATTTTGGCGACAACCCTCCATCACTGCAATCGCTCCTAAGCTTAGCTGCTTATGATTGATTGAGACTCCACAAATGCTTATCCGAGTTTGAGATGTATTCCCTATATTTTTAAATAGATGTCGTTGAAAGACATCAATATGTAGCCTCCAATATGCACATTTGATGTAACAGTAGTATGTTTGAAAGAAATTATAAAAATAAGATCATATAGATGTTCTTTCTACTAGTATCAATTATATATGTTAAAATCAAAACATTTTTACATGTACATCAGTGGTAACAGTTTCGACCGTATGTAATTTTAAAACGACCGCAATTTGAAAACGACCTCGGCATTGGGTTAATGGCATACAATGAAAATCGGAGTAACACATGCGAAGAAAAAAAATCAGACATGAAAACCACTAAAGCAGCTGAATAGTGGCCCTGATTAATTATTGGCCCACACTTCAATAATTACTTCATAAAGATAGTGAAGGCTGTCAACTCACGCGTTGGTTAATTGTAGACTCGCTCGTCACAAATACATGTCATCTTACATAAAGACACATGTCGTTTAGACAATTGAGACAGGTCGTTCCTAGTTCCAGTAGCCTAAGTAGCTTTCTAGCAATTATTGGAGCATCTACAATAGTTTGTTTGTAGTGTGTTACTAAAGAGAGAGAGTACTCAATTTAACAAAAAAATAACAAGTCATTTAATGGATTGTTTCTTGAGCTTGTGTCTAAAACTTTAGTTGCTACAAATGTGTATGATTCTTGATGATCAATAATGAAGTACAACTTTGTGGTCCATATGTTTTAGCTCATTTATCATATCAATAATAAAGTCAGATTGCATAACTGATCGGGTGAATATTTTGCTTTAAGACAGTGGGACCCACAAAACGTGTTTTTAGGTAACAAGTCTCCAATAGAGTATTTGGTTATTTCTTGTGTCTTGGTATTAACAATTTGATAGTTTCTTTATCTAGAAACAACCTCACCTTCTCTCCCCATCTACTCTCCTTTACATCATCTAAATATTGATGTGGCAACCCCTTAATAACTGTTGATGTGAATTGTTATAGATACTCTTAGCTAATCAAACACGGCACAGAAGTCATGATATACACGTACTTTGCCTCACTGTCCTTCTTAGCTTTCTAAATTTAACTATATCTTTTCCTACTTTTTGTCATTTTGTAACAAGAAATTCAGTATACACTTTAATATTATCCCATAACAGAAAACGTGCGGCTACCATGCACGTAGTGGCCATATAAGAAAAATTGTATATGTAGATCCAATAAGTTGATTCAGATGAATCCCGATTGTTAGCCCAATCTTTTATGGTGTCGTTAACAACCACTTGATGAACAGCAAACAAGTCAGGAATGAAACCAATCCTCGATGAACAGTACCACACAGATAAACAGTACCACATGGATGAACAATATCCAAAAAGCCTAGATAACGAATCTTTCCACCCATGAGCACTACAACTCGCGAATAGAGAGAGATCATAAGGACCAGCAAGTAAGAATTGGTACAAGGATCAAAACCCACACACCAACATGAAACCACATATTGAATCTCACAAGATCATGCGCACACACACATGGCCATCAAACATGAAGTTTTCCATTTTCTTATTGAATCTAAAACACCAAATTTCCTCCCCTTTACATGGTGCGGCCATGGGGGCTTAAATAGGCTCCCATGCAAGCACAATGGTTTTGATGAACAGTGCTCACACGTGAATAGTACATGTAAACAGTGTCCAAAACTAACTCAACCTCCTAAATACACACAACTCAAACTCTCTTATTTTCGGAATCTACCACGTGTGAACAGTACACGTGAATAGTATGCGAAACCAACTCAATCAACTGGTATCCTATTCAAACTCTTTAATTTAAAAGGAAATACATGAAATTTAGAATTGGAATTTTGTGCTGAAATTCGGATTGAAATTGGAGCCCAATTCGAATTCTTTGCTTATGTTGGATTTCGTGAATAGCAATTCAAATCCCACCTTACCTTGGTCCACCTTTCCTCCTTGGGTCGAGTCCCTCCCCAGTTTGGACCCATGCGCCCCATTGACATGGCTTTGGGCCTCCACTCGGTTTCCTCCCTCTTGGGCGATGCCCATGCTTGGCCCCCGTTTGGCCCAAGCAGTTTCTCCCTCTTGGCCCACGTTCCCTTGGCTGGTCCATTCACCTTTACTTCCTTCAGCTTGCTTCTGGCACATGTTGCAACCTCCTTGCGGTTTTCCTTTGGAGATCTTTCTCCACACGCTAGTCTAGGTGCCATAGCCGAATGTTGACTTCTTCCTTGATCAGCTCTTCTCTTTGCGGGAATACCATATCTCTCTCCTTGGCTAGCTTCCCTTACCTCCCTTTCCTCCCTCATGGCCAAAGCTAGCTCCCCTTTTGCTTATTCTTGCAAAATAGTGCCACATTGAGAATTGGCACAAGAATACAATTTAGAATTACTTACCAAGGTGGTAGATGCTCTTATGGTCTTATCATCCTCCCTTTCTTCAAGAAAAGACATCCTCATCTTTTGGGTAATCTTTAGAAGCTTCTTCGGTATATCAAGAACTTGAACATGTTTAGACTTCTCTAGTGACACCACATCTATCTTGATGGCATTGTCGGCCATTGGCTTCAGCACTTGTGTCTTGCCACCATGAACAAATGAATAGGTGTTGGATCTGCTCTCATGTATAACATTATGATCATATTGTCACGGGCGTCCCAATAACAAGTGACATGCATCCATTGGTACAACGTCGTAATCCACCTTGTCAATATAGGTTCCAACAGCGAATAAAACACGCACCTTGTGTGTAATTTTTGGCCTTCCAGAGTTATATAACCACTCCACATGGTGCGGTTCTGGATGCCTCCACGTAGACACCCCCAAAGCATGCACCAAATCTTTGCTAATAATATTGGTGTAACTTCCACCATCGATGATCAGCTTGGATGCTTTCTCTTTGATCTTACACTAGGATTTGAAGACACTCCATCGCTGCCCCTTCTGAGCGGTGTCCACTCCTTGGACTTTCTTGACAACCATATTTAAGCCCATAGTAGGCTTTCCTTCATCAACATGCTTGTCAAGAGAAGAAAAAATCTTAGCACAAATTAAAAATATTCATGCTAGAGGTTATCCAAAGGATGGCATTAGTGGCTTAGTTTTGCAGAAAATGCAACTTCTTATATCTCTAGACCATGTAGTTTGCAAAAGCCATTTTGTTAACCATTATTTAAGAAAAGAATTTCACAAGACATAGATATTTATATAGATCAAGCAATACCAAAGTGGCTGCCACTTTGATAAACTAAAGTACATGAACATCCCATTCATGGCGAACCAAGTTATAAGCATGTCAACTTTTAATTTAAAGTCTAAACGATGACTCATCCAAAAACCAAGTGTTGTCCATAACCGTGGATACAGCTATTCGAATAGATTAAACTCTGCAGAGGTGTACTACTTTACCCACATGACTTGACTAACCCATAATCCCCTGGATGCCTCCGGTTAATGACACACTTCCTTTGGTATGCCGGCTGGGGAGAATTGAGATACGGTCATTTTCAGCAAGACGATCCTATTGAGATAGACCACCTGTACGAGATAACTCCCAACTTAGACATAAGCATATAGCAAATGCTAAGCGGGCACGCACGTTGCATTGGAGGGGCCAGTGTAAGGTAGTTAGTATGTTGTTTGTGAGCAACATAAATAATCATGGTCATTATTCACAGTATATATTACACTAAGTTCTTAAGGAACATAGGGATTTCACGGTCTCTATGTCCTTGCACCACCTACGGTCTAAACCAATAAAACCTTCCCCTTACTTAACCGGACGGCACCCATATACTGCATGTGATAGCACGCTTGTTACTTGGACTGAAAGTTCGAAGCTCGGTCCTTAAGGGTCCGGACAAGACCACCACATACCCAAAACTCGTGCATAACAGCACCCACATTTACGACCACTTGTCCAGACCTAAAACCATTTAACATAACAAAAGTTTAAGCCAACAACTAGATAAAACAATCTGGACAAAAAGAAAATTAAGAGTTGTTATGTGTTTCCCACAATTGACGAGCTATTCCCACCAATTGATCTATTGCGTTATCTAGACCCGCAATGGCTAAGCATTCACACACAACAACCATACCATCACAAGCATCTATCTTAGGCATATGTATATGGGAGATATCAAGGATAACCAACAAGTACAGGACATAGCTAACTACTCACAACATAATGATATACCAAAAATAGCATGCAAGTAATATCATTGAATTTCAAAGACTAATGTATAAAAACTGGGATCAATATGATGCAAGAAGAAAGTTCAAATGATGCTTGCCTTGCTGTAAGTCTAATTGCTCGCCCTCAGTAGCGTATGAGACAATATCAATCGCTTTAGGATCTATATAATTACAACACCGAATAAACATCAAAGTGCTAAAAAATGCATGATTTTTCTACAGTTGCTAAGTCATGTTTTTAGATGAATTTATGTGAAAGAATTATTCTATTTGAATTTAGTATGTGAGAGTTATAGCAGTTTGAATTTCAGATTCCGGAAAATGCAATCTGTTATTGTTCACTTAATTTAATTGGGCAACAAGCGGTGGTGTAGCAAGCTATAGCACGGTACGCCTTGTCCATCAGCCATGTGTACCGAGTGGCCTAGTCTAACCCAGGACATTACGCAATGAAGTGCGTAGTGGAAGGCTGCCCTGGCAAGTTCAGCGCTCACCGAGCAAAGTTCTTCTGCTCGATCTTCACAGTCAAGGTGGTCACCGACAATACTTGTGAGCTCAGCGAGCTGCTGCGGTAGCATCAGAATGTGACTTCTGCGTATGTGGCAAGCCTCATTAGCCACCTAGTTGCGGAGGACGTGTCCGTCTCCCCCAAGATGTTGCTGTTAGAAGTCGCCAATCTGGTTGGTTATCCAGTCAGCTATAGCAAGGTCTGACGAGCCAAGTAGAAGCTTATCGAGTCCATGTATGGGACATACGAAGAGGCATACAACCTTATGCCGAGAATGCTTCACCAGATTGCCGAAGCAAACCCCGGCACGTACATAAGAAAGCTTGAAAGTGATGATGCTGATTGTAATATCTTGTTTACCATTATAGGACCAAAAAGGATTAGACAAAATTTTAGGAGGAGTTTAGAAGTGTAAATTAAGAATTTTCTTGAGAAGGGGAGAGGAACACGGGCTTTTGGCCCACGGCAACTTGGCCCATGAGGGGGTAGCAAACCCTAGCCCCTACCTTTTCCCCTTGTTTCTCCTCTCCATTGCAGTGCAGCCGCCACCTCCCAAACCTCCTGTGCGACATTTCTTTCCCCCTGCAACCTGTGCTTGCAACTAGATAATTTGGTGCTTCATCTTTTGCACTTGTCTATCAAGCTTGCAATAGTTGAGAGAAAGGAGGAAGAGGAAGAAAGAAGAAGGGGAGAAGGAAGGGAGGAATCTCGCAGGGATCTAGCGTTCGGCATCTTGATCCCCAAGGGCAACGATTCTAATTCTTTTTTTCTATTTAGTAATCGATAGAATCTGTTTGGCAGATCGATAATCTACGAGTTCCATTGCACTATATTTCTGGTACCGTAGATGCGAAATTTGGGGATGTCGTCTCCTAGAGAATTGTAGATATTTGTTTGTTCTTTCCGCAGATTGCTCAATCACGTAATTTGGATAAACGGTTAGAAAGTTATGGCTGTTTGACCTTTGCTGTGTGAATTTAGGCTGTTTCCTACAGCAGTTTTTTAAATTTGGAATTTAGGGTTCCTTGCGAGGTTGATTTTGGATAGTTAGACTCAGAATTTGAATTCAGCCTAGTTAGATAAAAGATAGGGTTTTTTGTTAGCTTTCTTTAGAGTACTGGATCGTGCATTTTGGTTGGGTAGACTGGGAGATATGATTTTTCTTGTAGATGTCTTTCTGATCAGTTGTCGGGTTCGAGTAGCGCGCATAAACATCATGATTAAAAATAAAAGATGAATTATTTTGGTATTTGATCTGCATAAAAAAAATTAGATAACGCCATAACAATTCCAGTAAGTATAAGGTTATGATTTTTGGAGTTCTAGATCTTAAGTTATGATTTTTGTAAGGTGACTGCTCTGTTTTCGACAGAACGGGTTCAGGGAGAAAAACGAGGCTATTTTGGGTTGCGATTAGGAGCGTTGTTGATTATTTCTTTTTGTAATGCTGTAATGCTCTTGGATTGTTTTCTTAGTATTTTTTTATGAATGATCAGGTGGTGGTGTGAATCAGGGGCGGTGCCCTCTAATCGTCATCCTTTGTCACACGGTTGAGGCAAGTACAAGTAGTTGGTAACACATGCGAACAATATTCATGAAGTGTTAATGTTTTTGTAATATCCCGTTTAGTTACAGAGAAAATAAGGAGATTGAGAGATTCCTTATTTGCCTCGCAAAGAAACGGGACAAAATCGGTAATCATCTTGCAACGTGATTTTCGGGACTGGAACGGCTTCGATTGGAAAACCTCATAACTATAAAGTTGTAGATCGTTTTTCATAGTACAATTTAGAGTCCTCATTGACCTAATTTGGAGTTCTGAGGTTTGAGATATGGGGCCCGCAAGGCAGGCTGTACAGAGAATCAAGGTCCGCAACTGAGTCAACTTCTAGGGACAATTTCATAATGAAGACGGAATTTTTAGAACAACTCCACAACTAGGAAGTTGAATTACTGTAAGTTAGCTAAATTTGAAGATAAGAATCACTCCATTCCGAGTTTTGGAGAGATAGTTATGACCTCCGAGGTATTCGCTGCACAGAAAGAAAGGTTCCGAATTTGGGCCTCGGGCCTTTAACCTAGGAGGCCCATGTGGGGTGCGGCTGAAAACCCTAGAGCTCCTCCCTCCTTGTGCCTCCTCCCCTAGAGCCGCTACTCTCTCTTCCCCATACGCCACCCCTCCTCTCCCTCCCATCTTCTCCACCTTCTCCCCATTGGTGCTGCCCAAGCTGTTGGTCGAAGCAAAGAAGAAGGGAGAGCCCTAAGTTTTGCCGTCGGCTAAGGAAGAAGAAAGGGGGAAGTGGGGGAGAGGAGAACCTCGAAAGGATTTAGCGGTCTCGTACGAGTCTCCAAGGGTAACATTTGTCGGTTGTCGTTGTTTGTTTAGTCGTAGAAGTGAAACCGATTAGATTTGTTTGGATCGAAGTATGCCTGCTGTAGATTCAATTCTGTCCAGTTTATTACGGGGCCAGTTTCGTGTGCTTAGAGGCGGAATTAGGAATTTTGATCTCCTAGAGTTATTTAGATAATGTTCTTAGATTTCGGTGGCTGCCAAGAACACCTGATTCCGACATATGGATCAAAAGTTATGATTGTTTTAGTTTCTGCTATCCAGAATTCTGACGAGATTGATCTGTTAATTTGTCTTTTAATTTATGTTCATGTTAGAGGAAAATTCAGGGTTTCCACCCAACTAGATTGTTTTAGAAAATTTCATAACTTTTCCAGAATGTCAAAGAACGCCCTAATCGGAGTTGTAGATCAAAAGTTATGCTATGTTCTTTACTGCTGTTCGTTTCGTTTGGGCAGAATCTGTCTTTTGAGTTCAACTGCCTGTTAGCATTTTATTTTGGCCGAATTGGGTTATCTCGCCAACTAGAATGTTGTAGACATGTTCATTAAGTTTCTTTAGGAACTGGTCTCACCTCGTTTGATGTAACACCCCAGCTCAACAAAAGCTTGGAATGCTACATAAGAAACATTAAACAATCCTAAACTAGGACAATTTTACTAAAATTTTGGCAGAACCTCCTCGTATAGTTAACTATACAGAGGTTCCAACAGATAAAAGGATATCAAAACTAAATCGCCATCATCCAATATCATCACTAAGCATTAAATACATGATAATCCGCTAGAACATAGTCAAGGATAACCAAAACATGTTACTCATCATTATTACAAAGACTCGATGCATGAAGCATAACCATAATCGATACTTAAACAGTTTGCTTATTTGTTAATGGACTTTCTGAAAGTTAAACAACTTTTAATGATGTGTGGCAGTGTGTGAATCCAACTCAGGTCTACTCCCTCCCATGCATGTCGATCTTGCAAAGGTACCTAAAACACAACAAAAGCAAGAGTGAGTGAGCCCAAAGACTCAGCAAGTACCAACAATGAAACATTAACTTTTCAATTACAACATCAACATACAATTATAACACTTTGCACGGAAACGTATCTCATGATGTATGAATGCAAACGTGCAATGCATCTCTTCTCTTTTCCACTCTTTTGCGCATTACACCAGTAATGCGGGGTATGCAACGTCGTTGCGTACCCATGCCTGTGCTCGCAAGCGCAGGGACCAATTGCCCAATACTCCGCAAGTAAAGGGGACCTCAAGCCCACACTCCACAAGTGTGGGGACCATAAGCCCATCGTTTACATGACGGGGACCTCTTCTCAATGCCCACATTCTACGAATGTGGGGACCTCAAGCCCGTCATCTACATGAAGGGGACCTCAAATGTGCATTCCTGATCACCACATGACCCGGTCTTATGTATGCTCTCACAGTGCACATGAACAATTATAGTTTTGCAATAAGCATGAACAACATCAACACCATACATGAATAACAATTATTCGTATCATACGCATTCATCATCTTTAACCAACATATCACACTATCAGTCAAACACAGCTAATATATATCAAATACTAGCATGTATCATAAGCATTCATCATCCTTAACCAGCATATCACACTATCAGTCAAACACAGCTAATATATATCAAATACTAGCATGTATCATAAGCATTCATCATCTTTAACTAGTATATCACACTATCAATCAAACACAACCAATATATATCAGATACTAGCATTCACTGTCAAACCATTCATAGTTAGTCTACCCAAACAAAGTACTTGCCTTAACCGCGCGAGAACGGAGGATGTGAAGAGGGTGTTGCCTCCGGGACCAGTCCCCCACCTAAATAAATTAAAAGCATACTAAGACAATAGTAATGGATCAAACAAACTATAAAAGCAAACACGAACTTGCAATAACTCTTTTATCACGAACCCAACTCCAATTCCTAAATGTTGTTCTGTCCCCTCTGTGGACAGTCATGTTCTAAAATTCGTATCTTTTAGCAAAAGAGTCCAAATGAGGTGTTCTTAGACTTCATTGAAAGGTTATCCATTTACCCAACTAAACCTAGTTTGTGGGCCCTCCTGATTCGGCCATCTAATACCCTTGTCATGCTAATTATCAGAACATCGATTTCACGTCAGGTTCTCTGGACAGTACACGAAAACAACCATAACGTTCAGCTTGTTTGTCCAAATGTCGCGTTCTTGGGCTTCCCTGAAAGCAACGACAATTATCTAAAACTTTTGTTATACTGAGATCTTCTAATTATCCCTTTAACTGATCGCAAAAGTCATAATACTAAAACCTATCAGGATACCGGCAGATTTGCAGAACAGTCACACAAATAAATTCATAACTTTTGAACCGCTCGTCCAAACGACGCGATCTTGTACTCTACAGAAAGGTATCGACGTCGCCTACAATTCTCTAGGAGGCATCCAGACCTGATTCTGCCGTGAAACTCCTCAAAAACATCGGCTAATCCTATCTGGCCTAAACAGATCTAATACCGACATTGATCAATTAACCAAATACGCAACTAATCGAAGGGGTATTGGGGTTTACCCTTGTAGAACCGTTGATGAGCATGCACAGCAACCCGTGATTCCTACCTTTCCTCTCTCCCCTCTTCCCCTTCCTCTTCTTCTTCTTCTTGGCCGACAGCAGTGGTAGGGGATGGAGGCAAGGGCTGCCATGGGGAGGAGATGCGAGGGGGTGGTGCTACCGTGGCGGTTGTGAACAGTAGCGGCGCTACAATATTTGGCTAGGGTTAGGGGCTGCCATCCCCCCTTGACCAACTCCTTTAACTAGGCCAAAACTATGGGCCAAAAGCCCAAGGTCCTAATCCTCCCTCAAAACAGATTTTTTCTTCTTAGTTACTCTAAAAAATTGAATTCATACATTTAAATTCCTTTGAAATCTAAACAGGATATTACATTTGAAGTCCTAGGTCAATAGTTATGGTTATTTTCGTTCTACTGTCTAGATTCGATTCCGTGGTTGTGTTGCCTGTTTTCAGATTATGGATTATGGCTATTTCTTGGGTGTTCGGGAGGGTATTGTAGAACGTTAATGATAGTGTCTTGTACCATGATGTTCTTATTTCGAGTACTTACTTGTGTAGGCGGAGAGGCTTCGGGTTTAGGGGCACCGTCTTTGCCTTCTCACGCGTCGCAACGCGAATGGCAAGTACTTTGATAATCTTACCAATTTCAATGATGAATGCTTGAATGTTTGTGTTTTGATTTCTTATGTTACATGAGAAGGTTCAATGTTTATGTTCTTTCATATGTGATATTCCCATAACTAGAGATGATGATATTCCTTATTCAATAATTCATTTCATGCATCCATTATTCATGTTTCATCCACGGGAGTGGATTGTAAGACCCACCTTTCCAATGTGGGTAGATTTGGACATTGTCAGGTCCTGTCCACGGGAGTGGGTTAGAAAGACCCATCAATTCCAGTATGGGCACGTAAGACCCATCAATTCCAGTATGGGCAGATTTGGACACCCGTATGAAACGTTCTTCATACGGGACTTGGATCCCCGCATTTTGTTAAATGTGGGCTTAAGTGAACACCGACGAGTGTGTCACTAGCAATACTGGTATAAGCACATGTGCAGTCCTTTCATTCATTAAATCCATTCAATTATTCATTCACTGTATGTTCGGATTCTGTGAAGAGTTTGTCCTGTTCACAATTGTTGTTTGTACTTGCTGAGTCTCGGACTCACTCTTGCTTTGTTTATTTATTTTTAGGTGATCGTTGATGATGATTCTCTTGGGAGGGAGTAGACACGCACTACTCATTCATTTCACCTTACTCTAGTTTCAATAAGAGAATTGATACTGTCTTTCTTTCGTTAAGTGATGGACTGTAATAAATAAATTTAGTTGTGGATGATATCTTTCTTCACGTTAAGGTTGTTTAAATAACTGCTTATGTTCCTTGATCATTCGTTTGATAGGATTATCTTAGTGGATTCATTATTAAATTCCTGCTTATGTTCCAATTGATTTTGATCTGTTTAGCTTAGTTGATGAGTTATTGTTGAAGTTATTCCGCTATATGGTTATATGTTAGTTCTTTAGGTAACATTCTGGCTTTCGAATAGCCAGGGTGTTACAGTTTTATGTGTATGAATATTTATTCATATTCTTGCTGTTGGTTATGCTATATGCTTATGTTGATTAAGCAAAGAGATAAAGATTTCTGATTGGCAACAATCATTTGCATGATTCATTGATCCTTGAGACTTGGTCCATGTGGTAGCCAAGTAATGATATATTTGAGGTCCCTATCATGTTTTAGACGGGCATGAGGTCCCCACACTCTTGGAGTGTGGGCTTGAGGTCCCTGTGCTAGAAGGCACGTGCTTGAGTAGCAATCAACGGACACATACTTCGTATTATCGGTAATTGCAAAGAAGAAAGAGAATTGCATTCTTGGCACTTGCATCGCATGAAATTAGAAGATGAATATTCATGAAAACATTTTAAATGATTGTATGTGAGCAATTTATATGTTCAATATCTGCTTATGATGATTTGTTTATCGCCTTGGTTGTATTTTGCAGAGCCGAGGACATACACTTGTTGTTTATGTTTTTTAGGTACTTCTTGAGAAAGCGGCATGCATGGGAATGAGATAGAAATTTTGATGCACAACACTTGGTATTCACCATGAAAAATAAATCGGCACTTTTGTTTAATTGGAGAAACCTTATTATTGACTTATATTTTACGGTGGTGTTCATCCTTCGTGGTGAAATACTTCCTTTGTAACAAAGATAGATGGTTCTTTCATGTGGATGTTTAGGGTTATGCTTTAAGTTTTCATTACATGGTTATCATGCTCATACATGTTAGATCGCTTTGAAATCCTTCAATGGTCATTGATTCAAGTGAAACTCTATCGAACTTTAGAGAAAAATTTATAGTTAGTGATAAACCTTTACTTTATTATGATAGAATAACTTTTAGGACTTGATGGATTTTGTTTAATCCTAGATGATTGATTTAAGCCTTGTTTATTCATTCCATAGTGTTTATTCGTTTGGGATGCGCAAATTATGGATTGTTATCTTGCTATGCTTCTAGTTTAATTAACTAGATTTGTCCAATCCTTATCATATTTTATTGTGACTCGTGAACGGCTTTGTTAATGAGTTGCTTGCTGAAATTTTATTGTAAGCAGATGTAAATTAGATTGTTAGGGTAGTTTAGTGTCATTCCAGGCTCATTGTTGGGCTGGGGTATTACAGTTGGTATCAGAGCGGCTTTAGGTCCGTGGTGAATAGATTGACAACTTATGTAACTTAATTTGCTAAAATTTGCTCTAGGATTACTAAAATTAACCAAAATTTACTAATGGTTAATTAACTTAAAATTTGACACACTCGTGCATAGTAGGATGGGAATGGGCAAAGCATTGTATTTACATTTCAGTTATGTCGCATTGATCATTGTTGATATAAATTGATTATGAATGCTTATGATTTGAATATATGATTGATATGTGTGATGATAGTCGATGCAGAGAGGTATGTAGAGGTTGTTGTCGTGGCCGTAGGCATGGCCATGTTGTACCACCGTTTGTGGTATGGGAAGGGTGAAGGGTTTTGTCGGGTAATTTAGTTACAAAGATTGGGGATGAGTTTGTTTAAAAATTGTTGTTTTCCTTGAGTTGTATTTGGTTATTATGATTACGGCCACTTGCAGTTGATGACTTTCTCTGATTAATGGTTACAAAGTATTTGATGGGTTTTAATTGGTCTCTATTTGTTTTATAGAGCAATTATTGTCTTTTCCAACTGTTGAGCTATTTTTCCTATTTCTAAACGTTGATATTGGCAATATTGAATTTTTTTCATGGGGGTTCAACCCTTCTTGTTGGGACTTGTGATTCTTTATTTCGCTTGGTATTTTGGATAATGGAAATTATCTTTTGGCAAGTCCTTTGTCATGTGGAAGTTTTGACTCTACAAGTTTCTTTTATAGTATATTTGTAGTGTGAAAGTTTAATGCCTCCGTTTTTCTGAAAGAAAGTGTTAAACCCTTTTTTGATATCTTGTTATGTTTAAGTGAGAGGTGGTAAATATAATATCCCACTTAACTAAATAAGTAATCGACAAATTAGAGGAAGTAATCAAGAGCTAATTCAGAAATTTAGAGAATTTGGTGGGAGATGTGGCTTTCGGTCCATGTTGCCCAAAGGGGGGATCCATACGCTTAAAGGGGCCAAAGGGGTAGCAACCCCAAACCCTAGCCGCGTCATGGTACTGTAGCACCTCACCCATGCACCCCTACTGCCATGTGTTGCGGCCAGAAGCAAAGGAAGGAGGAAGGAGAAGAGGAAGAAAGAAGAAGGGAGAAGGAAGGAGGAAAGGGGATCTCGCGGGTTTTCAGTGGTCGTCATCGTGTTCTTCAAGGGTGACCTTCAGATCTTCTTTGCTTTGTTTATTACGTTTGTTATTCGTATTGCGCTATAGTTTTGGGTTCTGTAATGGCAAAATTTGGATTTGTCATCTCCTAGTGAATTCTAGATCTCTATTTGTTCTTTCCGTAGAGTGCTCGATCATAATTCCTTAAGTTTTTTCAGAAAGTCCAAGAATGCAATTTTTGGATAAATAGAATGGAAGTTATGATTATTTCAATCCTGCTATTCAGAATTTCTGTCAGATTCTGGTAGTTGTAGTAATCCATATATAAAAAATAGTTAATGATCAAATTAGGGAATCTGACCAACTTGACTATTGTAGATAATTCCTTAAGGTTTGCAGAGAGACTGATAATGTAATTTTTGGATAAACAGAATGAAAGTTATGATTTTTGGAATATCATTGTTCAGTTCTGAATTTGTTTATGTAGATTAAAAGTTATAAAATTGTTGGGTTCGGGATTCGTGTAGGATCGATGTCGCCTAAGTGATTATTTTGAATCGCTATGGCCAGCGTTGTGACTGAATATTTACTGTAGGTGGTTTAGCATCGGGTGTGTTGTCTTCTTCACATCAACCCGATCGTTGCTTCTAAAAGGCAAACACATTTTAGAGTAATAATGGATGTTTGGCAGTACTAATTGATAAAATGGCTACTGTTATGTTATTCATGTGGAGTATGATTGTTTCCTGTTGCTTCTATATTTTTGTTAATTGATGATGGATATTGGAAAGCATGGAAGTTATTCATTTCATTTCATTTCAAGCATTCATGTTGGAAAGAAATTACCCACGGGTGTGGAATAAGATCCCCATATTTAAGATATGGGCAATGAGATCCCTGTGTGAAAAAGGACAGGCGATGGATCCCCGCATTTGATAATGTGGGTATGAGTGAACACCAATGGGTGTTACACTCGGCTATACTGGTACTGAAAGTTTTCTGTTGCAAGTTTGTTTACATGTGAAAGCTTTGGCTCTATGTATTTCTTTTGGATTATTTCGAGTACTGAAGTTTAATGCCTCTCTTTTCTGAAAGAGAGTGTTAAAACCCTTTTTAGTGGTATCTTGTTATATTTAAGTGGGAGGTTGTAATCATATAAATTAATCGATACGGTATGAATTATCAAGTTGGGACATTAGCATGGTGCATAATTAACTTCAACTAACATCGTTGGAAGCGTAGTTGACTAATTTGATATTATCTTGTAATAGTTTCTTGAAGAATTGTAATTAAGAATTTGTCTATACATGTTTGGAACTCATGGAGTTATTAAAGGGTCTGAAACAATAATGAACTGGTTTGACCATTATGATTGTTTAAATTTCTAATTTGTTAGATAAATTAGATTATTTGGTCTTAAGAAATTAATCTGACCGTTTGGGATGGTTAAGTAATGACGTGTTGGATTTTTGCCTTAGTAAATATTAACCTTGAATCTGTCTTCTATTTTAGAAACTTGATGAGCAAGTATAAATGCTAGATTCACCTAACTTTTGCCATGCTAAATTGTGGAAATATGTATGAGGAAATGGATGAAGGCTGATGTATTGACTTGTGAAACCTTGTCTTATAGAGTTTATATTATTGAAGTTTAAAGATATTTCATTCTAAATTTCTGAACATAAGGTAGAATGTTGAATCTATACTCATAACTGTTTTTGTGATGGCAAACAGAGGTAGGATCATGAATGCTTCCATGACTAAAATAATAATCAATTATTGCCGGTAATGGCTAGAATGTGATCAGTGTGTGCTAAATTGGTGCTGAGCATCAGTAAGAGTTAAATAGACAAGATCTAATAAGTGATTTATATTGTGTTTTTGTGAGATTGTCATGTTCTAGTATCATCTTGTTAAAAGAGTTTTGTTTCAATATTGTGGCTTGTGCACTTGGCTTTCCCTAGATCAAGTAGCAACAAACTTATTTAGATAATAGGAACATGATGAAGCAATTTATTGTGTTTCTTTTGGAAAAGTTTATGAAGGGAATAAGAGGATATGATGATTCTTGCTAAGAGTGTATTATTTTGTTGATAGTATGATTGTCAATGTGTGGTTGTGATAATAATGAAATGTTCTATAAATAAAAGAATTTGATAGCTTTTGTGACACTGTTTAAATTAAAGGTTTCAAGATTTGCATTCGCGATTTCTTTGGCTCCATGATTTATGTTGTAACTAGAATCAGTTTGAGCAAGTGTCGTGTTGGAAAACTTTATTGGTTCTTAAGTGGTTCATGTGATTTAGTCTTAAGAGCTTTTCTTGATCGAACTGGCAAAGTGATGTAGTAATCAAACAAAATAACCTTCTTTGTAAAAAGAAAGAGTGAAGTAGAAGTATTTGAGATTTGAGTCAAGTTTTGTAACTTACGGTGTAATATTCCTTTTAACATTAGAGAATTAATTGAAATGAGAAAGGTATTTAACATGATTAAAAATGGGAATTCATATATTTTTTTTAGAGGAGGGATTGTTGGAGATATGCCCTAGAGTCAATCATGGAGGTGATTATACTTTGTTATGTTCATAATTTATTGGATAATATGTTATCTTATTCCTTGAACAATATCGTTAATATTTATTAGCAAGTATGTGACTTGTTTGTGAAACTCTATTTTTTGCGATGATTATTCTAAAGCGATCCCTAGTCAAAAACATATGAGGACACATATGAATAGACTAGCATATGTATTGGTTGATGACCATGTTTCATGGATCGTAGATATAAAGATATCAAACTAATAATATGGACACATGTTAGCGAACATATAGGGTTGGATCGATCCACCATTAGACACTGCGAGAACGTTGTATTCTTATATTTTTCATTAGTTGGTCTCATTTACTATGCGTATGCTCCTTAGACTTGAGGTCATGCACGTACTCGAGATGTATAGTGACTTACTTAGAGGTTGCCAAACGCTACTCCGTAACTAGGTAGTTATAAAGGTAGCTTTCGGGTTTGTCATGACACATGTGACTAAACTTATGTAGGATAGGACTTGCCCCTCCATGCAATGGAAGAGATATCTCTAGGCCTCTCGAGTGATCGGATTCCAGAAATACATGGCGATGCTACTCGTGGTTAAAGAGTTAACCATAGTTGGGGAATTCGAGTCACGTGATCGAGAAAGAGTAGTCGAGCTAACCAACAAGGATGACACTTACTCGCATTGAGTTTGACTGATATCGTGAGGCAAAGGGAAATACATATGAGATTTGTTGAGGTTCGTCCGATGTGATATTTACGTATACTCGAGAGTCAGCATGTCCTGCTGGGGGCCACTACCGATTAGTGGACGAGTAGGAGTACTCAGGCCATGTCCAAGTGTACGTGAACCTATAGGGTCACAAGCTTAAAGGGTTATAACACATTTTGGATGGTGATCTGAATTCTTATGGGCCACGAGTTCCTAATGGGTCTTAAAGTTTGAAACCCATCATGGATGCCTATAAATAGAGGGGTAGTGGCATAGGGTTAAGGGTGATTTTTAGAATTCCCGAAACCCTAGCCACCATACCTCCTTCGCCCAAAACCACGCAGCCGGTGCTAGCACTCCGATGCGTGGTGGTCCTATCCCGTATGTGTGGATACCTTGTAGACATTTCTGCGAGGCTTCAACACTAAGAATGATCCGCAATTTGTGACGGTCACGAGGAGCACTTGGAGGAGACGTGAGACTAGTACGACTACAACCGCACCAATGCGCTACATCAACTCTACTTTTGCTGCGAATCTGCGCATCTAGTGGTAATCCCGTGATCTATTACTAGTAGAGGTTCCTTGGTTGCTCAGTAGATTTTTGAAATTACGCTAGTGTAGCCTACCCGTGTTCCTTCAATGGTATCAGAGCCATCCGTCTAGTTTTGGATTTGGATTAGATGCATACTGTGATATGTGAGTCATAGATGTAATCTATTACTGTTTCTGTTGGTCGTTCTATCTGATATATTGTTTTTGGCGATGGTCGATATGATCGTCCATGCGCGGTGGTCTCAAGATGGGTTCATGATTGTTATTCCATGATCGTTTTTCATGGTCGAATCCTGACTTGCCTCTACCGGTCAGTTTCCACCATCGGGGCAAACAGTGTGATTGATCGAATCAATCTGATTGATCGAATTAGGGTTGCAATCGGGAAGGGTTAATGTGATTAATCCAATGCAATTTGCATAGACAAAACAGTAAATTGGATCCACGTAGTCCAAAAAATTTGGTATATGGACCTTCGTATATGGATAGGGCAAAAATAGTAGATATGGAATCACCAAAAAGGACCTTGGTATATGGATGGGCTATTGCCCTTCAGGTGTGGGTTGCCACCCCTATGGACTAAGATATTAACTTGGTTTTTGGTATTACTAGTTCATACCATCCGTTAGATAGAATGTGATTCTATGCATAACTTGTTTTGGTAGGCTTTTTTGAATAGTATGACCCATAATGTATGAGATGCATGAATGTGTGTAATGTTCATGACCTGCATGTCATGCTTATTGCAGCCCAAGGTTGTCTATATCTGTATAACGACATGCGTGTCGACTTGTGACGCTTCTTCAGTCCTTGTAATTTATTACTAGTGCTATTAGGAGTAATGGCTTAGTGGGAGTACTCAGAGGAATTGGCTACTTGGAGACATAGAGAACAGGAAGCACGGCGATGGAGATCACTATGTTAAAGGGTCATACTATATCACGATGCAATGTGATTGTCTATGAATGCCTTTATATTCATATTCATTTATTTCTATGCTTGTTATTTCGTTGCTCTGAATGCTTTTAACATGATGGAAGTAAAATTCCCTCACATAATATTGAGCTAAATTGATGCCCTCCCAGTTAGCTGCACCATACAAAGTCATGTATTTTAATGGTAGGTCTTGCTAAAGTAGGGTACCATTAACTTTCCTTGACTAGATGGGTTTGTGTCGGACACTTACACGCATAGCATTTGTTAAACTTGACAAGGTCATTATAATGGTTATAGACATTGGGCATAGGGTTGGATGTCGGGGCATAGAGATGCAGCCCAACAACAAGAGTCATATAGAGATATGATTAGCAAAGGGTTGCTTACCAATTTCACTAATCTTCTAGCAGTGATGCCAAAGCTCACTAGTAGATTAACTGATTGTGGGTCTTGAATCAGTAAATGTCATAAGAGGGATATGGAATTTAGTGGGAGTATCTTTATTAAATTGTTTAATAGAAGTTACTTTTCTTGAACATATATCTTAGTTTTTGCATATTTTATGTTGTAGATCATGGCACCAATTGCTGTACCTACCTTCCGTTTTGTTTTACGTTCGATACTTGATAAAGAAAAATTGAATGAAGCAAATTTTGCGGATTGGTCCTGCAACCTAAGAATTGTTCTTAGGCAAGATAAAAAGGAACATGTTCTAGAGAAACCAATTCCAGAAGTGACTGCTGAAAATACTACTACTACTCTTAAAATGCCTATAAAAAGGCATATGATGAGTCCCTTGATGTTAGCTATCTCATGCTTGCTGCCATGAACTCAGACATTCAGAAGCAGTTTGAGAATACAGAGGCCTATATGATCGTGGCGCTCAAAAGCATGTTGGAGACACAAGCAAGAACTGAGAGATATGAGAGCAAATAATTTGTTTGGGTGTAAGCTAGCTGAGGGTAGTCTAGTGAGCCCTCGTGTGATCAAGATGGTTGGTACACACAGAGCTTGGAAAAACTTGGTTTTCCCCTTAGCCAAGAGTTGGCTACTGACTTGATTATTGCGTCGCTTCCTGCAAGCTATGGGCCATTCATTCTGAACTTCCATATGAATAGCTTAGACAAGAATCACACCGAGCTGCATATGATGCTCAAGACTGCAGAGGACATCATTAAGAAAAGCAACAGTCATGTGATGATGGTGCAAAAGAGTACAACCTTCAAGAAGAAGGCTAAGACTTGTGTCAAAGGAAAGGGTAAGGCTAAAGCTTTGGATGAGATCCATACTAACAAGCCTAAGCCCAAGACTAAATTCGACCTAACTCTAGAGAATGAATGCTTTTACTGCAAAGAGCGAGGCCATTGGAATAGAACTGCAAGAAATACTTAGCTGATCTGAAAAAGAATGGTGGGACTAAGCCTTCCACTTCAAGTATTAATGTTATAGATGTTTTTCTTGCTGATTCTTCTGTTAACTCTTGAGTATTTGATATCGGATCGGTTGCTCATATTTGCAATTCAATACAGAGTCTAACAAGGAGTAGGAGCGTTGCAAGAGGCAAGATGGATCTTTGCATTGGGAATAAAGCAAGAGTTGATGCATTAGCCGTCGGGACCGTGCCATTACATTTGCCTTCAGGATTTATAATGGAATTAAATAATTGTTATTGTATTCCAACCATATGTAGAAACATTATCTTTGCCTCATCTTTATTGGCAGAGGGTTATAAGTTCATTATTGAGGACAATGGTTGTTTTATATTTTTGAATAAAATGTTTTATGGCTATGCTCCTATCATGAATGGGTTGTTTATTTTAAATCTTGATGATGCACCTATCTATAATATTAATGCGAAGAGGCTTCAGCCTAATGATATGAATTCCACTTTTATTTGGTATTGTCATTTGGTCACATAAGTGAGAAACGTATGAAGAAGCTCCATCATGATGGACTTCTAAACTCATTTGATTTGGAATTAGTTGAAACGTGTGAATCTTGTCTACTTAGAAAGATGACCAAGGCGCCTTTCACTGGATGAACTGAGAGGGCGTCTGACTGGTTGGCACTCGTACATACAGATGTGTGTAGGCCCATGAGCACGACAGGTAGAGGTGGTTCTTAGTACTTCATTACATTCACCGATGACTTTAGTAGATATGGATATATCTACTTAATGAGGCATAACTCGGAATCCTTTGAAAAGTTCATGTAATACTCTGAAATGTTCTAAGGGAAGATTTCACGAGCCCTCCCCCTTGCGCCTCCTCCCCCTCCTACAACCACCACCCCCTCCTCTCATCTTCTCTTCCCCATGCCCCTCTCCTCCCTAGTGGTGCCTCCCTCTTCTCCTGGTGGCACCTCCCCTCCTCCCTATGATTTCCATTGATGTCGACCAAGAGAAAGTAGGAGATCTCTTTGGTTGCGGCTGGCCAAGGAGAAAAGTGAAGGATAGGGAGAAGAACGGGGAGAGGAGAACCTCGCCGGGTTTTCAGCGGGGTCATTCGCATCTTCAAGGGTGGATCTCAACTCCTTGTTGTTTTGTTTAATTATTTTCTTTGCAATTGTTGTCGATTAGCTTATTAGTGATCCTGCTGTAATCGATTCCTGAATCTGTAGTCTTGTTGTTCATCGGTTTTGTATTAGATCAGTGCGAAATTAGGGTTTTAGGCCTCCTAAAGAATTCGCAATGTTGCTATCCAGAAACTCCGTCAAGTTATAGAAGTCGTAGTAACTGGCAGATTAGAACTTGTTAATGACCGAATCAGAATTGCCTACCAACATGACTTTTGTAGGAAATTCTCTTAGATTTCCATATTGTTAAAGAATACAATTTTTGGATCATCCAAGTGGAATTTATAGTTTTTTAGTGCGGCTGTCCAATTTGTCTGTCAGTTCCAGATAGTGCTTCTCATCTGATTGTTAGAATTAGTTAAAGGCAGAATTAGGAGATCTACATAAGTTTAGTTGGTGAGATCTCATAATTCTGCTGTAACACCCCAGCTCAGCATTGAGCCTGGAATGCTACTAAAATTAAATTAAACTAAACTAAACTAAGACCAATTACAAATTTTCGGCAAAACCTCCTTTGTATAGTCAGCTATACTGTGGTTCCAACAATTAATCATGGCATTTATCAATATCTTCATAATCAGGTTCATTCAAGCATGCAGGATAATCTCATAAACATAACCAAAATTTGCTATTCTCATTATTACAGTTAATCTGAAACTCAAACCACCACAAGTAATTCTTAAGATTGAGTGGTAGTGTGTGCATCCAAACATCTACTCCCTCCCATGCATGCGGGTCTTGCCAGTTGTACCTAAAACACATCAAAGCAAGAGTGAGCCCAAAGACTCAGCAAGTACCAACAAGGCTAAGCAAATTATCATTCATAGCATCAACAATCCAAGATAAACAATGCACCAAAGTATAGCCTTCATGCTCATGTGAATGCAACCAATGCAATGCACCTTTTCAACTTTATCTCTTTTCGCATTTTACCGGTAATGCGGGGTATACAACCGTCATTGTATACTCCTTGCTCGTGCCCCACCGCACAGGGACCAAGAGCCTATACACCACATGTATAGGGACCTTTGCCCATCATCTTAATGATGGGGACCTCTTTGCTCATAGCCCACATTCCACGAATGTGGGGACCTCAAGCCCGTCATCTACATGACGGGACCTCGAACATGCATAGTCACCACGTGACCAATCCTCCAATATGATTGCATGATGCACATGAACAAAACTTTAAACCATCATACATATGGATTCACAACAACGACGTGCATGAATAAACTTATTCATACTTCTAGCATTCCTCATCATTGACATTCTTAGCATTCTAGTATCCATGAATAGCACATATATTCATAATACTAGCAAACATGAACAATCCTTCATGAATAATAATTAATCATATCTCAAATATTTACCATCCTTAATCATACATGTCACACTATCAACCTTGCATGGTTAGTACACATCAAAGTACTAGCACCTTCTATCAAACATTCATACATATTCTCTCAATCAGAGTACTTAAATTCACCAGGATAAAATTGGAACTCATCACAATAACATCAACTTTAACCATAACTAGCATTAATCAAGATAAATGGAAACTCATCACATTAACATTCATGCATGGCTATTACGAGCAAAACACAAACACTCTCAGCATACAAGCATAAATATGCTATAACCCGAATACTTGCCTCAACCGTGCGAGAACGGTGGACGCGAAGAGAGCGCTGCCCCTGGGATCACGCTCCCACCTGAACATAAAGATAACCCCAATCTAAGACCAACATACTGGATCAAAAGCATAAATAACAACACAAAAGAACTCGCTAATCTCCCAAGCGTTTTCTAATCTTCCAATTTCTAGTGATCGCTTTGGTGATCACTGCGGACAGTCAACTTCTAAAATACATAACTTTCTGCTCAGGAGTCCAAATGAGGTGTTCTCAGACTTTCTGGAAAGGTAATTAAATTACCCAAATAAACTTAGTTGGGGAGCCCTTTTGATTATGCCATCTACTGCCCCTACCAAGCCAAACTACAGAAGAACAATTTTCACGTCGGCTTCTCTGGACAGTACACTAAAACCATCATAACTTTTGCTGCGAAAGTCCAAATCTTGCGTTCTTTATCTCTCTGAAAAGGTATGGAAATTACCTACAATTTTTGTTATATTGAGATCCTCTGATTTCGTCTTTAACTAATAGAGTAACTCAGTTTTCTACAGACTGTCAGGATGTTGACAGATTAACGAGACAGCGGCACTAAACAATTCATAACTTTCTAACCGTTAATCGGATTTTGGCGTTCTTGGCGGCCACTGAAAGCTAAGAACATTATCTACATAACACTAGCAGACCAAAACTCCTAATTCGGCCTCTAAACACACGAAACTGACCGCACAATAATCTGGACAAAACGCGATCTATTAAACCGACGCAAATCAATCTACCAAACGACATCAACCGCAACTATTACGCATCAAACAACGAAGAACACGTGACGTTACCTTTGTAGAATCGCAGCAAGATGATGAACTCTCCCCACGAAGTTGATCTCCTCTCCTTTCTTCACTTGATCGGCAGCAGGGAGCACCGACGGCGAGGAAGGGAGGCACCAATGGAGGGGGGCACCACCATGGAGGAGAGGTGCGCTACAGTAACCGTGCTACAGTGCGGCGGCACTGTAGCTACAGTGCATCTAGGGTTTTTCCCCTTCCTTTTATTGGTGGCCGACCCCTCATGGGCCTCCTGGGTCAAGGCCCAAGGCCCAAGTTGTCGAAAAACTGCAGAAACCCCCTTTTTTATGTCTAATTTCTCTTTTGAGCGCTTTCTTTCATAGAATAAATTGGAGTATTACATTAAAACCCCTCTTTCTCCTGTTCAATCGCTTTGCTAAAAGAAATATTGCCCCAATTTTAATTATTCTCTCCCGATTTAATTATTCTCTCCCAATTTAATTTTTGGGGTATTACATTCTACCCTCCTTAAACAGAATTCGACCCCGAATTCTATCTGTCATCTACTAGCAAAACAACAACAACCCCAACTGAAAATCAAGGACTCTCATCGCAACCAAATGTTACCAACTCGGTACTAAAAGAGTCAAATTCAGAATCGAAGATTTATCACGAAAACCAAATGAGAGATCACTCGAATGCCCAAATCAAATATTTCTTTTATTCTTTCTGTACAGATAAGAACCACACATGCCAACATAAAATCAAGCCCCATATGCGAAAGACATCCATCATAAACTCATAGTTCAAACAAGAATCAAGAGAGCGTTTCAGTACTCAAGGAAATAATCTTTTCTCAATTTCTCCTTTAGAAATTAAAATTTCTCACAACTTTTTGGAATACCGATTCATCGCACAAGACACTAACCTGTTACTCTTAACTTGACGATCTCAATGCCAAACCCAAATCAAAACACCTTGGCAACACCTTTGAAAAGGGACTCTGATGATCTCACAAAACATTCTCTAACCGATTTCCTTTACTGACAGAATTACTTTGATAGATAACTTCTGATGCATCCCAAAATGGATCTTCACACGTAATCACGTTACCTCAATCCTCAAGAATGGACAACTCGGAATTCACATCACATATTCTCATGTATTTCATAAAAAATATTTCTATCAATGACCATCCCACTGTTCGAAATCCACCCTTATACTACTTTTTCACATTATCAATGGGCGTTCAAAGTTCTAGCATAACAATGCAAAGCCCAAATTTAACCTCCAAGACTCTTGCAACGAAATTCTCATATAAAGTATAGGAAATCCTCGATTAAATCCTAAAATCCACAATTCCAACATACTCACTCATTAAAATCATCATGAAAATATTTTCTTGACCAGTTAACCATTACAAGGATTATAACTCTCTGAAGGTTACTCATTTAGAGCCAAATCACTCTTGACATTACTCAACATTTTCCATTATCCCATTAATTGACATGACGATTCGATTACTTTATAATCTCACTCTCATTAAACCACGTCATCAAGTTTAACTCTCATAGCCTTGCAATACTACCAAATTGCAATACTCTATAAAATTGATCAATATTTATATACTTTCAGTAATTCTAATGTTCCGCCCGAAGTGAACCGGAAGATCTTGGATCACACTCACTATAGGTTCTACTAGCTGTAACAATGCAATCAGTTTAACCTCATAAGACAAACTTCCATTGAGTTAGACTTCTCTCAAAGAACTATATTACGAAATTATTTCATCCTCCAGCGCTCATCGAATAACTCACAACCTACAGTTTCACCACTACAATTATTCAACACCTCAAAAGACTCAGGTGAAACGAATAGGTTGATTCTTCCTCAAAAGAAAGAGCGAATGGAATCAATTTTTCAACAACTTGGAAAACATGTGTAATATCCAGAAAATGCTTTTGTCAGTTGTTGTGGAGAGTGGTGGTGGTATTCATGAAAAAGACCATTAGTATTTTGCTAAACCAGGTTTTTGAGGGGGGAAAACGAAATTTCCCGGCAACTTGGGCCTGGGCCAAGGCCCAATAGGGTGGCCGGCCAAGGGGGGAGCCTTCCCTCCCCCAAACCCTAGCTGAAATTTCTCCTCCCCTCCTCTCCTCCTTGCAGCCGCCCCTTGCCCTCCCCTCTCCTCTCCTTCTTGCGTTTCCTCTCCTCCATGGCAGCACCTCTCCACCTCCCTTGCACCTCTCCCTCTTCCCCATTGCTGCTGTCCAAGTGGAGGAAGAAGAGCCCCTTTGGTTGGCCGGCCAAGTAGGGAAAAGAAGAAGAGGGAGAGGAAGGGTCCGCAACCGGGAAATCGTGATGATCTTCATCCTCGCTGCGTGCCTTCATCGTTTCGGCAAGGGTAACCCGTGATTCTTTGTTTTGGGGTCGTTTTCTAGTTGTATGTTTTCGGTTTTCAGTTCGTCGGGTTTCTGCAGTAGCGAAGATCGTTGTTTTTTATTAGGTTATGGTCAGATTTGGGTCTGGGTGTCTCCTAGAAAGTTGTAGATATCGTAGTTACCTTTCATTGCCGACAAGAATCAAGTCGTTTGGACTTCGGTAGCCAAAGCTATGATTTTTCTAGTGTTAGTAGGTTTCTGGTGGGTGACTGATTGGACAGAGGCTGATTAACCTGACCTAAACTCATTGTTAGAGGAGTTTCCAGAGGGTCTCACCATAACGAAAAATGAGGCTAAACCTCTTAGCTTTCAGGAAAGCTAAAGATCACTAAATTCGGACGAACGTAGAGAAAGTTATGATAGTTTCTTTGTCGCTGTCCAGAAACCCGACGGGAAATATTTGCTCTGATTAAATGGATTGGTAGGGTTAGAAGATGACCGAATCAGAGGGTCACCCCAACTAGGTTTATTTAGGCAATTCATTTACCTTTCCAGAAAGTCCAAGATCATCCTATTTGGACTCCTGAGCAGAAAGTTATGAATTTTTGAATTCTGCTGTCTGCAGTGAGCGATCGCTAGAAAATTAGAAAAGTTAGAAATGATAAGAAGTAAGCGATTTCGATTGTGATGTTATGTATGATTTTGGTCCAGTATGCTAGTCTTAGTTTGGGGTTATATTCTTGTCCAGGTGGCAGCGAGATCCCAAGGGAAACACCCACTTCGCGTCCGCCGTTTTCGCACGGTTGAGGCAAGTATTCGGGTTAAATGAAATTTCTGTTGTATGTCATGATTGAGTTGTGAATTGTTATTGTTGTCATGTGGAAGTAATGTTGAGATGTCCCTAGAGATGATGATGATTGCATATTATGACTGCAGTTATTTCATAATGCTACTGTTTACATGATTAAAGTTTATGTTGAATTCTATTGAATGAGAAGGTATAGATGTTATATTCATGCATATTTTGAGCATATTGAAACTTGGTCATGAGGTGACCAAGTGATTGAGTTGAGGTCCCCGTGTGCAATGACAGCTTGAGGTCCCCACATTTTTGAAGTGTGGGCAATATGTACAGAGGTCCCCGACATTTTGATGACGGGCAAAGGTCCCTATACAAGTTGATGTATAGGCTCTTGGTCCCTGTGCCAGAGGGCACAGGCATGGGTATCCATTGACGGATGAATACCCCGCATTACCGGTAAAATGCGTAAAGAGATAAAGAACAAATAGTGCATAGCATTGTCGTTGCATTTTCTTTGTTATTTGTAATGCCATGAATGATGTTGACCAAAGTTGTTTATACTTGTGTTGTCTTTATGATCATGTAACCTTGTTGATACTTGTTGAGTCCTATGGCTCACCCTTGCTTTGTTTTGATTTAGGTACTTCTGGTAAAGACGACATGCATGGGCGGGAGTAGATGATTGGAAAGCACGCACTACCTCACAAGATTAATACAATTGTTACTTTAGCTTCACATAAGAATAAATAGATTTCTGAGAGACACCCATGGTGGTTTTATAATTCTGATTGATGGAATAAACATGGTTGTGTGAATGGTGTTATTTGATTACATTCATATGATTACCTCTTATGCATGGATGAATTGGATTTCAAAATTATTGATAAATGTTATGTTTACTTGTTAGAAACTTACTTTTATTGACTATACAAAGGAGACTCTGTCGAAAATTTGTAAACTCGTTCTAGTTGTAATTAGTTTTGGTAGCATTCCAGGCTCGTTCTGAGTTGGGGTGTTACAGTTGGTATCAGAGCGGGCTTTAGATCCGTGGTGAACAGGTTAACAACTTAAGTAACTTAATTTGTTAAAATTTGCTAATGGCTAATCAACTTAAAAAAAAATTGACACACTGATGCACAGTAGGTGGGTTGGGTTTTTCCATTGCATATACGCTTCTGTTATGTTGTATTGTTGATCCCTGTTATGATATGAACTTATATCTATAATATTAAGACTATTGTTATTATGTGCGGGGATAACCCATGTTGAGAGATTGGGTTCGTGGTCGTGACCCTAGGCTTTACCAAAGCTACAGACCGATTGTAGTAAGATAAAAGTGAATATCTTTGGGGAGGTTGTGTTTTTTTTTTCCTAATTTTGATTTGGTCTACGTTGGATCAAGAGTACTTGATGAGTTTCTTTTGGATTAGTAGATCCCTCCGGTTGATGCGTTTTCATTGATTTAATTTGATCCTTTAAATCAAGCCTTGTTTTTCCAACTGTTGAGCTTCTTGCAGTTGATGAACCTTATTTGGTTAGTGGTTAGAGTGCAGTTGATGGGTTTCAATTGGTTTATAGTTGTTTTATAGGGCAAATATTGTTCTTTCTAACGCTTGAGCTAGTCTTGCTATTTGTGAATGTTGTTATTGGCAATATTGTTCCTTGTCATGAGAGTTCTACTTTCTTGTTGGCAAACTTGACTCGTTTATTCGCTTGGTGTTTTTGATAATGGAAAGTATCATTTACAAATTTCATCAAGTGCGTTTCGACTTTACGCACTTCTTTTGGAGTGGTTGGAATATTGAAATTTGGTGCATCATCTTTGAGGAAGAAAGTATCAAAACAAATGTTGAAATGTTTTGTTGTGTTATGCGAGAGATTTTAAGCATAAGGATAAATGGATAATGTATGAGTTATCAAATTGGATCTGTAGTTTGGTGCGAATCGATTTAACCAAAAATCTTTGGAAGTGAAGTTGATAGATTTGACTTGTCATGGAGTAGTTATCGATGAACTTGTTAAAGGGCACGACCATACATATTAGGAATCCAAGACTTATTAAGAGGTGTGCTATATTGATGTTTTGGTCTAATCATTAAGAAGGTGGAACTCGATAGATTTATTGGATAAATTCAGAGTAAAGTATCTCAATGGATTTGGCTACCCATTAGCGATGAGTATGATAAGGATGTAATGGAACGATGATTTATAGGATATTAATCCAATTATTTTCATAAGCTGACTACTGGATGATTATACTTAATTGCTAGACTGAAACATGTATATCGGATTAGAAGGACGCTGAGGTAGTACCCTAGGAAAACCGGTGATTAAAGGAGATGATGTTATTAAATCCTTGATTAAACTCTAATCATAAAGTGGAATGTGGAGTCTAAGTTGATAAATGGATATGTGACTATGATGGTAAATGGCATTAGGACCCCATGTGCATACGTGATGGATACAATTGTTACTTGTTAAGGATAGTTAGAACGGACGTGATTAACACCAGTGGTTGAGTGGATGATTGAATAAGTGGCTTGGTTAGTGTGCCTAGCGAAATTAATTAGTTGATAATATGTTTTAGTTAAAAGACTTCAACCTTTTGGCTTGTGTTTCTTTTGGAGAGGTCTATGATGGGATAAGTGGTTATGATGAGACTCGCTAAGAGTGTATTGGTTATGGTTAGTGTGATGGTTAGTAAGGGATTATGATGATAACATTGAATGTTTTGTATAAAGGAATTTGATCGCACGCCCAATAACGATTAAATGAATATGTTTCTAGTCCGCGTTTGTGATCTTTCAGACCGCACTTTGATGTGGTATCTGATTTTGCTAAGAGCAAAGCGACGTGTGGAGAAGTTTTACTAATTCCTAACTGGTTTATGTGTTGTCGGAGTTGGCGTGGTGATGTCAGAACTAATGAAAGTCGTTTCCTTTGTTAAAAGTAAGAGTGAAGTAGAAGTATTGGAGGTTTTGTAACTTGCGGTTTATCGATATTTACCTAAACTTTCTGTTTAGCCAACAAAGTTTTCCGAATTCCAAAAGCAATGTTTTATTCTCATTTGAGGTTTGATACTCTCTGTTTGTGGGACGGGTGCTCCCATCTATAATTCTATCTTTATTTCCCGAGGTCATTGCTATTTGATTAATTCTCTGGTTCTGGTAACTCACTGTAAGTGGTAACGTTTTTCGATGTATTAGTATGTGTCTTTATTTGCCTCTTCGTCTAAGGAAGGGTTAACCAAATTGAGTCGTGTTGCAAAGTCCCTTCGGTTGTGATTTGGCAACTAGTTAGTTGCGGTCTAGTTTTTAATTTTGGTGAACATTTAGGTGTCGGGTTGTTGGACAGCAATGTGTAATGATCGATTTATTAGAATAGCCCTTGGAGAGGAATTGATGTAAATAGAATGTTGTCTTTTGAGTTGTCGATTACGATATCACGACTAGTAGAACCTATAATATGTGTAGAAGTGGCTCAAGGTCATGGGATCATTTTGATAGAACAATAGAATTAGAAATGTCCGAAGTCGTGATCAATTTAGTTCAAGATCGCAATTGAGTACTTGTTAAGATTGTGTAGAGAAAATCTTAATGATGTAGTTTCATGACAATAGTAGTGTGGAGAAAATTTAGTCGGTGCGTGAATTAATGGGATAGTAGGAATTATTGAGTTATCATAAGTATGACTCGCCGCAGATGAGTAACCCCATAGGAGTTCGATTATCTCGAAGGATGACTTGGTCAAGAATATTTTATTTATAGACGTTAATGATTGAGTATGTGTGAATCTTGGTCAATTAGTTGGTGTATTGCGAAGAGGATTGGATTGGGTGGATTAGAGAAGGTCTAAGATTGGTGAAATAAATCGCCTTGAGGCGATTACGTGATTAGTGAAGAATGTTGATATTAAAGATTGAGGTTATTAAGAGTTGTGTGTGAAATTTTGGTAAACAAATGTGAGGATTTCCTATCAACTAAACCAGAAATTCATGGTATGAGATTTAGAGATTAAATTTCGGGCTTTGTAGGTTATGATAGGACCTTGAGACCCAATGTTATGTGTAGAGGTGGATGAACAAAAGCGAATTTTGGAGTAATGTGTTGATCTTTGATAGAGTACTTTGGGTAAAATAAATGAGCATGAGTGTGGTGAATTTCAAGTTGTTTATCCCTAAAAGGTTGAGGTGATGTGATTGCGTGTGCGATCTATTTTGAGATATTTTGGAAGTCATCTCACAAATTAATCCCGTCGGTAGAGGAGTTGTTGAGATAAAGTTTTGGAAGAGTCGATGGAGCCTCTATTCAAAGGTGTGGAAGATGTATTTTGGCTTGAGCATAGCGTCACGATTGCCAAGTTAAGAGAGATGAGTTAGTGTGTTATGCGATGAATTGAAAGCCCAAAGTTGAGGTAAATTTTAGTCCTAGAAGAGAAACTGATAAATTGATGCTTCCTCAAGAAGTGAATCATTTTCCTGATTCTTGTTTCAGCTTTGTATGTTGACCAATGTCTTTCGTAAGTTGAGTTTGACTTAATGTTGGCATGTGTGGTTCTTATCGGTTCAGAAGAATAAAGGAAATTTTTGATTTGGGCATTTAAGTGATTTCTCCTTTGGATTTTGTGACGTTTATTCGCAAACCGCCACTTGATAGATGTAATGGTTTCGTGATGAAATTTCTTTGGGATTTGACTCAGTAGTACTGAAATGGTAACGCATAGATGCGTTGTGAATCTTTCATTTTCAGGTGGGTTTTGTCGGTAAAAGAGTTTGCTTAAAGAGAGTTCTGTTGTGTGTCTCGGTTAAAGAGGGTGATCCGGTTCGTGAAGAGTTCAATTGAGAGGTGGAATAAGAGTTCCGTGATCTATGCGCTTGTGGCGTGGTCCGGTACCATTGGGAGGTTAGCCCAAGGTACGTTGGGTTGTTTTCGCTAGTTGGCGATCGCTAGGACCGTCTTGGGTCCATACATGGAGTACGCGACGCTTGGGTTGTTCTCGTGCTTTGAGTGAGTGTTTGAGTCATTCAAAGTTTGAGTTTTTATTAAAGACGTTGACCATCGAATAGGATCTTACCCGAGTCTCTTTCGCCGAGTGTACCGGAATTGTGGGGTTGAGTATTCGAACAGACGTTGTTTCGCATCATTGGTTGTGGTCCTCATCCGAGAGATAGGCCACTTGGGAGTTGGAGACTCGCGTGAGCGAGCTTTAACAAGAGTTGCTCACATTGGTATCATTGTTAATTTCGATGCAGCTTTCTTTCAGATAGATCGGGCGTTTAGAATTGGGTCGAATTGCTTTAAGGGGGTAGAATGTAATATCCAAAAAATGCTTTTGTCGCTTGTTGTGAGAGTGGTGGTGGTATTCATGAAAAGACCATTAGTATTTTGCTAAACCAGGTTTTTGAGGGGGAAACGAAATTTCCGGCAACTTGGGCTCGGGCCAAGGCCCAATAGGGTGGCCGCCAGGGGGAGCCTTCCTCCCAAACCCTAGCTGAAATTTCTCCTCCTCCTCTCCTCCTTGCAGCCGCCCTTGCCCTCCCCTCTCTCTCCTTCTTGCGTTTCCTCTCCTCCATGGCAGCACCTCTCCACCTCCTTGCACCTCTCCCTCTTCCCCATTGCTGCTGTCCAAGTGGAGGAAGAAGAGCCCCTTTGGTTGGCCGGCCAAGTAGGGAAAAGAAGAAGAGGGAGAGGAAGGGTCCGCAACCGGGAAATCGTGATGATCTTCATCCTCGCTGCGTGCCTTCATCGTTTCGGCAAGGGTAACCCGTGATTCTTTGTTTTGGGGTCGTTTTCTAGTTGTATGTTTTCGGTTTTCAGTTCGTCGGGTTTCTGCAGTAGCGAAGATCGTTGTTTTTTATTAGGTTATGGTCAGATTTGGGTCTGAGTGTCTCCTAGAAAGTTGTAGATATCGTAGTTACCTTTCATTGCCGACAAGAATCAAGTCGTTTGGACTTCGGTAGCCAAGGCTATGATTTTTCTAGTGTTAGTAGGTTTCTGGTGGGTGACTGATTGGACAGAGGCTGATTAACCTGACCTAAACTCATTGTTAGAGGAGTTTCCAGAGGGTCTCACCATAACGAAAATGAGGCTAAACCTCTTAGCTTTCAGGAAAGCTAAAGATCACTAAATTCGGACGAACGTAGAAAGTTATGATAGTTTCTTTGTCGCTGTCCAGAAACCCGACGGGAAATATTTGCTCTGATTAAATGGATTGGTAGGGTTAGAAGATGACCGAATCAGAGGGTCACCCCAACTAGGTTTATTTAGGCAATTCATTTACCTTTCCAGAAAGTCCAAGATCATCCTATTTGGACTCCTGAGCAGAAAGTTATGAATTTTTGAATTCTGCTGTCTGCAGTGAGCGATCGCTAGAAAATTAGAAAAGTTAGAAATGATAAGAAGTAAGCGATTTCGATTGTGATGTTATGTATGATTTTGGTCCAGTATGCTAGTCTTAGTTTGGGGTTATATTCTTGTCCAGGTGGCAGCGAGATCCCAAGGGAAACACCCACTTCAAGTCCGCCGTTTTACGGTTGAGGCAAGTATTCGGGTTAAATGAAATTTCATTGTATGTCATGATTGAGTTGTGAATTGTTATTGTTGTCATGTGGAAGTAATGTTGAGATGTCCCTAGAGATGATGATGATTGCATATTATGACTGCGCAGTTATTTCATAATGCTACTGTTTACATGATTAAAGTTTATGTTGAATTCTATTGAATGAGAAGGTATAGATGTTATATTCATGCATATTTTGAGCATATTGAAACTTGGTCATGAGGTGACCAAGTGATTGAGTTGAGGTCCCTGTCAGGCAATGACAGGCTTGAGGTCCCCACATTTTTGAAGTGTGGGCAATATGTACAGAGGTCCCCGACATTTTGATGACGGGCAAAGGTCCCTATACAAGTTGATGTATAGGCTCTTGGTCCCTGTGCAGAGGGCCACAGGCATGGGTATCCATTGACGGATGAATACCCCGCATTACCGGTAAAATGCGTAAAGAGATAAAGAACAAATAGTGCATAGCATTGTCGTTGCATTTTCTTTGTTATTTGTAATGCCATGAATGATGTTGACCAAAGTTGTTTATACTGTGTTGTCTTTATGATCATGTAACCTTGTTGATACTTGCTGAGTCCTATGGCTCACCCTTGCTTTGTTTTGATTTAGGTACTTCTGGTAAAGACGACATGCATGGGCGGGAGTAGATGATTGGAAAGCACGCACTACCTCACAAGATTAATACAATTGTTACTTTAGCTTCACATAAGAATAAATAGATTTCTGAGAGACACCCATGGTGGTTTTATAATTCTGATTGATGGAATAAACATGGTTGTGTGAATGGTGTTATTTGATTACATTCATATGATTACCTCTTATGCATGGATGAATTGGATTTCAAAATTATTGATAAATGTTATGTTTACTTGTTAGAAACTTACTTTTATTGACTATACAAAGGAGACTCTGTCGAAAATTTGTAAACTCGTTCTAGTTGTAATTAGTTTTGGTAGCATTCCAGGCTCGTTCTGAGTTGGGGTGTTACAACATGTGCCACTGCAGCGAACACAAGACCAAGGAAACTATCACTTAGGCCAAATACTCGAAAAACATAAGGGAAAGTCAACAGTCGAGGGCTCAAGCCCTACTGAAAGCGAATACCAAACCACAAATGAGAAGAAGGTAATGCCCTTTGAAAATTGATAAACTCTTATGGAACAACTGCATAAGGTTTAAGCAGTCTCAAATAAACTGCAAGATGCGAAACGAGACTTAAAGCTCAATTACTTATACTTGACTCATTCCTTTAACAAGGAAGGTTATTTTCTGTGATTACTACATCACTTTGTCAGCTTAAACAAGATAAGCTCTTAAGACCAAATCGTAGGAACAACTTAAGAACTAATAAAATCTTTCAACATGTCACTTTGCTCAAAGCAACTCAATCACCACATAACTCAATCGATCCAATTAATCACCTTCACCAAAACTCGAAACACTTCTACAAAATCCAAGTTACGAAAGACGATCAAATTTCTTTATTTCTAAAAGAATCATCACCACACACAAGTCACAATCTCTTGCAGATAATCTTACTAACATCAAGAATAATATACTATGAACATGAATATTTATTATCAACTATTCCATTAGAAAGCCCCCAAAGTTTCACCAATTTGTTCCATACTGCCTTTTCATCCCATCTTCAAAATGAGAGTATACCAAAATCATACAACATCACTACATCAACTTCTTAAGTTTAGAAGGGTCTACTACCCAACCAAAAGCTCCTACCAAAACCCTTTCATCAAGGACACAATTTCATCGAATTATTTCACAATCATGTGAGCATAAGCCACCTATTATATCATATCGCTTCAACTTTTAGCGATGCTCATTATCAAACTTCAACACACAACAGCTTATACGACAACCCTTGTTGTTATCAATCAAGCCGTTATGAAATCTAGTTGCTACCTACTTTTCTTCCCAAATCACATGGATATTAACAAGCACATATTCAACTGTTCCTCCTCACATTGGATTTCGGCAAAAAAAAATACACTAAAACTTCAAAAATCGAAATCTTCTATCGATCAAGAGTCTCAACAACACTACAACCAAATTCATCGTGTCATCCTACATAGAAGAACTACATAGAACTCCTCCCATAATTTCTAGATACACCGATATTCAATCCATTCAACCGGTTGTACACAATTCTAATAACTAATCATACTAGGGAATATGTAAATCTGGTATTCCCTCTAATTTTCCTTTCCACACAATTAAATCAATCCATGGGAACCAAAGAACCCAACAAGTTTAACAACCTAAACAGTTTTAATGACCGCACTAGTTCATCAAGGTTCCATACTTCTTGATATCTCTCAATCACTACTCATATATACCGCTCATCAAGAACTAGAAAAAGACAACATCATCCTAATCAATTTCACTTCCAAGGTTACTAATTAATATTAATTATTCACTATACCAATGACTCAACTTGATACCCATACCATATCAAGTTATTTGATTACAATCTCGATTAACCATAACAAGGCATCGAAAAGGATTTTAGCAATTTCCAACGAAAAGAGATGCATTAAACTTCATCACTCGAATAATCCAAAAGAAATACATAGAGCCAAAGTTTTCTCATGTTAACAAACTTGCAAATGAAACTCTCATTACCCAAACTTTCAAACGAATACATGAGTCATTCTTTTCCAATGAGAAAGAAGAAACAACCATGGAATTATCAAGAATGCCAATTGAGGACGATCACAAGTAGTAAAGACAACTCAACAAATAAAAACAATACTTGTTTCAGAGAACCATTAGAGACCATTGAAACACAACCATTACCATGAACCACGAACCCAAGAGAAAATCATCATCCACCACAAAACAAGAATTTGCCAAGATTTGAGGTCAAGAAGGAAAACAACTTTCTAAAACAACTCACGCTCAACTCCCGCAACTATGGTATTCTGGTAACTACTCTATTCGTCTACCACGAACGGTGGTAAAACCAGACAAAGTCCAAGGCCACAACCACGGCCTCCACTTCTTAACAACCATTACCGACACGCATAAACAATATAATCAAATATGATTATACATGATCATCTCATGGCAATCATAGAATAGATTCATAGATATAGAATATCATAGAATATCATTTCATAGATTATCAACAAGAAAGATAGCATAGAGGCAATTCAACAATTGCTCAACAAATGAAACATAACAACAGATAATGCGGAAGCAATGTAATTCTAACCCCACCTCATCGTGCACAAGTGTGTCAATTTAATATTTTTCTATTAACCACGGACCTAAAGCCCGCTCGATACCAATCAGAACACCCTCACCAAAGATTGAGCCCGAATGCTACTAAAATTAAATTAAACTAAACTAAACTAAGACCAATTACAAATTTTCGCAAAACCTCCTTTGTATAGTCACTATACCGTGGTTCCAACAATTAATCATGGCATTTATCAATATCTTCATAATCGAGTTCATTCAAGCATGCAGATAATCTCATAAACATAACCAAAATTTGTTATTCTCATTATTACGCTTAATCCAAACTCAAACCACCACAAGTAATTCTTAAGATTGAGTGGTAGTGTGTGCATCCAAACATCTACTCCTCCCATGCATGCGGGTCTTGCAGTTGTACCTAAAACACATCAAAGCAAGAGTGAGCCCAAAGACTCAGCAAGTACCAACAAGGCTAAGCAAATTATCATTCATAGCATCAACAATCCAAGATAAACAATGCACCAAAGTATAGCCTTCATGCTCATGTGAATGCAACCAATGCAATGCACCTTTTCAACTTTATCTCTTTTCGCATTTTACCGGTAATGCGGGGTATACAACCGTCGCTGTATACCCTTGCCTGTGCCCACTGGCACAGGGACCAAGAGCCTATACACCACATGTATAGGGACCTTTGCCCATCATCTTAATGATGGGGACCTCTTTGCTCATAGCCCACATTCCACGAATGTGGGGACCTCAAGCCCGTCATCTACATGACGGGGACCTCGAACATGCATAGTCACCACGTGACCAATCCTCCAATATGATTGCATGATGCACATGAACAAAACTTTAAACCATCATACATATGGATTCACAACAACGACGTGCATGAATAAACTTATTCATACTTCTAGCATTCCTCATCATTGACATTCTTAGCATTCTAGTATCCATGAATAGCACATATATTCATAATACTAGCAAACATGAACAATCCTTCATGAATAATAATTAATCATATCTCAAATATTTACCATCCTTAATCATACATGTCACACTATCAACCTTGCATGGTTAGTACACATCAAAGTACTAGCACCTTCTATCAAACATTCATACATATTCTCTCAATCAGAGTACTTGCATTCACCAGGATAAAATTGGAACTCATAACAATAACATCAACTTTAACCATAACTAGCATTCATCAAGATAAATGGAAACTCATCACATTAACATTCATGCATGGCTATTACGAGCAAAACACAAACACTCTCAGCATACAAGCATAAATATGCTATAACCCGAATACTTGCCTCAACCGTGCGAGAACGGTGGACGCGAAGAGAGCGCTGCCCCTGGGATCACGCTCCCACCTGAACATAAAGATAACCCCAATCTAAGACCAACATACTGGATCAAAAGCATAAATAACAACACAAAAGAACTCGCTAATCTCCCAAGCGTTTTCTAATCTTCCAATTTCTAGCGATCGCTTTGGTGATCACTGCGGACAGTCAACTTCTAAAATACATAACTTTCTACTCAGGAGTCCAAATGAGGTGTTCTCAGACTTTCTGGAAAGGTAATTAAATTACCCAAATAAACTTAGTTGGGGAGCCCTTTTGATTATGCCATCTACTGCCCCTACCAAGCCAAACTACAGAACAACAATTTTCACGTCGGCTTCTCTGGACAGTACACTAAAACCATCATAACTTTTGCTACGAAAGTCCAAATCTTGCGTTCTTTATCTCTCTGAAAAGGTATGGAAATTACCTACAATTTTTGTTATATTGAGATCCTCTGATTGCGTCTTTATCTAATAGATTAACTCAGTTTTCTACAGACTGTCAGGATGTTGACAGATTAACTAGACAGCGGCACTAAACAATTCATAACTTTCTAACCGTTAATCGGATTTTGGCGTTCTTGGCGGCCACTGAAAGCTAAGAACATTATCTACATAACTCTAGGAGACCAAAACTCCTAATTCGGCCTCTAAACACACAAAACTGACCGCACAATAATCTGGACAGAACGCGATTTATTAAACCGACGCAAATCAATCTACCAAACGACATCAACCGCAACTATTACGCATCAAACAACGAAGAACACGCGACGTTACCTTTGTAGAATCGCAGCAAGATGGTGAACTCTCCCCACGAAGTTGATCTCCTCTCCTTTCTTCACTTGATCGGCAGCAGGGAGCACCGACGGCGAGGAAGGGAGGCACCAATGGAGGGGGGCACCACCATGGAGGAGAGGTGCGCTACAGTAACCGTGCTACAGTGCGGCGGCACTGTAGCTACAGTGCATCTAGGGTTTTCCTTCCTTTTATTGGTGGTCGACCCTCATGGGCCTCTCGGTCAAGGCCCAAGGCCCAAGTTGTCGAAAAACTGCAGAAACCCCCTTTTTTTATGTCTAATTTCTCTTTTGAACGCTTTCTTTCGTAGAATAAATTGGAGTATTACATTAAAACCCTTCTTTCTCCTGTTCAATCGCTTTGCTAAAAGAAATATTGCCCCAATTTTAATTATTCTCTCCCGATTTAATTATTCTCTCCCAATTTAATTTTTGGGGTATTACATATGCGTTTTATGATTAGCATATTGGGAGTTATGTATTTTAGAAGGTCGCTGTCCAGTTTTGGTTTTCTGGTAGTTCGTCATCATTCTTAAGTAGATTAAATTATTGAGCCATGGGTTTTTGTGAGTGTGGTTAAGAGTGTTGCGATTAGCGTTGTTTTATCTTGTCAATCTTGTCTTCAGTAAATTGCTTATTTGATGAGGATATCACTTCGGCTGATATGAACACTCGTCTTGCTACTACCATGAATGATGTCAAAGGTCCAATTACTCGGGCACGTGCTCATCAACTAAATTAACAGGAATCTAGGACGAGACAGCAAGGAGTTGATGATATGCATCAAGGAAGGAGAAGGTAATAACAACAGCCAAAAGAAAATGAAGAATTTGTGGCCTCCAACTCAAACAGCTTCGGCCACCCTTTACTTGGTGCTATGTCACCTTTTCTTTAGCCTACAAGGCTTGTATCCGAATCCTATAGGCTGACTTGGCCCATATGGCCCATATGTGGAAAAGCCACCCCAGGGGGCCCATTACTGTTCATATGAACAGTAACATGGCCGCATGAACAGTACCTTGCCTAGGGTTTCCACCTCCTGGTCGCCCTCCTCATATAGGAGTCGTCGCCTTTTAGTCCAATTTGGGTTTTTCTTTTAGATTATTCTGCATAGTAGTTTCGCCGCTTGTTCGGTTTGAGAAACCTCAACTTTGTGAGCTTTATTATTATTTGCAATACAATTTCAGATTGCATCTTCTACTCTCTTGCTTGTGTTCTCGATTCGCTTGTAGGAGATAGCCTTCTTGGCGAGGTCAACCGCGTTCGGCACGGTTCATAACCAACGGAGCAGTGGTGTAGTGATTGCGAGGGTTCGATCTGTTCAGGTCGGAGCCTTTGGATTATCAACGTTGTGTTCTCCACAATCGACGTATCAGTAGCTTTCAGAAGATCGGGCCAACACTCACATTAGGTGGTATTAGAGCAAAGGTTGTCCGTTAGGTAATCACAATTCGTCCCTTTAAGATTAGTTTATGTTCATCATCCTAAAAACTCCAGAAAATTAGCCCCACAAAAATAATTTGTTCGTCGTGTGCTTTCGCTGTCTCATCACCCCTTGTGCCTTGCAATTTTCTATTCGGTATTTTGCTTGTTGAATTATTGTTGCATCGTCGTGTCGGTTGCTGGTCTAGTCTAGTTATAGTATAGTTCGTTGTTGTCAAGTTTGCATCGTGTTTCCTTCGCGTAGCTTGTTCTAGTTCCAATCTATTCTTGTTCCGCGCCAACTATGACCCCCTGCCGCGCCACCACTCCTACCGTGCCACCACCTTCCTGCCACGCCACCACCCTTGCCGAGCCACCACCCCCGCCGCACCACCAATCCCTACCGCGGCAGCCCCACCACCTTGTCTCGTGCCGCCGCAGCAAACCCTAGTTTTGTTTTAGATTTTCACCGGAAGGAACAAAAAGAAAAAAAGAGGAAAAAAAGAAGGAAGAAAAAGAAAAAGAGAGAAGAAAAACAGAAAAGAGCGTCTCTATGTCTGAAATTTGAAAAGCCATCAAACCTTCGCCAAATCTAGTGAAAATTGGTGGAGACCTTCTTGATACATCCACAAGCTGCCACAAAACAATTGAGCACATTTGGTCCAAGGAATCAAAAGTTATAGCAATTTCAATTCGAGGCGAGTTCATTTCAGACACACCTTCAGTAAAATGGGCATAACTTTTGCATACGGAGTCGGAATTCGACGTTCTTGTGCTCGTTTCGAAGCTAAGGACGACGCACAGCTTAAAAATCCAACACGAATAACACTTGTCGGCCTCCAAGACCCTCGAAATCGGCCACCTTTAGCCTCGAATTTGCGTCACAAGTTTTCGGGTTTCTATCTTTGGCGATTCTTTTAGTATTCCCTTCGGAATTTGGTGTTCATCCAGTTAAGAAAGTTGTAGATCTCGTCGAAAAATTTCAAACGAGTATATATAAGCCATATAAAACTTTACCTGTTTATCGTTTGAGACTAGCTGTTGTTTTTGCTCAATCTAGTGGGTTGTTTGCGTTGCACCGATATTGCTGTTTTGTGCTCTACATTGCGCAAATAATCTTGTGCACTTAGAAAGAAGTTTGAGCAGTGGGCTAGCGTCTCTTCTAGCACTTGTTGTGAGGTTCTCCTTTGCTTACATCAAGTCACATTGATCGTTGCGTGTGCGTACATACTCTTCTCTGCATAGGGCTTTGATTAGCTAGCTGTAATTAGGCTAGGATCAGCAACTTTTGACGAGTACTTTGAACTATCTTTCAACTTGCAATTATTAATTTGATTATTGCTGATCCTTTTGCTACCATATTGTGCCTTCCGAGCTCCACCTACTCTTGACCAGAACAGGCTCCCTCTTTCAATCTTATCCACACTCGACACGGTATCACGAACCAGCCACCGGTTGTACCATCTGCTGAATGATTTGGTAAGAACACTTGTAAGAGTGTGGTAAGACGCTTGAGAGTGTGTGATCCCACCTTTAATCACCTAGTAGTTGATAGGGATAATACCTTTCTGTTGTATTTTGTTTTCTACTAACCATGACAGGTGACTCGTCTACTGAGAAAGTGTGTGTTAATGTAACATCCCCATTTTGGCTTATGTTTCAAATGTAAGAAATTGAGGGTAAATTAAAACTTTTCTTACACCCTTTTACTCTTGAAACTTTTCTGAAATTCTTGTAAAGGAATTTTGGGAAATTAAAAATCAAAAGCCTCATTTATCAAGTCAACTACCTCCTTGGTCAAATCTTTTGTCAAACCCTTGGAAATAATTTTCCCTGGTTCTAGGGTGACTTGGTAACACCTCTGAATTATTTCATAATTTTTGGAAATTAATTGAAATATTTTAGAGGCAAGTCAAACCTTGGTCAAACCTCTGTCTTAACCTTCTGGAAATTTTTGAGAAAATCCCAGTGCACAAAAACCTCTGGAAATTTTAGGGAAGGTTAATCCTTAAGTCAGGAAGCTCCAGTTAAAATTTCATAAATTTTGGAGTTGATTTGATGCCTCATTTAAATCCCCAAAGTTCCAGGTTTAAAAATCAAACCTTAATCGGGTTGTACTGCTTCATTGGACTCGAGTCGCTCGAGTCACTTGACTCGACCGAGCCAACTAACCGCGCGCGCTAGCTCAACCGCTACGCGTCACCGTTGGATCTCAATCGACGGCCCTCATTCGTAGGCATTCGGACAACTCCGGTTGCCATCTGATTCTCAGCCGTTGGATCCTGATCCAACCGTCGCGGGACCGTACCGGTTCACTTCAGTCTTTACAACTAGCGATCGCATCGTGGCCGTTCAAATCTCATCCGGTGGCCAGCGTCTAATGAGGTTGGGCTCGACCCACTAAAACACTTTGGACTCGAACCACTTTGTGTCACTGACCGGTGGGGCCACCCAGGTCGCTGGTCATCTTCCTCCCGCGCGCGCGGCGCGCTCATGCGCCATGGCAGTGAGAGAGAGGGGGTGCCTTGTCACCTCCTTGAGCCCTTTAAACGGCTCTCTCTGCGGGCATTAAATGCCCGCTGCACCGCCTCTCGAGTCGCCGAGCTTACTCGCTCCCGCGCTCGAGCGATCAGACGCCGCTGTGGACCAAGTCCACCCATGGGCATGTGCTTGTTACTCGTTCGTCCCGGCTACTTAAGCCCTCAAGACCTTCAGTAGCTTTCTTTACACCCCTTGAGCTCCAGCTTGCACTCTCTTTGCTTGCTTGAGCCCAAATCTCCGAACCCTTTCGCGCCATTGTTGAGTGGAGCTCCTCGGTGCAACCTGCGCTCCAAAGGCTTTTCTTCCTTCTTTTTGCTTCGGTTTGTGTCCTCACTTCTTGGAGCAAAACCCTAACTTAATTGTAGTTGCTTTTCACAGAGCACTCAATTTTGGGGATTTCTCTCTACCGTGAGCACCCCCTTCTTCCTCACCGCCGGTAAGAAGCTTCATTTCCTAATTCTTTGCTCAGGAAGCATATATGGGCTACTGTGGAGCTGTAGTGATGACCCGGTCTCACCCTGGTTGCTCAGGTCGTCATCTTCACTTCTTCTCCTTCGGTGCCGACGCCGTTCTTCGTCGTCGGAGCCACCTCGACCACCCCCGAGCTCCACCCGTGCTCAGGTACCCTTCTAGTAGCCCCTAGAAGCTTGGGCACTCGCTGAAATGGTTCGTTGCGGAGCTTTTGGTCATTATGCATTTCGGCCGTTTTGGTCGCCGCCGCTCATCGTCGGCTAGCCGCCGTTCTGGGACACCACCGACGGTGTGGATGGTCCCGGTGTGTGCGTTATGCTATTGCGGTTCCATTTTGGCATTTAGCTCCCGCCGCCGTGCCTTGGGTCGCCGGCGACAAGCCGGGGAACACCCTCGGGTTCGTTGTCGGACGAAAACGGCAGTGCCGTAATGTCGCTCGGACACAGTAATGACGTTCATTAATGCTAATCATTGTTAATCATGGGTTAGTGGTCATTAGCTGTCCTAAACCCACCTCCTCAGTCACTGACCTGTGGGCCCGCCATCCTCAAAACCCCCCCTGTGCGCGTGTGTTTAAACCCGGCATGTGACTTAACGTCAGCGACCAAGGGCCCCTATTATCGTGAGCCTGTTCAAATCATAAACGCCCAATCAACCTCACCGCTCGATATTGGATCTGTGGCGGATCGTGGGGGCAATTGGATCGTCCAAGACTCCTCAATCCCAGCCCTTCATCGCTTGATCAACGGTCCAGGTTGTGCGAGCAATTGGACTGTCCGAAGGTCACAATGATCTGGACCGTTGGAATCAAATCCAACGGTGCGCGCGCGTGCGCATGTTGAGTCGGCCGTGCGCGTGGGCCGTCGGATCTTTAATCAGCGGCCCACGTTGAGCCACGCCTTTTCTTTTCGGGTTAGGGATATAAAATTCCTCGGTGAGCTTTATCTTTCTACCAAAAATGTTGTTAAAACTTTAGAAATTCATATCTTTTCATTATGAATCCTTTTGGGTGATTTCAGTAGTGTTAATTTTCTTTTAGGTTAGAGAGTAATCTAGAAATGTTTCAGTGCCTGTTAAGAACCGAAATGTTGTGAATCAATTTTGGCCTTTTCAAATTTCTAGTAAATATTCCAAAATGCTATAAAAACTTAGAAAATCCATAACTTGTTCTCTGTAAGTCCAAATAGAGCGAACTAAATTTTGTTAATTTCCTTTAGGGATGAACTTTAGTGAAGAACCAGTTTGCTAGTGGTCTTTGCTACTGATATAAATGATGTCCTAGTTTTAGAACTTAGAAAAATCATAACTAATTCGTTGTAACTTAAAATGACCTGAAAATTTATATGGATTATCACTATACCAGTAGGTAGCTACCATAAAAGTTTCAGCTTCAAAATCTTTCTAGAAAATATTTTTGCTACAGTGCTAATTATGGTCGAAAATAGGTTTTTAGAGAATATCTTTTGCACCACAAATCCAAATTAGGTTTTTCCAGTTTCTGTGTCTAGGTATATTCGTATTTTACCTTGTGTATAAATTTCGTCGCATTTGGATAATTTTTGCTTGCTCTTTTGTTTAAGTGTTGCTCGTCTTATTGGTTGTTTTCGCTCTTTCGCTTAGGATTCGATATTTGCGGTAACCCCGAGAACGACCCTCCGCAACAAATTGAGCAACAAAGCAAGGTGCAAGCAGTTTGATCATTTCCCATTAATCCCATTACTTTTAAAGTCTAATATTTTGTTTAACTTTTATGTATGCATTGCTATTTTGTTGTTAAATTGATTAGTTAGACCTCTAGTTGCATAATCTGTAGGTAAATGGTTATCCTCTACTACCTGAGCCTAGGTTATTTGCTGTGGTTAGAGTTCGATGGATGAACTCTTATCACTTAGTAAATTACGAATGAATATTGCTTAGCCATGCCTAGTTATCGGTAGTATTGGGCGATCATCGACTTAGTCGATGATCTTGATCACACAACTACTTATACTACTCCATTATGTCCAACCCTTGTGTTTTATTGATTTACAAATCAAAACTGAAAACAAAACTATATCTTGACTTGGGCACAATGGTATGTTGATGTGATCCGTCGGGTGTGTGGAATGGTGCCTAAGTCCCCAAGGACCGAAGTTACTTGTGTCACTAAGCCAGCGCTTATTGCGTACTAACCACACGAGGGGATATGGAACCTCTCTTGACTAAGTACTTTGGAAGGTGTTAATTATGAGCTGGTCGGTGGGTGTGTTCTTGTGTGTGTGTTTTGGAGGGGAGCATTAGCAGACCGATTAGGCTGGCTAATGTGTCCTTCTCTCGTGGGTTGCGGCTCTCAATTAGCATAGTCCATTGGAAAGCGTCTTGTTAGACTTAGCCATGCCTGCATACCAAAGGAAGTGTGCTAACCGTGGCTGATGGAAAGGCGGTCTATCGTGTGGGTACATTGGTACACCCCTGCAGGGTTAAAACTATTCGAATAGCCTCGTCCTAGGTTATGGACATGCTTGGTAAGGTCGTGGAAGAACTAGACTACAACCTTTTAAAAACTTTAACTTGACATGGGTGGTATGAAGGGGTACTTCATGCTATTGTTGTGGTGGCTATGGGTTAGTCACTTCTAGGTTGGTGTTGTTCTCTATCTATTGCTATAATTGTCTCTCTTTTATTTGAACAATAAAAGTTAATTGCAAACTTGCTTTGAATCTATTACCCTATTGCAAATGAAAACTTGCTTTATGCTGAAAATAAGTCCAGAGCCCCATCCACTTAAATAAAGCTTGCATGTAGTTAATTATAGTTCTATTATCTCACACGTCAGTCTTGCGAGTACAAAAACAAGTTTTGTACTCATCTGCTTTGCTTAATATTAATTGTTGCAGAGGAAGAAGGTGAGCCCCAAGGGCCTCACTTTTGTGAGTCTGTTATGCGCTGCTGTTGGGACGATTAGCTTGGCGGTCCGGTTGGTTGCCTTGTGGGTAAAGGCACACCGATTGGCTTTTGTTTATCGCCATCTTATGGCCATTTTGCTTCCGCTGTGTATTTACTTATTTGTATGACTTTTGGCCGGTCGGCCTCTCTTTTGTAATAACTCTCTTTATATTATCTATGTCTTTCAGTTGTTGCTTTTGCTTCGGCTCTATGTGTATGAATGGAATTGATGCATGATTTTGTAACGGGGTGTGTATACTGCAATTCTGGGAAGTATACATATCTCGAGGCTTGGTTTATTTGATTTGTACTGTTAGGACCAAGTGGATGGTTAAACAAAGACAAGCCGAATAAACCGGGGTCCTCACAAAGTTGGTATCAGAGCCATTCCGACCGTAGTAACCCAAGTTTGGTCGTCCTTAGGATATTTTGAGAACCTTATTTTCAAAGAGTCAAATGAGTTGTGAAAGCTTAAGTAAATTCTCAGATTTTATTCCTTACCTATCTTAGCTTTCTATCTCATCTTACTCTAATTTGAGTTTTAAAAGTTGTTCTCCTTTCCTTCTCTCAAAAGATAGTTGTATCGATTAATTGGGTTTTGGGAACCAATGAGTTTGGCAAATTGAAGTGTTAGCTGTTCTCTACAAGGTTTTGAAGCTTCCGGTTGAAGATTTCGGCTTAGGAGCTTGGATGCAAAATCTGGACAGCGATCGTTCAATTTCCGGACAGCAGGCTCAAAGGTTCTAAATAGGGTAGAAAACGAGAGGTTAATCAACTAAAACTTGTGGGAATAAAAGGGTAAGATGTGATACTAGTTAGCTAAGTATCTAACGTATGTTTATCGCTTTAACCTTGCTCATGAGTACTGTTAAACTTGTTGTAGTGCGCTGAAATTTTTATCTTCTCACAAACCATTGCTCGTTCTTTCAATACGGGTTAATGGCATTGAGAAGTTGAGCTTGGTTTGGAGTTTCCTTGCTGTTTTGGAGCTTCTTTGGAAATATTTAAAGTTTGTTTACTTGCTGTTTTTGGCTTTCGGTTAGGGTGATATCTCCTTCCCCTAATCGTTAGCTTTTCGCTTTCATCAACTTCTAGTGTTAGTGCTTTGGTTTCTAACCTAAGTTTCTTAAAGCAGGATGGCTGGAGGTACTCGTAGCGGCCGTGGTCAGCAGCCTGGTTTGGATGAGGAGCTTCCGCCTCCTCCAACCATGGCTGAGGTCCCGCTCGATCGAGCGCAACTGCTCGGAGGACGGAGGGTCTGCTGGATGTTATTGCGCGCAACACCTCCGCCTCTTGCCGGTGCCTCGTGATCCGGGCAAAGGGTGGACATCGATCTCGTGGGGTTTGGCCGAGTTTCTTCGCACTCAACCCCACGCTTTCCGTGTCCGAGGACCCTTTGACGCATATGACTGCTACGCCAGTTGAGCGTAAGCTCGACGTTGCTCGCTGCTCGACCAGACAAGGCACTCTTTGCCTCCCATCGCCTTCAGCGCGCTCTCGGTGGGAGAACTTCTGGCCATGCAGCCGCCGCCACACCGCCTCTTGGGATGAGTTCGGACGGCGTTCGCCGAGCTCACATCCCCGCCGCTTGATGAAGCCAAGAAGAAGGAGTTTCGCGCTCAAGCAAGGGCGTAAGTCGCTGATGGAGTACCGCACGAGTTCAACCACTTGGCTCGTTATGCTCCATCCGAGGTGGCCACCGATGAGGCCAAGCAGAAAAGTTCATGGAGGGTTTGTCCGAGGAGCCGCAAGACAAGCTCTCCATTGTGGACTTTGTCGACTTTCGTGCCTTGGTGGACAAGGCCATTGTTGCCGAGCACAAGGCGAGGGCGCCGCGAGTCCCGCAAGCGCAAGTGGGAGGCCCAATGTCCGCACAGCCGCTTCTCGTCCTCGTGTCGGGCCTACCCTGGGGCCCGCTTCGTGGCTTCACTACCACCGAGGCCGCCAAAGACCAGCCTCGCCCCTCCGCAGCCGTGCCCCGCCAAGTGCGCCGCGAACCAGCAGGTGGCCCCGCAATCCGGCCGCCGGGTCACTTGCTTTTCATGCAACCGTAAGGGCATTATGCCAATAGTTGCCCTAACAGATCGAGCGCCCTCGTCCCAATGGAGGACGCGGCAGGAGGTGGTCCTCCCGTGATCGGAAGGTTGTCCCCGCTACCCAAGGCGTGGGTAGTGGCCGCGTCAACCTCATCTCCGCGAGGAGGCACAGGAGGCACCCGACGTCGTGTTGGGTACCCTTCGGTTAACTCTTTCCTCGCATGCAAGATTATTTGATTCAGCGCATCTCATTCGCTTGTTTCAGTCTTTGTCTGCTGTGGGAGGTCTTCTTTTACTCCATTGTTGGTCCCGCTGCTCATTCGCCTCCCGGTTCGGAGTTGAGAGCCGAGTCCGAGTGTAGGGATGTCCTGTTGAGATAGAAGGGTAGGATTCTTGGCAAACCTTATCCTCCTTCGATCGGCAAGCTTAGATGTAATCCTAGGCATGGATTGGTTGTCTCAAAGACATGGGACAAATTGATTGCGCTAGGAGGCTCATCTACCTCACCATCCTTCCGCGGCGTGTTCGCTTTTAAGCCGCAGGTCCGCATCTCTTCGAGCTCGGCGAAGCCCGCTCTAGATATTAGTGAAGTCCCAGGTGGTATGTGACTTTGTTGATGTCTTCCCGACGACCTTCCAGGATGCCACCGGTTCGAGACCTCGAGTTTGTCATTGAGTTGGTTCCTGCATCGCCCGATTTCAAAGAGGCCTCACCGAATGGACCCAATTGAGTTGGTGGAGTTGAAGAAGCACCGGGTGAGCTTCAAGAGAAGGGTTTCATCCGCCTAGCTCATCTCCTTGGGGATGCTCAGCAATATTTGTCCCAAAAAGGACAAGACGCTGCGATGTGCGTTGATTACCGCCCACTTAATGAAGTAACGGTAAAGAACAAGTACCCTTTGCCCCGTATCGATGACCTCTTCGATCAATTAACTGGAGCTCGAGTCTTCTCCAAGATTGATTTGAGAGTGGGATATCATCAGGTTCGGATTCGACCTGAGGATATTCCAAAGACGGCTTTTTCTACTCGTTATGGCTTGTACGAGTATACCGTCATGTCATTCGGCTTAACCAATGCTCCGGCCTTGTTCATGAACCTCATGAATTCGGTATTCATGGAGTATTTGGATAGGTTCGTTGTGGTCTTCATCGATGATATCCTTATCTACTCCAAGAGCGATGAGGAACACACCGAGCATTTGAAGCTTGTGTTGGGCAAGCTTCGCGAGCACAAGCTGTATGCAAAGTTCAGCAAGTGCGCGTTCTGGTTGAAGGAAGTAGCCTTCTTAGGCCATATTCTTTCGGCAGGGGGCGTAGCTGTGGATCCTAGCAAGATCAGCGACGTGCTTTCTCGAGTCACCTACTTCGGTCACCGGTTCGAGTTTTCTTGGTTTAGCGGGATATTATCGCCGCTTCATCGAGAATTTCTCCAAGATAGCGGCCGATGACGGAGTTGCTCAAGAAGGACAAGAAGTTCTCGTGGTCCGCTGATTGCAGGGAAGTTTCAAGCGCTTAAGGAGCGATTGACCACCGCTCCCGCTCTTGTTCTCCCAATGTCCGTCAAAGCTTCGATATCTTTTGTGACGCTTCTCGCCGAGGCCTCGGTTGTGTCCTTATGCAAGAAGGCAAGGTAGTGGCCTATGCATCAAGGCAATTGAGACCTCATGAACTCAACTATCCTACCCATGACTTGGAGTTGGCCGTGATTCATGCACTTAAGATTTGGCGACATTACCTAATCGGTAATCGTTGTGAAGTGTATTCGATCACAAAGCCTAAAGTATTTGTTCACCCAACCAGATCCGAACCTCGTGCAAAGGAGATGGTTGGGCCGATCAAGGACTATGACATGGGTATTCACTACAATCCGGCAAGGCCAATGTCGCTATGGATGCGCTTAGTCGCAGCGCATTGCAATGCATTGTTGCTCCAAGGCCCTCAGCCCCCTCTTCTGGAGGAATTTCAGCGTCTTAACTTGGGTTTGGTTGAGCATGGTTCCCTCGCTGCCTTGGTTGTACAGCCAACCTTGGTGGATCGGATCAGGTCTGCTCAGCAGTCAGATGTTGGAGTAAACCGCATCAAGGAAAATGTCAAGAATGGAACAGCCAAGTGCTTCTCCGTAGATGAGCTTGGTGTCGTGAGGTTCGGGCAACGCCTTGTAGTTCCAAAGGACATGGAGTTGCGGGATTTGATCCTCCGCGAAGCCCATGATTCTCCCTTGTCCATTCATCCCGGGGCCACGAAGATGTACCAGGATCTTCGCCAGAGATTTTGGTGGACCCGAATGAAGAGGGAGATCGCCAGGTTCGTTGCCGAGTGCGACGTGTGCCGTCGTGTCAAGGCCGAGCATCAGCGTCCAGCTGGGCTGCTTCAGCCCTTACCAATTCCGGAGTGGAAGTGGGATTCGGTCGGGATGGACTTTATCACTGGTCTACCCCGGTCTCCAAAGAAGAATGATGCCATCTGGGTCGTCATCGATCGATTGACTAAGGTGGCTCATTTTCTTCCTGTCAAGACTGACCTTCGAGTGGGTCTTCTGGCGGATCTCTACATAGCCCGCATCGTGAGTTTGCATGGTGTGCCAAAGACGATTGTGTCAGATCGTGGTTCGCTGTTCACTTCGCGATTTTGGCATAGCCTGCAAGAGGCTATGGGAACTCGCCTTTCTTTCAGCTCAGCTTTTCACCCCCAAACTGATGGTCAGACCGAGAGGGTCAACCAAGTTTTAGAGGACATGCTGCGAGCTTGTGTCCTTTCCTATGGGAAGCATTGGGAGAAGTGCTTGCCATTCGCCGAGTTTTCTTACAACAACGCTTTCAAGCCGCCTCGGCATGGCACCATTTGAGGCCTTATACGGAGAAAGTGTAGGACCCCGTTGAACTGGTCTGAGACCGGTGAAAGACCTTTCTTTGGCCCGGACTCGATTAATGAGGCCAAGGGTCAAGTCCAGCTCATTCGTGATCGCTTACGCGCAGCTCAATCCAGGCAAAAGAGCTATACGGATCGCCGTTGACGTGAGTTGAGCTTTGAGCCCAATGACTTCGTTTATCTCAAGGTTTCTCCTCTGAAGGGTCACCAGCATTTTGGTGTCAAGGGCAAGTTAGCTCCTCGATATGTCGGTCCCTACCGTATTATCGAGAAGAAAGGAGCTGTCGCCTACAAGTTGGAATTGCCTGCTGCACTTGCGGGGGTACATGATGTTTTCCATGTGTCCCAGCTAAAGAAGTGCCTCCGTGTTCCAACAGAGGAAACTCCGTTGGAAACTCTTGATGTTCAGGAAGATTTGACCTATCGCGAGCACCCTGTTCGCATACTCGAGGAGGCTGAGCGAAGGACAAGGAACAAGACCATTAAGTTCCTTAAAGTTCAGTGGTCAAACCATTCCGAGGACGAGGCTACTTGGGAGCGAGAAGATCGTCTCCGTGCACTACCCTCATTCTTTTCCGAGTGAACCAAATCTCGGACGAGATTTTTGTAAGGGGGAGGTTTGTAACATCCCCATTTTGGCTTGTGTTTCAAATGTAAGAAATTGAGGGTAAATTAAAACTTTTCTTACACCCTTTTACTCTTGAAACTTTTCTCAAATTCTTGTAAAGGAATTTTGGGAAATTAAAAATCAAAAGCCTCATTTATCAAGTCAACTACCTCCTTGGTCAAATCTTTTGTCAAACCCTTGAAATAATTTTCCTGGTTCTAGGGTGACTTGGTAACACCTCTGAATTATTTCATAATTTTGGAAATTAATTGAAATATTTTAGAGGCAAGTCAAACCTTGGTCAAACCTCTGTCTTAACCTTCTGGAAATTTTTGAGAAAATCCCAGTGCACAAAAACCTCTGGAAATTTTAGGAAGGTTAATCCTTAAGTCAGGAAGCTCCAGTTAAAATTTCATAAATTTTGGAGTTGATTTGATGCCTCAATTAAATCCCAAAGTTCCAGGTTTAAAAATCAAACCTTAATCGGGTTGTACTGCTCATTGACTCGAGTCGCTCGGCTCGAGTCACTTGACTCGACCGAGCCAACTAACCGCGCCCGCGCCAGTTCAACCGCGCGCGCGCTGTCAGCCGTTGGATCTCAATCGGACGGCCCTCATTCGTGTAGGCATTCGGACAACTCCGGTTGCCATCTGATTCTCAGCCGTTGGATCCTGATCCAACCGTCGCGGGACCGTACCGGTTCACTTCAGTCTTTACAACTAGCGATCGCATCGTGGCCGTTCAAATCTCATCCGGTGGCCAGCGTCTAATGAGGTTGGGCTCGACCCACTAAAACACTTTGGACTCGAACCACTTTGTGTCACTGACCGGTGGGGCCACCCAGGTCGCTGGTCATCTTCCTCCTTCCGCCGCGCGCGTGCGTGCCTGTACGCCATGGCAGTGAGAGAGAGGGGGTGCCTTGTCACCTCCTTGAGCCCTTTAAACGGCTCTCTCGCGGGCGCATTAAATGCCCGCTGCACCGCCTCGAGTCGCCGAGCTTACATGCTCCGCCGCTCGAGCGATCGCGACGCCGTGGACCAAGTCCACCCATGGGCATGTGCTTGTTACTCTGTTCGTCCCCTCGGCTACTTAAGCCCTCAAGACCTTCAAGAGCTTTCTTTACACCCCTTGAGCTCCAGCTTGCACTCTCTTTGCTTGCTTGAGCCCAAATCTCCGTAACCCATTCGCCGCCATTGTTGAGTCGAGCTCCTCGGTGCAACCCGCGCTCCAGTGGCTTTTCTTCCTTCTTTTGCTTCGGTTTGTGTCCTCACTTCTTGGAGCAAAACCCTAACTTAATTGTAGTTGCTTTTCACAGAGCAGCTCAATTTTGGGATTTCTTCTGCCGTGAGCACCCCTTCTTCCTCACCGCGGTAGAAGCTTCATTTCCTAATTCTTTGCGCAGAAGCATATATGGCTCTTGTGGAGTCAGTAGTGATGACCCGGTCTCACCTCGTTGCTCAGTCGTCATCTTCACTTCTTCTCCTTCGTGCCGACGCCGTTCTTCGTCGCCGAGCCACCTCGACCACCCCGAGCTCCACCCGTGCTCGGTACCCTTCTAGTAGCCCCTAGAAGCTTGGGCACTCACGAAATGGTTCGTTGCGGAGCTTTGGTCATTATGCATTTCGGCCGTTTTGGTCGCCGCCGCTCATCGTCGGCTAGCCGCCGTTCTGGGACACCACCGACGGTGTGGATGGTCCCGGTGTGTGCGTTATGCTATTGCGGTTCCATTTTGGCATTTAGCTCCCGCCGCCGTGCCTTGGGTCGCCGGCGACAAGCCGGGGAACACCCTCGGGTTCGTTGTCGGACGAAAACGGCAGTGCCGTAATGTCGCTCGGACACAGTAATGACGTTCATTAATGCTAATCATTGTTAATCATGGGTTAGTGATCATTAGCTGTCCTAAACCCACCTCCTCGGTCACTGACCTGTGGGCCCGCCATCCTCAAAACCCCGCGCGCGCAGTGTTTAAACCTGCGCATGTGACTTAACGTCATCGACGGTGGGCCCCTATTATCGTGAGCCTGCTTCAAATCATAAACGCCCAATCAACCTCACCGCTCGATATTGGATCTGTGGCGGATCGTGGGGGCAATTGGATCGTCCAAGACTCCTCAATCCCACCCTTCATCGCTTGATCAACGGTCCAGGTTGTGCGAGCAATTGGACTGTCCGAAGGTCACAATGATCTGGACCGTTGGAATCAAATCCAACGGTGCGCGCGCGTGCGCATGTTGAGTCGGCCGTGCGCGTGGGCCGTCGGATCTTTAATCAGCGGCCCACGTTGAGCCACGCCTTTTCTTTTCGGGTTAGGGATATAAAATTCCTCGGTGAGCCTTATCTTTCTACTGAAAAATGTTGTTAAAACTTTAGAAATTCATATCTTTTTCATTATGAATCCTTTTTGGGTGATTTCAGTTGTGTTAATTTTCTTTTAGGTTAGAGATTAATCTAGAAATGTTTCCAGGCCCTGTTAAGAACCAGAAATGTTGTGAATCGAATTTTGGCCTTTTCAGCCTCTAGTAAATATTCCAAAAATGCTATAAAAACTTAGAAAATCCATAACTTGTTCTCTGTAAGTCCAAATAGAGCGAACTAAATTTTGTTAATTTCCTTTAGGGATGAACTTTAGTGAAGAACCAGTTTGCTAGTGGTCTTTGCTACTGATATAAATGATGTCCTAGTTTTAGAACTTAGAAAAATCATAACTAATTCGTTGTAACTTCAAATGACCTGAAAATTTATATGGATTATTACTATACCAGTAGGTAGCTACCATAAAAGTTTCAGCTTCAAAATCTTTCTAGAAAATATTTTTGCTACAGTGCTAATTATGGCCGAAAATAGGTTTTTAGAGAATATCTTTTGCACCACAAATCCAAATTAGGTTTTTCCTGTTTCTATGTCTAGGTATATTCGTATTTTACCTTGTGTATAAATTTCAATCGCATTTGGATAATTTTTGCTTGCTCTTTGTTTAAGTGTTGCTCGTCTTATTGGTTGTTTTCGCTCTTTCGCTTAGGATTCGATATTTGCGGTAACCCCAGAACGACCCTCCGCAACAAATTGAGCAACAACAAGGTGCAAGCAGTTTGATCATTTCCCATTAATCCCATTACTTTTAAAGTCTAATATTTTGTTTAACTTCTATGTATGCATTGCTATTTTGTTGTTAAATTGATTAGTTAGACCTCTAGTTGCATAATCAGTAGGTAAATGGTTATCCTCTACTACCGAGCCTAGGTTATTTGTCGTGGTTAGAGTTCGATGGATGAACTCTTATCACTTAGTAAATTACGAATGAATATTGCTTAGCCATGCCTAGTTATCGGTAGTATTGGGCGATCATCGACTTAGTCGATGATCTTGATCACACAACTACTTATACTACTCCATTATGTCCAACCCTTGTGTTTTATTGATTTACAAATCAAAAACGAAAACAAAACTATATCTTGACTTGGGCACAATGGTATGTTGATGTGATCATCGGTGTGTGGAATGGTGCCTAAGTCCCCAAGGACCGAGTTACTTGTGTCACTAAGCCAGCGCTTATTGCGTGCTAACCACACGAGGGGATATGGAACCTCTCTTGACTAAGTACTTTGGAAGGTGTTAATTATGAGCTGGTCGGTGGGTGTGTTCTGTGTGTGTGTTTTGGAGGGCAGCATTAGCGCACCGGTTAGGTGGCTAATGTGTCCTTCTCCGTGGGTTGCGGCTCTTAATTAGCATAGTCCATTGGAAAGCGCCTTGTTAGACTTAGCCATGCCCGCATACCAAAGGAAGTGTGCTAACCGTGGTGGTGGAAAGGCGGTCTATCGTGTGGGTACATTGGTACACCCCGCAGGTTAAAACTATTCGAATAGCCTCGCCCTAGGTTATGGACATGCTTGGTAAGGTCGTGCAAGAACTAGACTACAACCTTTAAAAACTTAAACTTGACATGGGTGGTATGAAGGGTACTTCATGCTATTGTTGTGGTGGCTATGGGTTAGTCACTTCTAGGTTGGTGTTGTTCTCATCTATTGCTATAATTGTCTCTCTTTATTTGAACAATAAAAGTTAATTGCAAACTTGTTTTGAATCTATTACCCTATTGCAAATGAAAACTTGCTTTATGTGAAAATAAGTCCAGAGCCTCATCCACTTAAATAAAGCTTGCATGTAGTTAATTATAGTTCTGTTATCTCACACGTCAGTCTTGCGAGTACAAAAACAAGTTTTGTACTCATCTGCTTTGCTTAATATTAATTGTTGCAGAGGAAGAAGGTGAGCCCCAAGGGCCTCACTTTTGTGAGCTGTGTTGCGGCGCTGTTTGGGACGATTAGCTTGGCGGTCCGGTTGGTTGCCTTGTGGGTAAAGGCACACCGATTGGCTTTTGTTTATCGCCATCTTATGGCCATTTTGCTTCCGCTGTGTATTTACTTATTTGTATGACTTTTGGCCGGTCGGCCTCTCTTTTGTAATAACTCTCTTTATATTATCTATGTCTTTCAGTTGTTGCTTTTGCTTCGGCTCTATGTGTATGAATGGAATTGATGCATGATTTTGTAACGGGGTGTGTATACTGCAATTCTGGGAAGTATACATATCTCGAGGCTTGGTTTATTTGATTTGTACTGTTAGGACCAAGTGGATGGTTAAACAGTACAAGCCGAATAAACCGGGGTCCTCACAGTTAAAGGGAGAGCTTATGACGCTTTTGGATGAACAACTCACTACCATTAATGAGGACATCGACAAAAAACTACAAGCTACCACGGCAACATTGCAGCACTCAATCAATGATAGTATTGCAGCGCTCACCACACACCTTAAAAGAATGGTGAATCAGCCACCAAACAATGGACGCGAGTATGATCATGATGCAGCCCAAGACCTTGAGGTGGGCGATGATAATGAGAGGCAAAACCGTGACGCCGGCACTGCTTTTGCCACTCAAGATGCACATCTACGACACCGCCTGCAACACAACCGCCACGGTATGGGAGGTAATAATTTTCAGCACCACAATGTTCGTATTAATGATGATCTATTTGCTAAAGTTAAATTTACCATCTTTTGCGGGTGTATATGATGCTGAAATTTATCAAGATTGGGAGATGACAGTTGAACAAAAATTTAATGCCCATCTAGTTCCTGAAGTGCATAGAGTCAGACAAGCTACTAGTGAATTTAAAGATTTTGCTATTGTAACACCCCAACTCTCAAAGAGCCTAGAATGCTACTAAAACTAAACTATTCTAGCACAACTATAAATTTTCGACAGAATCTCCTTTGTTTAATCAGCTAAACTGAGAGTTCAATAATAACGCATGGCATAACAAAGTTCTCATAATCAAATTACTCTATCATGCATGATAATCAAATGAACCAACCAAGACTGGCAATCTCATTATTATAAATAAGCAGCTACTCAAACCAAACCATCTATGGGTGATAATCAAATAGTTTATTTATTTCTAAATTGAAGCTAAGTAGCAAACGCCTTATGAGTGTGAGGTAGTGAGTGCATCCAACAACTACTCCCTCCCATGCGTGTCGTTCCTGCCATTGGTACCTAAAACACATTTAAGCAAGGGTGAGCCGAAAGACTCAACAAGTATCAACAAGGCTATAAAACAAGAACAATAGCATAGCATCGATAATCCACAATAAAATTATACTAAATATAGCCATTTTTCTCATGATATGCAATCAATGCAATGCTCCTTTGAACTTTATCTTTTTCGCATTTTACCGGTAATGCGGGGTATACAACCGTCAGTCAGATACCCTTGCTCGTGCTCCACCGCACAAGGACCAAGAGCCTATACACCACATGTATAGGGACCTTTGCCCATCATCTTAATGATGGGGACCTCTTTGCTCATACCCCACATTCCACGAATGTGGGGACCTCAAACCCGTCATCTACATGACGGGGACCTCAACTGTATGTGCTTGGTCACCACGTGACCAAGGCACATGTATGCTCTCAACATGCATATGCACCATGATAACATTCTTCATATGCAGGAATTCAACATATTCTCATTAACATGTAAGCATTAACAACATGCGGGAAAAATCTTTAACCATAACTGGCAGTCATCAAGTTAAACGGTAACTCATCTCACAAACAGGTATGCATGACTAAAGCGAACAAGACACATCACAATCACATCATGCAGGCATACATATACCATAGCCCAAATACTTGCCTCAACCATGCGAGAACGGTGGACGCGACGAGGGTGCTGCCCCTGGAACCACGCTCCCACCTGAATATATATATACCCCAATATAAGACCAACATTCTGAACCAAGAGCAAAAAGAACAACACAAATGAACTTGCTAAACTCCCAAGTTTTTCCCAACTCCCAATTTCTAGCGATTGGATTGGCGCACACTGTGGACTGTCAACTTCTAAAATACATAACTTTCTGCTCAGGTGTCCAAATAAGATGTTCTTGGACTTTCTGAAAAGGTAATTAAATTATCTAAATAAAATTAGTTGGGGAGCCCTTTTGATTCTACCATCTACTGGCCCTAGCAAACCAATCTATCAGACATCAGAATTCACGTCGGGTTCTCTGGATAGTACACTAAAACCTCCATAACTTTTGCTATGAGATTCCAAATCTTGCGTTATTTATCTCTATGAAAAGGTACAGAAATTACCCACATTTTTCGTTATATTGAGGTCCCCGGATTCTCCCTTTAATTAGTAGTTCTAACCAGTTTTCTACAGACTGTCCAGAATCTGACAAAACAACAGGACAGCAATACTAGAAAATTCATAACTCCCAGACCGTTAATCGGATTTGGGCGATCTTGGCGGCCAATGAAAGATAAGAACATAACATACAATTCTCTAGGAGACCAAAACCTCTGATTTGGCCTCTAACCACATGAAATTAACCCCGCAAGCTTCTGGACGAATTTGCACGAACAGCAGGCAGATTGCAACCTAGCCAAAAACTACCCGATTACTCTTCTATGACTAATTACCCAACAACAACAACGCGTTACCCTTGATGCCGCTAAAGGTCGCGAACCACGGATGACGATCCCTCTTCCTTCTCTTCTCCCTTCACTTCTTCTCCCTTTCTTCTTCATTTCTCTCCTTCTTTTCTCCTCTTTGCATAGAAGGGGGAGGGGTTGTTATCTATGGCGCTACAGCACTGTGGGTGCGGTATCAGCAACTAGGGTTTCCCCCCTCTTTTTATTGGTGGCCAGCCCCTCATGGGCTTCCTGGGCCAAGGCCTGAGGCCCAGGTTGCCAAAAAACTGCAGAAACCCCCTTTATCTAATTGCTGCTAAATCTATTTTATATTTGGTCCTTCTCCGAATTCACATAATCTCTCCCGAATACTTTTGGGGTATTACATTCTACCCACCTTAAACAGAATTCGACCCCGAATTCTAAACACGCTTAAGTGAAAGAACGACACGAGTGAGAACGAACAACGGTAACCACGTACCCGTTGTGAACAATACTAGCTAAAGCTCATGCACGCGAAACTCCAACTTCCCAAGTAGCCTTTCCCTCGGTCTGAAAATACCACAACACAACGACGTAACACGACGTCTGAACTAACGCTCTACCCGGTACTTCCAGGTACACTCATCGGACAAGACTCAAAGGTAAGATCTCACTCGATGGTCAACGGCGCAAACGAAACCTCAAACTCGGATCTCCTGTACTCACTTAACACAAGAACATACAAGATGTTACGTACTCAAGCACGGACTCGAGATCCCCGCGATACGCCAACTAGCTAAAACAACCCAATGTATCTTCTGTTAACCTTCCCAATAATACCGAACCACACGACATGCACATAGAACATAGAACTTGTGTTCCACCTCTCAATTAAACTCTTCACTAAAGCAAGGATCACCTCCTTTAACGTAAACATACGACAAAACTCTCTTTAAGCAAACTCTTTTACCAACAAAACCCATCTGAAAATGAAAGATTCACATCGCAACTAAGCGTTACCAGCTCGGTGCTAAAGAGTCAAATCCAGAAATCGGAATTTCATCACGAAAACCTTTGCACCTTCCAAGTGGCAGTTTGCGAAAAAGCATCACGAAAACCAAAGGAGGAATCATTTTAAATGCCCAAATCAAAAACTTCCTTTATTCTTCCTGAACCGATAAGAACCACACATACCAAAATCGAGTCAAACTCATCTTACGAAAGACATTGGTCAACAGCACAAAACTCAAACGAGAATCGAGGAAACTATTCACTTCTTTGAGGAAGTATCAATTTTTCAGTATCTCTTTGAGGAATGAAATCTCTCTCAACTCTGGAGTTTCAGTTCATCGCAACACACTAACTCATCTCTCTTAACTTGACATTCCCAACGTTACGCTCAAGTCGAAATACATCATCCACACCTCCGTATAAAGGCTCTATCGACGCCACCAAAACTTTCTCTCAACAACTCCTCTACCGACATAATTAATTTGACAGATGACTTCCAATGTATCTCAAAATAGATCTCACGTGCAAACACATCACCTCAATCTTTTAAGAATAAACAACTTGAAATTCCCAGCACACACATTCATATACTTCATCAAAAGGGTTCTATCAATGATCATCCCATTGTTCGAAATCCACCCTTATTCTACTTCCTCTACACATGATCATTGGGCGACTCAAGGTCCTAGCAAAAAGAATACGAAGCCCAAAACTATACTCCAAGACTCCTACTATGAACTTCTCATATAGAAAATAGGGGAAACCTCAAATTAAATCTCTAAAATTCTCACAATCCAAACATACTCGCGCATTGACATCAACACGAAAACATTTCTTCGATCCAATTATTTTTATCAAGATTCTAACTCTTAGAGAGTTACTTACTAAGTCCAAGTCTTTCCTGACAATAATCCAACGTTCTCGACTATCTCATTAATCGCTTTAATAGTCAGATTACTTTGCTAATACTACTCTCATTACAACACCATCATAATTCATCTGCACAACCGTGCAAGGTACCCAATCGTGACACTCTAATACATCGAGTAACATTCCCCATCCTTTCAAAATTCTAATGTTCCACCAAATTTGAACAATGGATCTTGGATCACAAATCTTCATAGGTTCCAATGGTTGCGATAATGCAGTCAGTTTAGCCTCAAAGGCAAACATTCTGTATAATTAAAATTCTCTTCAAGAATTACACACGAAATTAGTTCATCCTTCAATGCTCCTCGATTAACTTACAGCCTTGGTCTCACAACCACATTGAATAACCACTTCGAAAACCACTGTGAAACGAATAGGTGGATCCTTCCTCAAAAGAAAAAGCAAATGAAGACATTTACTGCTTGAAATAAACACAGGACCAAGGGAAATAGTCACTTAGGAAAAGAACTCGGAAAACATAGAGGAAGTCAACAATGAGGCCCATGTCTCGCTAAAAGAATACCAACCACAAATGGGAAGAAGGTATTCCCCTTTGAAAATTCGTAAATTCTTATGGAACAAATACATAAGGTTCAAGTACACTCAAATAAACTGCAAGTTGCGAAACGCGACTTAAATGTCAAATACTTTTACTTCACTCCTTCCTTTAACCATGAAAGTTATTTTCTGTGATTACTACATCACTTTGCCAGCTTAAACAAGATAAGATCTTAAGACCAAATCATAGGTACCACTTAATAACCGGTAAAATCTTTCAACATGTCATTTTGCTCAAAGCAACTCAATCACCACATAACTCAAGAGGTCCAAATGATCACCAACGCAATCTCGAAACACTTTTACTAAATCCAAATTACGAAAGACGATCAAATTACTTTCTTTCTAAAAGAATCATCTCCACACACACAAGTCACAATCTCTCGCAGATAATCTTACTAACATCAAGAATAATATACTCTGAATACGAATATTTATCATCAACTATTCCATTAGAAAGCCCCCAAAGTTTCACCAAATTGTTCCATACTACCTTTTCATCCCATCTTCAAAATGAGAGTATACCCAAAACCATACAACCCTCACTACATCGACCTCTTAAGTTAGAAGGGGTCTACTACACAATCGAAAAGCTCCTACCAAAACCCTTTCATCAAGGACACATTATCATCCCATTATTTCACAATCATGTGGGCATAAGCCACCTCTTATATCATTTCAGTTCAACTTTTAGCGATGCTCATCATCAAACTTCAATACACAACAGTTATACTACAATCATTGCTGTTATCAACTAGCTTTATTATGAAATCTAGTTGCTACATACTTTCCTTCCCAAATCACATGGATATTAACAAGCGCATATTCAACTGTTCCTCCTCACATTGGATTTCGGCAAAAATACACTAAAACTTCAAAAATCGAAATCTTCTATCGATCAAGAGTCTCAACAACACTACAACCAAATTCATCGCGTCATCCTACATAGAAGAACTACATAGAACTCCTCTCATAAATTCTATATCCACCGATATTCAATCCATTCAACCGATTGTACACAATTCTAATAACTAATCATACTAGGGAATATGTAAATCTAGCATTTTCTCTAGTTTCCCTTTCTATATATTTAAATTAATCCATGGGAACCAAAGAACCCAACAAGTTTAGCAACCTAAATGATTTTAGTGACCAGACTAATTCATCTATGTTCCATACTTATTAATATATTTTTTGACTCCAAATAGGTATGGTCATACTCTCAGTCACTACTCATATATACAGTTCATCAAGAACTAGTAGAAGATGACATCAACTTAATCAATTTCACTTCCAGGGTTACTAATTGGTATTAATTATGCACCACACCAATGGCTCAACTTGATACCCATACCATATCAAGTTAGTTGATTACAATCTCTAATTTAACCATAACAAGGTATCACAAAAGGATCTTAACAATTCCACCAGAAAAGAGATGCATTAAACTTCAACACGCGGAATAATTCAAAAGAAATACATAGAGCCAAAGCTTTCTAATGTTAACAAACTTGCAACAGAAACTCTCATTACCCAAACTTTCAAACGAATACATGAGTCATTATTTTCCAATGAGAAAGAAGAAACAACCATGGAATTATCAGTAATGCCAATTGAGGACGATCACAAGTAGTAAAAACAGCTCAACAGTCGGAAAACAATATTTGTTTCAGAAAACCATTAGAGACCATTGAAACACAACAATTAACATGAACCACGAACCCAAGAGAATTTCATGAAATTGCCAAGATTGAGGTCAAGAAAGAAATCAACTTTCTAAAACAGCTCACGCTCAACTCCTGCAACTAAGGTATTCAGGGTAACTACTTTATGCGTCTACCACGAACGGTGGTATAGCCTGACAAAGTCCAAGGCCACAACCACGGCCTCCACTTCTTAACAACCATTATCGACACGCATAAACAATATAATCACATATGATCATACATGATCATCTCATGACAATCATAGAATAGATTCATAGATATAGAATGTCATAACATATCATAGCATAGGCAAGAAAGATAGCACAGAGGCAATTCAACAATTGCTCAACAAATAAAACATAACAACAGATAATGCGGAAGCAATGTAATTCCCAACCCCACCTACTGTGCACAGTGTGTCAATTTAATATTTTTCTATTAACCACGGACCTAAAGCCCGCTCTGATACCAACTGTAACACCCCAACTCTCAAAGAGCCTAGAATGCTACTAAAACTAAACTATTCTAGCACAACTACAAATTTTCGACAGAATCTCCTTTGTTCAATCAGCTAAACTGAGAGTTCAACAATAACGCATGGCATAACAAAGTTCTCATAATCAAATTACTCTATCATGCATGATAATCAAATGAACCAACCAAGACTGGCAATCTCATTATTACAAATAAGCAGCTACTCAAACCAAACCATCTATGGGTGATAATCAAATAGTTTATTTATTTCTAAATTGAAGCTAAGTAGCAAACGCCTTATGAGTGTGAGGTAGTGAGTGCATCCAACAACTACTCCCTCCCATGCGTGTCGTTCCTGCCATTGGTACCTAAAACACATTTAAGCAAGGGTGAGCCCAAAGACTCAGCAAGTATCAACAAGGCTATAAAACAAGAACATTAGCTGTAATACACCAAATTACATTTAGCGAGAATATTATTCGGAAGAGGGAATTTACTCAATTTTAAAGTTCTCCTACCAAAGATTTTACCCAACAGCGATTAGTGGAATTAAAATGGGGGTTTTCTCTGAAATTCCAACAACTTGGGCCCTGGGCCTCGGCCCAGAAGGCCCAAGAGGGAGGCCGGCCAAAGGGGTGAGCACCACCCCCTTTTCTTCCCCCAAACCCTAGGCCGAATCCACCTCTCCCCTTTCCCTCCCCAAGCCGCCACCCCTCCTGCCCCTTGCCGCCCCTCCCTACTGGTTTTGGCACCTTCCCCCTGCCATTGGTGCTGCCATCTTCCTCCTAGAGCAGCCCCTCCCTACTGCCAATATTTGTGAAGGAAGGAGAAGGAAGCGCGGGCTGTTTGGCCAAAAGGAAGGGAGAATGAGGGAGAGGAAGGGGATATTCTTCTTGGATTCAACCAGCATCTCCCTAAGGTTCTACAAGGGTAACGAGAGGCGTTCTTTGCTGTTTAAGTTGTATTAGATGCGAATTCGATTAGTTTGATTGGATTAAATTGCTGCTGCTACAAATTCAATTCTGTCCAGTTTCTTGCGCGGCCTGTTTCGTTTGCTTAGAGGCAGAATTAGGGATTTTGATCTCCTAGAGTTATTTAGAGGATGCTCTTAGCTTTCGGTGGCTGCCAAGATCACCTCATTCCGACTTTCGAGTCAAAAGTTATGATAGATTTAATATCTGTTGTCCAGATTTGTGACGAGAATTACCTTTTGAGTTGTCTTTTAAAATAGGGGTATGTTAATGGACGAATCAGGGTTTCATCCCAACTAGGTTATGGTAGAGGATTCAATAATCTTTCTAGATTGTTAAAGAACATCCAATTTGGAGTTGTACAACAAAAGTTATGGATATTTTATTTTAGCCGATATTTCTGTCTAGTAATTCAGTCAACAGATTTGAGCCGTGGGCCAAATTTTGTTAGAGGCAAAATCTGAACTTTTGCCCAACTAGACTTTAGTAGGTTTTGTTCTTAGCTTTTCAGATTGTTAAAGAAAACCAATTTTGGTTTAGTCAATAAAAAGTTATGTCCGATACCGTGCTGCTGTCCAGGCTTGTTAGACAGATCTGGACAGTTTCTGTTCCGCTGTTTCGTTTATCTGTTAGTAAATTAATTTGGCCGAATTGGCTTACCTTGTCAACTAGAGTATTGTAGATATGTCAGTTAAGAATCCATAGAAATTGGTCTCACCTCATTCCGAGTCCCAAACCAATAGATATGATTTTTACCGTTCTGCTGTCTAGTTTCGGATTGTGCCTGAGTAGTCTGTTTTCATATTAGAGCTAATTAGTTAATTGTGGACTGTCGGGAAGTCGTTGTAGAACGTTAATGGAAGCGCTATGTTATATGTTGTATTTATTTCGAGTACTTACTTATGTAGGCAGAGAGGCTTCGGTTTAGAGACATCTTCTTTACCTACTACCGCAGTGCTTCGCGGAAGGCAAGTACCTTGCCACCTTTATTGACTGTGATTGATGAATGTTTTTATGATCTTGTTGTGATTCCATATAATTCATGAGAAGGTGGATTGTTTATGTTTTGATATATGTGTTATATCCATGTTTAGATATCATGTCTTTCAATATTCTCAAACCATGTTATACATTCATTTTGCATGTTTCATCCACGAGAGTGGATTTCAAGTCCCACCATTCCAATGTGGGCAATGTTGGACATTGTCATGTCCCGTCCACGGGAGTGGATTTGAAAGACCCATCAATTCCAGGATGGGCATGTAAGACCCATTAATTCCAGAATGGGCAATTTTGGACACCTGTATGAAACGTTCTTCATACGGGAATTGGATCCCCGCATTTTTGTTAAGATGCGGGCTTAAGTGTACACCGACGGGTGTGTCACTAGCTATACCGGTATAGGCATGTGTGCAGTCCATCCTTGATTACATTCATTCATTTCATGTTTTTCTTAAAGTGCTCATTCGATGCAATATTCGCATTCTTGAATGGTGATGTCCTATTTGTATATGTGTTCTGTCTCTTTCACTGTACTTGCTGAGTCGTGGACTCACTCTTGCGTTGTTTGTTTATTTTAGGTAACCCCTGATGTTGGCTCACTTGGGAGGGAGTAGACACGCACTACTTGTTCACATCATCCAATTCATGTTCAAGATTAAATTTAGTTCTATCTTACATTCGTTAATGATGAACTGTAATAATAAATTTATAATTGGTGAAGGAAGGATACCTTCTCCACATTGATGTTGAATTATTACTGCATGTGAATTTTCATTATCAATGAACTGAAATAAATAGATTAGATGGTGAAGGAAGGATACCTTCATCATGTCTTGGTTGTTTTGATACTAGCATTAGTTGATTTTATTCAAATCCTTCCGCATTATGGATGTATGTTAGATGTTTTAGGTGACATCTTGGCTTCCGAATAGCCAGGGTGTTACAGTTGGTATCAGAGCGGGCTTTAGGTCCGTGGTAATTAAGTTATTAAATTGACACACTGTGCACAGTAGGTGGGGTTGGAAAATTACATTGCTTCCGCATTATCTGTTATTATGTTTCATTTTGTTGAGCAATTGTTGAATTGCTTCTGTACTATCATCCTTGTTGGTAATATATGATCTGCTATGATATTAAATATCTATGAACTAATACTATGTTTGTCATGAGATGATCCTGTATATTCATAATGGAGTATTTTGGTGAAGCGTGTTGTTAGCGGATGATAAGGAGTGGAGGTTGTGGTTGTTACTCTGGGATTCACCAGGTTACACCACTGTTCGCAGTACGTGGTTAGAGGAGTAGTTACCACGAGTACCATAGTTTCAGGTGTTAAGCGTGAGTTGCTTTAGAAAGATGTTCTCTTCCTTGATTTCTGAATTTGGCAATTCTTGTCCTGTGGTGGTTGATGAAGTTCTCCTGGGTTAGTGGTTCATGATAGTTTATGGTTTTCAATATATCCCTCTCGGTTCTCTGAAACAATCATTGCTTTTTGACTGTTGAGTTGCTTTTACTACTTGTGATCGTTGTCAATTGGAAAGATTGATGTTTTCATGGTTGCTCCTTCTTTCTCATTGCAAAAGAATGACTCATTTACTCGTTTGATAGCTTGGTTAGTGAGAGTTTCCCGCTGTAAGTTCGTTTGCATGGGAAAGCTTTGGCTTTATGTGTTTCTTTTGGATAACTTCGAGCGTTGAGGTTTGAAGCCTCTCTTTTGCTGAAGTAAGGCGTTAGAATCCTTTTGTGTTGACTTGCCATGCTTAAAATGAGAAGTTATATCTAAACGAATAAATTGTTACGATATGAGTTACCAAGTCGGGTTATTAGCATGGTGCAAATCAATTATTCTTAACTACCATCCATGAAAGTGAAATTGATTAATTTGAAATGTCCTTGTATTTGATACTTGGTGTATGTTAAATAAAGACTGTCCATATCCGTTCAAAACCTATAGATCTTACTTAAGAGCTAGATTTATCTATTTCCTGGTATGCTAAAATTGTTGAAACTTGTATAAAGTACCAGATGGGTGCTGGTGTATCGATTCATGAAACCTTGTTTATAGGAAATTATGTTAGTGAATCTTTAATCATGTTTTGAAATGATTTCTGAACAAAGGTAAAATGTGAATATATGTTTATATATGGTTATGTGATTGCAAATGGAATTAGTACCGTATGTATACGCGTGGTTTGTACAATCATCAATTGTTAATGAGCGCTGAAGAAGGTGTTGAGCAACACCAACAGTTGAGTAGACGAATTTCGTAAGTAGTCTTTGATATCGTGCCTCGTGATATTGTTATTGCTTAGCATAATCTTGTTATAATAAATTTGTTTCAACCTTGTGGTTTGTGTTTCCTTTGGGAAGTTTTAGGATGGAGCAATAAAGTTTGATGATTCTTAGTACCAGAGTATGTTGTCGATGTTTTTAAATCGTCAAAATGTGAGAATGAGGTTAATTCTCGTAGTAATTCGATCACCCATGGTAATATTTCTTAAATGATCAAATTTCAAGTTTTGTGTTCATGATCTTTTGAGGGTTCAGGTTTTTATGTGGTAAATGAAGTTTATCGAGTAGCGTTATGTTGCAAAGTTATAATGGTTCTTCAGTGATGCAAGTGCTTCGATCTTGAATACTTATTTGTTCTTATCTGTTAAGATTCGATATTCTCTTCTTGTGAGGCTTATGCTTTCAACTGTGGACTTCACTTATGTTCTTTGAGTTCATTGCTTAATTGGTTTCTTCATTGGTCCCGTGTTCAGTGCGAGTGGTAGATGAGTTTTCTAGTTGGTGAAAGTCGTTTCCATTTGTCTCCTCTTTTGAGAAAGAATCAACCCATTATTTACACGTGGGTCTTTCGAAGTGTTTTCTAATGGTTGTGGTGAAACTGATGTTAATACCCATAGTAATTTGATCGCCATCGATGATATCATTCAGTTGAGAATATTTCAAGTTTAGCTTTCGTGATATTTCCTTTGAGCTCTTGAATCATCTGGTAGCTGAAATTATTTTAAATAAATTGAGGTATTGAATTGTCTTGTTGCTTCTTAAGAGATTCACGTGATTTAATCTTAAATGATTTTTGGTTTGAGTTGGCAACGTGAAGTGGCAATTAAAGAAAAATTATGTTGGTTCCCTTAAGAGGAGAATAATCTGCTCGCTTTTCATGAAATCCTGTAATTGGAAATGTTTCGAGTTTGGTGGTTATTTGCTATTCCCTTTTCGAGGGATGTGTGCCCTTCGCTGTGAACTCAACTTTCGTTTTCCCAGATCTTCATTACCAGATTATTTCTTTTGGTCTCGTGCTCACTGTGAGCAGCAACATTTTCCTGTGTGGTGAAATTTGTTCGTGTTCGCCTCTTTCTTTTGAGAAAGGATCAACCGTTTTGTGCTGTAAAGTTTTACAACTCGTAAGTTGTTATTTGTTTGGTGGTGGTTAAGAGATTGTAGGGGTGAGATTTTGCTACCCAGCTATTGGAGGAGTAATAGAAGATGAGTTGGTTTTGACTGAACCTCTTGGAGGAAGTTGATTCGGATGGAATGTATGGTTTCGAAGTAAAATTGTATATTGTTCGACTAAGTAGGACCTATGGTATAGTGTAGTTCCAGAACCTTGGTTCATGTTGAAATGTTGGGGATTATCAAATGTATGGAAACCGTAATCAATTTTATAGAGTAACACTATTGAAAGTATCGTGATGTTGTATGAGTGATTCCTGATGATGTCAATGAGTATGTCGGAATTGTGGGGATCTTAGAGATTTAATCCGATGATTTCATTATTTGTTATAAGGGGAATTCGTTGTAGAGGTCTCAGAGGTTAAATTTGGGCTTTCCATTTTCATGCTAAACTTTTGGTCGCCCAAAGATTTGTGTGTAGAGGAGATAGAAAACTGGAGTATTCTGAGTAGTGGAATGATTGTCGATAGAACCCTTCTGATGTAGTTCATGAGCGGGTGTACTGAGGATTCTGATGTGTTATTCCTGAAAGTTGGAGGTGATGAAATTGCATGGGTTTTTGAGGTGCTTTGGTGCCTTCTATCAAATTAATGTCATCAGTTGAATGAGTTGTCTAGAGTATTCAGTGGAATCAATAGTCTCTCTACAACGGTGTGGATGATGTATTTCGGTTTAAGCCTAACTTGAGAATGTTAAATGAAGATGGTTGAGACCGTGTGGTATGCGATGAATTCGAATTCCAAGGTTGGAGAGATAGTTTATTCCAAAAGTGAAACTAAGGGAAAGATGTCTTCTTGATTAGTGAAGCGTTTTCTTTATTCTCGCATGAGCTTTGTGCTGTTGGCCCAAGTTCTTTCGTAAGTTGAGTTTGACTCGATTTTGGTATGTGTGGTTCTTATCGGTTCAGGAAGAATAAAGGAAGTTTTGATTTGGGCATTTAAAATGATTCCTTCTTTGGTTTTCGTGATGTTTATTCGCAAGCTGCCACTTGGAAAGTGGAAAGGTTTTCGTGATGAAATTCTAATTTCTGGATTTTACTCTTCAGTACCCAGTTGGTAACATCTAGTTGTGACGTGAATCTTTCTTATTCAGATGTGTTTTGTCGGTAAAAGAGTTTGCTTGAAGAGATTTCGATTGTATGTTTCCAGTTAAAGGAGGTGATCTTTGTTTTCAGTGAAGAGTTTAATTGAGAAGTGGAATAAGAGTTCTGTGTTCTTTGTGCTTGTCGTGTAGTTCAGTATCTTTGGGAAGGTTAACCCAAAAATACATTGGGTTGTTTTCGCTAGTTGGCGTATCGCTAGGACTGTCTCGAGTCCATGCGCGGAGTACGTAACGTCTTGTATGTTCTGGTGCCGAGGGAGTACCTAGGAGATCCAGAGTTTGATTATTCGTTAACGTCGTGGACCATCGAGTGAGATCTTACCTTCGAGTCTTGTCCGATGAGTGTACCTGGAAGTACCGGGTTGAGTGTTAGTTCAAACATCGATCTACGTCTTTGTGTTGTGGTCTCATCAGTCCGAGAGAGATGTCACTTCGAAGCTAGAGTCTCGCATGCACGAGTAATACCCGGATATGCTCATGTCTGGTACGTGTTAATAGTTGTTAATTTCCAGACGCCGTTTTCTTTCGGGTAGATCGGTGAGCAGATTCAGGGACGAATCCTGTTAAGGGGGGGAGAATGTAATACCCCAAATTACATTTAGCGAGAATATTATTCGGAAGAGGGAATTTACTCAATTTTAAAGTTCTCCTACCAAAGATTGTACCCAACAGCGATTAGTGGAATTAAAATGGGGGTTTTCTCTGAAATTCCAACAACTTGGGCCCTGGGCCTCGGCCCAGAAGGCCCAAGAGGAGGCCGCCAAAGGGGTGAGCACCACCCCCTTTTCTTCCCCCAAACCCTAGGCCGAATCCACCTCTCCCCTTTCCCTCCCCAAGCCGCCACCCCTCCTGCCCCTTGCCGCCCCTCCCTACTGGTTTTGGCACCTTCCCCCTGCCATTGGTGCTGCCATGTTCCTCCTAGAGCCGCCCCTCCCTACTGCCAATATTTGTGAAGGAAGGAGAAGGAAGCGCGGGCTGTTTGGCCAAAAGGAAGGGAGAATGAGGGAGAGGAAGGGGATCTTCTTCTTGGATTCAACCAGCATCTCCCTAAGGTTCTACAAGGGTAACGAGAGGCGTTCTTTGCTGTTTAAGTTGTATTAGATGCGAATTTGATTAGTTTGATTGGATTAAATTGCTGCTGCTACAAATTCAATTCTGTCCAGTTTCTTGCGCGGCCCGTTTCGTTTGCTTAGAGGTAGAATTAGGGATTTTGATCTCCTAGAGTTATTTATAGGATGCTCTTAGCTTTCGGTGGCCGCCAAGATCACCTCATTCCGACTTTCGAGTCAAAAGTTATGATAGATTTAATATCTGCTGTCCAGATTTGTGACGAGAATTACCTTTTGAGTTGTCTTTTAAAATAGGGGTATGTTAATGGACGAATCAGGGTTTCATCCCAACTAGGTTATGGTAGAGGATTCGATAATCTTTCTAGATTGTTAAAGAACATCCAATTTGGAGTTGTACAACAAAAGTTATGGATATTTTATTTTAGCCGGTATTTCTGTCTAGTAATTCAGTCAACAGATTTGAGCCGTGGGCCAAATTTTGTTAGAGGCAAAATCTGAACTTTTTCCCAACTAGACTTTAGTAGGTTTTGTTCTTATCTTTTCAGATTGTTAAAGAAAACCAATTTTGGTTTAGTCAATAAAAAGTTATGTCCGATACCGTGCTGCTGTCCAAGCTTGTTAGACAGATCTGGACAGTTTCTGTTCCGCTGTTTCGTTTATCTGTTAGTAAATTAATTTGGTCGAATTGGCTTACCTTGTCAACTAGAGTATTGTAGATATGTCAGTTAAGAATCCATAGAAATTGGTCTCACCTCATTCCGAGTCCCAGACCAATAGATATGATTTTTACCGTTCTGCTGTCCAGTTTCGGGTTGTGCCTGAGTAGTCTGTTTTCAGATTAGAGCTAATTAGTTAATTGTGGATTGTCGGGAAGTCGTTGTAGAACGTTAATGGAAGCGCTATGTTATATGTTGTATTTATTTCGAGTACTTTCTTATGTAGGCAGAGAGGCTTCGGTTTAGGGACATCCTCTTTACCTACTACCGTAGTGCTTCGCGGAAGGCAAGTACCTTGCCACCATTATTGACTGTGATTGATGAATGTTTTTATGATCTTGTTGTGATTCCATATAATTCATGAGAAGGTGGATTGTTTATGTTTTGATATATGTGTTATATCCATGTTTAGATGTCATGTCTTTCAATATTCTCAAACCATGTTATACATTCATTTTGCATGTTTGATCCACGAGAGTGGATTTCAAGTCCCACCATTCCAATGTGGGCAATGTTGGACATTGTCATGTCCTGCCCACGGAGTGGATTTGAAAGACCCATCAATTCCGGGATGGGCATGTAAGACCCATTAATTCCGAATGGGCATTTTGGACACCGTATGAAACGTTTTTCATACGGAATTGGATCCCGCATTTTTGTTAAGATGCGGGCTTAAGTGTACACCGACGGGTGTGTTACTAGCTATACCGGTATAGGCATGTGTGCAGTCCATCCTTGATTACATTCATTCATTTCATGTTTTTCTTAAAGTGCTCATTCGATGCAATATTCGCATTCTTAAATGGTGATGTCCTGTTTGTATATGTGTTCTGTCTCTTTCATCACTTTGCCGAGTCGTGGACTCACTCTTGCGTTGTTTGTTTATTTTAGGTAACCCCTGATGTTGGCTCACTTGGGAGGGAGTAGACACGCACTACTTGTTCACATCATCCAATTCATGTTCAAGATTAAATTTAGTTCTATCTTACATTCGTTAATTACCCGATTACTCTTCTATGAGTAATTACCCAACAACAACAACGCGTTACCCTTGATGCCGCTGAAGGTCGCGAACCACGGATGACGATCCCTCTTCCTTCTCTTCTCCCTTCTCTTCTTCTCCCTTTCTTCTTCTTCCTTTATCTCCTTTTCTCCTCTTTGCATAGAAGGGGGGGGGTGCTACAGTGCGGTGCTATAGTACCAGGGGCATGGTACTGTAGCAACTAGGGTTTCCCCCCCTCTTTTTATTGGTGGCCAGCCCCTCATGGGCCTCCTGGGCCAAGGCCTGAGGCCCAGGTTGCCAAAAAACTGCAGAAACCCCCTTTATCTAATTGCTGCTAAATCTATTTTATATTTGGTCCTTCTCCGAATTCACATAATCTCTCTCGAATACTCTTTCGAATATTCTCGAATACTTTTGGGGTATTACAGCTATCACTTGGTGGAATCAAGTAGTTAATTCTGGCTTAACACCTGATACATGGGATAGATTGAAGGTAGCTATGCGTGCTAGATTTGTTTCTCCTGCTTTAAAACGTGATGTGTAAGAAATTACAGCGCTTAGACCAAGGTAATAGATCGGTTGAGGAATATTACCAAGAGTTACAAATAGGAATGCTGCGTTGTAATGTTGTTGATGATGAGGAGGATAAGATGGCTCATTTTTTGGGGGGCTTAAGGTGTGAAATTCAAGACATAGTTGATTACAAAAGGTATAATGATATCAATATGTTGTTCCAGCTTCCTTGTTTGGCAGAATAGGAATTGCAGGGAAGACAACAAAGGACTAGGAGCAACATCGGAAGTACGTCTACATCGAGATCGACGCTGGGGCTAGCCAAGACAGCCCCACCTCCTGCTTTTCGGTATGCTGCCCCCTCCGTGAGTAGGGCGTGTTCAGCAGCACTGCCACAACCATCACACGCACCCGAGACGAGCAAATCTACTAGTGTGAAGGCACCAGCGTAGAGCTCTTCATCAGTTGCTTCCACAGGTCATACGACGAGGATTATATGCCACCGTTGCAAAAGGATGGGACACGTCATGAAAGATTGCCCAAATCAGCAAGCGTACATTGCGACAGAAGACGACGGTGGTTATGTAAGTGCTAGTGATGTTGAGGATGAATATGCTCTTACAGCTAACCTTGCAGGTAATGATAATGATCAATAGGAACATAGCCAAGGGGAGGAAATTTTAGGTGCCGCTGCTACGAAGAATTATAGGACCATAATTGTGCAGCGAGTATTGAGCACTCAATGGGAGCAAGTGGAGAAGCTACAACGCCATAATTTGCTTCAGATATTCCTTATCGTTAAGGATTGTCGTGTTCGTGTTATAATTGATGGTGGGAGTTGTAATAACTTGGTGAGTTTAGATTTGGTCAAGAAGCTTGGCTTGACCACACGTGCACATCCTCATCCATACCACATTCAGTGGTTCAACAACAGCGGTAAGGTGAAGGTAACACAATCTGCGAGAGTGCATTTTTCCATTAGTTCCTATCATGATGTTGCTGATTTCGATGTAGTACCTATGCAAGCTTGCTCACTTTTATTAGGTCGTCCATGGGAATTTGATGCCGATGCAACTAATCATAGTAGAAGTAATAAGTACTCTCTTATGCACAAAGGAAAGAAAATAATTTTACTACCTTTGACACCTACTGAAATTGTGCAATGCGAAAAAGAAATAGCTGCAAATGAGAGGAAAGAACATGAACATGAGAAGAACATTTTCCCACCTAAGAAAGAAAAGTTGGCACCTAGTTCTAGGACTAAGGGAATTAAATTAAAGGGTTGTGTTATGCTTGCAACCAAATCTGATCTTACTGAAATTATCGATAATGATATGACATGCTATGCTTTGATATGCAAAGACACTTTATTTTCACTTGATGATATATCTAGCTCTTTGCCGTTTGCTGTCACTAACCTTTTGCAGGAGTATGAGGATGTGTTTCCAGCTGAACTACCCCCAGGACTGCCACCTATTAGAGGGATTGAACACCAAATTGTCCGGGAGCGACTTTGCCAAACCGTGCGGCGTATAGAACCAATCCAGAGGAGACTAAGGAAATTCAACGACAAGTCTAAGATCTTTTGGACCGAGGGTATGTACGGGAAAGCCTTAGTCCTTATGCTGTTCCTGTTCTTTTGGTTCCTAAGAAATACGGTAGTTGGCGTATGTGTGTTGATTGTAGAGCCATTAATAATATCACAATACGGTATCATCATCCTATTCCTAGGTTGGACGACATGCTAGATGAGTTGAGTGGTTCTATTATTTTCACAAAGATTGACTTTCTAGCGGGTACCACCAGATTAGAATGAAATTGGGAGATGAATGGAAAACAATGTTTAAAACTAAGTTCGGGCTATATGAGTGGTTAGTGATGCCTTTTGATTTAACTAATACACCTAGCACTTTCATGCATTTGATGAACGAAGTTTAGCGTGCTTTCATTGGAAAATTTGTGGTGGTTTATTTTGATGATATTCTGATATATAGCAAGTCATATGAAGAACACCTAAATCATTTACGTGCTATTTTTAATGCTTTGCGAGATGCATGTTTGTTTGGTAACCTTGATAAGTGCACCTTTTGCACCGATGGAGTATCATTTCTTGGCTATATTGTTACTCCAAGGGCATTGAAGTTGATCAGACCAAGATCGTCGCTATCCAGATTTGGCCACCTCCTAAAACGATCACACAAGTGTAGAGTTTTCTCGGGCTCACTGGCTTCAATCAGTGTTTTGTTCGGGATTTCAGCACCATCGCTGCACCGCTGAATGAGCTTACAAAGAAGGGTGTTCCTTTTACTTGGGGCACCATACAACAACAAGCTTTCGATGCTCTCAAAGATAAGTTGACACACGCCCCTTTGCTTCAACTACCTGATTTTTGCAAGACTTTTGAATTAGAATGTGATGCTAGTGGCATAGGACTTGTTGGTGTGTTAATTCAAAAAGGAAAACATGTTTCTTACTTTAGTGAAAAATTAAGTGGGTCTAGTTTGAACTATTCTACCTATGATAAAGAATTATAGGCTATAGTTCGAACTTTGGAAACATAGCAATATTCTTTATGGCCCAAAGAGTTTGTAATACATTCTAATCATGAATCTTTGAAGCATATTCGAAGTCAAACCAATCTAAACCGTAGACATGCTAAGTGGGTTGAGTTTATTGAGTCTTTCCCTTATGTCATTAAACATAAAAAGGGCAAAGAAAATGTAATAGCTAATGCATTGTCTAGGAGATATACCATCCTTTTCACAACTTGACTTCAAAATCTTTGGATTAGAGACAATAAAGGAGCAATATGTGCATGATGCTGACTTTAAAGATATGTTGCTCAATTGTCAAGAGGGAAAGGGTTGGAATAAATTTGTGGTGCATGATGGGTTCTTATACCGTGCTAACAAGCTATGCATTCCAGCTAGCTTCGTTCGTGGGCTAAATTGGGGACTAAGCTGTTATTTTCCACTACTTGTCATCCCCAAACCGATGGACAAACTGAGGTAGTCAATAGAACCTTGTCTACTATGCTTAGGGTTGTGCTTAAAAAGAACTTAAAAATGTGAGAAGAATGTTTCCTTCATGTGGAATTTGCTTATAATCGCTCGCTACATTCTACCACAAAGAAGTGCCCTTTTGAGATTGTTTATGGTTTCATCCCTCGTACACCTATCGACTTGTTGCCTCTTCCAGCTCGGAGAAGGTAAATCTTGATGCTCAACAACATGTTGATTTGATACTTAAGATGCATGAGACAACTAAAGAGAACATTGAGCTTATGAATGCCAAATATAAAGTTGCTGGTAGTTAGGGATGCAAGCATGTTACTTTTGAACCTGGTGATCTTGTGTGGTTACACTTGTGTAAAGAGCGATTCCCTAAATTGAGAAAGTCTAAACTCATGCCTCGTGCAGATGGTCCTTTTAAAGTGCTTGAACGTATTAATGATAATGCATATAAGTTAGACTTGCCTGCAGATTTTGGGGTTAGCCCCACCTTTAACATTGCAGATCTATGAGCATTCTTCGGAGCAAACGATGAGCTTGAGTCGAGGACGACTCCAATTCAAGAAGGGGAGGATGATGAGGACATCACTTCGACTGATATGAACACTCCTCTTGCTACTACCATGAATGATGTCCAAGGTCCAATTACTCGGGTACGTGCTCATCAACTAAATTATCAGGAATCTAGGACGGGACAACAAGGAGTTGATGATATGCATCAAGGAAGAAGGCAACAACAATGGCCAAAGGAGATGATGTAACATCCCAATTTTGGACTTGTGTTTCAAATGTAAGAAAAGGGGTAGAAATTAAAACTTTTTTCTACATCATGTAATTCCTATATGTACTAAATAGTTCATGTACAAGAATTACGGAAATACAAAGTCACAAGTCTGTTTATTCAAATCTTGATCCTTCAAAAACATTCTTGTCAAATATTATGATCATCTCCTGGAAATATTTTTCCTAAGTTCTTGGGCTGGTATGTGACCCCTCTGAAAAATTTCACAATTTTTAGAAATTGTTTGAATATTTTTGGAGGCCAGTCAAACCTATTTAAATTCTGGTCAAACATTAGACCAGCACCTTGTTAAGATTTTCAGAGGAAAATCCACAACACCAAAACCTCTACAAATTTTATTCAAGGCAGACAGCTCATCCAGCAAGCTTCTGCAAAAATCTCATGATTTTTGAAGTTGAGTTGCTACTCTTTTTAAGTCTCCAAAGTTCAGCTCCTATTGAAGTTCAAATTCTGGAACCCTAGATCTGAGTCGACTGCACCGAGTCGAGCTCGATCTATCGGGCTCAGTTGAGCCAGCCCTTAGACCTCCTTGGGCTCGATCTCGTGCGGGCATGTTCTTAGCCGTTGGATCTCCATCCAATGCTCCCGACCTCCCCTGGACCTTCTCACCCGCAAAGACCTCCCCACCTCGGCTGATCTGGGACGTCCAGGACCACCCCGAGCGTATCTGGGACGTCCAGGACCTCCCTCAGCCCTGTTCTTCTTCCTCCCAACCTCCCTGAGGTCTGGTCGTCATGATTTTCACGCGCCCGTGCGTGTGTCGTGGTCGAGCGCTTGGGAGCGATGGCTGTCACTTTTGGTCCTTCCCAACGTCTCTTTCTGCCAGGCATTAATTGCGGCAGAGCTTTGCCCCAAAAGAAGTCACCCCTACCTGCCTTGTCAAATCCTGTAGGTCATGGCAGTGGCATGGTTCTTGGTCACAATAGACTTTTGCCCACACCATTACCAAGCTCCCAGGCTATGTATAGCCTGAGACCTCCTTTCTCCTTTTCTTTCTCCGTTCTTTGTTGTGCTTGAGCTCCCTCGATGCGAGCTGGTCCTCAAACTCAAGCACCCAAGAACACCACCCTCTCTGCCACCATTGTCGGCTTTGGAGCTCATTGAAGGCCTCCGAGTTCCAGTGGTCCCAGCAACATTCTAGCCTTTCTCCCTGTCATCTTGATCACCTAGGGCCTACTCTAACCTGTTGTGGTTAACCATCGCAGGGGTGGACAGGTTCGGGAGCTAATTTTTGTGGTCGGGATCACCTTCTTCCTCGTCTCCGGCGAAGTTCCTGGTCACCGGAGCGCCCCCTTCGGCTTCCTCCTCTCCTCCAAGCTCCTCTGAACCTCGTTTTGGCCCTGGTAAGTTCATTGTAGCCTCCTAGAGCTCGAGCACTTGTCAAGTTAGGTTGTATCGAGTCTTTTTCATGTTTTCGGTTTTACCGAAAACCTGCCCTCCGCTATTCTCTGGCTCGCCGGCGTCCAGAGCCGTCACCGCCGGCGAGGTTGCCACCTTTAGCTCCGTGATGATATTGCGGTTCCATTCCAGTATTTAGTTGGCGCCGCCGCGGCCGGAGTTGCCGGCGGCAAGCCGTTGAACGCGCTCGGGATTTTGCCGGTGCAAACCCCCGTTGTCGTCCTTTTCTTAGGACAGCATTAATGCCCGATTACTGCTAATCATTGGGTGCATTAATCATGTCTTAAGCCGTGCCGTTGTGTGGCTGTCATGTGGGCCATAGGCTTAGATTTAAGATCCAGAAGGCATTAGTGTCCCTTTTAGATTCTTTTATTGCCAATCATCAGCAGCATTAAATTTGTCTTTAGCCGCCACCTTTTAGTCGCTGTCCTGAGGACCAGCACCATTAGAAGCACCTTGGACCTCCTTGGGTAAATCGTGGCCGTCCACGACCTCCCCAAGTCTAGATCCGAGCCCTGGCTCCTTTCTGAAAAGCTTAAGCCTCTGGACCTCCCCCTAGTTTAATCTCAGCCGTTAAGACCACCTCCAGGATTTGATCTGTACCGCAGAGGGTTTTTCCGTGTAGATTCTAAGTCCCAGGACCTCCCTAGTTCTATCTCGGCCGTTAAAGACCTCCTAGGATTAGCTCTTAGCCGTTAGATCCTGATCTGCGAAAACTTTAGGTGCCAGGACCTCCCCTAGAGTTGATCCTAACCGTCTAGGACCACCCGGGTTAAATCCTAGCCGTTTAGACTTTTTCCTGTGCGCAAAATACCTCCCTTGGTCATTTTGCAAAGACCACCCTCGGGGTCCTCTTTGTAAAAAAACCACCCCTGGTCTTTTACAACGAAAACCCTGCTCAGGACCTCTTAGGCTCAATCCTAGCCATTCACGACCTCCCCCGGTTTAGATCTGAGCGTTAGATCTCTTTTGTAAAACCCTTAGCCTTCGGACCTCCCTAGGCCTAATCTGAGCCGTCTAGATCTCCTCCAGTTAAATCACTACCGCATCGGGCCTCCCCGAGTAGATCTTGGCCATCCAAGACCTCCTCGGTTAAATCTTAACCGTTCAGGACCTCCCTCGCTTGATCTTAACCGCCCAAGACCTCCCTCCGGAGATGTAGACCGTTGAAGACCTCCTCCGTGAGATCTTAGCCGTCCAGACCTCCCTCAGTAGGTTTAGCCTTAGGACCTCCCCTAGTGCTCGGGACCGCCAGATCTTGATCTGACGGTCACGACCTCTGTTAGGCGCAAGGACCTCCTTTGCGTGCGTTGTGCATGCACTGGTCGTGGCCGTTGGATCTAATCTCAACGGCTCAGACCTCCCCAGTGCGGGAGGAGGTCTGCTGTGCACTGTGCTTCGAGGTCTGTGGTCGTGCGATGAAGGATCGACGGCCCACGACCTCTCCTTTTTCCTTCAGTTCGTTTGGACCTCCCGAGAGCTCAAATTTCCTAAGTCTTTTAATGTTTCAAATTTCAAAAGTGTATAACTTTGTCATATTAACTCCTTTTTGAATGATTCCAGTTGTTGTAGCTCTGTGATAGAATGAACTTTAATTTGAGAATGAATTTGGGCACTGTTATGTAGCAGAAAATGATTTAAACTGCATTAGCTTGTTTAATATATAAGGTGGTCTAGAAATTCATTGAAAATTGTATAATACATAACTTCTTCTCTGTAAATCCTTACTGAGCAAACTTAACTTGGTAAAATTTGTCTGTAGACATGCTTTAATGTGAACTAGGCCTTGTCTTTATTTATGTTCCTGAAAAATGATGTATGTTGGTTTTAGAACTTAGAAAAATCATAACTAAGTCATTATAACTCCAAATTGTGCAAACTCAGTTTTTCTGTTTGTAGGATACTATTACCTACCTGCCATAAAAATTTCAGACTCCAGATCATTCTAGAAATTTTTGCCATGAACAATAGCCTTAATTGATTTAATTAGGATTTTTCAGGCTGAGAGAACTTAGTTTAGCCATAACTTTTTCATGCTAAGTCCTAATGAAGTGATTCTTGTTTCTAAAATTGTCTAAAATCAACCCCTAGCTGCTGTAGAAATTTCATGGGATTTGGATGTTTTTTGCTGTTGAGTTCCTTTTGGTGTTCTTCGTTCTTATCGGTTTTTATCGCATTTTCGCGTTAGGTTCCGAAGAAAACTTTGAACCTGAGCACTCCCATCTGCAGCAAGACCAATCCCCGCAAGGCAAGCAGTTTGATCATATTAATCCCAGTATTTTAAGTATTTATGTTGTTTACAACTTCTATGTATGCATTGCTATCTTGTTTTAACTATTGTCGATAGTTGGCCGAGTAGATGCATTTCCTTAGACAAATGATTATCCTTTACTACCATGAGCCTAGGTTATTGCTGTGATTTAGAGCTCGTTGGATGAGCTATTGTCACTTAGTAGTTTGCGAACTAATTGCTTAGCCATGCTTAGCTTCCGGTAGAAATAGGCGGTTATCGACTTGTCGATAACCTTGATCACATAAAACTTATTATGACTCATGATTTCTGTCTTGTGCCATGTCTACTTATGAAAACTAAAACTGAAAACAAAGTGATTTAGACTTGGGCACAATGGTATGTTGGTGTGCTTTTGGGTGTGACTGCAATGGTGCCCGGGTCATTAAGGACCGAGTTACTTGCGCCACCGTATTGAGCATTTTGCGTGCTAACCACACGAGGGGGATATGGGACCTCTCTTGACTAAGTACTTTGGGGGGTGTTAATTACGAGCTGGTTGGTGGGTGTGTTGTGTTGTGTGTGGTGTGGGAGGGGAGCATTAGCAGACCGGTTAGGCTGTTTAATGTATCCTTATCCCCGTGGGTTGCGGCTCTTAATTAGCATCATCCATTGGAAAGTGTCTTGTTAGACTTAGCCATGCCTGCATACCAAAGGAAGTGTGCTAACCATGGCTGGTGGAAAGGCGGTCTATCGTGTGGGTACATTGGTACACCCCTGCAGGGTTAAAACTATTCGAATAGCCTCGTCCTAGGTTATGGACACGCTCGGATACGCCCCGTGAGAACTAGACTACAACCTTTTAAATTAAAACTTGATGGGTGGTACGAATCGGGGATTCGTGCTATGTTGTGGTGGCTATTGGGATAGTCACTTCCAGGTGGTTACTTGTATGTATCTTTATTTCGCTGTTACTTTGACAACAAAACAAATTTGCAACTTGCTTTTAAATGTATTACATTATTGCAAATAAAGTTGGCTTTGTGCAAAATGAGACATACAACCTCCACCTAAATAAGCTTGCATGTAAATTATGAATAGGTCTGCTATTCCACACGTTAGTCTTGTGAGTACCTTTGTGTACTCAGTTATCTTGCTTAAATGTATTTGTTGCAGAGGAAGAAGTTGAGCTTGAGGGGCCTCACTTCTGTGAGTTGTGCTGTGGTAGCCTTAGGGGCGTCTAGCTTGGCGGCCCGGTTGGTTGCCTTGTGAGTGTGTGGCTAACCGGTCGACTTTTGTTCTAGCCATCTTATGGCACCTTTTGCTTCCGCTGTCATTCTTGTATATTGTTCTATTTGGCCGGTCGGCTCTTTTGTAATAACTTTACTTCATGTATGTCGTTGTTGAACTTAGTGATAAATGTTGTATGGAAATGATGTATAATTTTGTGATGATGAGCATGTGCTGCAATTCTGGGAAGCACATGTCCATCGAGGCTTAGAATGTTTAATTAGTAATGCTAGAACCATATGGAGGTTAAGTGTTACTAGTTAAATATTCCGGGTCCTCACAAAGTTGGTATCAGAGCCATACTTGCCGTAGAAACCCCTAGCTTGGTCGCCTTTAGGATATTTTGAAAACTTACTTTCAAAAGGTTTATAAAAACTTAAGTAAGTTCTGAGATTTTACTTCTTATCTATCTTAGCTTGCTCATCTCACCTTACTCTTGATTAAGTTTTGAAAGAATTGTTCCTCTTTTCCTTTCAAAAGCTAGCTACTTATCGATTAAATTTGGTTTTTGGAAAGACCATGAGTGTGGTAACTTGAAAGGTTGGCTGTCCATTAGTGAGATTAGGAGGTGCTGGAAGTGAAAATTTCGGCCAAGAGCTTGCAGAAAGAAAATCTGGACAGGAAGCAAGAAATTCTGGACAGCTAGCTCTTAATTAGTAAATAGTGTTAAAAATGAGAGGCTAATCCAACTAAAACTTATGCGAATAAAAGGGTAGGAAGTGATATGAGTTAGCTACGTGTCTGACCCTCATTTAGGTGATTTAACCTTGCTTTTTAGCTGTGTTAAGCCAAGGGATGATTGCTGAAATTTACCTCCCTAAACTGATTGCTCGTTCTTCCATACGAGTTAGTCATACCAGGGAGTTGCTTTTGTAAATTGAGCTCTTGCGTTGGTTTTATGTTGGTTTTTGAGCTTCTAGAATTCGTTTGGTGGAGATTTTAATTGTTTTTCTTGCTTTCAGTTTCAGGCTTGTCCCTTGTCCATCTTAGTACCTATCCCCACCCAACTTTCAGTAGGACTCCCTAGTCCTCGGTTTTCTTTCGCGTCGTTCAGCTTCTAGTTTTCGGGTTGCACTGCTAACCCATCTCTTCATACCAGGATGTCTGGATAGTCCAGCAGCGGACTAGGTCAGCGAGCTAGAGGAGATGGAGATCTCCCTGTCTCCAGATTTCCGAACAAGACTCACAGGCGCCTCCACCCAGGCGATTGTGATGGAGTCTGTTCCCATTGCCCCAGGGAATGGCAACTACCTCCTTTTTGCTGTGACCTTGGTGAGGAGAGCCACGTCATCGAAGATTGTCAACTGGGGCAGGTTAAGGTTTGCCAGCGCTGTGGTGAGGAAGGACACTACGGCAGCGAGTGTACCACAGCTTGCCCAAATTGTGATGAAGACCACCTACCCGGGAACTGTCCAACTACCAAAGTCACTTGTTTTCTCTGCGAGGGAAGCACTCACTATCCCAAAGAGTGTAGCATGAACTTGGTGATCGCCAGGTCATTAGAGCTTCAGCGACTGCTTCTTCGGTCATCTACAAGTATCGCAATCGCCAATGCTTCCAGACCAGAGAAGTTCTTGGATGATTTGTCTATGGAGCTGCAGGACAAATTACCAGTTTATACCTTCCCCAACTTTCAGATTGTGGTCGAAAATCCCATTGTTGCCTGGGCCAGAAAGAGAAAGCCTAAGGATCGTCACAAGCGTCAACAGATAGCTGATGTCACTTGCTTTTTCTGCAACAACAAGGGTCACTATGCGCATAGTTGTCCTAAGGAGGTTGCGGTAGCCCCTCGTCCTCCGCAGGCCGTGCCCCAATCACGTGCACCTACGAGTTAGCAGAGCGGCCTCCGTAATCTAGCCAAAGTCACTTGTTTCCTCTGCAAACTCAAGGGCCATTATGCTAATAATTGTCCTAAAAGGCTTGCAGTAACCTCTCATTGCTATTCGCGGCCCGTGATTCGATCACATGCACCTGCGAAACATCGCGACCTAAGGGTCGTTCGTAATCAAGTCAACTCCATCTCAGCTGGGAAAGCACAGGAGGTACCCGACGCCGTGTTAGGTACGCTTCTTGTTACCTCTTGCCCCGATACTATTTTATTCAATTCAGGAGCATCTCATTCCCTTGTATCCCCATCTTTTGCTATTTTTGATGGCCTTTGTTCTGCTCTTCTACCTGGTGCCCGGCACCACCTCTGTTTTATCAAGCCTTGCTAAGCCTACCCCGTTTCCCCTAAGAAGAATGCTACCATCTGGATTGTCCTCGGTCGTTTGACTTGAGTGACACCCTCCTGTCCCTATACATCCAAGGACATCACCTACTAGGTACTGCCTCGAATTTCTGTGGCCTAAATGCCCATAGCTCCTCTAATCCACTGGCTACGGGGGGATGACTCCGTATAGCTAGTTATTAAGCCGAGGCCCCATTCGCTAGTGGAGTAACCAGACAAATTGCTCCACCAACTGAACATGGCCTTGGTTCCTCTAAGAGGCTAGCTGCGGAGGGATGACTCCGCATAGCTAGTTAGCAGGCTGAGATCCCGTTGTTGGCAGAATTGACCAGACAAATAGCTCCACCAGCTAATAACGATCTTGCATCACCACCCTTTGAATCGGGAAAGATTTCTCAGTCTGTCGATCCTTTTTATATCTGAACCTGGTAAGTTTCCCTGTGTCGGCTAAAGTGACACGTTTTCAACCAGTCAAAACCAAGATTTGTACCGGTCACTTGGGTACGCTGTACGTCTCAAGAATCATAAGCTTGCAAGGCACCGATGGTGCTCTGTGCCCGTGTTCAGACTACCCCTCTTTCTTTTCCGAGTGAGCCAAATCTCGGGACGAGATTTTTGTAAGGGGGGGGGGTTTGTAACATCCCAATTTTGGACTTGTGTTTCAAATGTAAGAAAAGGGGTAGAAATTAAAACTTTTTCCTACATCATGTAATTCCTATATGTACTAAATAGTTCATGTACAAGAATTACGGAAATACAAAGTCATAAGTCTATTTATTCAAATCTTGATCCTTCAAAAACATTCTTGTCAAATATTATGATCATCTCCTGGAAATATTTTTCCTAAATTCTTGGGCTGGTATGTGACCCCTCTGAAAAATTTCACAATTTTTAGAAATTGTTTGAATATTTTTGGAGGCCAGTCAAACCTATTTAAATTCTGGTCAAACATTAGACCAGCACCTTGTTAAGATTTTTGGAGGAAAATCCACCACACCAAAACCTCTACAAATTTTATTCAAGGCAGATAGCTCATCCAGCAAGCTTCTGCAAAAATCTCATGATTTTTGAAGTTGAGTTGCTACTCTTTTTAAGTCTCCAAAGTTCAGCTCCTATTGAAGTTCAAATTATGGAACCCTAGATCTGAGTCTCACTCAGACCCGAGTCAGGCTCAGTCTATCGGGCTCGGTTGAGCCAGCCCTTAGACCTCCTTGGGCTCGATCTCGTGCGGGCATGTGCTTAGCCGTTGGATCTCCATCCAATGCTCCCGACCTCCCTTGGACCTCCTCACCCGCAAAGACCTCCCCACCTCGGCTGATCTGGGACTTCCAGGACCACCCCGAGCGTATCTGGGACGTCCAGGACCTCCCTCAGCCCTGTTCTTCTTCCTCCCGACCTCCCTGAGGTCTGGTCGTCATGATTTTCACGCGCCCGTGCGTGTGTCAGGGTCAGAGCAGTTGGGAGCAGTGGCCTGTCACTTTTTGGTCCTTCCCAACGTCTCTTTCTGCCAGGCATTAATTGCGGCAGAGGTTTGCCCCAAAAGAAGTCACCCCTACCTGCCTTGTCAAATCCTGTAGGTCATGGCAGTGGCATGGTTCTTGGTCACAGTAGACTTTTGCCCACACCATTACCAAGCTCCCAGGCTATGTATAGCCTGAGACCTCCTTTCTCCTTTTCTTTCTCCGTTCTTTGTTGTGCTTGAGCTCCCTCGATGCGAGCTGGTCCTCAAACTCAAGCACCCAAGAACACCACCCTCTCTGCCACCATTGTCGGCTTTGGAGCTCATTGAAGGCCTCCGAGTTCCAGTGGTCCCAGCAACATTCTAGCCTTTCTCCCTGTCATCTTGATCACCTAGGTCTTACTCTAACCTGCTGTGGTTAACCATCGCAGGGGTGGACAGGTTGGGGAGCTAATTTTCGTGGTCGGGATCACCTTCTTCCTCGTCTCCGGCGATGTTCCTGGTCACCGGAGCGCCCCCTTCGGCTTCCTCCTCTCCTCCGAGATCCTCTGAACCTCGTTTTGGCCCTGGTAAGTTCATTCTAGCCTCCTAGAGCTCGAGTACTTGTCAAGTTAGGTCGTATCGAGCCTTTTTCATGTTTTCGGTTTTGCCGAAAACCTGCCCTCCACTATTCTCCGGCTCGCCAGCGTCCTGAGCCGTCACCGCCGGCGAGGTTGCCACCTTTAGCTCCGTGATGATATTGCGGTTCCATTCCAATATTTAGTTGGCGCCGCCGCGGCCGGAGTCGCCGGTGGCAAGCCGTTGAACGCGCTCGGGATTTTGCCGGTGCAAACCCCCGTTGTCGTCATTTTCTTAGGACAGCATTAATGCCCGATTATTGCTAATCATTGGGTGCATTAATCATGTCTTAAGCTGTGCCGTTGTGTCGCTGTCATGTGGGCCATAGGCTTAGATTTAAGATCCAGAAGGCATTAGTGTCCCTTTTAGATTCTTTTATTGCCAATCATCAGCAGCATTAAATTTGTCTTTAGCCGCCACCTTTTAGTCGCTGTCCTGAGGACCAGCACCATTAGAAGCACCTTGGACCTCCTTGGGTAAATGGTGGCCGTCCACGACCTCCCCAATTCTAGATCCAAGCCCTTGGCTCCTTTCCGAAAAGCTTAAGCCTCTGGACCTCCCCCTAGTTTAATCTCAGCCGTTAAGACCACCTCCAGGATTTGATTTGTACCGCAGAGGGTTTCTCCGTGTAGATTCTAAGTCCCAGGACCTCCCTAGTTCTATCTCGGCCGTTAAAGACCTCCTAGGATTAGCTCTTAGCCGTTAGATCCTGATCTGCGAAAACTTTAAGTGCCAGGACCTCCCCTAGAGTTGATCCTAACCGTCTAGGACCACCCGGGTTAAATCCTAGCCGTTTAGATCTTTTCCTGTGCGCAAAAGACCTCCCATGGTCATTTTGCAAAGACCTCCCTTGGTCATTTTGCAAAGACCACCCTCGAGGTCCTCTTTGTAAAAAAAGCCACCCCTGGTCTTTTACAACGAAAACCCCACTCAGGACCTCTTAGGCTCAATCCTAGCCATTCACGACCTCCCCGGGTTTAGATCTAAGCGTTAGATCGCTTTTGTAAAACCCTTAGCCTTCGGACCTCCCTAGGCCTAATCTGAGCCGTCCAGATCTCCTCCTGTTAAATCACTACCGCATCGGACCTCCCCAAGTAGATCTTGGCCATCCAAGACCTCCTCGGTTAAATCTTAACCGTTCAGGACCTCCCTCGCTTGATCTTAACCGCCCAAGACCTCCCTCCGGAGATGTAGACCATTGAAGACCTCCTCCGTGAGATCTTAGCCGTCCAGACCTCCCTCAGTAGGTTTAGCCTTAGGACCTCCCCTAGTGCTCGGGACCGCCAGATCTTGATCTGACGGTCACGACCTCTGTTAGGCGCAAGGACCTCCTTTGCGTGCGCTGTGCATGCATTGGTCGTGGCCGTTGGATCTAATCTCAACGGCTCAGACCTCCCCAGTGCGGGAGGAGGTCTGCTATGCGCTGTGCTTCGAGGTCTGTGGCCGTGCGGTGAAGGATTGACGGCCCACGACCTCTCCTTTTTCCTTCAGTTCGTTTGGACCTCCCTAGAGCTCAAATTTCCTAAGTCTTTTAATGTTTCAAATTTCAAAAGTGTATAACTTTGTCATATTAACTCCTTTTTGAATGATTCCAGTTGTTGTAGCTCTGTGATAGAATGAACTTTAATTTGAGAATGAATTTTGGCACTGTTATGTAGCAGAAAATGATTTAAACTGCATTAGCTTGTTTAATATATAAGGTGGTCTAGAAATTCATTGAAAATTGTATAATACATAACTTCTTCTCTGTAAATCCTTACTGAGCAAACTCAACTTGGTAAAATTTGTCTGTAGACATGCTTTAATGTGAACTAGGCCTTGTCTTTATTTATGTTCCTGAAAAATGATGTATGTTGGTTTTAGAACTTAGAAAAATAATAACTAATTCATTATAACTCCAAATTGTGCAAACTCAGTTTTGTTGTTGTTAGGATACTATTACCTACCTGCCATAAAAATTTCAGACTCCAGATCATTCTAGAAATTTTTGCCATGAACAATAGCCTTAATTGATTTAATTAGGATTTTTCAGGCTGAGAGAACTTAGTTTAGCCATAACTTTTTCATGCTAAGTCCTAATGAAGTGATTCTTGTTTCTAAAATTGTCTAAAATCAACCCCTAGCTGCTGTAGAAATTTCATGGGATTTGTATATTCTTTGCTGTTGAGTTCCTTTTGGTGTTCCCCGTTCTTATCGGTTTTTATCGCCTTTTCGCGTTAGGTTCCGAAGAAAACTTTGAACCTGAGCACTCCCCTCTGCAGCAAGACCAATCCCCGCAAGGCAAGCAGTTTGATCATATTAATCCCAGTATTTTAAGTATTTATGTTGTTTACAACTTCTATGTATGCATTGCTATCTTGTTTTAACTATTGTCGATAGTTGGCCGAGTAGATGCATTTCCTTAGACAAATGATTATCCTTTACTACCATGAGCCTAGGTTATTGCTGTGATTTGGAGCTCGTTGGATGAGCTCTTGTCACTTAGTAGTTTGCGAACTAATTGCTTAGCCATGCTTAGCTTCCGGTAGAAATGGGCGGTTATCGACTTGTCGATAACCTTGATCACATAAAACTTATTATGACTCATGATTTCAGCCTTGTGCCATGTCTACTTATGAAAACTAAAACTGAAAACAAAGTGATTTTGTAACACCCTGGCTATTCGAAAGCCAAAATGCTACATAAAGACCTAACATAATATCATACAGTGGAATAACTTCGACAATAATTCATCAACTAAGCTAAACAGATCAACATCAGTTGGAACATAACAGGAATGTAATAATGGATCCACTACGATAAACCTATCAACGAATGATCAATGAACAACGAAGGATCAATGAACATAAACAATTATTTAAACAAACTCCTCGAAAGGAAGTTACCATCCATGTCTAAGTTTCATTATTACAATCCAACAAATAACGAATGAAAGACAATAACAATTCTGATATTGAATCTAGTGTAGAGTGAAATATATTTGAGCAAAGGCGTGTCTACTCCCTCCCAAGAGAAACTTCATCAATGGTCACCTAAAAACAATAAACAAAGCAAGAGTGAGTCCAAGACTCAGCAAGTACATTGAATATAAGAACAGACCTCCAATATGAACAAGATCACCTCTTCACAGTTTCTCAACATACAAAGACATGAATATTTATGAATGCATGAGATGAATGGAAGTAATCGAAGGAAGGATCGCACACGTGCTTATACCGGTATAGCTAGTGACACACCGTCGGTGTTCACTTAAGCCCGCACCTTAACAAAAGTGCGGGATCCAAGTCCCGTATGAAGAACGTTTCATACAGTGTCCAAATCTGCCCATACCGGAATTGATGGGTCTTATATGCCCATACTTTGGAATTGATGGGTCTTTCTATCCACTCCGTGGACGGGACATGATAATATCCAAATCTGCCCACATTGGAATGGTGGGACTTACAATCCACTCCCGTGGAGGAAACATGAGTTATGGATGCATGGAATGAAATTTGAACAATGAAAGACATCATCTCGAAACATGGAATCAACACATATGAACGAACATAGACTTTTCACCTTCTCATGTATCATAAGATACCACAACATGAACATTTAAGCATTCATCAATCACAAGTATTAATATTAGCAAAGTACTTGCCTTCCGCGATGCGACGCGTTAGCAGGCAACGATGATGCTCCCAAACCCGTAGCCTCGCTGCCTAAACAATTAAGTAATTTAAATAAGAACACATTGCACACAACACTTCTCGACACCGTTCTACAACGCTTCCCCAATGACTCAAGAATCAACTAGAAACTCTAATCTGAAAATTGACTACTCAGGCACAAACCGAAACTGGACAGCAGTACGGTAAAAATCATATCTATTGATCTGGAACTCGGAATGAGGTGAGACCAGTTTTAATGGATTCTTAACTGACATATCTACAATACTCTAGTTGACAAGGTAACCCAATTCGGCCAATTTAATTTGCTAATTGATAGATGAAATTATAGAACAGAAACTGCCTAGATGAAAACGACAACAGCACTAAAAAGATCATAACTTTTATTCTACAATTCCGATTAGAGTGTTCTTTAACAATATTGAAAGCTTATAAAATTACCTACAATAACCTAGTTGGCATGACATCCATATTTTGCCTTTAACAAAAAGTGGCACACAGGTCAAAACTAATTATAGAAACTGACATACAATCTGGACAATCACATTGAAATATAAATAAATTTTGTTCTACAAATCCAAATAGGGCTTTCTTTATCAATCCTGAAAGCTAATGAGATCACGTACAAAAGTCGTTATGGGCAAGACTTCTGAATCATCTTCTATCTAAGTCATAATTTAACAATTACAGTGACCGCTAATTCTCGTCAGAATTCTGGACAGCAGAAACTAAAACAATCATAACTTTTGATCCGTACGTCGGAATCAGGTGTTCTTGGCGGCCACCAAAAGCTAAGAACAATATATAAATAACTCTAGGTGATCAAATTTCCTAATTCTGCCTTTAAGAACACTAAAGAGGCTGCGCAAGACACTGGACAGAACTGAATCTTCAGCAGACAGAACTTGATCCGTTCAATCCTAATCAAGTTCACCTCTACGATTAATCCAATAGCATAAACGACGATCATTACCCTTGGAGACCACAAGAATGGTGCTGGAACTCCTCACGAAGATCACCCCCACCTTTCTTCTTCTTCCCTTCCCTTCTCCTCTCTTCTTCCCGATGGCCAGCAGTAGGGAGGATGGCGCCAAGGAGAGGAGGAGCAGCAGGAGGCGGAGCATGGTAGCGTGTCGCCATCAGAGCACGGCCATCGTAGCGCGGCTACTGTAGCAAGGGTGGGTAGGGTTTGGTCCCCTCCCCTTTGCCTTCTAATGGGCTACTGGACCACTCATGGGCCTTGGGCCACTAAGGCGGCTCCTCTCCTCTCGAATATGGGTTGTGGCCCATTCCTCTCCTAAAATTCTGAATTTTGAACTTAATTCCATCTCTAAACTTTGTTACAATCGATATTGAATAAATTTCCCTCCCGAATAATATTTTCTCCAATTAATATTTGGGGTATTACATTCTACCCCCTTACGAGATTCGTCCCGAATTTACTCACCGACATTCCCGAAAGAAAATGCGATCGGAAAGAACAACGACAAACACGTGCTGTTGCGAACAAATCCGAATATTGTTCGCGCATACGAAACTCCAACTACCAAGTGGCCTATCTCTCGAGCTGATGAGACCACAACACAAAGACGTAAAACGACGTCTGACCTAACACTAGTCCTGACGTTTCTAGGTATACTCATCGGAAGAGACTCAAGGTAAGATCTTACTCGATGGTCCACAACGTTAACGAATATTCAAACTCCGGATCACCCAGGTGCCCTCTCGGCACGTAACATACCAAAAGTTGCGTTCACTGCGTAGGGACCCGAAACGGTCCTAGCGATACGCCAACCAGCGTAAACAACCCAATGTACCTTGGGCTAACTTCCCCATTGGTATCGAACCACACAACATGCACATAGAACACGGAGCTCTTGTTCCACCTCTCAATCGAACTCTTCACCGTAACAAGGATCACCTACTTTATCCAGGAACACACAACCGAAATCTCTTTAAACAAACTCTTTTACCGACAAAACCTATCTGAAAATGAAGGATTCACATCGCAACCCTGCGTTACCAGCTCGGTACTAAAAGAGTCAAATCCAGAAGCGAAAATTCATCACGAAAACCTTTCCACTTTCCAAGTGGCAGTTTGCGAATAAACGTCACGAAAGCCAAAGGAGAGATCACTTGAATGCCCAAACCATAAATTTCTTTTATTCTTTCTCAACCGATAAGAACCACACATGTCAACATAAATGTCGAGCTCAACTTGCGAAAGACATCCGTCATAAACACATGGCTCAAACAAGAATCAAGAAAACGTGTCACTAATCGAGGAAGCATCAATTTCTCAGTTTCTCTTTTAGGAATAAAATTTCTCTCAAACTTTGGAATTCCAATTCATCGCATACCACAGTAACTCATGTCTCTTAACTTGGCATTCTCAACGCTATGCTCAAGCCGAAATACATCACCCACACCTCTGTATAGAGGCTCTATCGACTCCACAGAAACTTTCTCTCAACAACTCCTGTACCGACAGAATTAATTTGACAGATGACTCACAATGCATCTCAAAATAGGTCTCACATGCATTCACATCACCTCAATCTTTTATTAATAAACAACTCGAATCCTCAAGCACACATATTCATATAGTTCATCAAGGGTTCTATCAATGAACATCCTACTATTCGGAATCCACCCTTATTCTACTTCCACTATACACAAATCATTGGGCGACCAAAGTTCTAGCATAAAGATGCAAAGCCCAGATTTTTAACCTCTAAGACCCCTACAACAAACTTCTCATATAGTAGAAGATAGGGAAAACCTCAGTTTAAATCCCTAAAATTATCACAATCCAAACATACTCGCGCATTAACATCAACACGAAAACATTTCCTCGACCCAATTATCTTCATAAAGATTCAAGCTATTAGAGAGTTACTTACTACGTCCAAGTCATTTTTGACAATAACCCAACAATCTCAGCTATCTCATTAATCGCTTTATCGATCAGATTACTTCGCTAATAATACTCTCATTACAACGCCATCATATTTCAACTGCACAACTGTGCAAGGTACTCAATCGCGACACTCTAACACATTGATCAAGATTCCCATCCTTTCAAAAGTTCTAATGTTCCACCCGAATTGGACAAAGGATCTTGGATCACAAATCTCCTTAGGTTCTAATGGTTGCAACAATGCAATCAGTTTAGCCTCAAAGGCAGACATTCTGAATAAATAATATTTTCTCCAAGAATTATACACGAAATTAGTTCATCCTTCAATGCTCCTAGACTAACTTTCAATCCAAGGTCTCACAACTACAATGAATAAACACTTCGAAAAACCACTGTGAAACGAACCGGTGGATCCTTCCTCAAAAGAAAAAGCAAATGAAGATATTTACTGCTCGAAGTAAACATAGGACCAAGGGAAATAGTCACTTAGGCAAAGAACTCAGAAAACATAGAGGAAGACAACAGCTGAGGGCTCACGTCCTGCTATAAGCGAATACCAAACCACCAATGAGAAGAAAGTAATGCCCTTTGAAAATTGGTAAACTCTTATGGAACAAATGCATAAGGTCTAAGCACACTCAAATAACTGCAAGTTGCGAACCGCAACTTAAATCTCAATTACTTTTACTTCACTCCTTCCTTTAACTAGGAAAGTTATTTTCTGTGACTACTGCATCACTTCACTAGCTTAAACAAGATAAGCTCTTAAGACCAAATCACAGGAACCACTTAAGAACCAATAAAATCTTTCAACACGTCACTTTGCTCGAAATAGACTCAATTTCCCCATAGCTCATGAGGTCCAAATGATTGCAAACGTAAAACTCGAAACACTTTCATTAAATCAATATCACGCAAGTGATCAATTTTTTTACTTTCAACGAAATAATACTCTCTTAGCAAGAATCATCATAACCTCTTATCATTGCATAAACTTTTCAAAAGAGATACAATAAATTACTTCATCATATCTCTATTATCTAAATGAGATTGCATCTACTTGATCTAGGGAAAACCTAGTGCAAAAACCTCATATTTGAAACAAGCTATTTCAACAAGATGATAATAGAACATGACAATCTCACCAATGTACACCAACATAAATCTCTTATTAGCTTTCATCGATTTAACTCTTACTGACAATTGACGCCAAGATAGAACACACTAAATGCTCTCTAGCCACACATGGCACAATCAAGATTTCCTACCTCTGTTTGCAAACTCAACAATAGTTAAGAGGATATAATCAACGTTCTAACTTATGCTCAGCAATTAGAATGAAATGCCTTAAACCTCAATATTATAGGATGCATAAGACAAGGTTTCACAAGACGATACATCATCGCTCATCTAGTCATTTAAACAAGCTTCAATAGTTTTTACCATGGCAAGAATTAGGTAACGCTATCATTCGAATAAGATCATCAATATTCAAATAGAAGACAGATTCAAGATGAATATTTATCAAGACAACATTCGAACATATCCTTAACTTAACCATCACTAGCGGTTAGAATAACCGAAAAAGGGCCTAGATTCCAATCCGTCTAACAAATTTAACAGATTACTCGATCGTAAGGATCAAACCGATTCATCAACATTTCCACACTTCTTAATAACAATAGGTCCTTGAACAGAATGAACAAACTCTTATCTAAAATTCATCATGTACCAAATACAATGATACTTCGCATTAGGCAATTCACTTCCATGGATTCTAGTTGAGAAAAAAAACTGCTTACACAAAGCCAAAAACCCAAATATGATAACTTATCTCATAACGGTTAATTCATTTAATTAACACCTCTTACTTAAGCATGACAAGACATCAGTTAGGGATTTTAACCCAATCCTTCGTAAGAAGAGGTATTAAATTTCAACACTCGAAATAATCCAAAAGAAATACATAAAGCCAAAGGTTTCACATGATAAAAACTTGCAATGAAAACATTCAGTATCCACAATACCAAGCGAATAATTGAATCACATTTCCAATAAGAAGAGTAGAACTCCCAAGAAAAGATAAATCTTGCCGATAACCAACGTTCCCAAGAAACAACATTAGACCAACAGTCAGAGAACAAGTAGTCGATTTATGAAACCAAGAAAGTCCAATGAAAACTCATCAGAAGGAAGGTAAAGCACTAACTCAAGAAAACTTCATCAACTGCAACTATTACCAGAATTGGCCAAATTCAAGATCAAGGAAGAGAATAACTTTTCTAAAGAAACTCGCCCTCAACACCCATAACTGTGGTATTTAGGGTAGATACTACTCTATTCTTTTACCACGAACGGTGGTGTAACCTGGCAAAGCCCACGGCCGTAACCACGACCTACACCTCTCAACATCACCCATAGCCAAAAATCACTGTGAGTATAGAATATCATCTCATAACAATCACAGAATAATTTCATAGGTATAGAAGATCATATCATATCATATAGTAACAAGGCAACATAACAAAGAATGAAACGCATTGCTTGAACCATCCCATCCTACTGTTCACCAGTGTGTCAAGTTTTAGGTTAATAACCATTAACAAATTTTCACAAATTCAGCTACCTAAGTTGCTAACTTATTCACCACGGACCTAAAGCCCGCTCTGATACCAACTGTAACACCCTGGCTATTCGAAAGCCAAAATGCTACATAAAGACCTAACATAATATCATACAGTGGAATAACTTCGACAATAATTCATCAACTAAGCTAAACAGATCAACATCAGTTGGAACATAACAGGAATGTAATAATGGATCCACTACGATAAACCTATCAACGAATGATCAATGAACAACGAAGGATCAATGAACATAAACAATTATTTAAACAAACTCCTCGAAAGGAAGTTACCATCCATGTCTAAGTTTCATTATTACAATCCAACAAATAACGAATGAAAGACAATAACAATTCTGATATTGAATCTAGTGTAGAGTGAAATATATTTGAGCAGTGCGTGTCTACTCCCTCCCAAGAGAAACTTCATCAATGGTCACCTAAAAACAATAAACAAAGCAAGAGTGAGTCCAAGACTCAGCAAGTACATTGAATATAAGAATGACCTCCAATATGAACAAGATCACCTCTTCACGGTTTCAACATACAAAGACATGAATATTTATGAATGCATGAGATGAATGGAAGTAATCGAAGGAAGGATCGCACACGTGCTTATACTGGTATAGCTAGTGACACACCCGTCGGTGTTCACTTAAGCCCGCACCTTAACAAAAGTGCGGGGATCCAAGTCCCGTATGAAGAACGTTTCATACAGTGTCCAAATCGCCCATACCGGAATTGATGGGTCTTATATGCCCATACCGGAATTGATGGGTCTTTCTATCCACTCCGTGGGCGGACATGATAATGTCCAAATCTGCCCACATTGGAATGGTGGGACTTACAATCCACTCCGTGGAGGAAACATGAGTTATGGATGCATGGAATGAAATTTGAACAATGAAAGACATCATCTCGAAACATGGAATCAACACATATGAACGAACATAGACTTTTCACCTTCTCATGTATCATAAGATACCACAACATGAATATTTAAGCATTCATCAATCACAAGCATTAATATTAGCAAAGTACTTGCCTTCCGCGATGCGAAGCGTTAGCAGGCAACGATGATGATCCCAAACTCGTAGCCTCGCTGCCTAAACAATTAAGTAATTTAAATAAGAACACATTGCACACAACACTTCTCGACACCGTACTACAACGCTTCCCCGGTGACTCAAGATTCAACTAGAAACTCTAATCTGAAAATTGACTACTCAGGCACAAACCGAAACTGGACAGCAGTACGGTAAAAATCATATCTATTGATCTGGAACTGGGAATGAGGTGAGACTAGTTTCTATGGATTCTTAACTGACATATCTACAATACTCTAGTTGACAAGGTAACCCAATTCGGCCAATTTAATTTGCTAATTGATAGATGAAATTATAGAACAGAAACTGCCTAGATGAAAAAGACAGCAGCACTAAAAAGATCATAACTTTTATTCTACAATTCCGATTAGAGTGTTCTTTAACAATATTGAAAGGTTATAAAATTACCTACAATAGCGTAGTTGGCATGACATCCATATTTTGCCTTTAACAAAAAGTGGAACATAGGTCAAAACTAATTATAGAAACTGACATACAATCTGGATAGTCACATTGAAATATAAATAACTTTTGTTCTACAAATCCAAATAGGGCTTTCTTTATCAATCCTGAAAGATAATGAGATCACGTACAAAAGTCGTTATGGGCAAGACTTCTGAATCATCTTCTATATAAGTCATAATTTAACAATTACAGTGACCGCTAATTCTCGTCAGAATTCTGGACAGCAGAAATTAAAACAATCATAACTTTTGATCCGTACGTCGGAATCAGGTGTTCTTGGCGGCCACCGAAAGCTAAGAACAATATCTAAATAACTCTAGGTGATCAAATTTCCTAATTCTGCCTTTAAGAACACGAAAGATGCCGCGCAAGACACTGGACAGAACTGAATCTTCAGCAGACAGAACTTGATCCGTTCAATCCTAATCAAGTTCACCTCTACGATTAATCCAACAGCATAAACGACGATCGTTACCCTTGGAGACCACAAGAATGGCGCTGGAACTCCTCACGAAGATCACCCCCACCTTTCTTCTTCTTCCCTTCCCTTCTCCTCTCTTCTTCCCGATGGCCAGCAGTAGGGAGGATGGCGCCAAGGAGAGGAGGAGCAGCAGGAGGCGGAGCATGGTAGCGTGTCGCTACTGTAACACCCCAGCTCCGCATGAGCCTAGAATGCTACAAGACTTACACTAACTAGAACAATCTATAAATTTTCGACAGAGCTTCCTTTGTAATAACAACAAAATCGTGGTAACAACAGATAACCATGGCATTTATTATCAATTCTATAATCCAAATCTTTCATGCAAATAAGATAACCATACGATTGTAAACAATTAACATCAGTCACATAACCAAGAGTAATCCAAACATCAACATCAAAAACATCCATATATAGTCACCACACAGTTATTTATTCTTAAGTGACGCTAATTAGCAATTGCATAAATAGTGTGAGGTAGTGCGTGCTTTCCAAAGTCTACTCCTCCCATGCATGACGTTCTTGCTCGATGTACCTATAACAAGACAAAGCAAGGGTGAGCCAAACGACTCAAACAAGTATCAACAAGGATGCATAATCTTAAAGACATGACAAGATAAACAACTTTAATCAACTTCATTCATGGCATTTCAAATATTAGAAATTTAATGATAATGCTATGCACTCTTTGTTCTTTATCTCTTTACGCATTTTACCGGTAATGCGGGTATTCATCCGTCGACGAGTACCCTTGCTCGTGCCCTTTGGCACAGGGGACCAAGAGCCTATACATCACATGTATAGGGACCTTTGCCCGTCATCACAATGACGGGACCTCTGATCCATTGCCCACATTCCATGAATGTGGGGACCTCAAGCTGTCATTACATGACAGGACCTCAACAATATACTCTTGATCACCACGTGACCAAGTCTCAATATGCTCAACCATGCATAAGTACTACCACATCATACTTTCAATAACATAAATCAATATGTATCAGAGTATGTAAACAATAGCATCATGAAGGAGCCTCAGGTAAAACTTGCAAACATCCAAACAACTAGAATCATCTCCACAACACAATCACATGGCAATGATGAACAACACACCATTCAATTATGACATGCAACCAATTCTACACATAAACCCGAATACTTGCCTCAACCGCGAGAACGGCGGACGAGAAGTGGGTGCTGCCTTTGGGATCTCGCTGCCACCTGGACAAGAAAATAACCCCAAACTAAGACCAACATACTGGACCAAAATCATACATTTCATTACAATCGAAATCGCTAACTTCTTAACACGTCTAGTTTTTTCTAATTTCTAGCGATCGGTCACTGCGGACAGCAGACTTCAAAATTCATAACTTTCTTCTCAGGAGTCCAAATAGGATGATCTTGGACTTTCTGAAAAGATAATTAAGTTGCCTAAATAAACCTAGTTGGGGTGACCCTCTGATTCGGCCATCTTCTACCCCTACCAATCCCTTTAGTCAGAGCAGCTCAACAGCATTAAGTTTCTGGACAGAAATAAAGAAAATAGCATAACTTTCTCTACGTTCATCCAAATTCAGTGATCTTTAGTTTTCCTGAAAGCTAAGAGAATTAGCTTCATTTTTCGTTATGGTGAGACCCTCTGGAAACTCCTCTAACAGCAAGTTTAAATCAGGTTAAACCGACACTGTCAAAACTGATACCCACAGAAACATCATAGCACTAAAAATCATAACTTTGGCTACCGAAGTCCGAATGACCTGATTCTTGTCGGCAATGAAAGATAACTACGATACCCACAACTTTCTAGGAGATGCCCAGACCCAAATCTGCCTCTAACCCAGACAAAACCGACAAACTTCGCTGCTGCAGAATACCGACGAACTAACATCCGAAAATAAGACAACTAGAAATTGACCTAAAGCGACGAACCACGGGTTACCCTTGCCGAAACGAGGAGAGCGCACAGCGGGGATGAAGATCTCCACAATTCCGCTGCGGATCCCTTCTCCTCCCTCTTCTTCTCTTCTCTTCTTCCTCTCCTTCTTCCCCTTCTCTTCTTTTCTCCTTCCCTTCTTTCTTGGCCGGTGCAAGGGGATCCTTCTCCTCCTTGGCCAGCAACAATGGGGTGATGTGGGGATGGGGAGGGGCGCAAGAGAGGGTGGAGGGGTGGTGGAGTGGTGGGGAGGTGGGGAGGTGGGAGTGGCGGCCGAAAGGGGGTGGGGGAGAAGGGGAGGGGGGGAATTCGGCTAGGGTTGGTGGGAGGAGCCCCCCTTGGCCGGCCACCCCAAATGGGCCTTGGCCCAGGCCCAAGTTGCCGCGAAAATGCGATTTTCCCCCTCTAAAACTGCAGCACCGACTCTCAACCAAAAGTCCCTCCCGCTGCTGCTTGATCCTTCCCGAATAATCGATCTCTCCGAAACCAAAATTTAATCTTCCTCGATTCAAAACTTAACTCATTTTCGGGTATTACATTCTACCCCTTAACAGGATTCGACCCCGAATCTAAACGTCTACGAGCACAAGAGAAACCGAGGGTGAACACTTAACAAACAATGGATACACACCTGAAGTGAATAATTCCGGATAAATCTCGCGCATGCGAGATTCCAATTCCCATGTAGCTTCCCGCCATCATTGTGACCAAAGTACCTTAACATACTTCAAGGTCTTGTTCCTTAGTGCCTTCTCTGACTTTTCCAATATTCTTACTGGCTTGGACTCGAAGGACAGATCTTGTTCAATGGTTAAAGGTTCCAATGAAATGTGATGTTCTGGATCTCGCAAGTACTTCCTCAACATGGATACATGAAACACGTTGTGCACACCCCTCATGGACTCGGAGGTCCAGCGGTATGCCAACTTCCCAATCCGGGCAGATCGCGAATGGGCCAATGTACCTCGGGCTAAGCTTCCCTTTGGTACCAAATCTTACCACTCCTTTTGTGGGTGACACCCTCAAGAGTACCTGGTCACCCACTTCAAATTCTAAGTCCCGTCTCCTTACATCTGCATAGCTTTTCTGTCTGCTCTGAGCCGCTAATAAGTTCTGCCTCACCAAGGCCACTCGTTCCACCGTCTTTTGTACCCAATCTGGGCCTAGAACTGCCTTCTCACCCACAGCTTCCCAGCAAAGGGGTGATCTACACTTACGTCCATACAAAACCTCAAACGGAGCGGCCTTTATGCTGGAGTGATAACTGTTATTATAAGCAAATTCTGCCAAAGGCAACTGATCTTCCCAGCTACCCTTCCAAGATAGGACACAGGTTCTCAACATATCCTCCAAGGTCTGAATAGTGCGCTCTGTTTGTCCATCTGTCTGAGGATGAAAAGCGGTACTCAAACGGAGTTGTGTGCCCAAAGCATTCTGCAAACTCTCCCAAAACTTGGATACAAACTTAGCATCCCTGTCAGAAATGATGGTTTTTGGCACTCCATGCAATCTCACAATCTCACGCACATAGATAGGGGCCAAATCACTAGCTGAGTTCGTCGAACGGACAGGAATAAAATGTGCAGACTTGCTGAACCGGTCCACTATAACCCAAATTGCATCCTTACCTCGCGGCGAGCGAGGTAACGCAACAACAAAATCCATAGAGATATCATCCCATGGCCATTGGGGTACCTCCAAAGGCTGTAATAATCCGGCAGGTCGTTTATGTTCAGCCTTTACCTGCTGACAAACACCACAAGAAGCTACATAATTGGCAATATCCACCTTCATTCTTTTCCACCAGAAATTCTGCTTCAAATCACGGTACATCTTCGTCTCTCTGGATGAATGCATATACGGAGTGCGATGTGCCTCCTTTAAAATGTCATCCTTAACTCCCGCTTCGTGGCACACATAATCGTCCCTTGAATCGCAATGCTCCAAACCCATCCAAACTGAAATTCCTTCCTTTCCTGTGTCCAAACGCTTCGACCCTCTGCAAAAATGGGTCATTTTGTGCGCTTCTTGTACTCGCTGTGGAATGGCTGACCCCAAAATCAGCTGCGTCTCGGTATGAGCCGTCCCTGCATAGCAATACGATATCTCCATGCGGTCAAAATCCGCAATAAGACAATCCAAAGTAGCCGGTGTCACCTTGCGACTAAGAGCATCAGCCACCACGTTAGCTTTGCCAGGATGATACTGAATTGTGAGATCATAATCTTTGATCAGCTCTAACCATCTTCGCTGTCTTAGATTCAAATCCCTCTGTGTAAAAATGTACTTAAGACTCTTGTGATCAGTAAAGATATCACAAGATTCGCCATAAAGATAATGCCTCCAAAGCTTCAAAGCGAACACTACTGCAGCCAATTCTAAATCATGAGTTGGATAATTCTGCTCATGCTTCTTCAGCTGTCTAGACGCATAAGCCAGAACCTTCCCGTCCTGCATGAGCACACAACCCAAACCAACTCGGGATGCATCAGAGTACACTGTGAATCGCTTCCCAGGCTCAGGAATAGTAAGAACCGGAGCAGTCACCAACTTTTCCTTCAAAGTCTGAAAACTGCGCTCACAATCATCGTCCCACAAAAACTTCACATCTTTCTGGGTGAGCCTGGACAACGGCTTTGCAATGATGGAAAAATCTTGCACAAAACGCCGTAATAGCTCGCCATACCAGAAAACTTCTCACTTCCTTGACATTGGTCGGTCTTGCCCATTCAACCACTGTGGAAATTTTCCCTGGATCGACTGATATTCCTTTATCATTTATAATATGCCCGAGGAACCCCACTTCAAACATCCAGAATTCACACTTTTTGAACTTGGCATCGAACCTATTTTCTCTTAGTGTTTCCAACACCAACCTCGATGATGCGCTCATGCTCAACTTCGCCTTTGAATAGATCAAAATATCATCAATAAAAACTACGACAAAATCATCCGGATACTCATGCGATCCTGCTCATAGTTTCCATAAAAACAGCAGGGCATTCGTTAGTCCAAATGACATAACTTTGAACTCAAAGTGCCCATACCTTGTAGAGAACGCCGCTTTCTCAATATCCTCCTCTCGGATCGGAATTTGGTTGTAACTCGATCAAGATCTATCTTTGAAAACACCTTTGCCCCTCTCAACTGATCAAATAAGTCTTCAATGCGAGGCAAAGGATATTTATTCTTGATGGTCAGCTGGTTAAGAGCACGATAATCGATACACATGCGCCAACTACCATCCTTCTTCTTGGTAAACAATACCGGAGCTCCCCACGGAGACACACTGGGTCGAATAAGATCTTTCGCTTTTAGATCATCCAACTGTTTCTTTAATTCCTCCTGGAATGGACGCGCCAGACGGTACGGGGTCATAGAAACCGGTTGAGCACCCGGTATCAAATCAATCCGAAACTCCACGGACGCAGGAGGGGCATCCCAGCAACTCGCTGAAAAACATCTAAGAACTCCCGAACCACCGGAACTAATTCTGAAGCCAAAGAAGAACTTGGCTTTCCAATTAGAGACAAAAGAAATCCACTCTTCGCAATTCGGCTACCGGGAAACAGACTAGCCAACATGCAAAGAGAGTAGGAAGGGGCACCACCCTGAAAAACTACCTCAAGACCAGATGGTGCCAGCAGAGTTACTGTCTTCCAAAAGCACGATATAACTGCTCGAAAACTATGCAACCAGTCCATACCCAATATAACATCAAATGGCTCCATTTTCAGGACCATTAAATTAGCAATGAAATCTTCCCCATCCAATGAGATCACACAACCCGGACTAACTGTGGAGCTAGCAAGAATTCCACCAGGAGAATTAACTACAACTGACTGAGATAAAGACTGCACACTCAAATTGGCCCGACTAGCAAACTCTAATGATACAAAAGAGAAAGTAGCTCCTGAATCAAAAAGAACATAAGCCTCCACTGAGTCCACTAAGAGCGTACCTGTCACCACATCAGGACGACCTGCCGACTCTGCCGTCGGCATGGCATAGGAAACTGCTGCTCACTGGCTGTGCGGTAGGAACTCCGACACCACGAAAAGGGGTGCGGCAATCGCAGGAGGTGCCAAGGCACCGGAACAGAAACGGCCAAGGCACCGGTGGCCAAAGTACCGGCGCGGCATTCCTCCGTGATGCTGAAAATAGGACCGAGGTGACCCCAAGACCGAGTAGGTGTGGTCGCTAACATCCGAACCGACCCTCGCGAAGACGCCGCCGCTCGTGTCGACGCGGTTCGGTTCCCATTTGATAATACTGGCGGGATTCCGCCGACAAACCAATGCCTTGTGGCCCTCCCGACCACAGTGGCGACAAGATCCTGACCAAGAACATTCTGACGCCCGATGCTCATTGCCACACTTGAAACATTTCATACCCCTTACTCGAATCGGCGCAACCTAGGCCCACTCACCGCGATCCGAAGTAAAAGATGATTGTGGCCTTGTGGTTCTGGACTTGAAGGAATTCTCTGGCCCTTGAACTTCTTGGAAACCGGCCGAAATGACCCACTTCCTCCTCCAATATTCTTCTTCTGGCTGCCACTAGCCCCATCCTGGACCATGGTACCTCCTGTACCTGGTAGATCCTCCCCAAGCTGCATCTCTAGCTCCATGCCCCTGGCTTGCTCTACCAGGGAGCTAAAATCACGCAATTCAAGCGCTCCCAAAACCTGACGGAATTCCTGCCTGAGCCCCCTACGAAACCTCTTAGCCTTTTCTGCCTCATCGTAGCCACTGCCGGTACAAAGCGGATCAGATTGTTAAAACCCGCTTCATATTCCGACACCGTCATCTTACCCTGCTTGTAGCTCTGCAGTGAGACTTCCATCCTCTCCATAAATGATGCTGGATAAAACCTCCTCCGAAACTGTTCCACAAACAACTCCCATGTAACAGGGCCATGTGCAGCAGTCCTAGCTGTCAAGACTCCCTCCCACCAGATGTCCGCTTGCCCCTTAAGCTGAAATGCCACAAACTGTGCCCTCATCTCAGACGACATCCCCAAAGCACCAAAGTGCCTCTCCATGTGACGCAGCCAGTTGGCGCATCCACCGGAGTGCCCAATCCATCAAAGGTATCAAGCGCAGGCGTTCCACCGATGCAATCCCATAGTAATCGCCATGTACCACCGCAGGGCCACCAATGGGACATCAACCGGAACAACTGGAGGAGCTTGATCCCCGAGAGCTGCTGAAGCAACCTCTTCCTCTGACCTCGCAGGACTTGCTTCACCACTCTGCACTCGAACTTCGCGGGGCATTGCACGCCTCGCCGCACCGCCGCCACGACCACGACCTCTGCCTCTTGCCATCTAAGAACACCACAACAAAACTAACCACAATGAGCAAAAGAATAACTAGAACAGAAATTCAAGAATAAACATACAATGACAATAGCGTAGTGCAATGCAAAAGAAAAACCCAATCCCACCTACTGTGCTTAGTGTGTCAAATTTAATTATTTTTTTGATGCCCGCGGACCTACAGCCCGCTCTGATACCAACTGTAACACCCAAGCTCCGCATGAGCCTAGAATGCTACAAGACTTACACTAACTAGAACAATCTATAAATTTTCGACAGAGCTTCCTTTGTAATAACAACAAAATCGTGGTAACAACAGATAACCATGGCATTTATTATCAATTCTATAATCCAAATCTTTCATGCAAATAAGATAACCATACGATTGTAAACAATTAACATCACCACATAACCAAGAGTAATCCAAACATCAACATCAAAACATCCATATATAGTCACCACACGCTTATTTATTCTTAAGTGACGCTAATTAGCAATTGCATAAATAGTGTGAGGTAGTGCGTGCTTTCCAAAGTCTACTCCTCCCATGCATGACGTTCTTGCTCGATGTACCTATAACAAGACAAAGCAAGGGTGAGCCAAACGACTCAACAAGTATCAACAAGGATGCATAATCTTAAAGACATGACAAGATAAACAACTTTAATCAACTTCATTCATGGCATTTCAAATATTAGAAATTTAATGATAATGCTATGCACTCTTTGTTCTTTATCTCTTTACGCATTTTACCGGTAATGCGGGTATTCATCCGTCGACGAGTACCCTTGCTCGTGCCCTTTGGCACGGGGACCAAGAGCCTATACATCACATGTATAGGGACCTTTGCCCGTCATCACAATGACGGGACCTCTGATCCATTGCCCACATTCCATGAATGTGGGGACCTCAAGCCTGTCATTACATGACAGGGGACCTCAACAATATACTCTTGATCACCACGTGACCAAGTCTCAATATGCTCAACCATGCATAAGTACTACCACATCATACTTTCAATAACATAAATCAATATGTATCGAGTATGTAAACAATAGCATCATGAAGGAACCTCGGGTAAAACTTGCAAACATCCAAACAACTAGAATCATCTCCACAACACAATCACATGGCAATGATGAACAACACACCATTCAATTATGACATGCAACCAATTCTACACATAAACCCGAATACTTGCCTCAACCGCGCGAGAACGCAGCGGACGAGAAGTGGGTGCTGCCTTTGGGATCTCGCTGCCACCTGGACAAGAAAATAACCCCAAACTAAGACCAACATACTGGACCAAAATCATACATTTCATTACAATCGAAATCGCTAACTTCTTAACACGTCTAGTTTTTTCTAATTTCTAGCGATCGGTCACTGCGGACAGCAGACTTCAAAATTCATAACTTTCTTCTCAGGAGTCCAAATAGGATGATCTTGGACTTTCTGAAAAGATAATTAAGTTGCCTAAATAAACCTAGTTGGGGTGACCCTCTGATTCGGCCATCTTCTACCCCTACCAATCCCTTTAGTCAGAGCAGCTCAACAGCATTAAGTTTCTGGACAGAAATAAAGAAAATAGCATAACTTTCTCTACGTTCATCCAAATTCAGTGATCTTTAGTTTTCCTGAAAGCTAAGAGAATTAGCTTCATTTTCGTTATGGTGAGACCCTCTGGAAACTCCTCTAACAGCAAGTTTAAATCAGGTTAAACCGACACTGTCAAAACTGATACCCACAGAAACATCATAGCACTAAAAATCATAACTTTGGCTACCAAGTCCGAATGACCTGATTCTTGTCGGCAATGAAAGATAACTACGATACCCACAACTTTCTAGGAGATGCCCAGACCCAAATCTGCCTCTAACCCAGACAAAACCGACAAACTTCGCTGCTGCAGAATACCGACGAACTAACATCCGAAAATAAGACAACTAGAAATTGACCTAAAGCGACGAACCACGGGTTACCCTTGCCGAAACGAGGAGAGCGCACAGCGGGGATGAAGATCTCCACAATTCCGCTGCGGATCCCTTCTCCTCCCTCTTCTTCTCTTCTCTTCTTCCTCTCCTTCTTCCCCCTTCTCTTCTTTTCTCCTTCCCCTTCTTTCTTGGCCGGCTGCAAGGGGGATCCTTCTCCTCCTTGGCCAGCAACAATGGGGGTGATGTGGGGATGGGGAGGGGCGCAAGAGAGGGTGGAGGGGGTGGTGGGGAGGTGGGAGTGGCGGCCGAAAGGGGGTGGGGGAGAAGGGAGGGGGAATTCGGCTAGGGTTGGTGGGAGGAGCCCCTGGCGGCCACCCCAAATGGGCCTTGGCCCAGCCCAAGTTGCCGCGAAATGCGATTTTCCCCTCTAAAACTGCAGACCGACTCTCAACCAAAAAGTCCCTCCCGGCGCTCTGCTTGATCCTTCCCGAATAATCGATCTCTCCGAAACCAAAATTTAATCTTCCTCGATTCAAAACTTAACTCACTTTCGGGTATTACAGCTCTCAGAGCACTGCCATCATGAGCGGCGCGCTTGTCAGAGCAAGGGTGGCTAGGGTTTGGTCCCCTCCTCCTTTGCCTTCTAATGGGCTACTGGACCACTCATGGGCCTTGGGCCACTAAGGCCTCCTCTTCTCTCGAATATGGGTTGGCGGCCCATTCCTCTCCTAAAATTCTGAATTTTGAACTTAATTCCATCTCTAAACTTTGTTACAATCGATATTGAATAAATTTCCCTCTCCCGAATAATATTTTCTCCAATTGATATTTGGGGTATTACAGATTTAGACTTAGGCACAATGGTATGTTGGTGTGCTTTTGGGTGTGACTGGAATGGTGCCCGGGTCATTAAGGACCGAGTTACTTGCACCACCGTACTGAGCATTTTGCGTGCTAACCACACGAGGGGGATATGAGACCTCTCTTGACTAAGTACTTTGGGGGGTGTTAATTACGAGCTGGTTGGTGGGTGTGTTGTGTTGTGTTGTGTTGTGTGTGGTGTGGGAGGGGAGCATTAGCAGACCGGTTAGGCTGTTTAATGTATCCTTATCCCCGTGGGTTGCAGCTCTTAATTAGCATCATCCATTAGAAAGTGTCTTGTTAGACTTAGCCATGCCTGCATACCAAAAGAAGTGTGCTAACCATGGTTGGTGGAAAGGCGGTCTATCGTGTGGGCACATTGGTACACCCCTGTAGGGTTAAAACTATTCGAATAGCCTCGTCCTAGGTTATGGACATGCTCGGATACACCCCGTGAGAACTAAACGACAACCTTTTAAATTAAAACTTGATGGGTGGTACGAATCGAGGATTCGTGCTATTTTGTGGTGGCTATTGGGATAGTCACTTCCAGGTGGTTACTTGTATGTATCTTTATTTCGCTGTTACTTTGACAACAAAACAAATTTACAACTTGCTTTTAAATGTATTACATTATTGCAAATAAAGTTGGCTTTGTGCAAAATGAGACATACAACCTCCACCTAAATAAGCTTGCATGTAGATTATGAATAGGTCTGCTATTCCACATGTCAGTCTTGCGAGTACCTTTGTGTACTCAGTTATCTTGCTTAAATGTATTTGTTGAAGAGGAAGAAGGTGAGCTTGAGGGGCCTCACTTCTGTGAGTTGTGCTGTGGTAGCCTTAGGGGCGTCTAGCTTGGCGGCCCGGTCGGTTGCCTTGTGGGTGTGTGGCTAACCGGTCGACTTTTGTTCTAGCCATCTTATGGCACCTTTTGCTTCCGCTGTCATTCTTGTATATTGTTCTATTTGGCCGGTCGGTTCTTTTGTAATAACTTTACTTCATGTATGTCGTTGTTGAACTTAGTGATAAATGTTGTATGGAAATGATGTATAATTTTGTGATGATGAGCATGTGCTGCAATTCTGGGAAGCACATGTCCATCGAGGCTTAGAATGTTTAATTAGTAATGCTAGAACCATATGGAGGTTAAGTGTTACTAGTTAAATATTCCGGGTCCTCACAGATGAAGAATTTGTGGCTTCCAACTCAAAGAGCTAGTACCTCGCCTAGGGTTTCTACCTTCTGGTCGCCCTTCTCATATAGGAGCCGTCGCCCTTTAGTCCAATTTGGGTTTTTCTTTTAGGTTATTCTGCGTAGCAGTTTCGCCGCTAGTTCGGTTTGAGGAACCCCAACTTTGTAAGCTTCATTATTATTTGCAATACAATTTCAGATTGGATCTTCTACTCTCTTGCTTGTGTTCTCGATTCGCTTGCAGGAGATAGCCTTCTTGGCAAGGTCAACCGCGTTCGGCACGGTTGATAACCAACGGAGCAGTGGTGTAGTGATTGTGAGGGGTTCGATCTGTTCGGGTCGGAGCCTTTGGATCATCAAAGTCGTGTTCTCCACAATCGACGTATCAGTACCTTTTGGAAGATCGGGCCAACACTCAAATCATTATTGTAGGAGGAGCGACCTTGGGATTAGTTGCACCTTCATAAACATCCAACGTGTTACAACGCGAAACACAAGTACAAATTGGATTGTCTTGTATGGATGCTGTTCCATCTGGTTATATGATTATGACATAATTAATTTTTATGAATTATGAGAATTTCCATCCATTACATGATTCTTTTCATTGGTGATATCAAATTGTTACTATGAGAATGCATTCATTTCATTTCCTTCATTTCAATCAGTCATGCCTCACCCACGGGAGTGGGTATTGAGTTCCCATCATTCCAATATGGACAACTAGATCCTCGTATGAAAGATTCTTCATACGGGCCTTGGATCCCCGCATTTTGGATAATACGGGCTTGAGTGAACACCGACGAGTGTATCACTGGTTATACCGGTATTTGCAGAAGAGAAGTGGATTCATATTCATATTTGCATTAATTGCATAGCATTTTCTTGTGTATTTGATATATTGAGAATGTATTGTCTTTGATTCAGTGTTTCTTGTGAAATTCAATTGTATTTGTTGAGTCTTGGACTCACACTTGTTTTTATTGTTTAGGTGACAGTCGAGGATGACATTCATTGGGGAAAATTAGGTCACGGTTGCATATCACAATGTCGCACACATATTTCCACTACTTTGTTTCAATGAGACTCGATTATTGTAATAATTGCCTTCTTGTTACTTCTAGATAAGGCCTATTTCTTGGTGGAATTTATTCATAATGCTTATAACCTTGATGGTGATGTTTTAGCTGTAGTTTTGAGTTGAGTCTCTTGCTGAAATTTTATACGTTAGTACTATTAGTAGTAATATTTAATCGTTGTTTAACGATCATTCGTTGTTTATTTAATTAAGTTAATTGTAAGTTCAGTTTTGGATTTGTAATTCTTAGTCACATCTAGGCTTCCGCTTAGCCAGGGTGTTATGGTTGCTTCAGAGCAGGCATTAGGTCTGTGGTATTTAAATTATTAACCCACTTGTTTATTCAATAAAAAAATTGACACACTGGTGCACAATAGGTTAGGTTGGGTTCATGCAATGCATTAGTATTTTCGATAGAATATCTATTCATAATGGATGTTAAATTGTGATGATTTGTTTTCAACTTGTTGCTAATTTTTGTGCTTGAACTGATTGGCCAGTTCTTTTTTTTGGTGACTAGTTATGACAAGGGGTAGAAGCCGTGGGTGTGAAGGGGTTCGTTACCGAGGAGGCTGTGGCCGTGGTCGCGAGTGTGGCTCGGCAGTGCCACCACCTTCGGCTGAGGACGTTGTGGGTGATGCGGGAGAGGAAGTTGCTTCGACTGCTCAGCAAGCCGTCGACGCTCAGGCAGTGTCACTCGTTCTATTACAAGATCTTCAGAGAGAGGTCCAACAACTCCGCTAGTAGGTGTAGGCAGCCCCTCCTGCTGCAGTCGTACCTGTTGTTGTCTCTGATGTTGTACCGGCTCCACAGGAGGTCATGATGAGCCTCCGCAAGTGGATGACTCTCCGTCTAGAAACATTTGATGGAGCGGGCACCTAGATGTAGTCATCTCTGTTGAAGTTCATAGGGAACTCGTCCAGAAGATGAGCTCTAGGTGATCCGGTGTCTAGTGGAGACAAAGGGTTGAAGAGATGCCTCGGGGATCCTAATAAAGAAACATGACCTTCCGGAGGATCGGACCTCCGATTGCGAGGAAATCCTACTGTCATGCGGAATTGGCGGTGCGGTCCATAGACAGGCACTGGCCCTGTCACTTTCGGAAGTCGAAACCCGAGTGGTGCCGCAGCAGCTGGGGAGGTCTCATTGGCGCCAAAAAGCACATTGCGAGGAAAGCGGTTCATGCCAACCCTGATCCTGAGGTACTCCTGGGCCTCCCTGAGACGGTGCCGAGTTTCTGACAGCTCAAACAAATTGCAGCGATGAACTTGGTCCATTATACGGACCAACCTCGCCAACTGGCGTACCTGAGGGTCTTCTCCGAACTAAATCTCAACGAACGTGTTTACGTCCGCTTCAGGGCCTCTTTGTGGAAAATGGTCGTAGGGTGGTTGAGACAATTCCATCAAGTCATGACGAAGTTGACTCATAACCTTGTGGCAGCTTCCTGAATGGCCATGGCTTCGGAGGTGGCATGAACCCGGAAGCAGTACGGAATGCTTCCGGTCACTTGCTTGGCGATGACGTTGACCACGCATCGATACTCTTCCATTCCAGGTCCCCGGTCCCGACGGTAGATGGCATACTCTGGTTGGTAGGTTAAATTGGCACGCCACATCATATCTCGCAGCAGTGCGGGATACCCGTCCACGTACTCCGCACGCGTCTCTTTGACCAAATACCAGCTACCCATCTATCGCATACAAGGACAAGGTAGGTGAGCAAGTAGCTAGTGAATCCAACGAAAAGTTGGGGTGGGAACAGATACTAAGACCGATAAGGGCCAAACCCAAAAACTGAAGGCAAGGAAAACAATAACTCACTAAGAAATGAACTCAAAAAGCTCAAAAACAACACAAAATCAGCATAAGATCTCAAGTCACATGATCAACTTCCCAGTATGACTAACCCGTATTAAATGAACGAGCAATCGGTTGAGAAGGTAAAATTTCAGAACACTACTCTAGATTCAACACAGCTAAAGAGCGAGCTAAAACCACCTAAGGGAATGTTAGATACTTAGCCAACTAATATCACATCTTACCCATTTATTCCCACAAGTTTTAGTTAAGTTATCCTCTCATTTTCTACCCTATTTAGAAACCATGAGCTTGCTGTCTAGAAATTTGATGCTTGCTGTCCAGATTTTGCATCCAAGCTCCTGGCCGAAATTTTCAACTCTAGAAGCTTCAAAACCTTGTAAAAGGGCAGCCAACCCTTCCATTTGCCAATCTCATTGGTTCCCAAAAATAAAATTTAAACGATAACAACTACCTTTGGAAGGGAAGAGAGGAAAACAACATTTTCAAGCTTAATCAAGAATAAGGTGAGATGAGCAATCTAAGATAGGTAAGGAGTAAAATCTGAGAACTTACTTAAGTTTTCACAAACCATTTGATAGTTTTGAAACTAAGTTTTCCAAAACATCCTAAGGGCGACCAAGCTAGGGGCTTCTACGATCAGTATGGCTCTGATACCAACTTTGTGAGGACCCAGGGTATTTAACTCGTAATACTTAACCACCAAATGGGTCTAGTATTACCAATTAAATATCCTAAGCCTCGATAGACATATGCTTCCCAGAATTGCAGCACACATACATCTTTACATAATTATGCATCATTTCCATACAACATGTAATAGCAAATCTAGCAAAAGACATACAATATATAGAGTTATTACAAAAGAGCCGACCGGCCAAATGACAACAAGTGACATAAACAGCGAAAGCAAAAGCGCCATAAGATGGCTATAAACAAAAGACGACCGGTTAGCCAACACAACCCACAAGGCAACCGATCGGGCCGCCAAGCTAGTCGCACCCACCGCAGCAAAACTCACAGAATTTGACCCCTTGGGGATTCACTTCCTCCTCTGCAACAACAAAGCAATGCAGTTGAGTACAAAAATGTACTTGCAAGACTTACAAGTAACAAGCCTATACATAGCTACGTGAAAGCTGAAACAAAGGAGATGGTTATATGGTTAATTGGACGCATAAAGCAATTTTCATTTGCAATAATGTAATAGATTGAAAGCAATTTGTCAAATATGTTTTCAATCATTGAAATAACAGTAAGGTAACAATAAGTAACATAAATAACAACCTAGAGGTGACTAACCCAATAGCCACCACAACATAGCACGAATCACCGATTCGTACCACCCCTCAAGTTTTATTTAAAAGGTTGTAGTCTAATTCTCACGGGGCGTATCCGAGCATGTCCATAACCTAGGACGAGGCTATTCAAATAGATTTAACCCTGCAAGGGTGTACCAATGTACCCACACTTCATACTGCCTTTTTGCCACTAGATCAAGCACACTTCCAAAGGTATGCCGGCACAGCTAAGTCCTACGAGACGTTTCCAATATTGTGTATCAACTACAAGCCGCTCATATGGATAGAAACCCATAAGCTACATTGTAAAGCCGAAAGGCAACTACCCACACGGGGTAAAGCTTTCGGACAACTAGAATGCTCCCAAACATCTGTCTCCTACAACCTCCTGCGACCCGGAGCTAACACACGCCAAAAAACTAAGTCAAGAGAGGTCCCATTTTCCTCTAGTGTGGTTAGCACGCAAAATTCTCAGTATGGTGGCGCAAGTAATTTGGTCCTTGTTGACTCGGGCACCAATCTAGTCACACCTAAAAGCACACCATCTTACCATTGTGCCCAAGTCTAAAATATTTTATTTTCAGTTTTAATTTTCATAATTAAACATGGCACAAAGGCTGAACATAAAGTCATAATAAGTTTTTTTTGTGTGATCAAGGTTATCGACTAAGTCGACAACCGCCCAATTCTACCGGTAGCTAAGCATTACTAGGCAACATCGACTCATAAACTACTAAGTGACAAGGGCTCATCCAACGAACCCTAAATTACAGAAGGATAATCCTAGGCTCAGTAATAATGGATAACATTTGCCTACAGATTATGCATCTAATGGGTCAACTAATCGACAATAGTTTAACACAAAATAGCAATGCATACGTAGAATTTGCAAACAACATATTAGACTTTGAAAATAATAGGAGCAATATGATCAAATGATGCTATATCTGCTTGCCTTGCTGGAAGTCCTCTTGCTGTAGAGGGTCACTCTCAGGTTCAACAAACTCTTCGGAACCTATCACAAGAACGCGAAAATCCAATAAGAACGAAGAACACTGAAAGAAACTCAAAATCCAAAGTCATCCAAATCCCATTAAATTTATACAACAGCAAGGTACTAATTTTAAATGAATTTAGCAACAAGAATCATTCAATTTGCACTAAGCATGCAAAAGTTATAGCCCAAACATTTTCTTTCAACCAGACAATTCAAATTAAATTAATTTCGGGTACTGTTCATGGCACAATTTTCCAGAAATTTCTAGAACCTGAAATTTTTATGGTAGGTAGAATATGGCATTCTAAGAACAGCAAAACTGGATTTACTTTATTTGGAGTTAAAATGAATTACTTATGATTTTTCTAAGTTGTGAAACTAGGGCATATCATTTTTCATAGGTAAAGACATGAAAAAAAACCTATCCTATATTAATGTAGATTATTAGAGGAATTTAACAAATTTTAATTTGCTATAATTGGAGCTACAGAACACTACTTATGCATTTTCCAAGTTTTAAATGAATTTCTAGACAATATCTAATACCTAAACAAGTTAATTCAATATACAAACTCTTTTGGTATAGATTAGTGCCTAAATACATTTTTAGATTAAAGTTTAGTTAAATAGAAATTTAACACAGTTGGAATCATCTAAAAAGGAGCTAAAACAAATTAGTTATGAATTTTTGAAGTTTAACACTATTTTCAGTTGACAAATAAAGGATTACCGGATTTAAAACCAACTTATTAAAAAGGAAACGACGTGGACGAATGTGGGCCATAGATCGCGAATCGGACGGCCCAAGCGCAAGGGCTGAACGCGCCGCGCACAGCGCCACACACCCCCACCGTTGGATTAGATCTAACGGTCCACAACGGAGGAGGTCCTCGGCGGTCCGAACGTCCCAACGAACATGGGCCACAGATCTAAAGATGAGCGGCTCACAGCGAGAGCTCCGTTCGGAGGTCCGAAAGCTCGCGCCATTAGAGCCGTTGATCTAGAAATGGACGGTGAAAGGAGATCGGAACGCTAAGACTTTGAAAACACTAAGGAGGTCTAGACCGTTGGATCAAGATCTAACGGTACAGAGCTGAGGGGAGGTCCTAAAGTTAAAGATCTAACAGAGGGAGGTCCTGAACGACTCAGATCTCTAAGGAGAGATCCAGGACGGCCAAGATCTAGACTAGGGAGGTCTTGACGGCTAAGATTTCACAGAGAGGTCCTAGGGGGTCAAAATCTAACAGAGGGAGGTCCCGACAGCTAATATCTCACAGTGGGAGGTCTCAACGGTCAAGATTTACCCGGGGTGGTTTAAGGGTTAGGATCTACGGGGAAGGGAGGTCCTAAGGTTTTCTTTGCAAAAGACCAAGGGGAGGTCTTTTGCAAAGAGGACCCTAAAGGTGGTCCCGAGGGTGGTTCTTACAAAAATGACCACGTGGGTGGTCTTTTCGCACGGAGGTGATCCTAACGGCTAAGATTAAAACCAGGGAGGTCCTTAACGGTCAGCATCAAAGCTGGGGGGAGGTCCTAGCACTAAGGTTTCATAGAGCAAAATCCTACGGTGAAGGGCTATCCCCTAGAGATCATCAACGGCTAAGATTGCTCCCGAGAGGTCCTGGGACTTGTCGAACTTACGACAACAGAACCAAACTTCGCACTTTGCCCGCCGGCTCGCCGCTGGCGACTCCGGTCGCGGCTGTGCGAACCAACCGGTGCAAAACGTGCGCAATACAATTGCGAACACAATGAGGGCACTCTCGACGGCGGAGCTGGCCTAAAACGCTGGTGAGCCGGATAGGGGCGGAGGAGCAACTACGGCAAAAACCGAAAACGCGAAAAAGCTTCGCAACGATCTAGTCCAACAGGTTCTCAAGCACTAAGGGGCTATTGCGTAAGTACCTGGGCCCAGAGGAGGTCCGAAGGAGGTCGGAGAAGCTCTGGCGGCAGAGACCGACGCCGGAGATGAGGAAGATGACGTTGAGGAGAGGCCTTGAACAAAATGAACACCACCGGGTGGTCAAAATAGCTTCGCAAAGGCCCAAGGAAGGTCCAGGTGCAGGGAATCGACCAAAGAAGGTACTTACCGGAGATGGGGAAGAAAGGAGTGCTTTCAGCCGCGAGGATCCAAAACTTGAAATTAAGCCGTTCCTGAGAAACAGCCAAAACTCAAGTTAGGGGATTTGATGAAGATGAGGAGACGCTCGAGACAGAGCAAAAGGATTGCCAATTGAACCCTAGGGCACTGTCGGCAACGAAGAGCTCCAAGGTCCAAAAATGGCGGAGGAGGTGTTATCGGTGGTTTGTGCACAACACACAGAGAGGAAGCCAGGGGTGACAAAGAGGTGTGAAAGGGAAGCCAGAGGAGGAGCTCGAGGTTCTCTAATAGCTCGGAGGTCAACGGTGCGCGAGGACAAGGTTTAATGGCGACAAGACCTAAAGCCTCTGTTGCGCGCGAAAAAGAGGAAGGAGCAGGTAAAGTCCAGAGCTGACAATGACATGGACAAAAATGAGGGGCTCAGAGCCGTTGAGGGGCCCCACGACGTGACCAGGCGCTGCACTGTTCACCTGCCATGGCGCACGCGCGTACGGGTGCAAGGAGGAAGAAGAACAGGTGAAGAGGTTGGGGAGGTCATGGTCGGTTGGATTGGAGATGGACGGTTGGGATCGCTCGTGACCACCGGAGGTTCAAAACGGCATAGGAGGTCAGGGTTGTTGCATCAAGATCCAACGGTTGAAATACACGCGCCCATGACCGAGCCCGAGTGCGGTTAAGACGTCTGGCTCAACCTTGAGCCCGAGTTTGACTCAAACCCGAAGGGTTTGACTAGGGTTTAAAAATAGAATAGAAACTTTGAGGAATTATTTGAAGTAGCAAACTAACTCCAAAAAATTTAAAATTTTTACAGGAGCTTGCTAACTTTGATATTGACCTTGTATAAAATGTTCAGAGGTTTTCATGCAGTGCATTTTCCTCCAAAAATTCAGGAAAGTGCTGAGCTAGGGTTTAACTCAGAGTCAAACTGGTTTGACTAACCACTTAAAATATTCAAGACATTTCTAAAAATTGTAAAAATTTTCAGAGGGGTCACACATTAACCCTATAACTTAGGAAAAGTATTTGAGAGGATGGTCAAAAGGTTAGACAAGAAAGTGGCTTGTGATTTGTATTTCCATAATTCTTTTATAAGGATTTTTCAGAACATACATGAAACACAAGTTGTAAGAAAAGTTTTAAATTTCTACACATTTTCTTACATTTGAAGCACAAGCCCATACTTGGGATGTTACAATGACTTCAGGTCCATGGTCGAGCAGGCCAGGGGTATGGAGTTGGAGAGAGAGCTCACATCGGAGAGGCAGGCTTCGAGTGGTTCTGTTCCTACTGGTGATTCTGGTGGTGGCCAGAAGCAAAGTTTTGGTTGGGGAGGTGGGTCTTCTCAGTGACCCGTTGCTAAGAGGTTCCAGGGAGGTCAGCACCCTCAGTCGTCTTCTCGGCCTATTCAACAGAGGCAGTCTTCTACTTCAGCACCACGTCCTTCCTCACCTATGTCGCCAATGCATCCTGTTCTAGGCTAGGGCCTGATTTGTTTCAGATGTGGTGCTAAGCACCATGCTTCAGAGTGTTCTTTATCAGGGATTTGTCATCAGTGTGGCCTGGAAGGCCACAAGATGTCTGTTTGCAAGCAAAACCCTTCGAGTTTCATTAAGTGGCAGCCAGTTCATGCGGCATCTACAACTCCATCGTCTCGGGGCTCAATTCAGATGCTTGCGGCCACTCCAATGCTGCAACATCCTCCAGCTTGAACTCCTCCTGTAGTGTTTCCTTCGGCACCCCCTGTCGGGTACTTTTGGCACTAGGGATTGTCTGCACCGCCTCAGTTCACTACTTCACCGGCAGCCTGTAACAGCCCCAGTTTTAGTGAACAGTAATAATATGCTTTATGAACAGTAATGAGATGTTGTTCATAACATCACTGTTCATTTTTGAAATTGGGATGTGTTGTTACAATCTAAAACCTTCCTTTTCTAGCCAAAATCTAAAACCTTGTTGAAGCTTCAAAAGGAAATACAGTTCAAAGTTGGTATTAAGACCGGGAAGTATTTTTAATAAAGACTAGGTAAATTATTTTGGCCAAAAAATAATTTTTGGTAAATTTTTAGAAATCATTTTGACCTGGAGAAAAATATTTGACTTTAAATAAACATATTTGGGTTAATGTAATTATTATGTATTTTAAAAAGTGAAACAGTGGATTTTAATTTTATTTGGGACATATATGATCCCAGTAACATCTTTGCAAAATTTCATATTTTTACAAATTTATTTGCTATTTTTAAAAGCCGGTCAAACTTGTGAAGATTTAAAATGGGGCTGGTCAACTCTCCCGGCCTAAACCTAGCCGGTTTGTACCATAGCGACCGAGCCAAAATAGGTTTAGGTCTAAACCGGCCGCACCCGACACGTTCGGGCGCGTGCCCAAATCTCCAGTGAACGCGAGCCGTCGATTCCTTGATGATCGGCCAAGATTCGCGGAGCCGTGTGGGCTATCCACGTACTCCGGGCAATTTCCACTGTTGGATCTTTATCCAACAGCCTCCGATCTTGATTCAAAATCCTAAACGTGTCTCCAATTTGTGGCCGTTGATTTTCAAGCGATCGGGCCGGATTCATTGGGCCGTTCGGGGCATCCCGATGAGCCACGCAATCATGGCCGTTAGATTTAAATCCTGCGTTGCACCATTTTCGAGATATGCCATTTTTAAAATGGTAAAAGCCAAAATTAGCGCTAGCCGTTGGATCCTCAATGGATCGCCCAGATCAGCGTGAACGTTCAGGTCTCCCGAACGCCACATTGAATCTGAGCCCTTGGATCTAAATCGGGCGATCAAGAGGGGCGGTGACGTTCGGACCACCCGAGTCCCGACTCAATCTCCACCGTTGATCTCTAATCCAACCGCGCCTTCCTTTTTGATTCAAAACTCAAAGGCGCGTATTTTATTTTTGGCCGTCGGATTTCAATCCTACAGTACCTATTTGACCGCGTGCGCTTAGGGCCGGATCCTCATATGACCGTCAGATTAAAATCGTGCGGTCCATATTGAAAGATACCGGTTCGTTCTTTTAACGTTTATCTCCATCGTAGCCGCCCATATCTAATCGGACGGTTGTTATTATTTTGATCTTGCGAAAGCGCGCGTTGCTGCGGCTGACAGCGGGGCCCGCACATCAGTGAGGCACTTCTTTTCCTCCTCGCGCCTGTACATCGCCACCGACTTCGTTGCCGGAGAGGTGGTGTCGCGCCGTGATTTTGGCAAATCTTTCCTTGACACCTGGCACTAAATTACCACCGCATCATCTTTGGAGAGTTCCCGTTTGCTCTGGAGGATCAAACTCTATATAAACCCTAGCTTTTTGGCTCACTGCCATTGTTGACCGAAGAGCTTCTTCACCTTCTTTCTTCCTTTCCAGTGGAGTTTTCTTGCCCTCACGTCTTGCTTGTCCACCTTAGTGCTTAATTCACTTTGTAATGTGAATTTTTGGGCATCATTTGTAGGTTGAACCCAGGGGCTAATTCTCTGTTAATCAGAGCTGGTTAGGTTGCCCTTTGGCGATTTCCCTGTTCTGGTAAGCCATATCCTTATTTCTTTCCATCCTGAACGTCTTAGAGACCTTGACATCTTCTCTGAATCACTCACTTGTGCATGTGATGCTCAAATCTTACTTTGACTGAAAAGTTGCTTTTATAACTTTTTGGTCTTTCATGTCGTTTTTCAAGCTCTAGGGTTTCTAATGTCATCTTTTCAGCTTAACTAGGTCTTACCTTAACCCTAGTAGCATAAGCAAAGGTTATCTCTGATCATTTTGCTTGTAAATCGAAAAAGGCTCTAAAACCTTTTCTGCTGTTTTCTCGAATGAACCGACAAAAGTTGTAGCATGACATTTTTCGGTTAATCTTGCTGATTAGGGTTAGCTAGGGGTTGGTCTAGGGTATTAATGATGAACCCGAAGGTCCGATTGTTGGCCCGATCTTTCGCTGAGAACAATAAGTTCGGTAGGCGTCGCTCAACTCTCACGATCCTGACTACGAACACGCAAGGCTCGAAACCACGCAATCGCTGAACTGCTCGACAAGTCGTTATCAACCGTGCACGAATACCCGGATGACCTGACCACGAAGGTCGATTCCTGCATATACCGAAGAAGCACGCAAGTACAAGATAAATAAGCAATCTGAAATTGCGAATATGAATGAAATATTTGATAAATTGGGATTCCGAAGCGGTATTATGGTTGGTCTAGTCGACACAAGCCAATACACGAAGTTGCATAGAAGCTAACTTTTAACTAAACAAAATCCAAGTAAAACTAAAGGGGTGTGGCATCCTTATATAGGGAAGAGGGAGCCGCAAATGTCTAAGCGCTAGCAATATGATATTATTCATGGGTTACTATTCATGTGAACAGTATCATGAACAGTGCGTCCGGCCCAGGTGGAGGCCGCCGGCCCAAATAACCTAGAATGGTGGCTGCTCTTTGGGCCAAATAATTGATACAAATACAAGACCATCGGCCCAATGTGTGGTGGCGCAGCATCAGATATAAGTGAAGTGTATTCATCGGCACGTTGAAGTAGCGTTTGACGCAGTCGAATCGATGGCAGTCGAGTAGCCCGGTTGGAGGTGGAGTAGCGGTCGTATTCGAAGAGTTGATGTCCTCATCAATTAACTTTCCTAAAGATTAGGTTTAGCTCCAGCAAGAATCTTATGCTCATGTGTATTAGTATTTAAGCATAAATCTCCAACACTTGTTTTTGCTGTTTTGCTGTCGGCCGAACCTGTTCTGTGCACAACATCTTCAACTGTTAGTTTTGGCAATTAGTGAGTAAATGATGAGTTAGGCTATTACCCTAGTTATGAATACTCTTAGTCCAAGCAAAATAGTTTACTTGATACATGTTTAGATCACCCAACCACTCTGTTGTAATCTGTCCTGATTTCAGTTTTTCCCAAAATCTGAAACTGTAACTTTAACCTAAACCCTAAGTTTTAACAATTAATGGTAGTAGAGAGTAAAATAGGTTATTATCATTATTGGGTCAGTTATAGCTTAAGCATGTTGTTAATCGTGCATTACAATCTTGATCATGCATTCTTTGTCAATGCTTTGCCTTATGGATTTCTTATTGCTGTTCCTTGGATTTTTGTATTTTTAGATTCTGTATCTTGTGAAGTGGTTGATTCTCTTTCTGAACCATCAGCACCTGAAAAAGAAGTTTATTACTATCAAAGCAAGCATCCTCTTTGCACCATGTTGATCCCAATTTTTGAACTGTAGATTTACAAACCACAGTGATACTGTTGCATGCTAATTCCTTAAAAATTATTGATGATCTGTCCATAGATAGTTATAACCTGACACTTGTGGCTTATCTTAAATCAGATCATACACTCAAAACCTAAGGTATTGTTTTATATTAAAATACTTAGTTTAAAACTTTGCTTAGCCATGCAGTCCATAGAACGTTAGTGTTTGGCAAGCTTATCTTGTCAAACATGGGAACAAAAAATAAATTTCAGTTATTTTAATTTTTGTTCAGTCTATTTAAATCAGAATTGAATCTAAATTTTGTTTGACAAACTTATGTTAAATCTGGACAAGAGGATGCTAGTGATGGTGCCTTCGTGCACGAGATTGGGAAATGTGGTGGTCTTGTCTGGATCAACTAAGGACTGAACTCTCACTATTCAATTCAAGCCCCAACGTACTTCCACACGCGGTGTATGGGCGCTGTTTGGTTAAGTAAGGGGTTGGTGATATTGAGTTGGGATGCAGGTTGATAAGGATATATGTGTTGATCGTGTATCTATATCATATATTCTTAGGGGCGAGGACTTTTGGATGTATCCGGGTTCATAAGGCTCCGATTTCAATACTATATGTGCGGGGGAGCACAACTTTTATTTCTTTTATTGAATCGGATGTTCCGGCGTAACATGTGTGCCCTCTTGGTTAGTAGGTGGTCTAACCTACATCAACAGGATCAGTCGCACATAGGTAGCCCAACTCAGTAGTGTCAACTTGTTGAAAAATACCAAATCTTAGTTTCCCCGGTCGGCATACCAAAGGAAGTGTGTCATCTATCGGAGGCATCCGAGGGCAACGGGCTAACTAAGTCGTGTGGGTAAATATGTACACCCCTGTAGGGTTAAAACTATTCGAATAGCTGTGTCCATGGTTATGGACGACACTTGAGTTGATGTCACCTATATAGACTTTGATTTAAACCTACGTTTCGGGTTCTGGTTCGGCATGAAGGGTATTCATGCAATTTTTTTGTTGTGGTGGATAGCCACTTTATTATTGTTGTGGTTTATGATTACATGTTATATTACTTATTGTTTTAGTTCAAATCAATTTATAAAATTGCTTTGTTAAAATCTAGCATGTGTGGGTTAAGATGTATAGTTTTATGCAAAATTAATGCCATTATAACCTTACTGTTGACAACCTTATGCATGTCAACCTCTATTCCTTTGCTTAGGCCCTACTAAACACAATCTTTTAGTAGTTTTGTGTAAATCTTGCGAGTACCTTCTGTACTCAGGTGCTTTCACTACTTGTTGCAGGTGAGGATGGATATTTATATGAGGTACCGTTAGCGCCGATCAGGGCGACGCTAACGAATGAAGCTGTTTCTAACCTCCACGCAATAGCCTGCGAGTGATGGGGCCATTGGTGGTTTTTGCTGTTTAGTTTTGTTCCTGCTGCTAAACCTTTGTGGTGACCAAAGTCACTTATATTGTAGAATGAAAACGAGTTGTATCATCCTATATTTAATTATGTAAATGTATACCTTGTATGTGTGATGCAATGTTGTTTAAGGATAAATGTGCAATGGTCATTGATCCTGGGAACCATTGCAAGACATATATCCGGGAACCTGAATATTGGATTTATACCTTATTAAATTTATGCTTCTAGTATGATTTTTAATTAAGGACCGAAATGTTCTTTATTATTAATTATGCTTTTAGTGTAATTTTTAATTTAGCATAAATTCCAATATTCCGGGGTCCTTACACAGCTCCTGCTCTTCCTTCACCGAGTGTCGGGGCGTCCTCCGCCCCGACGCCACCTGGGGTCTATGATGTGCCTACACCTGAGATAGTAGGTCATCCAGACGTGGTGACAGGTACCTTACTTGTTGATTCCCATGAGGCTTTCGTTCTTTTCGATTCAGGGGCTACCTATTCGTTTGTATCACTTGAGTTTGTTAGAAGGGCAGGTTTGAGTTTGCAATGTATTTCTTAGTCTGTTGTAGTGAGTTCTCCGAGGGGTCTCATTTCTAGTTCTACAGTTTGTCCAGGCTATTATATTACCATCGATGATGAGGATTTCACAGCTAACTTGATGGTGATTCAATTATCCCCTTTTGATGTTATTCTTGGCATGGACTGGTTGTTCAGTTACCGTGCTAAGATCTGTTGTTTCTGGAAGACCGTGACTTTACAAGCTCCGTCCGGTGAAGAGTTAGTCTTTCAAGGAAGTGCACCGTTAGATTCTCTCTTTGTGTTGGCCAGCTTGTTTCCTAGTCAACAAGCATCAAGAATTGCATTGCTTTGGTCTCTAGACACCAAGTCAAATTCTTATCCGCATATCGAGGATATTCTCGTGGTGAGTATCTTGATGTTTTCCCTGCATAGCTTTCGGGGATGCCACCAGAACGGAATGTGGAATTCCGGATTAACCTTATTCCTTGTACTCATCCTATTTCTTTGTCTTTGTATTGTTTGGCTCGTCTCTTTCAGGATGAGTTGAAGAAACAGTTGGATGATTTGCTATCCAAAGGGATGATTCGGCGAAGTGTGTCACCATGGGGAGCGCCAGTTCTTTTCACTAAGAAGAAAGATGGTAGTTGGTGTATGTGCGTGGATTATCGTGCTGTAAATCAGGCGACGATCAAGAACAAGTACCCTTTGCCCCGTAATGAGGATCTTTTTGATCAAATGAAGAGAGCTAAGGTGTTCTCCAAGATTGATCTTTAGTCCGGGTACAATCAAATCCATGTACGGGAGAAAGATATTGAGAAGATAGCTTTCTCCATGAGGTATGGGCATTATGAGTATAAGGTTATGTCTTTTGAACTAACTAATGCTCTTGCTATTTTTATGGAAGCAATGAACAATATGTTGCATCAGTATCTTGATGATTTTGTAGTGGTGTTCATTGACGATATTATGATCAATTCCAAGTCTGAGGAGGATCATGAGCAGCATTTGAGGCTGGTTCTTGAAACTTTGAGGGAGAATCAATTCTATGCCAAATTGAAGAAATGCGAGTTCTGGATTTCAGAGGTCGAATTTCTGGGTCATGTGATTAATCAGGACGACATTTCTGTCGATCCAAGCAAGATCTCAACAGTAGTGGAATGGAAAAGGCCAATCAATATCAAGGAAGTGAGGAGTTTTCTGGGCCTAGTAGGTTATTATCGGCATTTTGTGGATGATTTTTCTATCACTGCCAAGGCAATGTCTCGGCTAACGCAGAAAGATGTCAAATTCCAGTGGTTAGATGAATGTGAGAGCAGTTTCTGTACCTTAAAGGATAAGTTGGTGACTGCTCATGTTCTTACTCTTCCCAAGCCTGGGAAGTGTTTCACCATTTATTCTGATGCTTCTTGAGTGGGCCTTGGTTGCGTACACATGCAAGAGGGCAAGGTGATTTCCTATGCGTCAAGGCAACTGAAGAATCATGAGCAGAACTATCCCACCCATGATTTAGAGCTTGCTACAGTGGTTCTTGCTCTAAAGGTTTGGCGCCATTATCTGTATGGCAAATCTTGTGATATTTTCACAGATCACAAGAGCCTCAAGTATATCTTCACTCAGAAAGATCTGAACCTGAGGCAGAGAAGGTGGTTAGAATTAATCAAAGACTATGACCTCATGATCTAGTAGCACCCGGGTAAAACAAATGTAGTGGTGGATGCTCTCAGTCGCAAGGCGACATCCCCTACCCTCAGTTGTCTTGTTGCTGATTTTGAACGTATGGATATCTCTTTCTGTTTTGCGGGCACTGTTCAGGTTGAGACACGCTTGCTTCTTGACTCCGCTATTCTAGAGTGTGTGCGGGAGGCATAATAGCAGGATCAGATGCTTCAGTGAGCAAGGAAGCGGTTGGATGAGGGTAAAGAAGGGAATTTCAGCATAGATGAGTTTGGTGCTTTAAAGTTCAAAGGCCGTCTTTGTGTACCAAAGAAGGCTCAGGTCAAAGATGATATTCTAAAGGAAGCCCATCGAACTTCGTATACCGTACTTCCTGGTGAGACCAAGATGTATCAAGATTTGAAAAAAGTTTCTGGTGGAAAAGGATGAGAGTTGATATTGCTTGGTATGTGCCATCTTGTGGTGTTTGCCAGCGAGTCAAGGTCGAACATAAGCGTCTAGCAGGATTGTTGCAACCTTTGGAGGTTCCAGTATGGCCATGGGATGATATTTCCATGGATTTTGTGATTGGTTTACCTCACACTCAACAGGGGAAGGATGCTATCTGGGTTGTAGTGGATCGTTTCAGCAAGTCCGCGCATTTCATTCCCATCCGTACAACGAATACGGCGAGTGATTTGGCTCCTATTTATGTTCGAGAGATAGTACGGTTACACGGTGTGCCTAAGAATATTATTTCTTATTGTGATGCCAAGTTTGTCTCCAAGTTTTGGAAGAGTTTGTAGAGTGCTTTGGGCACACAGCTTCGTTTCAGCACCACGTTTGACCCTCAGACGGATGGCCAGTCTAAATGTATGATTCAGACACATGAGGACATGCTTAGGTCTTGCGTCATGTCCTGAAAAGGAAGTTGGGAGGGTCACCTCCTGGCACTAGCAGAGTTTGCCTACAACAACAGTTATCATGCCAATGTCTGAGCTACACTGTTCGAGGTCCTGTATGGGCGAAGGTGTAGGTCTTTGTTGTGTTGGGATGCTGTTGGAGAGCGTGCAATTTTGGGTTCTGATTGGGTGCAGCAAACTGTTGACAAAGTGGTAGAGATTAGACAGAATCTGTTAGCCACCCAGAGCTGATAGAAAAGTTATGTTGATGTGAGAAGGCAGGAGTTGGAGTTTGAAGTGGGGGATTAGGTGCTTTTGAGGGTGTCACCCACTAAAATGCATTGTGCATTTTATTACCAAAGGGGAGCTTAGCCCGAGGTATGTTGGACCTTTTCCGATCACAGCGCGAACTGGAAAATTGGCTTATCGCTTGGACCTTTCAGAGTCCATGCGCGGAGTGCACAATGTATTCCATGTCTCCATGTTGAGAAAGTATTTGAGAGATCCAGAGCATGTGATTCCGCTAGAGCCTATCATCATTGAACAAGATCTACCTTCAAATCCCGACCAGTGCAAATTCTAGAGGATTCAGAACGAGTTCTGCAAAACAAAACGATGAAGTATGTCAAGGTGTTTTGGTCTCTTTAGTCTGAGAAAGAGGACACTTGGGAGCTGAAGTCTGGCATGCGGGAGCAATATCCGGATTTGTTCACAGCGGGTACGTGTTTTTTATTGTTAATGTTCAGTCGTGGCTTTTCTTTCGAGTAGATTGGTGTGAGGATTCGGGGTCGAATCCTGTTTAAGGGGGAGGGGTAGAATGTAATACTCTGAAATGTTCTAAGGGAAGAATTCAACCAAAAGAGTAATTAAAAGTAAGAAAAGGGGTTTCCGCAGTTGTTCGAGAACCTGGGCCTCAGACCTTTAGCCCAGGAGGCCCATGAGGGGATGGCCAAGTGGGAAGGGGGGTTCGGTTGAACCGTAGAGCCCTCCCCCTTGCGCCTCCTCCCCCTCTTACAGCCGCCACCCCCTCCTCTCCTTCCCTCTTCCCCATGCCCCTACTGATGCTGGCCAAGAGAAAGTAGGAGACCTCTTCAGTTGTTGTTGGCCAAGGAGAAAAGTGAAGGAGAATTAGTTAAAGGTAGAATTAGGAGATCTCACCAACTAAACTTATGTAGATAATTTCATAATATTTCCAGAGAGACTGAAAATGCCTTTTTATGATTAACCCTATTTGTCGGAATAGGATGGCTGGACGAACCCAAAGTGGGCAAGGTCAGCAAGCTGGTCAGGACGAGGAGCTCCCGCCTCCTCCCAGCATGGCTGAGGTGCTGCTTCAAATTGAGCAGAATCGGATGGATCAAACGAGGATCCTAGAGGTTATCGTGTGGAACACCTCCGCTATTTTAGGCACTTCAGGATCTGGAGGAGGAAGTGGACATCAGCAGCAGGGAGGACTCTCTGAATTCCTTCGCACATAGCCGCCAACCTTCTACAGGTCTAAAGATCACCTCGACGCGGATGACTGGCTTTGTCTCGTTGAGAAGAAGCTGAGCATTGCATAGTGCCCAGATCATGAGAAGGTGCTCTTTGCCTCCTATCAGCTGGAGGGCACAGCGTACTCGTGGTGGGAGAATTTCCTCACCATGCAGCCTGCGGGCCAAGACGTCACTTGGAAGGAGTTCCGTACTACCTTCCAATAGGCTCATGTTCCTGCTGGATTGATGAAACTGAAGAAGAAGAAGGAGTTTGTTGCGCTCAAGCAAGGGTGCAAGACGATCATGGAGTACCTCCATGAATTCAACCACTTCTCCCACTATGCTCTAGGAGATGTGTCCTCAGATGATGCTAAGCAGGAGAAATTCATGGATGGCCTGTCCGAGGAGCTATAGGACAAGGTGTCTATTGTCGACTTCCCCGATTTCTAGATGTTGGTCGACAAGGCCATCGTTGTGGAGCACAAGGGGAGAGCGCTGAGCGAGTCTAACAAGCGTAAGTGGGATGCTCAGAAAGTAGTAGGGGGCAACTCTCCACGTCCTCGCTTCGAACAAGCCCCGGTGCCCCATCCTCAGGCTCCACCACCACCGAGGCCGTAGGCACCTGTACCTCACCCTCCGCAGGCCGTGTTTCAACCATGTGCACTTGCGGGATAGCAAGGTGGCCTCCGCAATCTAGCTGCTGAGGTCATTTGTTTCTTCTGCAAACTGCAAGGGCCACTATACGAATAGTTTCCCATTGAAGGTCGGAGCAGCCCCTTGTCCTAATCCAGGGCAAGTGCAAGGACAAGGACGTGGTCATCCTCCAGCTCAGAAGGTGGCCCAATAATTCCAAAAGGTTGCAAGCGGTTGAGTCAACCATATCTCGACTGAGGAAGTGCAGGAGGCACCTAACGTCGTGATGGGTACGCTTCTCGTCAATTCTCACCCTGCTATAGTTTTATTCGATTCTAGAGCTTCACATTCTTTTATATCACAATCTTTTGCTGCAAATGGTGACATTCAAATTTCTCCGATGCATGCCCCTTTGATTATTCACTCCCTGGGGATGGAAATGAGAGTTGAACATGAGTGTGAGGACGTATCCATCGAGATTGAAGGAGTGGGGTTTCTGGCCAATCTTATCCTCCTCAATTCAGTGAGTTTGGATGTGATACTTGGTATGGATTGGTTATCGCAACACTTGGGGCAAATTGATTGTGCTAAGAAATTCATCTCCCTTAGAAGTCCCTCCGGCGTGCAAGTTGGAATTTCGTCGAAGCTACAAGAACCACGTCTCTTCGCACATGAAGTAAAGTGGGCCTTGGAGATTCATGAAGTACCAGCAGTATGTGACTTCACCGATGTCTTTCCCGAAGAATTACCTGGGATGCCGCCAACCCGGGACATTGAATTCGTCATAGAGTTGCTGCTCGGTACCGCTCCAATTTCGAAGAGACCATACCAGATGCCTCCAAATGAATTCGAAGAACTGAAGAAGCAGTTTAGTGAGCTACAAGAGAAGGGTTTCATTCACCCTAGCTCATCTCTATGGGGCTGCCCGGAAATCTTTGTGAAGAAGAAGGACAAGAATCTGCGAATGTTCGTCGATTACCAACCACTAAATGAAGTAATGATGAAGAACAAGTACCCGTTGCCCCGAATTGATGACCTTTTTGATTAATTGACTCGAGCTCAGGTATTCTCCAAGATTGATTTAAGATTAGGTTATCACCAAGTAAAGATCAGATCTGAAGATATTTCAAAGATAGCTTTCTCTACTCTCTACGGATTGTACGAGCATACCGTCATGTCTTTTGGCTTGACGACTGCTCCTGCCCTTTTCACGAGCCTTATGAATACGGTGTTCATAGAGTATTTGGATAAGTTTGTAGTGGTTTTCATAGATGACATCCTCATCTACTCGAAGAATGATGAAGAGCATACTCAACACCTGAAGTTAGTGTTGGAGAAGCTGCGTGAGCACCGGTTATACGCGAAATTCAGCAAGTCTTAATTTTGGTTGGAAGAAGTGGCATTCTTAAGTCATGTTCTTTTAGTAGGAGGCATAGCTGTGGATCCTGGAAAGGTCAATGATGTGCTCTCTTGGGGGCAGCCGGTAACCGACATGAGGAGTTTTCTCGGTTTAGCGGGGTACTATCGTCACTTTATCGAGAACTTCTCCAAGATCGCGAAGCTGATGACGGAGTTGCTCAAGAAGTTTGTGCGGTCCACTGATTGTGAGAAGAGTTTCCAGGAGCTCAAGAAAAGACTAACCACAACTCTAGTTCTCATTTTTCTCGATGTCCACTGAAGCTTCAATATCTACTGCGATGCTTCTCGTCAAGGACTCGGTTGTGTTCTCATGCAAGAAGGCAAGGTGGTAGCCTACACATCAAGACAATTAAGACCTCATGAGCTTAATTACCCAACCCATGATTTGGAGCTAGTTTCGATATCTATTGCGATGCTTCTCGTCAAGGACGGTACGAATGGGAAATTCGTGCTATTGTTGTGGTGGCTTTGGATTGTCACCTCTAGAATGTTAATTATGTTTATACTGTTGTCTTACTATTATTTGATCAATTAAAAATCTGATTTGATAAAATGCCTTCAATCTATTACAATATTGTAAACTGAGCCATACAGCCTTCTCCATTGAATAAGCTTGCATGTAGCTATGTATAGGTTTGTTAATTGTAAGTCTTGCGAGTACAATTTTGTACTCAGTTGTATTGTTTAATTACTGTAAAGGAGGTTGACCCCCAAGGGGTTGATCATTGTGAGACTACCTACGACGTTGACGACTAGCTCGGCGACCCAGTCGGTTGCCTTGTGGGTAAGGGCAAACCAGTCAGCTTTTGTTTATCGCCATCTTATGGCATATGTTTCCGCTGCAATATTAGTACTATGTCTTGTGTTTGGCCGTTCGGCCTTTTGTATGAAGTCTAAGTCTGTTGAATATGTTGTAAATTATAAAGACTCGGTATCATAATAACTATTGTATGGAATTGATGATGTGTTTTGTGAGGGCTATGTGTGCCGCTGTTCTAGGAGGTACTTAATATCCAGAGAGCGGGAAAATTTAATTCGGAATGCTAGGACCAGTTGGAAGGTTAAGCATTTCGAGTTAAATCGCCGAGCGGCTCTTGTTCGAGAACTTGGGCCGTGGGAATTGGAATTAAATAGAATTAGAGAAGGAATTGAAAGTTTTAGAGGGGCATTTTTTCTTTTGTTGGAGAACCTGGGCCGCGGGCTTTCGGCCCACGTTGTTTGGCCCAACTGGGAAGCTAGTTTAAGAAGGGCAACCAAACTCTAAACACCTTTTATGGTTACTGTAGACTATTACTGTAGCACGTCCTCCCTTTGCTGATGCCTCCTCCATGCCACCCTCCTTGGCCAAGCCATGTCGCTCCCTTGCTGCCCTTACTGCTGGCCAAACAAGAAGAAGAAAGGAAGGGGGGAAAAGAGGAGGTTCTCGAGGGGGAATTAAGTGGGTTTCAGTGAGGTAATCATGGGTGTTTTCAGTTTTCCATGATTTAGAGTAATTCTTGTCTGTACGTTTGATTTCGGGTAGCAGATTGGGTGTAGACAAATTGTAGTGCGCTGTAGATTTGAACCATGTAATGGCAAAACTTTATTTGGTAACCAACTAGAGATTTGTGGGAAATATCCGTAGCTCTCCATAGAGTCTTTGATCATATTATTTGGATGTATAGATCTCCAGATATGAATTTTTTATTGCTGTTGTCCAGAGGTTCTGTTAGGAATCTGGTAGAGTATATAGTGATCGATTTATTAAAAATAGTTAAGGTCTTAATTAGCGATTTCGACCAACAGGACATTTGTAGCTAGTTCTTTAAGCTTTCCAAGAAGCCCAAGAATGCATTTTTTTGGACAAACTAAACAAAAGTTATGATTGTTTTAATCCTGTTGTCCAGAACATCGGTCAGAATTGGATAGTAGTAATAATATGAATATTAAAAATAGCTAATAACCAAATTACATATTAAGACCAAATGGATTATTGTAGATAATTCTTTAAGCATTCCAGAGTGTCCAAGAGGGAAATTTTTAGATAATCGGAGAGGTAGATATGATTTTTGCAAGGTGACTATTCTGTTTGGGACAGAATGATGCTCAAGGGAGAACGGTGTTTGGGTGCGATTAGGAGCGATGCTATATATGAATTTATTTTGTTTAGTTATTTTCCTTGGATTGTCTCCTTAGAATGTTCATTAAATGCTCAGGTGGTAGTGTGCATCCGGTGGTAGTGCCCTCTTCCCATCGTCAAACTTCACATGGTTGAGGCAAGTACAACTATAGTCATGTTGGATGCTTGTTTGTTCACATTGGTTAAAAGAGTATGTTGTGGACGTTATTTACATGCTTCTGTTAATGGTTGATATGAATTGCAAAGTATGCAAGTATTCCTTTCATTCCATTACATTCATTTCTACCATTCATGTGTAACCCATGGGAGTGGTTATTGAGATCCCTATATTTTCAATATTGACAACTAGATCCATGTGTGAAAGATTCTTCATACGGGCAATAAATCCCTGTATTTTGAGAATGTGGGCATGAGTGAACACCGACAGGTGTTACACTTTGCTATACCGGTATACGTAGAAGAGAAGTGAAGTCATATGCATTTTGCATCGCATTCAGAGTATGCTCATATGTATGTGATAATTTGAGAATGATATGTCTCCGATTCAATGTTTCCTACGTCATTCAATTGTACTTGCTGAGTCATTGAACTCGCGCTTGCCAATTTCATTTTTAGGTGATCGTTGAGGACGACATGCAATGGGAGGGTGTAGTTCACATGAAGAAATCCACTTTATCACACATATCATCACTTAAATAATAATTCTACTGCTATCATTCAATCGAAAACTTTTAATGTAATAATTGGATTTATGGTACTTCCATTATTTGTTTTTAATGTTTATTCATGTTAGTTTATGATTTAAACTATCCGAACCTATTCATGATAATGTTCTACATGAATGAAGTATTATGATTGCAATTTTAGTGCTTAGAACCTTGCTGAAATTTATGTTAGTTATATTATTAGAATTATTTTGTGGTGACGCTTAACTGTCATTTGTTGTTGAATTGATAAGAAAAAATCATAGTGTTGATTGGTAATAGTAGTTTAGGTTGCATCTTGGCTTCCGCATAGCCAAGGTCTTACAGCCTCCTCCCCATTGCAGTGCAGCTGCCACTTCCCCAAGCCTCCTGTGTGTCGTTTCTTTCCCCCTGCATCTTGTGCTTGCAACTAGATAATTTGGTGCTTCATCTTTTGCACTTGTCCATCAAGCTTGCAACAGTAGAGAGAAAGGATAGGGTTTTATTGTTGGCTTTCTTTAGAGTACTAGATCGCAAATTTTGGTTGGGTAAACTAGGAGATATGATTTTTCTTGTAGTTGTCTGTCTGATCAGTTGTCGGGTTCTGGCAGCATGCATAAACCTGATGATTAAAAATAAAGGACGAATTATTTTGGGATTTCAATCTCCATAAAAAAAAATTAGATAACGTCTTAAGGATTCCAGAAAGTATAAGGTTATGATTTTTGGAGTTATAGATCTTAAGTTATGATTTTTGTAAGGTGACTACTCTATTTTGGACAGAACGGGTTCAAGGAGGAAAACGGGGCTATTGTGGGTTGCGATTAGGAGCGGTGTTGGTTATTTCTTTTGTAATGTTGTAATGCTCTCAGATTGCTTTCTTAGTATGTTTTATGAATGCTTAGGTGGTAGTGTGAATTAGGGGGGCAGTGCCCTCTAATCGTTATCTTTCATCACACGGTTGAGGCAAGTGCAAGTAGTTGGTAACACATGCGGAGAATATTCATGAAGCATTAATGTTTTACGTGTATGAATATTTATTCATGTTTTTGCTGTTGGTTATGCTATATTCTTATGTTGATTAAATAAAGAGATAAAGATTTATGATTAGCAACAATCATTTGCATCATTCATTGATCCTTGAGATTTGGTCCACGTGGTAGCCAAGTAATGATATAATTTAGGTCCCCGTTATGTTTTAGACGGGCATGAGGTCCCCGCACTCTTGGAGTGTGGGCTTGAGGTCCCTGTGCTAGAAGGCATAGGATTGAGTATGCATCGACGGATGCATACTCGGCATTACTGGTAATTACAAAGAAGAAAAAGAAGTGCATTCTTGATATTTGCATTGCATGAAAGTAGAAGATGAATATTCATGAAAACAATGTAAATGGCTATATGTGAGCAATTTATATGTTCAGTATCTGCTTATGATGCTTTGTTTATCGCCTTGGTTGTACTTTGCTGAGTCGAGGACTCACGCTTATTGTTTATGTTTTTTAGGTACTTCTTGAGCAAGCAGCATGCACATGAATGGGATAGAAACTTTGATGCACAACACTTGATATTCACCATGACAAATAAATTAGCATTTTTGTTTAATTGGAGAAACCTTATTATTGACTTATATTTTACGGTGGTGTTCATCCTTCATGGTGAATTAGTTCCTTTGTAATCAAGATAGCCAGTTCTTTCATGTGGACATTTAGGGTTATGCTTTAAGTTTTCATTACATGGTTATCATGCTAATACATGTTAGATTGCTTTGAAATCCTTCAATGGTCATTGATTCAAGTGAAACTCTGTCGAACTTTAGAGAAAAATTTGTAGTTAGTGAGAAACCTTTACTTCATTATGATAGAATAACTTTTAGGACTTGATGGAATTTATTTAATCCTAGATGATTGATTAAGCCTTGTTTATTCATTCCATAGTGTTTATTTGTTTGGTTATGCGCAAATTGTGGATTGTTACCTTGCTATGCTTCTAGTTTAATTAATTAGAGTTGTCCAATCCTTAATCATATTTATTGTGACTCGTGAACGGCTTTGTTAATGAGTTACTTGCTGAAATTTTATTGTAAGTTGATGTAAATTAGATTGTTAAACTAGTTTAGTAGCATTCTAGGCTCAATGTTGGGTTGGGGTGTTACACTGATGGAGGCCCCAACTGCTTTATACTGTACCGGGTGTTCTGCGCTTTCGCCCAAGCCATAGAGATCTTCAAGTTCTATCATATCATGTGCCCACAATGGATGGCACTTTCCTCACGGAGAGGTACAAGGGCACCGTTCTCACCGTGGTGACGGCCGACGCGAATGACCAGCTTCTCCCAGGTTCTTTTGCCATCGTAGAGAATGACAACACGTCTAGTTGGCTATGGTTCCTAGCGAATGTGAAGTGGGCGGTTGTGGGAAACCGGCTGAACGTATGCCTTATCACAGACTACAATGTTGGGTTGTTGTTGGCTCTGAACACCTTGAAGAATGGGACGGAACCCCCTCACCAGTGGAACGATGTGGAACCCGGTGGTGCATGAGGCATCTTTCATCAAATTTCATGCGGTTCCGCAGTCAGGAACTAATGAAGACATTTAAGGTATTGTGCATGTAGAACAAGAGAAGGAAGTTTGAGTCCATCTGGAAAGACCTCGAACATCGGACTACGATGCATACAAGGGAGTCCCCTCCGGATGCACAGGAGGGGCAGCAGGCCACGAGCGGGCAATCCAGGAGTAACATAAGATTCACACGGTGGATTAATCTCCACGCTCTTGAGTACGAGAAATGGTCCCTGCTCTATGACACAGATGGTGCATGGTACGAAATTATAATGACCAATATGTCTGAGGTGTATAATAGCGTGCTGAAAGGTGTACGGTGCCTCCCTATCACCGTGATTGTTGAGGAGATATGGACTCGCATGGTCGGTTACGTCATCAATCGAGCCACCGTAGCGAGGCGATAGCTGAAAAAAGGGAAGCAGTAGTCTAAGAACTTGCATAGGTATATGGACCAGAAGATGTAGAAGGCCCGAATGCACGACATCGGATGATCGATGGCCTCAGGAGGAAGTACGAGATCAGGCTGAGGCTAAAATATGTCAACAGTCAAGCCAGGGGGAAAGGAAACATGCATGCACCTTAGGTGATGTGGCTACCTTCACCTGCAACAAGTCAAAACTCCTGCACAAGCCATGCTCGCTTGTGTACAAGCCGTGTCTGCAAATGAGGCATATGTCTACATCGTATATCTCTTAGTACTACGACATGCAGCATCTTTTTGGTACATAAAGTGCAGAGTTTCACTCGCATGGTGTGGACATGAACTATAGGGATCTTTGGGCGGACAGGGTGCAATAGGGCCCGAACAAGGCCTTGAAGTCAACTGGGAAGGGACGATGGCAGACGTGGCACTTCCAGAACAACATGGATCACAGGCAGGGTGGGGGCCTGAGCCACACGATTATGTGCAAGATATGCAAGAACCTGGGGCACTCCATGAAGGATTGCCATAACAGACTGAGCTCATCTAGTCATCATTCAGTGTCGTAATTTATTATATTGTCTGCTTGTACGGGGACCGTCATGTTATGTAAATGGGCAGTCTGCTCATATCTGTGCATGCCTTTACGTCATTCTTTCTTAATGTGTACGTATCTCAACATTATATTTGTTCCGAACTAACTCGACCTTGTTTTGTGTGTAACAACAAAACATTAGGTCAGCTTAAAATATGTCGAACTCATCGGCAAACTTTAATGTGAAGATATTGCTGAAGCACAAATGGCTTGCGAAGAGGGCTAAACCCTACCCATATTTTTCTATAAAGGATGTGATAGTACCACCAGAGTTTCCACGCCCACAATGTGTGTGCGAATAGCTGGTGAAGATCATTCAGTTCACACACCCAGCCACCGCTGCCTAGGCATACTACACGTAAGGGAATATCCTCGTAAGAGAATACTACGTATACATCGATTTTCACACCCTACGTTGAATTCCACAAATTTCTATCTTCATCCACGTGTAATGGTAGCCCGAGATGCGTTGTAACTTCTTCCAATAGATCGACGGCCCGAAGATGTATGATAGAGCATTCATTGAGCAGGAGTACAAGTTGAACTACGTGATGCGAGCCAAGACCTTCCAGCGACGGAATCCTTACGTACCAGACCCTATTGAAAAGGCACCAAAGGAGCCCAGGACAGCAGGGTGGTAGTGGAGGTCCCTCGAATAGGAAGCTGAGTACGATCAGGCACAGCGCACGATGGACAATGGGAAGACTCTTGCTGCTGAGACCAGTGGCCGTCATAGCTTTTCCCGTCGCCCGGGACCACTCCATATGGAAGAGGTGAGTTATGCACAATTTCAATGTTGATTATGTACATGGCCTTACGTTCTGGTAACATCATGCAATCATCCAGCCTGTCTCACAAAACATGGATGACTTCAACACTCGTCGCTGACGTGGGCAGTCCCGAGACAAGGGGAAGGCTCCTGCTACTAAGACCGACGGTCGTCATAGCGTATTGTCAGGACCTGGATTTACACATCCGAAACCCTCTATGTATTTTGAACTAGTCCCAAATCTGTAGCTAGCTCACATAGGAAACATCGATGAAATACCATCCAAGGGCGACGACTTAGGGTTTCGAAAGAGGTGGACAGGACAGAGGATATGACGCAGTGGCTCCACTTTCATAGGCACGGTATGGGGGAGTTTGCAAGGAAGACGGCAGTGGCTACGGTGTATGCGAGGCGGACTCAGAGTTGGCGATGGGTTTGAGACAAAGACACGCACGTGGCAACGTGGCGCTGACAAGTCATATTGCTACAAAGAATTTTTATTTGCTAATTAAGCATGTCATATTGCAGAATGTATAACACAACTCAACATGATCAATGTTCAAAAAGTTGATTACATTGCATTAAGGAAATAAATATAGGTATTATTAACATCATTCCACATTACAAAAATAACTGATTTGTTAACACAAGAGCTTTGAACAAGAATAAAATTTGAGTCCTAAAATATAAAAATATAACTACTACTTTCTTTTCTTCAGAAAGTTCCTTCCTTCTTGATCCGTCGATCAAAGAGATAAACATCCAAATATAGTAACTCAACTGTTGATCTTTTCAACCTCCGGGATAACAATAAATTGCAAGGATGTAAATATGATGTAGGACAAGTGAATCTAACATAAATTGAATCTAGCTAAAATTAACATACACAAATTGAAGGCTAGGCAATCGCTTTTCCTTTGGTTTGGCCAATTGTCTTGTAGTTCTCCTATATCCTTACGAGCACCTCATATTCTTCAATAGGATAATTAACACGTACTTTCCAAAATTGGTTACTAAGCTTGAAACCACCAACTTGTGCATCTGGATCACTACTCAAGAAAGTAGCATATGCCACAGGCTCTTTGTTTGGATATCTGTTGACAGACTTGAGTAGTATGGTGGTACCAAACTGTATTGGAATTTAATAGTTATTAAAAGAAATACTTGAATTAGATCTATCACAGTTAAGAAGGAACTTTTCTATGATTCTTATGTACCTCCATTGCACAAAGACAGATCTTCTTTTGAGTCAATTTTTCTTGTCTCTTTTTCATAGTGTCTTGTAATTGTTTCTACTTCATATTTTGCTACAGTTAGACAAAACAAATGTTATGAGACCCAAATATGATTAAGGAGATAAAATTCATATTCCATATTTCCCAATCAACAAAAAATTTAATATTCATAATCTTGCCTGCACAGCCATATTTTTCCTATGCTCAATAGAGTTTCTTCTTTGTATGTGAAACTGAAATGAGGAGATAAGTTCAGCTCCATCAAGCGGTGTGAACAAGCTAGAAGAAATATGTTTTATGTGAAGGAAATGTAGTAGTGTTTTATATATAACATGATCTAATTACATCCAACTGAAAATGTCATGGCAAATTATGCATTATAGAGATTCAACACAAAATAAATACTTGTTCACGTGGAAAATAATGAGCAAAACATGATGATGACGATGATTCTTGATATGTTACTTTCTTGATATTTTTCTTTAACACATAAAGTGAATCAAGCAATTAAAAGATGGTGATACGTACAAGCTTCACATTAGTATAACATGATAGAACAAGAATTTTGTGTGACAAATGTCGGACCCCAAATTTGGAACTTGAAATCCTCCGCGTATAGTTGTGCTTTTCCCTGGATCAGTAAATAGCACACACAGTTACATTATTGGTTCAAACACATATCACAAAAATGCAAGCTATTGCATAATACTAAACAAAACATAAATATACATTATGGCTTTTGACTTGCAGAAGGGCCGGTCAGGCCAAACACTTTCAGAAAACAGCAGCGGAAGAAGATTCAAGGCATAACACGTGGAACCCCCACGATATGCCCACCAGCAATCGACTGTGGGCTCGCTACCTAGTTCTTGACTTTCTTGGTCTTCAGTCTTGATCAACATCCGAATTTACCACCAAGATAGGCCTACAACCAGGTCTTGGTTGGAGGTCTAGTCGTGTAGTGCAGGGAGCGCCGATGGAGTCTACGACCAGATGCCACCCTGCTGCGCTGAAGGGAATGGTCCATGCAGCCCAAGGCATGAACAGTCCTCATGGTGAATAGTCCTTGGCATGAATAATACTCGTGGTGAATAGTCCTCGGTGTGAACAGTACTCGTGGTGAATAGTCCTCGGTGTGAACAATCCTTGTATGAATAGTACTCATTGTGAACAGTACTCGTAGTCATCCCAGTAGTCTTCTTTGGTGCTTACTGACTAAAAGAATGTAAATAGCGAGTATGAGTACACAACTGTACTCGCGAGCTAACACACAATGCAATTATCATAAAAGCAAGGCTGGTCAAGGAAGTTTCAGGGTTCCTTTATTTGCCCAAAGCCATGTTTGAATTAGATTAAGTAGTAAACGTCCTAACACTTCGCGTTTTAAACAACAGGTTTTATAAATTGAGTTCTTGTTGAAATGTACTAGTGCAGGTCCAACCTCCTATACCATCGAGTGACTTCATCCACTTAATGCTCAAGCTATCCCGTAATTACCACTGGTCCCAGACCAGACCTTTTCAAATCCCAAGGTCCTACCCCAACTTTCCATTCCATCCACAAATCAGTTTTTTTTTTAAAGGAAAGCTATATCAAGCAAATTCTCAAGCACCGCTCTTGACCGTGAGCATGACTATCCAGATAATTTTCTTACTCTATAGAGTTCGCACGCTTTACCCATAAGAGATAATCATCTTGATATGTACATACGCTTCCTTAGACGTGTGAATCAAGGGGAGATTATCACAACGCCTTTACAATGCTCAACCTCGACGTAACTCCATCTGCTAAGGTTTCCACCGCCCAGAGCTAAGCTCTTCCAAGAGGCCCCCTCTTGTGCTGTGTGGTTTCCCAGTGGCTTCTTTCCTCTTTACCCATGCCACATTCCTCCAATGGCAAACCCACGCCAAAGAGAGCAAATTAGTCAGCCAGGTCATACCCATTATAGACTTATGGTCGCACTGTTTTTACATGAGAGGTCATCACCAGATTCGGTCCTTAATTGACTTGGGCGGCACATCCACATACCAACATCCTCTCGTGCCCCGGCACCAGCCCTTCTTTCCATCCGCCCAAGTCGAAATCTGTTTTTTCAGGTTTTATTTGTTTTAAAAATAATCCTTTAGTCCAACATACCAGCCAGGCTCCCAACCTCGACTGCCCAAATCCAGTTTTCATATTGAAAGAGTGTTTGTCGGGCAATGTAATGCCCAGATGACAATATATCTAAGTAAAGCTAAGTATGACACTTAGATACAGACTTATTAACTAGTATGTAATCCATTAAGTCTAGGGTGACAAAGAATAGTGTCCAAGTTCAAGGATAAGAAGTTTATACACAATTATGGTTAAGGCATTAGCTACGACTAGAACAAATATAGTTGCATAAATCATAGCAGTGCAATTTCATAATTTAAAGCAACATAATTTTGAAGGTGCCACAGTGCTCGTAGCAACTGCGCAGTAAGAGGAAGTTTGACTAGGTGTAGTCAAAGAGGTACGACTAGGTGTAGTCATGGTTACGACTGGGGGTGGTCGTAAGAGATACGGCTGGTATAGTCATGGTAGGCACGACTATGTATAGTCGAAGAAGGTTTACCTTACGTAGTCGAGGAAAATTCGACTACCTGATCGAAAAGAGGTTCGACTATGTGTAGTCAACGAGGTACGACTACCTGTAGTCAAAAAAGAGGTACGATCAACTAGTCGAAAAGGGGACTACCACTATCAAGTCCAAAGAAGAATACGACTACTCGACGTGGTCGCAAGAAGACTACGACTACTCGACGTGGTCGCAGGAAGACTATGACTACACAATGTGGTCATAGGAAATACGACTGGATGTAGTCGGGGGAAATATGACTGGTTGTAGTTGAAGATACAACTAGGAGTACAACTGGGCGTAGTTGTAAGAGGTACGACTACATGTAGTCGAGAGAGGTACGACTACATATAGTCGAGGGAACACGACTGGGTGCAGTCGTAAGAGGTACGGCTACATGGTCGTAGAGGGTTTGACTAGATGTAGTTGAAGGAGTTTCGACTACGTGGTTGGAAGAAGGTTCAACCATGCGTAGTCAAATGAGTTTCAACTACGTGATCATAGGAGATCCGATTGTGCATAGTCGAAAGAGTTTTGACTACGTGGTCATAGAAGATTCGATTGGACATAGTCAAAGGAAATTCGACTACGTGGTCATAGAAAAAGAAGGATTTGATCACCCATAGTGGTCGAAAGAAAGAAGGATTCGAATACTCCATAGTGGTCGAAAGAACCAGCAAAAGAACCAGAGAAAGAACCGAAGAAGAACAGGGCAGCTCGAACGAGGAGGAGCATCTGGGCCACTAGGAACGTACCGACACGGAGCTGAGGGGATGAGCTAGCTAGAGCTGGGCTGGTGACAGCAGACCGAGACTGGGAGTGAAGCTTCATACCACTGCGGTGGCCTGAGGAAGGCGGAGTTAGCCAATGGTGAGGTGAGGAAGGTGATGAAGGGGGCTCGGAGCTGCTATGTATAAGCGCTTGGGCACAGCCCGACAAGGTGGAGTGGTGGTGATGTTGATAGGGTTGGCAGCACAGTGCGAACGACGTGACAGGGAGTAATGTCCGAGTGACCGATATTGGCTAGCGCACCCGCACCTTGGTCATACACGGCACTTGACCGAAGACCGGGGGAGACACAGCTGTCCTTGGTCTACAGTGCACGGGTCTGGTTGCACCGAGTCTGGCCAGGAGCTGGTTGGAGGAATAGGAGAGGATGAACGATGGCACGAGTGTTGGCTCAGCTAGAAAAGAAGGGAGAAAGGGGGCGCACGGGAGCTGTTTGAGCCGGACCAGAACTAGAACTAGACCTAGACCAACAATACTTAGCCAAAGAAAAAGTAGGAAGAAGGGAAAAGGCTAAAAAGAATGGGAAGAGGCAGAACAACAGAATTTTAGGTTTGCCAAAATTTTGATATTTGCTGTAACATCCCAATTTTAGGCTTGTGTTTCAAATGTAAGAAAATGAGTAGAAATTAAAACTTTTTCTTACATCCTGTATTTCCTATTGTACCAAGCAAGTATTGTACAAGAAGTTATGGAAATACGAAGTCACAAGTCTTTTGATCCAAATCTTGAACTTTCAAAAACAATCTTGTCAAACCTCTGGATCATCTCCTGGAAATATTTTTCCTAAGTTCTTGGGATGATATGTGACCCCTCTGAAAAGTTTCACAAATTTTAGACATTGTTTGAATATTTTTGGAGGTCAGTCAAACCGATTCAAAATCTGGTCAAACCTTGGGCCAGTGCCTTGTTAAATTTTTGGAGGAAAAAGCATAGCACAAAAACCTCTGAAAATTTTATACAAGGTCATTAACTCAGCTAGCAAGCTCCTGTAAAAATTCCATAATTTTTGGAGTGAGTTTGCTATCTCAAACAAACCCTCAAACTCCAAATCTGTTTGAAACTCAATTTAGGTCTGAGTCAAACTCGGGCTCGAGTCAGACCCGAGTCTGACCCAGACGATCGACTCGGTCGAGCCATGTGCGCAGCGCCGCACCCGAGCTCGATCTCGTGCGCGCAAGCTGAGTCGTTGGATCTCCATCCAGCCGCTCACGACCTCCCACTGATCCGGAGCTCTTAAGCGTCCTCAGCGCTTTGGGGTGGTCCAAGCCGTGGGATGTCCATCGTGGGGCTCACGACCTCCCAGGACCTCCTCGCCCGCGCAAGACCTCCCGCCTCGGCGATTACGGGGCGTCGGGACCTCCCAAGCAAATGCAGGACGTCCAGGACCTCCTTAGCGCCGTGTCTCTTCCTCACGACCTCCCGAGTGCGCCGCCATGAAATTTCGCACCTGCGTGCGTGTGTCGAGTCGAGCGGTTAGGCGATGAGATGTCACCTTTGCCTCTTGTCAATGACTTTTCTGGCGACATGCATTTATTGCTAGTCGGCTTTAACCTCAAAGTCTTCACTGCTCGCCACTTGTCACATCGTGCGTGCCGTTGGCGAGGCATGGTTCTTGCTCACGATGAGTTGCCTAGCCCTTGCCAAACTCCCGGGCTATACATAGCACAAAACTTCCTCTCCTTTTTCCTTCTTCGTTCTTGGCTGTGCTTGAGCTCCCTCAGTTGAGTGGTCCTCAAACTCAAACCCCAAGAACACCACCACCTCGAAACCCCCATTGCCACCTTTGGAGCTCCCTGCCGAAGCTCGAGCTCGGTGGTTCCATCAACGTTCTTGCTGTTTTCTTGTCATCTCGAGCACCTCGAGCATTCTCTAACTTGCCGTGGTTATCCATCGCGAGGTGGTCAAGTTTGGGAGCTGCTTGTCGGGGTCGAGGTCGCCTTCTTCTCCATCTCCGGCAAGCTCTTCACCGCGGAACTTCATCGACCTCCTCCAAGTCCCTCCGGCTTCCCCTGGACCTTCCCTACACTCGGGTAAGTTCGTTTTAGTCCCTTAGAGCTCTAGGTTTAAGTAGCATACCTCGTAGCGCTCAGTTATGACGTTTTCGGTTTCTGCCGAAAAGTTTGTCCTCCGCCATTCTCCGGCTCGCCGGCGTTTAAGGCCGTCGCCGCCGTCGAGAGTGCCTCCGCTAGGTCCGCGACAATATTGCGAGTATATCGGTGCCCTTGGTGGCGCGCGCGAGGTCCCCATCGCCGGCGGCAAACCGTTGAGCCCGCCGGGATTTTGCTTGGTTCAAAACCTCCGTTTCGTCACTTCCTTAGGACATCATCAATGCCCCATTTATTGCTAATCATTGGGTGCATTAATCACGTCTTAAGTGTGCCATTGTGTCAACGACATGTGGGCCATGGGCTTAGAAGTTAAATCAGGAAGTCTTTTGGTGCCCTTTTAGGTTCATTCATTGCCAATCTTCGGGAGCAATAAATTTGTCTTAGCCGCCTTTTTGTCATTTGTCCGGTGGTCCCGCCATTAAAAAAAACCGGACCTCACAGGACTAATCTTGGCCGTTCACGACCTCTCCAAGATTAGATATGGGCCTTAGGTTCTTTTCCGCAAAAACCTCGGTGTCTAGGACCTCCTCGAGTTGATCCTGGCCGTCTAGGACCACCTTGGTTAAATCCTAGCCGCTAGGACCACTATTGCGCAAAATGACCTCCTCGAGGTCATTTTTGTGCTCCACCTTCGGGACCTCCACCGAGGTCCTCTTTGCGAAAGACCTCCCATTGGTCATTATGCAAAGACCACCTCGAGACCACCCTCGGGTCGTCTTTGTAAAAGCCACCGTGGCCTTTTACAAAGAAAACCACCGCCAGACCTCTTAGGCTCAATCCTAGCCGTTCTCACGACCTCCCGGTTTAGATCGGCGTTAGATCTCATTTGTAAAATCTTTAGCGCTCGGACCTCCTCGCGTCGATCTGGACCGTTCGGGACCTCCTAGGTCTAATCAGAGCCGTCCGGATCTTCTCCGTTAGATCACTACCGTTTAGGACCTCCCAGAGTAGATCTTGGCCATCCAAGACCTCCTCGGTTAAATCCCAACCGTTCAGGGACCTCCTCGCTTGATCGCGTCAGTTAAAGACCTCCCTGCGGAGATCTAGACCGTTGAGGACCTCCTCCGTTTAGATCCGTAGCTTTAGGACCTCCCTTGACTCGGACCGTTAGATCTAGATCTAACGGGCTGACCTCCTCTGTAGGCTTAGTCTTAGGACCTTCCCTAGTGCTCGGGACCGCGGATCTTGATCGGCGGTCCACGACCTCCGATAAGCGCGAGGACCTCCTCTGCGTGCTTGCATGCATGCACCGGTCGTGATCGTTGGATCAGATCTCAACGATCGGACCTCCCGGTCGCGGAGGAGGTCTTGTGCGCACTGCGTGCTTGCGAGGCTCGTGGCCGTCAGACCTTGATCTAACGGCCCACGACCTCTCTTGGTCTTCCATTCGTTTGGACCTCCCGAGAGCTCAAAGTTTCCTAAGTCTTTTCTTTGTTTCAAATTTCAAAAGTGCATAACTTTGTCATTTTAACTCCTTTTGAATGATTCCGATTCTTTGTAGCTTGGTTATAGTATGAACTTTAATCGAGAATGAAATTAGGCCTGTTTTGTAGCAGAAAATGATTTAAACAACATGATCTTGTTTAATGAAAAATGATGTCTAGGAATTCATGGAAAAGTTGTAAAATACATAACTTCCTCTCTGTAGTTGCAAACTAAGCGAACTCAACCTGGTAAATTTGGCCTGTAGACATGCTTTAATTGGATCTAGGCTTTGTCTTTATTCATGTTCCTGAGAAATGATATATGCTAGTTGTAGAACTTAGAAAAATCATAACTAAATCATCTTAACTCCAAATGACCTAAAATTTTATATGGGTTACCACAATACCAGTAGGTAGCTACCATAAAAATTTCAGCTTCAAAACCTTTCTAGAAAATATTTTTGCTCTGAGTGCTAATTATGGTAGAAAATGAGTTTTTAAGTAATATCTTTTGCACCACAAATCCAAATTAGGTTTTTCCAGTTTCTATGACTAGGTATATTCGTAGTTTACCTTGTGTATAAATTTAAATCGTATTTGGATAATTTTTGCTTGCTCTTTTGTTTAAGTTTTGCTCGTCTTATTGGTTGTTCTTGGTTCTTTTGCCTTTTAAGCTTAGGATTCGACATTTGCGGTAACCCCGAGAACGATCCTCTGCAACATATTGAGCAACGACCAGCGAACAAGCGGTTTGATCATGTTAATCCCGATATTTTAAGTATTTATGTTGATTACAAATTCTATGTATGCATTGCTATTTTGTTTTAATAGTTGGCCTAGTAGATGCATTTCCTTAGCAAATGATTATCCTCTACTACCATGAGCCTAGGTTACTTGCTGTGATTTAGAGTTCGTGGATGGGCTCTTGTCACTTAGTAGTTGCGAATTAATTGCGTAGCCATGCTTAGCCGGTAGGAATGGCGGTTATCGACTTGTCGATAACCTTGATCACATCAAACTTATTATGATTATGATTTCCACCTTGTGCTATGTCTACTTATGAAAACTAAAACTGAAAACAAAATGATTTAGACTTGGGCACAATGGTAAGATGGTGTGATTTTGGGTGTGGCGGAATGGTGCCGGGTCAACAAGGACCGAACAACTTGTTACACTAAACCAAGCATTTTAGCGTGCTAACCACATTAGAGGGTATGGGACCTCTCTTGACTTAGTACTTTGGCGTGTATTGGCTCCAGTCGCGGAGTCGCGGGAGGGATGGTGTTGGGAGCATTGTAGTGTCAGAAAGACTTCACCGTGATGGGATTTGTTGTCTTTCGACTTGCAATGTAGCGTATGGTGTTTCTACCCATACGAGCGGCTCGTAGTTAATACACAAGATTGGAAATGTCTCGTAGGACTTAGCCGTACAACATACCTTCGGAAGTGTGCTTTGTGGCTTAAAGGCGATGCAGGTGTGGAGTACAGATGGTACACCTGCGAGGTTAAAACTATTCGAATAGCCTCGTCCCTAGGTTATGGACACGCTTGGCAAGGTCTTTCAAGAGTTAGACTACAACCTTTTAAATTAAAACTTGATGGGTGAGTGCGAATCGGGATTAGTGCTATGTTGTGGTGGCTATTGGGATAGTCACTTCCGTGTGGTTACTTGTATGTATCTTTACTTACATTACTTTGATAACAAAATAAATTTGCAAACTTGCTTTTAAAAGGTACTACATTATTGCAAATAAAGTTGGCTTCATGCAAATGAGACATACAACCTCCACCTAAATAAGCTTGCATGTAGTTTATGAATAGGTGCGCTATTCCACACGTCGATCTTGCGGTACAAAGACAATCTTTGTACTCGGTTGCTATGCTTAATTGTTTTGTTGCAGAGGAAGAAGGTGAGCTGAAGGGCCTCACTTTTGTGAGTGTGTTGTGGTAGCTATGGCGACTAGCTTGGCGGCCCTCGGTTGCCTTGTGGGTGTGTGGCTAACCTGTCGACTTTTGTTCTAGCCATCTTATGGCGCTTTTGCTTCATTGTCATTCTTGTATATTGTTCTATTTGGCAGTCGGCTCTCTTTTGTAATAACTTTACTTTATGTCGTTGTTGAACTTAGTGATATATGTTGTATGGAAATGATGTGTAATTTTGTGATGATGTGCATATGTTGCAATTCTGGGAAACATATGTCCATCGAGGCTTATAATGTTTAATTAGTAATGCTTGAACCATTTGGAGGTTAAGTGTTACTAGTTAAATATTCCGGTCCTCACAAAGTTGGTATCGAGCCATCTTGTAGAAAACCCTAGCTTGGTCGCCTTTAGGATATTTTGAAAACTTACTTTCAAATAGTTTATGAAAACTTAAGTAAGTTCTCTAATTTTTCTCCTTACTGTCCCTAGCTTGCTCATCTCACCTTACTCTCACTTAAGTTTGAAAAAGTTGTTCCTCTCTTCCTTTCAAAAGTTAGCCTTTATCGATTAACTTGGTTTTGGGAGGAACCTGAGAGCTTGGAAAAGGAATTTGGACAGCTAGCTAGTGGTTAATAATTAAGGTAGGAAATGAGAGGTTAATTCAACTAAAACTTGTGGGAATGCAAGGGTAAGAAGTGATATGAGATTAGCTAATGCCTATGCTCTATTAGGTGGTTATACCTTGATTTTTGAACTGTTTTGAGCTGAAATTTAGTTCGAAAATTTTGGGTCTTCTCAAGCGATTACTCGTTCTTCCATACGGGTTAGTCGTTTGAAGTCGATTTGGTGATTTTGGTCTTGTACTCTTGGTGGTTATTCTGAGCCCTTTTATTGAGTTTGCATTTCTTTGCTTTCTTTTATCTCGGGCTTGTAGCTAACTTATCTTAGTGAATCGGGATGGTGGTGGGACTCGTGTGGCCGGAATCACCGGGAGTAGTCCCGATGAGGATCTTCCTCCTCAGACCATGGCGGAAGTCCTCATGCAAATCGAGCATGTCGTTCGGAGGACCGCAGGTGTTGGAGGTTATCGCCAGAACACCTCCACTCCCTCGTGCCTCTGGATGCGAGGTGGGCACGGGCGCGTGGGGGCTTGCGGAGTTCCTCCGTCACGCACCTCCTACCTTCTCCCGGTCAGAGATCCCTTGGGCGCAGACGGCAGGCTGCGTGCGGTTGAGCGAAGCTCAACGTTGCTCGATGCCGGGAGCGAGGCGGGCACTTTTCGCATCTCATCGGTGGAGGGTGCGGCGCTCTCTGGTGGGAGAACTTCCTCGCCATGCGACTGCGGGACACGTGGTCTCGTGGGAGGAGTTCGATCGACTTTCCGTCGGGCCCATGTCCCCGGCACCGATGAAGTCAAGAAGAAGGAGTTCCTTGCGCTCAAGCAGGCGCGGATCGTGGATCGAGTACCTCCACGAGTTCAACCATCTCGCGAGTGCGCTCTGCTGAGTGGCCACCGATGAGGCCAAGCGAGAGAAGTTCATGGAGGTTTGTCAGGAGCTTGGGACAAGCTCTCTATTGTGGACTTCCCGACTTCCGGACCTTGGTGGACAAGGCCATCATCGCCGAGCACAAGGCGAGAGCGTGGCGAGTCCCGCAGCGCAAGTGGGAGGCCCGGTGCTGCGCAGTGGCCTCGTTCGTCCCCGTGTTGGACTGCCGGTGGCCCGTTCTTTGGCTTCACCACCGCCGAGGCCTTGGCACCAGCTCCACGTCCTCCGCGGTCGTGACTCGATCCACGTCGCTGCGACCAGCCAGGTGTTCCCGCAACCCGCGCCCGGCGTCACCGCTTCTCGCCACAACAAGGGCCACTACGCGAGTAGTTGTCCTAAGAAGATGGGCGGCCCCTCGTCCTAATGGAGGGCGCGGGCAAGGAGTGGTCACCCACGACCGAAGACCGGGCTTGGGGCGGCCGAGTCAACCATATCTCGGTGAGGAGGCACAGAGGCACCGACGTGGTGTTAGGTGCGCTCTTTGTTAATTTGCGTCCCGCTACGCTTTTATTTGACTGAGCTTCGCATTCTTTTATTTCGAGGTCTTTTCTTTGTTGATTGTGGACTTCATTGTATTCCTTTGGGATTCCACGCTATTCGCTCTCGGGTTCGGAAATGAGAGCCGACCAAGTATCTTGGGATGTTCCTATCCACATCGAAGGAGTGGGATTCTTGGCGAATCTTATCCTACTCGATTCGCGCGCTTGGATGTGATTCTTGGCAAGGATTGGTTGTCCCAACACTTGGGGCAAATCGATTGTGCCGGAAGGTTGTCTACCTCACCATCCTTGGTGAACAGGTTGGGTTTCGCCCGATTGCGAGCCCCATCTTTATGTCCTTGAAGCAAAGCCAAAGCATTGGAGATTCACGACGTCCCCACGGTGTGTGACTTCGCGGATGTCTTTCCGGAAGACTTGCTCGGCATGCCACCGCTCGAGATCCGAGTTTGTAATCGAGTTCTTTGCACAGTACCGCCCTATTTCTAAGAGGCCGTATCGTATGCCTCCTAATGAGTTGGAGGAGTGAAGAAGCAACCGGGTGAGCTGCAAGAGAAGGGTTTTATCCGTCTAGCTCATCTCCTTGGGGTTGTCGATTATCTTTGTGAAGAAGAAGGACAAGACCTTGCGCATGTGTGTGACTACCGTCAAGCTTAATGAGGTGACGGTAAAGAACAAGTATCCTTTGCCCGTATTGATGACCTTTTCGATCGGTTGGCCGAGCACGAGTCTTCTCAAGATTGACTTGAGATTGGGCTATCATCAAGTCGATCGGGACCGAGGATATTCCTAAGGCGGCTTTTGCTACTCGTTATGGCCTTTACGAGTACAACGTCATGTCTTTTGGTTTGACTAATGCTCTGCTTTATTCATGAACCTAATGAACTCGATATTCATGGAATATTTGGATAGGTTTGTGGTGGTATTCATCGGCGATATCCTTATCTACTCCAAGAGTGAAGAAGAGCATCTTGAGCATCTTAAGCTTGTGTTGGGCAAGTCTGCGTGAGCACCAGATTGTATGCCAAATTCAGCAAGTGCGAGTTACGGTTGAAGGAAGTGGCATTCTTAGGCCATGTTCTTTCAGCGGGAGGTGTGGTATGGATCCTAGCAAGGTCGGTGATGTGCTATCTTGGGGTCACCAAGTCGATCCACCGACGTCGGAGTTTTCTTGGTTTGGTGGCTACTATCGCCGCTTTATCGAGAATTTCTCCAAGATCGCGAAGCCTATGGTGAACTACTCAAGAAGGACAAGAAATTTGAGTGGTCCGCTGCTTGTGATGTGAGTTTTCGGAACTCAAGCGGTTGACCTCACCCAGTGCTTGTTCTCCCGATATTCACAAGAGTTTTGATATCTATTGTGATGCTTCTCGTCGAGTGCAGGTTGTGTTCTTATGCGGGAAGGCAAGGTTGTGGCATATGCATCGCGGCGGTTGAGGCCCCATGAACTCAACTATCCTACTCATGACTTGGAGTTAGTTGCTTGTGGTCCATGCACTCAAGATTTGGCGGCATTATCGATTGGTAACCGTTGTGAGGTGTATTCAGACCACAAGAGCTTGAAGTACTTGTTCACCCACCAGATCTGAACCTCGGGCAAAGAAGATGGTTGGAATTGATCAAGGACTATGACATGGGCATTCGGTACCATCGGGCAAGGCCAATGTCGTTGCGGATGCACTCGATCGGAAGGTGTATTGCAACATGTTGATGCTCCAAGAGCGACCTACACTCATTTCGAAATTCCAGCGCCTCAATTTGGGTTTGATCGAGCACGGTTCTCTTGCTACATTGGTTGTGCAACCAACCTTGGTGGACCAAATCAAGGCGGCACACATGACAGAATGCGGTGTGAGCGGATCAAGCGAGAACATCAAGGATGGGATGGCCAAGTGCTTTTCGGAGGATGAGCATGGCGTTGTGTGGTTTGGGCGGCGCCTTGTGGTTCCTAAGGTCATGGAATTGCGAATTTGATTCTCCGCGAAGCCCATGATTCTCCTTTGTCTATCCATCCGGGCTACCAAGATGTATCGGGACCTTCGTCGAGATTCAGTGGACCGAATGAAGCGCGATTGCCAAGTTCGTTGCGAGTGCGGCGTGTCTTTGTCGTGTGAAGGCCGAACATCGGCGTCAGCGAGTCTTCTTGACCTTTGCGGTGCAGTGGAAGTGGGATTCCGTTGGCATGGACTTCATCACCGGATTGCCCGCTCATCCAAGGGAATGATGCTATTTGGGTCGTCATTGACCGGTTGACTAAAGTGGCACATTTCCTTCTGTCAAGACTCGGCCGTGTGGGGCCTTTGGCGAACTTTATGTCTCGAGGATTGTGAGTCTTCACGGTGTACAGAAGGCGATTATTTACGATCGTGGTGCACTTTTCACCTCGCGGTTTTGGCATAGTGCGCAGAGGCTATGGGGACCCGCCTTCACTTCAAGATCTGACCTTTCATCCTCGGGCCAGATGGTCGACGGAGCGAGTCAACCAAGTGTTGGAAGATATGCTCGTGCTTGTGTTCTTTCCTATGGGAAGAAGTGGGAGAAATGCCTACCATTTCTTTGAGTTCTCCTACAACAACGACTTTCGGGCCAGTCTTGGCATGGCACCATTTGAGGCTTTGTATGGGAGAAGGTGCGAACCCGTTGAACCGGTCGAGGCGGTGGCGGCGATTTCGGCCGGATTCGATCAATGTGGCGAAAGTCAAGTTCGATTGATCCGCGAGCATCTGCGCGCGCCCGATCCGGACAAAGAGCTATGCAGATCGTCGTCGCCGTGAGTTGAGCTTCGAGCCCAATGACTTTGTGTATCTCAAAGTCTCACCCTTGAAAGGCCATCAGCGTTTTGGCGTCAAGGGCAAGTTGGCCCCTCGATATGTTGGGCCTTATCGCATTGTCGAGAGAGTTGGGGCCGTTGCATACAGGTTGGAGCTACCAGCTGCGCTTGAGGGTGTGCATGATGTGTTCCATGTGTCACACCTTAAGAAGTGCCTCCGTGTTCCAACTGAGGAAACTCCTTTGGAGGTTCTCGATGTGCAGGAGAATTTGACCTACCGCGAGCATCCTGTTTGCATTCTTGAGGAATCTGAGCGGAGAACAAGGAACCGTGTCATCAAGTTCCTTAAGGTTCAGTGGTCAAACCATTCTGAAGATGAGGCAACTTGGGAGCGAGAAGATCGCCTTCGTGCGATTTTCCTTCTTTCTTCTCAGAGTAAACGGAATCTCGGTCGAGATTCTTGTAAGAGGGAGAGTTGTAACATCCCAATTTTAGGCTTGTGTTTCAAATGTAAGAAAATGAGTAGAAATTAAAACTTTTTCTTACATCCTGTATTTCCTATTGTACCAAGCAAGTATTGTACAAGAAGTTATGGAAATACGAAGTCACAAGTCTTTTGATCCAAATCTTGAACTTTCAAAAACAATCTTGTCAAACCTCTGGATCATCTCCTGGAAATATTTTTCCTAAGTTCTTGGGATGATATGTGACCCCTCTGAAAAGTTTCACAAATTTTAGACATTGTTTGAATATTTTTGGAGGTCAGTCAAACCGATTCAAAATCTGGTCAAACCTTGGGCCAGTGCCTTGTTAAATTTTTGGAGGAAAAAGCATAGCACAAAAACCTCTGAAAATTTTATACAAGGTCATTAACTCAGCTAGCAAGCTCCTGTAAAAATTCCATAATTTCTGGAGTGAGTTTGCTATCTCAAACAAACCCTCAAACTCCAAATCTGTTTGAAACTCAATTTAGGTGCGAGTCAAACTCGGGCTCGAGTCGGACCGAGTCGACCAGACGATCGACTCGGTCGAGCCATGTGCGCAGCCGCACCCGAGCTCGATCTCGTCGCGCGCAAGCCGAGTCGTTGGATCTCCATCCGGTAGCCACGACCTCCCACCGATCCGGAGCTCTTAAGCGTCCTCGGCGCTTTGGGGTGGTCAAGCCGTGGGATGTCCATCGTGGGGCTCCACGACCTCCCGAGACCTCCTCGCCGCGCAAGACCTCCCCACCTCGGCGATTGGGGCGTCCAGGGACCTCCCAAGCAAATCTGGGGCGTCCAGACCTCCTTAGCGCCGTGTCTCTTCCTCACGACCTCCCGAGTGCGCATATGAAATTTCGCACCTGCATGCGTGTGTCGTGGTCGAGCGGTTAGGCGGTGAGATGTCACCTTTGCCTCTTGTCAATGACTTTTCTGGCGACATGCATTTATTGCTAGTCGGCTTTAACCTCAAAGTCTTCACCGCTCGCCACTTGTCACTCGTGCGTGCGTTGGCGAGGGCATGGTTCTTGCTCACGATGAGTTGCCTAGCCCTTGCCAAACTCCCGTGCTATACATAGCACAAAACTTCCTCTCATTTTCCTTCTTCGTTCTTGGTGTGCTTGAGCTCCCTCAGTTGAGTGGTCCTCAAACTCAAACCCCAAGAACACCACCACCTCGAAACCCCCATTGCCACCTTTGGAGCTCCCTGCCGAAGCTCGAGCTCCAGTGGTTCCATCAACGTTCTTGCCTGTTTTTCTTGTCATCTCGAGCACCTCGAGCATTCTCTAACTTGCTGTGGTTATCCATCGCAGAGGTGGTCAAGTTTGGGAGCTGCTTGTCGGGGTCGAGGTCGCCTTCTTCTCCATCTCCGGCAAGCTCTTCACCGCGGAACTTCATCGACCTCCTCCAAGTCCCTCCGGCTTCCCCTGGACCTTCCCTACACTCGGGTAAGTTCGTTTTAGTCCCTTAGAGCTCTAGGTTTAAGTAGCATACCTCGTAGCGCTCAGTTATGACGTTTTCGGTTTCTGCCGAAAAGTTTGTCCTCCGCCATTCTCCGGCTCGCCGGCGTTTAAGGCCGTCGCCGCCGTCGAGAGTGCCTCCGCTAGGTCCGCGACAATATTGCGAGTATATCGGTGCCGCTTGGTGGCGCCGCGAGTCCCCATCGCCGCGGCAAACCGTTGAGCCCGCCGATTTTGCTTGGTTCAAAACCTCCGTTTCGTCACTTCCTTAGGACATCATCAATGCCCCATTTATTGCTAATCATTGGGTGCATTAATCACATCTTAAGTGTGCCATTGTGTCAGCGACATGTGGGCCATGGGCTTAGAAGTTAAATCCTAAGTCTTTTGGTGCCCCTTTTAGGTTCATTCATTGCCAATCTTCAGGAGCAATAAATTTGTCTTAGCCGCCCCTTTTTGTCGCTGTCCGGTGGTCCCGCGCCATTAAAAGAAAACCCCGGACCTCCTGGGACTAATCTTGGCCGTTCACGACCTCTCCAAGATTAGATATGGGCCTTAGGTTCTTTTCCGCAAAAACCTCAGTGTCTAGGACCTCCCCTCGAGTTGATCCTAGCCGTCTAGGACCACCTTGGTTAAATCCTAGCCGCTAGGACCACTATTGCGCAAAATGACCTCCTCGAGGTCATTTTTGTGCTCCACCTTCGGGACCTCCACCGAGGTCCTCTTTGCGAAAGACCTCCCATTGGTCATTATGCAAAGACCACCTCAGGACCACCCTCGGGGTCGTCTTTGTAAAAGCCACCCGTGGCCTTTTACAAAGAAAACCACCGCTCAGGACCTCTTAGGCTCAATCCTAGCCGTTCACGACCTCCCCGGTTTAGATCTGAGCGTTAGATCTCATTTTGTAAAATCTTTAGCGCTCAGACCTCCCTCCGCGTCGATCTGGACCGTTCAGGACCTCCCTAGGTCTAATCCGAGCCGTCCAGATCTTCTCCCGTTAGATCACTACCGTTTAGGACCTCCCCGAGTAGATCTTGGCCATCCAAGACCTCCTCGGTTAAATCCCAACCGTTCGGGACCTCCTCGCTTGATCGCGCCGTTAAAGACCTCCTCTGCGGAGATCTAGACCGTTGAGGACCTCCTCCGTTTAGATCCGTAGCTTTAGGACCTCCCTTCACTCGGGCCGTTAGATCTAGATCTAACGGGCTGACCTCCTCTGTAGGCTTAGTCTTAGGACCTTCCCTAGTGCTCGGGACCGCGGATCTTGATCGGCGGTCCACGACCTCCGATAAGCGCGAGGACCTCCTCTGCGTCTTGTTGTGCATGCACCGGTCGTGATCGTTGGATCGATCTCAACGATCCGGACCTCCCGGTCGGGGAGGAGGTCTTGTGCGCACCGTGCCGAGGCTCGTGGCCGTCGGACCTTGATCTAACGCCCACGACCTCTCTTGGTCTTCGATTCGTTTGGACCTCCCGAGCTCAAAGTTTCCTAAGTCTTTTCTTTGTTTCAAATTTCAAAAGTGCATAACTTTGTCATTTTAACTCCTTTTGAATGATTCCATTCTTTGTAGCTTGGTTATAGTATGAACTTTAATCGAGAATGAAATTAGGCCTGTTTTGTAGCAGAAAATGATTTAAACAACATGATCTTGTTTAATGAAAAATGATGTCTAGGAATTCATGGAAAAGTTGTAAAATACATAACTTCCTCTCTGTAGTTGCAAACTAAGCGAACTCAACCTGGTAAATTTGGCCTGTAGACATGCTTTAATTGGATCTAGGCTTTGTCTTTATTCATGTTCTGAGAAATGATATATGCTAGTTGTAGAACTTAGAAAAATCATAACTAAATCATCTTAACTCCAAATGACCTAAAATTTTATATGGGTTACCACAATACCAGTAGGTAGCTACCATAAAAATTTCAGCTTCAAAACCTTTCTAGAAAATATTTTTGCTACGATTGCTAATTATGGCCGAAAATGAGTTTTTAAGTAATATCTTTTGCACCACAAATCCAAATTAGGTTTTCAGTTTCTATGACTAGGTATATTCGTAGTTTACCTTGTGTATAAATTTAAATCGTATTTGGATAATTTTTGCTTGCTCTTTTGTTTAAGTTTTGCTCGTCTTATTGGTTGTTCTTGGTTCTTTTTGCCTTTTCGCTTAGGATTCGACATTTGCGGTAACCACGAGAACGATCCTCTGCAACATATTGAGCAACGACCAGAGAGCAAGCGGTTTGATCATGTTAATCCCAGTATTTTAAGTATTTATGTTGATTACAAATTCTATGTATGCATTGCTATTTTGTTTTAATAGTTGGCCTAGTAGATGCATTTCCTTAGCAAATGATTATCCTCTACTACCATGAGCCTAGGTTACTTGCTGTGATTTAGAGTTCGTGGATGGGCTCTTGTCACTTAGTAGTTGCGAATTAATTGCGTAGCCATGCTTAGCTTCGGTAGGAATGGGCGGTTATCGACTTGTCGATAACCTTGATCACATCAAACTTATTATGATTATGATTTCCACCTTGTGCTATGTCTACTTATGAAAACTAAAACTGAAAACAAAATGATTTAGACTTGGGCACAATGGTAAGATGGTGTGATTTTGGGTGTGACTGGAATGGTGCCCGGGTCAACAAGGACCGAACAACTTGTTACACTAAACCAAGCATTTTAGCGTGCTAACCACATTAGAGGGTATGGGACCTCTCTTGACTTAGTACTTTGGCGTGTATTGGCTCAGTCGCAGGAGTCGCGGGAGGATGGTGTTGGGAGCATTGTAGTGTCAGAAAGACTTCACCCGTGATGGGATTTGTTGTCTTTAGGCTTGCAATGTAAGCGTATGGTGTTTCTACCCATACGAGCGGCTCGTAGTTAATACACAAGATTGGAAATGTCTCGTAGGACTTAGCGTGCGACATACCTTCGAAGTGTGCTTTGTGGCTTAAAGGCGATGCAGGTGTGGGTGCGATGGTACACCCTGCGAGGTTAAAACTATTCGAATAGCCTCGTCCTAGGTTATGGACACGCTTGGCAAGGTCTTTCAAGAGTTAGACTACAACCTTTTAAATTAAAACTTGATGGGTGAGTACGAATCGGGATTAGTGCTATGTTGTGGTGGCTATTGGGATAGTCACTTCCAGTGGTTACTTGTATGTATCTTTACTTCATTACTTTGATAACAAAATAAATTTGCAAACTTGCTTTTAAAAGGTACTACATTATTGCAAATAAAGTTGGCTTCATGCAAATGAGACATACAACCTCCACCTAAATAAGCTTGCATGTAGTTTATGAATAGGTCTGCTATTCCACACGTCAGTCTTGCGGGTACAAAGACAATCTTTGTACTCGGTTGCTATGCTTAATTGTTTTGTTGCAGAGGAAGAAGGTGAGCTCAAGGGCCTCACTTTTGTGAGTCGTGTTGTGGTAGCTAGGGCGACTAGCTTAGCGGCGATCGGTTGCCTTGTGGGTGTGTGGCTAACCGGTCGACTTTTGTTCTAGCCATCTTATGGCGCTTTTGCTTCATTGTCATTCTTGTATATTGTTCTATTTGGCGGTCGGCTCTCTTTTGTAATAACTTTACTTTATGTCGTTGTTGAACTTAGTGATATATGTTGTATGGAAATGATGTGTAATTTTGTGATGATGTGCATATGTTGCAATTCTGGGAAACATATGTCCATCGAGGCTTATAATGTTTAATTAGTAATGCTTGAACCATTTGGAGGTTAAGTGTTACTAGTTAAATATTCCGGGTCCTCACATTTGCTTTAGGGAACTCTTACGCGATAATAGATAAAATCATGATAGCGGAAGAGAAAATGCACTGGAGTAACTCTAAAAAATGCAATCAAGAAGAGCAACACTAGTTATTACATAAAAAGTTTTAAAAATCCCATATTTTTGCATTTAGTCATCTTTGGGCTGTTACAGCAAAGCACAGACATGAATCAACAAGCTGGGAGTGGGCAGGCGTAAAAACCTTTCTGGAAGAGTGATTAGTTGCTTCAATGGCTCTGTTTCAAGTGCAGCACTAATCATCCAATCAGAATCCCTAAATGATAGCACCATAAATTAGTTTGAAACAGAAGGACGATAAGGTTGGCTAACTCACCAGAGTTAAATCAAATCAGCAATGATTTAAAGTATAAAAAAATGATTTGTCAGAAGAAGTTATCACTTTCTACCCAACTGAATTTGCTAGTTATGTAAACTAAAGGGTGACCTAATGCTGGAAAGCTAAGGACAAAATGCTAACACTAACCTCAGGAGGATTGAACTTTGCACCCAGATTGCCCAGTTTAGCATGAGCTTCAGTGTTGTGGATTCTCATTAAGTTCAATAGTTATTCCATTTTCATAGGATCCTAATGACATATAGTTCAACCATTAGAATTCACCTTGAATGCTTGGTCCTCAAATAATGCAGCATCTGTAGGCAAGACCAGAAGATCATGATTTCTTTTCTCTTTTATCTCCTAAAGTACTATGAACAGCTCAGATCTCACAAAATTAGATGAATTATTCAGTATGTAAAATATGGCAAAAGGGCACGTACCTTGAAGTAACTATTATCAAACTTTAGCCATTCAGCTATCCATGATTGCCCACCAGACGCACCAGGGCCATTTTTCGGTCAACGTAACAGAAATGATAGAACGACTCGAGATTGGTCTGACCAAATTCACTCACGCGGGCAATGCACTCGCAGCACATTTGGCTCCATGGAGTTATGCAAGTAGCATCAATGTTTTGGAGGGGGTATTATAGAAAAATTATGTGAGCAAAAAATTGCATCTTTCAACCAAAACCAACAGAGTTGAATAATGGCCAAGAAACAATATCTAAAGTATATAGAGCTCAATTGTACTCCGGCAGAGAGATTAAGGGTAATTATATCTAGTCTTGGAAAAGAATCACAAGTATTTCCTTTCCAGAGAGATTAAGGGTAATTCTAAGTAGAGACATGAAGTACCAAAGCACTAATAAAGCACAATGTGGCCCTTATTTCAAAATGATAGCATGCTATGCAATCGTTAACCTGAGCATGGGAACACAGTGGATGGAACCAGTCATGCTCAAAACAATCTTCCAGCAGAAGAAAAAAATAGATATTCCTGCTTGGAACATCACACAAAGAAGATAAGAATAACGTACAGTATATTTTGTTTCAGGTTTCCCCCGGCCACTCCGTTCAGGCCTAGACCTTCCAAGTGTATGTGCCCTAGACAATGCAACAATTTCCTGCAGACACGGGGTACAAACAGCTCATCAATGTCACTTAAAAGCACATGGGCAAACGGCTAACTCAGATCATTATTTGCACACCTTGTCATCAAGGCCCATTCTGTAGAATACCTCCCTCAAGTGGTCAACAGCTGCACTTGGGGCTAGCATCTGAGAACACCAAAGAAAGGAAAATTAATGAATTAGCAGGTATCAAATTAATGATCGTCCCCACTGTGTGGGGTAAAGCCCAATCTTTATTTGTTAAGATTTACAAGCTAGACACAAGAATAGATGAAACTTCAAATTTGCATGCTACTATGGGAACGTATGCATGTCAATGAAGGAATTCATGGGCATGTGCAATCAACGAATATTAAGAAAGCATAAATAGCTAGATCTAGAAGCATGGCACTCTGAAACTACACCACCTACCAATTGATGCATAAACGCTAGCATAGCTACCTAGTGAATAATATAGATTTATGCTTAATGTGATATAGATATACAATAAAATAGTGAATACCCACTGCAAGCACCCATGCCACATGAACACACTGTAGCGCTAGATTACGATCTTTGAATGCTAAATCATGCCCCAAGAAGTTGAAACCCTAACATGAGGGGCGCAAACAAATGCATTATGAAATGCATACAGTCAATAAATCATTTTGGGAACACCGGAGGCTGTTCGGTTCATGGTCCTAATGAACCTAATTAATATTGTTTTGACATACAATGATATCCAAAAATTACAACTCAAATACCTGGAGGGGGAGCGAGTAGTGAGGCCGTGGGGGCCAAACGTGGCGGTAGGTGGGATGCTGGACTCCTTGAGGCACCGGCGGAGGGAGCGAGATGGAGGCACCACCAGAGGGAGGAACCGGTGGAGGGAGGGAGGCGCGACTGCTTGCTCCGGCGGTAGCGGATGGACAGAGAGGGAGGGACCGACGGAGAGAGGGAGAGGGAGAGGGAGGCACTGGCGGAGGGAGGAACCGACTACGGGGCAATTTGGCTGAGGAATTTCGCCTGGAAGGGGATAAAGACAGGAGGGTGCTCCCTTGTGTAATATAACAAATGATGTCCTCTGTCTAGAAAGAAATCACCAGTGCTCGGTTGGTTGTGTTGTCGGATGCTAATGCCCAGGTCCTAGGTTCGGTCATTGCATCCGCAAAACCAATATTTTTGTTGTTTATTTTATTTCACAATTTTTAAAAATGATGGTTTATCAATTTATTTTAGCCCATCGTTCCTACTACTATAATTATCAATTTATTTTTATTAGTACTATAACATTAGGTGGTAATTAAATAGGACATAAAATTTGTTCATTGACCTAGCAACAGGGGTGGGCACCCTAGGTACCACAGTCCAAACCCTGGCACCGTGTACTGCTCCCTAGGAGTGCTGGGAAGGTCGTATCCTCATCGATTGACGGATGCCCATCACCCCCACAGTCAACTGAAGGTAGCAAGACAGAATGATATTAGGCGAAATAAATATTCAGGACCTAAACTAAACTATAATATATAGATCATTCATTAGTGAGTACAATATTATTTAGAGAGGGAAATTAAAAGAAAATTCAGGATTTGTGGGAGGATTGGACCTTGGGCTTTCAGCCCAAGGCGTCCTAGCTAAGTGGGCCGGCCATTTAGTGGAGTCAAGACGGGGTGCCCCTTCCCCAAAACCCTAGCACCCTGCTACAGTACTGCGCTGCATGTAGCACATGGGTACTGCAGCAGCCCCTTCCCTGCTGCCTCATCTCCCCCATTGTTGTCCCCTTGAGTCGCCACCTTCCCGCAGTTATGGCCGGCCATTAGGAAGAAGAAGGAAGAGAGGAAGAGGTAGAAGAAAAGAAATCTCCACGAGGGCTTCAGCGAGGTCCAGCAAAGAATTTGTGGTAAATCCATATTCCCTATTAGATTTTGTAAATCTTTCATATGTGAATTGTCCCCGATAGTCAGATTAGAAATCTGCTGGGTAGATCGGTGTTTCTATAGTTCTGTTAATTCATAAGATTGAGTTAGTTCCATGTGGATTCAGCATTTAGGATCTCCTAGAGTTATGCGGAGAATTGCGTTGGCTTTTGGGATAGTATTAATTCATAAGTTTTGGTTGAATAATGAATTAGTTATGATTTTTGCAAGTCTGAGTGCCCATTCAGCCTCTGGTTTCGGGCAGCAAGCTTAGTTCTCTGATTTAGGGTCTGAAGATGGACAAATCTGGTCAGTTGATCTCCACGAGTTGTGTAGATAACTTCATGATGAATCCAGGGAGACAAGTTCATATTTTTTGGACAATAAGAACGAAAGTTATGAATTTTTGAAGTTGTCCTTGTAATTCTGTCCTTCGGAACGGGACAGTTTGGAAAGTTTTCTCTATTAGCAACTTTTGTTGCACATTGAGAAAAATTGTAATAAATTTATTTAGGAATCTAGTTCTCTGTAGTTTCAAGAATGACTTAGATCAGTGGGTTTGGTTGTACCAATTGAAAGATACGAAATTCCTAAGTTGGTAGTACCGAAGATGATAGATCTGTTTTCGGAGATAAAAACAAAGGGTTAGATGACATAATTTGAACATCCGGTCACCTGAAAAGTTGTAGATATGTGTGTGTAGATTCCAGAGAACTTGGGTTCATGATTTTTGGAGCCTTGAACCAAAATTTATAGTTTTTCCTTTGGTGGCTGTCTATTTTGGACAGACTGGGTTTTGGGATTGTATCGGTAAAGCTTCAGGTTGCGAATAGGCGCAAATGATTTTATTTTATTTTATTGTTTTGTTGTGCACTTTTGAATGGTGATCTTAGTATACTTTACGAATGCCAGGTGGTGGTGAGAACCAGGGATAGAGTCCTCCTGCCATCATCGTTCAACTCGTGGTTGAGGCAAGTGCACAGTATAGTATGAATTGTGATGCTATATTCATGAAAGTTGCCATGGTTTGCTTCTGAGATTTTATCTATGATGTTACCGCTGATTATTATCTTCTCATGTTGGATTGAGAATATGAATTTCATTCTTTGCATCATGGCATTCATTCCTGAATCTTGGACTACGTGGTAGCCAAGAATTGTTTCTTTTGAGGTCCCCATCATGCATTGGACGGCCATGAGATCCTCATCATGTATTTGATGGGCATGGGTCTCCACACTCGTGGAGTGTGGGCTTCAGGTACCTGTGCCTGAAGGCACATGCTTGAGTATGCATTGACGGATGCACTACTCCGCATTACCAGTAATTGCAAAGAAGGAAGAAAGAGCACTCTTGACATATGCATTGCATGCAAGTATAAGAGTTGCATTCATGGCTTCCTTGCTGATGTTCATAAGATGATCAATACCTTCATTCGCTAAACGTGATGTTCTGTTCATTATCACTGTTGTACTTTGTTGAGTCGCGGACTCATGCTTGTTGTTGATGTTCATTTTAGGTACCTCTCGAGGCAGCGATATGCATGGGAAGGGGTAGTTTTGATGCACATCACACATGACCACCCCCTGGCAAATAAATCAGCTTGTTACCTTGTCGGAACCTAGAATTATGATTCTGGACCCTCTGTGTATAATGCACTAGTCTAGGTTCACGTTAGTGTACACAGTGTCAACATAGACAAATATCAATTCACACAAGCGATTAATAGAGTAAACGATTAGTTTGAATAACAAATAAGGGTTTTGACCTTATGGTCGAGTTTACAACTTCATGAGCCACGCAGGGCTAATAGAGAAGAAAAGCAGCGGAACAGAAATAACTCCAGCGGAAATCCCATCAATCACCATAAACAACCAACAGGGATCCAGACCTTAACGATCAGCACCTTCAACGAACTCCTTCTCGAAGGCCGGCGAAGACTCCTCCACTTCTATAGGTTTGGACGTAAGTTTTACAACAAGCGTGAGTACACAACCGTACTCGTAAGTCATACCACATAATGCAATTTATAAATGCAGGCTTATTCCAAGGAAAATAACTTCTGTGGTTCTTTTGCAGAAATGCAATATTTGCAATTGAATACAATAATAGATTGAAATGTAATTCAAAACAAATACACGATAATAATTTAACAGTTATTTCACAAAGAAACAAAGCTAATCAGGTTATTCACATAGCCATATGATTTAGATCACACAACTCCCTTCCCAAACATTTTATGAAAACTACTCCTCGTGTGAAATCCTCGAGCATGTCCATGACCGCGTGTAACACCCCAAAGTGCTGTTACCAAAATAAAATAAAATAAAGCTATTGCTTCATTGGTTTTTTCTGAAATTTGAAAGAGTTTGATTGTGTTATTTGAATTTCTGAAGTTGTAAAAGTCAAAATTTAAAATTTATTTGAAGTTCTTGAAGTTTTAGTTGGTTTGATTTGGAAAATAAAATTTTAATTAATTTTTAGAATTTTCTGAGTTTTTAAAAGCTTTTTCTTAAATATTTTAAAGCCAAAACAATTTATTTTGCAAAATTAATAGCCAATAATAAGTTGGAAATATTTTTATTAAGTCCAAAATAAATAAGAGAATTTATGTGAATTTTCTCTTAATTTTTGGATTTATTTTGCTATTTTCTAAGGCCCTTTCTTATTACTAGAATTAAATCAATTGAAAAATCAAATTGGAAATTCCTAATTCCTTTTGGGCCGAAACCCACCGGTCCAGCCCATTTTCTCGCGCGCACCGGCCCATTCGGCCCAACGACCGCACCTCTTTTTATCGCCACCGTCGATTTGAAATCCGACAGCAGCCGCTCCCTTTCTCTCTTAGCCGTCGGATTGGAATCCCACCGCTCTGACCTTTCTTTCTCCCCACCTCCTTCCTCCTCTAGCCGCAAACATCCCCGCCATTAGCGCCGAGGAGAGCTCCCTCAAGCCCGCGATTTTCGCCCCCCTTCTCCACGCGGGTGCACGAGGTCAAACCGCCCTTCAATCCCGCACCCTCTCCCGGCCATTTCTCCTCCTATCACGTGCGAGATCATCGGGATTTTGCCAACGGCCGCCGCCGATTTCGCTGTGCGATCACCCCCTCCCGGCCTCCTCCGCCCCTATAAAAGGAGGCATGGTGCGCCCCTAGTTCCCCTCATCTCATCCCCGCCCCTCTCGTAGCCTCTCCCTTCCTCTAGTGGCCGGATTTTGGAGTTCCTCTCCGCCACCCGAAAGACGGTTCTTCACCCATTCCGGTGACCACAAGGGCTCATCATCGACTGCGACCACCGCATCAGCACCGCCACGCCACACTCTACCTCGTGCAGGCAACCATTTTCCCCGAAGATCGTCGGAGCCCCTATCTCATCGGAGACCGAGCAACACCGCCGCCAAAACTCGTCGCCGGTGGCCAAAACGTCGCAACCGCTAGCTTCTAAGGTGAACCCTAGAATCAGTAAGACAATCTCTTGCTTTTGACACCCTTCGCACCCCTCGCCGTGGCGTAGAACGCCGGCGAGCCCGGCACCGAACGCCTCCCCTCGTCGGTCCTACGTGGCATGGCCACGTGTGTGCCACGGCGGCGCTACCTAAGCCCAAAATGCCCAGTCAGCGCCACGTGGAGTCCACATCAGCCCGTGTGCAAGCCTCAGCATTCGATGCACTATTTCATGAACCCTGTCCATCATGGTCCATTGACTGGTCACGGACTAAGTCCATTGACCAAAGGGCCCACCTATCATAGACTACGGGTTTTTCGATTAAAAATAATTCGGCCGAGAAAATCAAATTCCCTTGATGACGTCATGCTGGCCCAATAAAAGAATTTTCCTTTAGAAAAATAATTCCAATAATCCAGAAAAATCCTAATTCTATTATTTCATGTAATTTCAATCTTCCAAAACCCATATCTTTTGCATCCGAACTCCGATTTGGGTGATTCAAGTTGCAAAATTCATATAAAATTATAATCTAGCTAACTAAAGCAAAATATTTAAATTTGTAGTTAGTTTAAGCTATCTTTTTGAATTTATATGAATTTGAATTTGAATTTATCGTATTTTCACGTTTGGACTTCGACGACTCCGGAGAGTTAGATCCTTCTGACGATTTAGAGTATCAAGACTTCAACGAAGGCAAGTTATACCCTTGATCATATCGATCCCATTATTTTAAATTTATTTAATTCTGTTTCTAAATTACTATTGCATGCATAATTTTTATCCAGTTATTTTAATCCCCTGTTTAAATACTTAGTTATTCAAATTCCTTGTGTATAGCCAATTTGAATATTGATTATCATTTCCTTATCACCATTAGATAAAATAATATTGGAAATAATTAAATGCTTAGCCAATGCCTAGATCAAATCTTGTATTTCGGAAGTTTTTAGCCAAATATTTCAAATTTAAATCAAATTGGATCTATGGTATTGTTTTACCATAAAAGGTTTATAAAATACCTTTACCTGGAAAATAAAATAAAAATGGGTTTGGATTTGGGCATAATGGATGTTTGGTGGGTGCATGTTCTTGCACGGGCTCAATCGGGTATGGTTGAGGCCTATGGATTTTGTTGGAAAGTTGCCCAAGTCAGTTAAGGACCGGTCTTCGAGTGCATGATGCTAAGCCATACCGTACCACCACATGTCCTTAGTATGGGGAGTAGGACCTGGCTGACTAATTTGCAAAGTTCCATCGCGGTCAATCCAACTGTTTCGGTGGGTTATCTTTCATGACTATGTTGTCCCACCTGGCTCAAGAGGGGGCCCGAACCCAGAGGTTTTCATTCCAAAGGGGGTGGCGAAACCTTAGAGAGGGTAGACTGCGGAAGGATGGCGCATTGTAAAGGCCTTGACATATGTTTAGACTGCTTACCTAAGGTAGTGAGCGGTGGTATCGACGGATACCAAACAAACTAGAGAAGTCGTGTCTTGTGGGTAAAGCTGTACAACCTCTGCAGAGTGTCAAACTATTCGAATAGCCGTGTCCACAGTCATGGACATGCTAGCAGAACTGCTCAAAGTTAGACTTTGGTTTTATTTGAAAAAGACTTCTTCAAAACTGATTTATCCAAATGGGAATTGGGCAGGAAGCCATGTGATAGGAGGGTATCCTTTACCATTCATGTGTGAATGTTATCTGACTATAAAATTGAGAATTTATAAAATGAATTTTAGTTATAGAACAACTGCTTTGGAACTTAGTACAAGTATTTAAAGAAAATGCTGCTTTATGCAAATGACCCTATAAGCCATCCTGTGTTACATCTATATATGCATGTCATTTTGTTATTTGACGAGTGTAACTTACAAGCACGGAAGTTGTGCTTATACTTGCTTTATGCAAACAAAATTTCAAAGGAGAATGACTTCGCTACCAGTGTGGATCTCGACGACTAGGCCGCTACCCCAATCGATTGCCTATGGTAGATTGCTGGACTCTACTTCTTCTTCGCCTTCCGCTGTGTTCTTTATTGCTGGCTTGTAAGTCTCTTTACACTGAGAACACTACTTGTTATCTTACAATGCCAGACTTAAAACACGAATCTAAGGCCTGTGCTTTAGTCTGATTGCTTTCGTCTCTCCTCGTTCAGTCCATGCTCCATCTTTAAATAGCCCATGAAGAGGTGACAGTTACTTCTGGAGAAGACGTCTGATGTGAAGCGTTGCGACTAGTCGAAGTTAAGTGACGGTTGATAGAGAATCAACCGTTCGGCGGTTGTATGTCTGAGAGGTACAACCGCATGGTAGTTGTTTAATCAGAGCTTGTGGATAAGAAACGTCGTATGGTATGGAATATGCACGTGTTCCATTCATCACACGGTAGAGAATATACCTGGAATCAGTTCCAAGTATCAGTTCATACCCTTTACGAGTAGTTCTCCTAGTCGGGAGCTTGGCATAGGCCTTCATCCGACCAGGGTACCTATTGTGTAACCTCTTGAATCTCTACGACCAGTGAGGTCGTGCACCTCAGGGGTTACGACCATGAAGACATATGGTCTGTTATATATTAAAAATAATACATAGAGGTTTTAATCCTCGTCAAGTTCAATGGCGCACAAAGTTAAGTCCTTAATTGACCAAGGCAAGACTTCCATTTTCTAACTATGTCACACAGATTAACTTTCCCATTCACACAGTCCACCAAATCACTTAGTATCCACCACTTGCCTCAGTCTAAATCTTTTACCACCCAGTTGGTTTTAGTGCAACACATGTTATCACAAAGTAATAACACATAGCCCACAGTTTTACATAAAGTTCCATAGTCACTTAGTCAAATTTAATATTTGCAACTCAAATGATATGTGTGACTCGTAGCATGGCTAAGCAATACTACTCGTATCTGACCAACCCACGTGGTGCTAGAATAATACCAACTAATAATAAACCAAGCTAGGGTGACAAAGATTATGGCATACAAAGAACAAAGTGGGTATAACAGATTGGGATAATAGCTACAACCAAAAGTATTTAAATACATACTTAAAATAATGCAATAATTTGAAGCAAAGTACTTTTAGAAAACTGGGATTCAAAATGATCAAGGTATAACTTGCCTTGAAAAAGGTCTAGATATTGATCTTGGTCTTGGTGCAGTCCTTCTTCCTCGAAGTTCCCCGAAGTATCGACGTCTACTAGCAAACGACGCAAATAAACAAAATAAATAAATAACAGAGGCAAGACAAACTCCAAAAATTAAATAAAAATCTCAGATAAATAGATCTTGAATTCAGATGAATTTAGGAATTTGAATGGGCTGAATCGGAGTTCGGATGCAAAAGATATGAGCTTTGGAAGTTTGAATCTAAAGAAAATAACCTAATTAGGATTTATCAGAATTTCTGAATTATTTCTTAATAGAAAAATCGGATTATTGCGCAACGATGACGTTAGCAAAGGATTTCTGGGATTTAAAAGAAATAAAAGAAATTTTGACATGTGGGACCCACATGTCAGAGGTACGGCTCAGGGTAGACTAAGCCCATCGAACCTTGGGATATGGTCGCGGTGGACAGTACCACGCTGGCGCACACGTGTTTGCTGACACGGCGCCACTCAGGACGACACGCACGCATAGAGGTGAGGTGGCGGCTAACGTGGACGCCACGTCGGACTCGACGACAACGGCGGCTCTGGACCCGATGGTCGTCGGCGAACAGCGGCGATCTCCTCGCAATGGGTGGTACCAATGGGTAGAGGACACTATTGCGATCCTAAGGGTGCACTCACTGGTGGTCGAAGACGTCAGTGGTGGCCGGCGGCGAGGTCGAGGCGGCGGAGAGCTTCGGGTTTTGTCGAACGGGAGCTCCGGTGGCGCTCCAGTGACAACGAACCCGGCGGTGCACTCCACGAAGACGTGGCGGCGACGGCGGCGCAAAATGAAGAAAACGATCGGCGACGAGAAACCCTAAAAACTAAATTGCGGCGGTGCTGAAGCTCGAGAGAAGGAGAGGGTTGGGGATTTGGGTTGCGGAGGACGATGTGGTGCTAAGGGTGCCTTTTATAGGCCCCGGGTGTGCACGAGGTGGCGGGAGAGATCGTGGGGTCGTGACGGTGGCGGTTGCGGGGTCGTTGCACACCGGAAGCGAAGAAGAGGGGAAAGGAGGTGGGGGTCTAGGCGGAGGCGGGCGTGGAGATCGTGCACACGCACGCGAGATTCTAGGGGATAAGAGCGGCGTGTTTAAAATTCAAAAATGCGGCGAACTCGGACGTCTCGTCGGAGAAGAAAGCGGGCGGGGACGACGACCCTGACAAAGCGGGCCCACCTGGCAGAGAGCGAAGGCGAGGACGCGTGCGTGGGCGATCTGACCACATTTGATCTGACCGTCCATCTTTGATCGGACGATCTAAACCGATGGTGACGTTCGGACCTCCGAACGATCAAACCACATCTGACCGTTCAAAACGAATCCAATGGCTGAGGCGAAACGCGCGCGCACGAAGAGAGAGGGAAAAGAGATACTGACAGGTGGGGACCGCCTGTCAGCGGAGGCGGGCGCGCGTGCGGGACTGGGCTAAGGCGAACGCGCGAAAATGGGCCGTGAAGCAGGCCACGTGCACGGGAAAGGAAGTAGGGCCGAGGAGATTCTACCCGAAGCCAAATCCGAGATTTTATATACATTTTCTAATTTAGAAAATAGCAGAAATTCAAATAAGCAAAAGAAAATAGCAAATGAACTCAGAAAAATTCTAGAAAATACATCTGAGCACATAGAAAATAACATAGTTTTGACAATTGTTCTTGTTGGATTTAATCATATTAAATGCTTTTGATACTAAAGTCCATCTTTAAGCTTTTGAATTAATTTCAAATAAAATCCAAATGGTGAATTTTCTTCCTACCAACTATTCAAATGATTTTTAAAGCTCAGAAAGTAGGGATGTTACAACCCCCCCCCCTTAAAGGGATCTCGACCCGAGATTCAGGCTAGCTAGAGAAAAGCCTAGGGAACTCGGCTTTCAGCTCCTCTTCACGCTCCCACGTTGCTTCTCCTTCTGAGTGGTTGCTCCACTGAACCTTGCAAAAACGGACAGTTTTGCTTCTGGTGCGGCGCTCTACGACATCCAAAATCTTGATTGGATGCTCTTTGTAAGTGAGATCTTCTTTCAACTCAATTGATTCCAACGGGGTTTGCTCTTCTGGCACACGAAGACACTTCTTCAACTGTGAGACATGAAAGACATCATGCACTCTTGAAAACAACTACGATAGCTCCAACTGGTAAGTAACTTCTCCACGGCGATCAAAAATCTTGAACGGACCAACATACCTAGGGGCAAGCTTCTCTTTGGCATAAACCTTTTGACACCTCTGAGTGGAGTAACTCGAAGATAAACAAAATCTTCTGGCTCAAAGCTCAGATCACGACGATGATTATCAGCATAGCTCTTCTGCCTGGACTAAGCTATCCTTAATCTTTCTCTGATCATGGCAACTTGCTCTTCTGCTTCCTGAATAATATCTGGCCCAAATACTAAACGTTCAACTATTTCTGACCAATTAAAAGGGGTTCTGCAGGCGCAAGCATACAAAGCTTCAAATGGTGACATTTGCAAACTGGCTTGATAATTGTTTTTGTACGAAAATTCAGCATACGACAAACTTTTATCCCATTTGGTAGCATTAGCTAGAGCACAAGCTCTCAACATATCCTCCAATATCTAATTAACTCTTTCAGTCTGTCCATCCGTCTGGGGATGATAAGCAGTACTGAAATTCAGATGGGTACCCAAAGCTTCGTGCAAACTTTGCCAAAAATGAGAGGTGAACTGTGATCCTCGATCTGACACTATCTTCTTGGGCACACCATGCAAACTGACAATTCTAACCATGTACAACTCTACAAGGCGATCTCCAGAGTACGTGGTTTTGACAGGCAGAAAATGGGCAACTTTTGTCAAACGATCAATTATTACCCAAATCGAATCATAACCCGATTGAGTCCTGGGTAAACCGGTAATGAAATCCATTCCGATCTCTTCCCACTTCCATTCTGGAATCTTCAGGGATTGCAACAAACCTGCTGGTCTTTGATGTTCTGCCTTTACCTTCTGACATACGTCGCACAAGGCAACTGTGAGACCCCGATTTATTTAGCTTGTAATGCTTAGCCTTCCATTGGCTCTAGCATCACAAACAAAATACACCGTGCCTCGATGGACATGTGCTTCCCAGAATTGCAGCACACATACATCTTTACAAAATCATGCATCATTTCCATACACCACATAAAACCAAATCTAGCAAAAGACATACAATATATAGAGTTATTACAAAAGAGCCGACTGGCCAAATAACATCAAGTAACAAAGTGACAGTGGAAGAAAAAGCGCCATAAGATGGCTATAAACAAAAGATGACCGGTTAGCCACAAAACCCACAAGGCAACCGACCGGGCCGCCAAGCTAGTCGCACCTGCCGCAGCACAATTCACAGAAGTAGACCCCTTGGGGATCCACTTCTTCCTCTGCACACAACAAGCAATGTAGGTGAGTACAATAATGCACTCGCAAGACTTACGAGTAACAAGCCTATACATAGCTACATGAAAGCTGAAACAAAGGAGATGGTTATATGGTTAATTGGACGCATAAAGCAATTTTTATTTGCAATAATGTAATAGATTGAAGACAATTTGTCAAATCTATTTTTAATCATTGAAATAATAATGAGGTAACAATAAATAGCATAAGTAACAACCTAGAGGTGACTAACCCAAAAGCCACCACAACATAGCACGAATCCCCGATTCGTACCACCCATCAAGTTTTAATTTAAAGGTTGTAGTCTAACTCTTGAAAGACCTTGCCAATTATGTCCATAACCTAGGACGAAGCTATTCGAATAGATCAAAATCCTGCAAGGGTGTACCAATGTACCCACACTTCAGACCGCCTTTTAGCCACAAGATTAGCACACTTCCAAAGGTATGTCGGCACGGCTAAGTCCTACGAGACATTTCCAATATTGTGTATCAATTATGAGCCGCTCGTATGGATGGAAACCCATACGTTTACATTGTAAAGCCGAAAGACAACTACCCACCCGGGGTAAAGCTTTCAGACAACTACAATGCTCCCAACATCTTCCCTCCTACAACCTCCTGCGACTCGGGGCTAACACACGCCAAAGTACTAAGTCAAGGGAGGTCTCATACTCTCTAGTGTGGTTAGCACGCAAGAATGCTTGGTTTAGTGCAACAAGATGTTCGGTCCTTGTTGACTCGGGCACCATTCCAGTCACACCCAAAAGCACACCAACATACCATTGTGCCAAAGTCTAAATCATTTTGTTTTTAATTTTAGTTTTCACAATTAAACATAGCACAAAGGCTGAAAATAAAGTCATAATAAGTTTGTGTGATCAAGGTTATCGACTAAGTCGACAACCGCCCATTTCTACTAGTAACTAAGCACGACTAAGCAACATTAACTCGTAACTACTAAGTGACAAGAGCTCATCCAACGAACCGTAAATCACAGCAAAGTAATCCCAGGCCCAGTAGTAGAGGATAACCATTTACCTATAGATTATGCATCTAATGGGTCAACTAATCGACAATAGTTTAAAACAAGATAGCAATGCATACGTAGAATTTGCAAATAACATATTAGACTTTGAAAATAATAGGAGCAATATGATCAAATGATGCTACATCTGCTTGCCTTGCTGGATGTGCTCTTGCTGCAGAGGATCACTCTCGGGCTCAACAAACTCTTCAGAACCTAATGCAAAATGCGAAAATTCCAATAAGAACGAAGAACACCGAAAGAAACCCAAAAGCCAAATTCATCCAAATCCCATGAAATTTACACGGCAGCAAGGGTATGATTTTAAATGAATTTAGAAATAAGAATTATTTTATTTGGACTAAAAATGCAAAAGTTATGGCCTAAACAATTTCTTTCGGCCTGAAAATTCAAATTCAATTAACTTCGGGTACTGTTCATAGCACAATTTTCCAAAAGATCTAGAACCTAAAATTTTTATGGTAGGTATAACATGGCATTCTAAGAATAGCAAAACTAGATTTACTTCATTTGGAGTTGATTTGAATTACTTATGATTTTTCTAAGTTGTAAAAGTAGCACTAAGTTAATTTCAGAGGCAAGGACCTACATGAAACACATTCTATGCTAACACATATTAACAGAGGAACCTAACACATTTTAGTTTGCTCAGTTTGGAATCACAGAGAATTACTTATATATTTTCCAAGTTTTATTGAATTTTTAGACAACATTTTATGTTAAAACAAGTTAATACAGTTTATACCATTTTTTGCTACAGAACAGCACCTAAACATATTTTTGGATTAAAGTTTAGGTAAACAGGAATTTATCCCAACATCCCAATAGGAATCATCTAAAATGATCTAAATTGAAATAGTTATGCACTTTTGAAGTTTAACACAATTAACAGTTTGAAAATAAAAGCTCTGGGGCTGCTCCAAAAGACCAAGTCAACAGAGAGGTCGTGACCGTTGAGATCGAATCCAATGGCCCCGACGAGTGAATTCACAGCGCACGCGAAGGTCCGCGCGAAGGATCTCCATGTGCACCGAGGAGGTCGTGACCGTTCGATCCAAATCTGACGGTCCCGATCTACAAGTAGAGGTCCTAAGGGATAGCTCTAAAGGAGGAAGTCTCGGACGGCTAAGATCTACCAGAGGAGGTCCTGGACGGCCAAGATCTAGACTGGGGAGGTCCTAACAGCTAAGATCTTCATGGGGGAAAATCTTAACGGTCAAGATCGAACGGAAGGAGGTCCTGACGGCTAAGATTTTACAGGGAGGTCCTATGGGTCAAAATCTAATGGAGGGAGATCCCGACTGCTAAGATCTCGCAGGGGGAGGTCTTAACGGTCCAGATCTGCTCGGGGTGGTCTTAAAGGTTTAGATCTTCGTGAGGAGGGAGGTCCTGGGGTTTTCTTTACAAAATACCAGGGGTGGTCTTTTGCAAAGAGGACCCCAAGGGAGGTCCCGAGGGTGGTTTATACAAAAACGTCCACAGGGTGGTCTTTTCACACGGGGTTGATCCTAACGGCTAAGATCTAACCAAGTGGGAGGTCCTGGCACTAAAGTTTTACAGAGCAAAATCCTACGGTGAAGGGCTATCCCTCAGAGATCATGAACGGTTGAGATCGAACTCAAGAGGTCCTGGGACTTGTCGAATTTACGGCAACAGTACAGAGCACCGCAGTTTGCCCGCCGGCTCGCCGCCGGCAACCACGGCCACGACGACGCGAACCAAGGGTGCCAAAATGTGCACAATAAAATTGCGAACACATTGAGAGTACTCTCGACGGCGGAGCTAGCCTAAAACACCTGCGAGCCAGAGAGGGGCGGAGGAGCTACTACGGCAAAATACAAAAATGCGAAAAAGGTCCGTGGTGGTCTAATCTAGGAGGTGCTCGAGCACTACGGGGCTATTGAGAAGGTACCTAGGCCCAGATGAGGTCCAGAGGAGGTCGGGGAAGTTCTGGCGGCGGATACCGACGCCGGAGTTGAAGACGACAACGAGGACCAGAAGTTCTACGCAAAGAGAAGGTACAAGGATGATCCCGATAGCTTGCGATGGTCCAAAGGAGGTCCAAGAGCAGTTAATTGACCAAGGGCACTCACCGGAGTTGGGGAAGAAGAAGACTGCCTACGGCCGAAATCTGCGCAACTCCAATCCAAGCTGCTCCTGTGAAAGAAACCCAAAATGGAGTTAGGGACAAGATTTGCGACCCCTAGAGGTCCAACGGGAAACGAAAAGCTGGGCAAGAGGAGCACTGGAGCCCTGTCGCCCACGATGAGCTTGGAAGGTCAAAAATGGCAAAAATGAGTGCTCACGTCGATTGCAGTCAAACACACACAGAGAGAGGGGCAAGGGTGACAAGAAATGCTGAAGGGGAACCCCAGGAAGGCTCGGAGGTCCTCAAATAGCCTCAAGGTCAACCGCGGTGAGAAAACAAGCGCGCGGGGATGAAACAAAAAATGCGACAAGACCTAAAGCTTCCACCAGCGCTGAAATGTCAACATGGCAGGTACTGGACAAGGCTAGTCACTAACACAGGACGGGAACGAGGCTTAGAGCTGTTGAGGAGGGCCCCGCGAAGTGATCAGTGCCTGCCCGCACCTGCCATGGCGTGCACGCGCGTACAGGCACGCCGAGGAAGAAGAAGAACAGAGGAGGAGGTCGGGGAGGTCATGGGCGGTTAGATAAAAAATGGACGGCTGCGATTGAATCGAACCACTCGGAGGCCCAGCCCTCCCAAGGGAGGTCTGGGGCGTTGGATGGAAATCCAACGACCGAAAACTACGTGCCCGATTCGGCCGCACCCTAGTGCGCTTACTGACCTGGCTCGACCGAGCCAAGTGATTCGGCTCGAGTCTCACTCAGCCCTAAGGTTTGAAATTAGGGTTTTGAATTGAGCTGATCTTTGGGGAATTGTTTATGGTAGCAAAACAACTCTAACAATTCTAAAATTTTTACAGGAGCTGGCTAACCTAAAGCTTGACCTAAAGTTTTTAATTTCTACCCTTTTTCTTACATTTGAAAAACAAGCCAAAACTTGGGATGTTACAGCAACAAACTCTACGACTTCTCGCTTCAAATTTGACCACCAAAACTTATTCTTAACATCCTGGTACATCTTAGTACTTCCAAGGTGAATCGAATACTTTGAGTCATGGGATTCCTTTAGGATTAGCTGTCTGTTAGTGTTTTAGAACCGATCTTACGTAAAGATTATTTGATTCGGGGGGTCTCCACAATTGATCACGCAGACAAAGGAAACACGGGGATTTTTATACAGGTTCGGGCCTTCACCAGTGAGAATAACAACTCTACTCATGTGTGTATTGTATTGGGTATCCTGATTACAATAAGTGAAAAGACTTGCGCTAATACTCCTACTGATTGTCTCTCAAAAGCCTCTCTCATTACCTCCGAAAGACACCGATATACTATGTTACAGTGGCGGTTGTCGTTCCAGGTTAATAGGCACTCATTATTACGTAATAATGAGAGTAATTACCGGAGTAGTAACCTCCCCCACGCTGTCTAACGGTTACCAATCAGAGATAATGGAGAATTATCTGTAGTTATTTCAGATATAACTACGTATCTTGACTGCTCAGATCTTCACAGTAATTAGGGCCTACTGGCGAGTTGTAGGATCAAGGATAATCGACTAGAGGGGGTGAATAGGAGGTTTCTAAATTTAATCGACCAAATTAAACTTAGAGCACGCTAGTTCTAACAAATAGTTCCTAACACAATATAATGAAGGAACTACCAAGCAACATACTACAATAAAGAGCTAATATCAACACTAGATACAATTCTATCTAAGCAATTGAACACAAGATAAATGCTAGAATTGTAAATGCGGAATAAGTGAAGACGAGAAATAACCACAAAAGAGACAATGAAGTTTTTCCCGTGGTATCGAAGACTTGACGATCTTCACTAGTCCACGTTGAGGAAGCTTGACAACTCAAGCTAGCTCCACGAATTAAGCCTTTCCTCAATCACTAGTGGTTGTTCTTCCTCCACTCCGGAGATGGTGAACACCAAACCAATCACAACTTTGGCACCGGGTCTCTTCACAATCTTCTTGAAGAGATCACCGTGCAATCACCGCCAAGTCGTCTAGGAGTTCGGCAAAACTCCAAGAGTAACAAATCAATGACCTTCGCTTGACGATACTCAAGTGTAAAAGGATCAACTAGAATGAGTGAATGCACTTGAATGAGCTCAACAACCTCTCAAAGAGTGCACAAGTGAATTTGAGGAGTTGAAAGAATGCTCAAGGATCTAAGGATGTTAAATGTGGTCTAGCGCTCTGTCCTTGAGCAGGTGGAGGGGCATTAATACCCCACCCCAACAATTATAACCGTTGGAGAAGAAAACCCAATTTTTCAGTAACATGCGGTATTATCGCCAAGTACCGAGCGGTACTACCGTACTTCTCCAACCACCCTGTAAGGCTATAACAGTGGCATTAATTGCTCTGACATAGCCGTTTTACTCGCACCGCGGTATTACTGTTGGTGATACGCCCTAGAGGCAATCATGGAGATGATTGTATCACGTCTATGTTTATGAGTTCTTGAATAAATGTTATTCTGTTCCTTGAATGAATCGTTAGTTCTGAAGATCAACGAGTATGTGACTTGTCGGTGAAACTCTTCGACTTGTATGATGTCGTTCTGAATGATATCCCTGGTCGAATGTCAATAATCGGAACACCAGTGACTCTACGACCATCATACATATTGATTGATGACCATGTTTCACCGGTCATGGATATAGGGATGTCGAATCAATAATGTGAACACATGTTAGACAACATGGGGTTGGATTGACCCACCTTGAGACACTATTGAGATTGTTATGATCCTGTGTGTCATTAGTTGGTCTCAAGCAATGATGATGTATAATCTGTAGACCTGAGATCAGCATGGTTCCCTACATGTGTAATAGCACTCTTAGGGGTTGCCAAACGCTACTCGTAACTGAGTAGTTATAAAGATAGCTTTCGGGTATGCTATGAAACATGCGGAGGGATGTGACTGGTCGGATATGGGATTTGCCCCTCCTAACATAACAGGAGAGATGTCTCTGGGCCCCTCGAAGTAGTCGGATAAAGAAAGTGCATGGCCATGCCACTAGTGGTCGAAGTGTTCGACCATGTAAGGTTATCCGACAACTCGATCGAGAAAGTATTGAACAGTCCATGGATGACACGTTATCTCACCTGGAGTTCAAACCAGATATCGTGAGGCAAAAGGAGAATACTAGAGTAAGTCGCTTAGTTCGATCAAGTCGTAGACTGATCGAACGAAATCACAAAGTGGTCGAAACCTGGCCGTAAGGAGTTACGAACTGGTCGTGACCGAGTGCGAACTGGTAGTATAAAGATAAGACCTGGTCGTGAGTGATGAGGACCTAGTCGTAGATCATATTGCATTAAGGTTCGTCCGATATAATTTGTGTGTATTCGGGAATCGTTATGTCCTGCTAGGGACCGCTACGACTCGTGGTCAGAAAGGGTTTCCGAGTCATAACCGATTACACATGAACCTAACGGGTCACACACTTAATGGGATGGAACAAACCAATGCGGATACGATTCACAAACGTGTTGGATAGGATCCGACACGGGGCACTATATAAGGAGATGCTTGAGGCTAGTTTTGAGGAACAAGAGAGACACGTGAGTTGTTTCCATCAAAACCCTAGCCACCATCTTCTTGAGAGAGCCTTCCCGTGCGACTTGGTGCTAGCACACCGGCGTATGGTTGTTCCTTCTCTGGACGTGTGGATACCATAGAGGTGCTACTGCGGTCGCTGTTGCGCTAAGGACGATCCGCGATCTTCACAAGGATCTGCAGAGGCTGCTGGAGGAGACGATCGACTGCGAGGACGTTGGACGATCATCTACGACCACTACATTGGCGCGTTCATCGTCGGACTAGGCTACTCCGACTCTACTTCCGTTGCACTGCGCATCTGGTGGTAATGATCTGTGATCATCTATCTTGCTTGGCATCCTGGTTTACGTGGTAGAAAATTTTAATTGTTGCTAGCGTAGCCTACCCGTATCCCTACAGTGGTATCAGAGCCATCATGCATAGTTTTTTATCTAGATCGGTCGTATATACTGGATATGTGGCAGTAGTAGATTGGATCTATTACTGGTTTGGTCGGATAACCTAGATTAGTTCATATGGATGAAACGATCTAGGCCCTAGTCGATAGGATCAATCGTTGTTCGGCGATAGTAGATGGGTTTTTTGAGGAGGCACATATTAAGAGCACCATATGATTCGCTCGACTTGTTTTTCGACTAACTTGCATGATACTCCTATGTAACGTCCCAAAATTTGGCTTTTCAAAAATCTTTTGAGTAGTTTAGGTCCCTGGAAAATTTCACCAATTTTATTTGAATTAATAAAGCTTAATTGGGAATTTTCTAAACTAAAAATATTTAATTTGACTAATATAAATATGAATTAAATAAAAAAAATTATGTTATTTGGCTTCCTTGTCTTTCAAGGAATTTTTGGGTATTTTCTGAGATTTTTTCGGATTTATTTGCTATTTATTTGATCTCCTTGATTTTCGGCTTTTTATTTTAATTCGGAAAATCAGTTTTTCTCTCTCCTACCCACATGCTACAGTAACCCGCGCGGTACTGTTCATCATCGACCTCTGGCCGAACGCACGCAGAGTCCAGAGCGTATCCGTTTCCAACTCAAAACTTCAAATTTCCATATCTTCTTCCACGGTGCATATAAAAGCGAGCCGTTTGCGCTCACGCGTCCGTCTTGATCTCCTCTTCTAATCCCCTGAATTGGTTTCCTCCAAACCGATCTATTTTCGTCGTAATCTCCAGAAAACCGAGCTCTAACCGAAGTTCTTCTCCGGCGAACTACGACTTAATCCGACGTCCCCCGGTCGAACCGTCTGCGGCGTTGGCTTCGCGTCATCGCGTTCTACGTCATGGTTCCTTCCTCTTCGCCCGAAGATCACCGGAGCACCGTCGGCCATGTCAAGCCCTAAAGCCGAAACGTGTTCATCGCGTTCCTCGCTTCCTCGGTGAGTTTTTCCAAAATCCTACCGCGTCATCTTGTGCCCCTCGTCGATACCTATTTTTTTCCCTCTTGTAGATTCAAGTTTCATCCACCGTGCGCCGAGAATCGAGCGTTCTCTCACCTCTTGTTCGTCGTCCTTCTACGGTCAATTACTTCACAACCGTTGATCCCCTGCCTTCAACTCCACCACCGTTGAGTTCGCGTCGCCGCGTTCTACGCCGTGCTCACCTCTCTTTTCGCAAAGCATCACCGGAAGTGTTACGCGCCCGTGAGGCCACCGTCGTCGGCGTTCTTCGCGTCGCTGCCGTCGCATGGAGCAAAATCTTGATGTCTGGACCGCGTCATCATCTCCGGCTCGTCGTTTCCTTTCCGTTTTGCCCCTTCGCCAATGCTAGTTCGCCTCCGTTCATCGGCACTTCGGTGAGCAAGAATCATGCAACTCTCTGTTTACTATTCATGGCTGATGTGGTTCTGTTGCTTTCGCCTCGATTCGTGTTGTTTTCCTTTCTTTCTTTCTCTGTTGTACAGAAGCCTCAAGTCTCTCTTTCTTTCTTTAATTTTTGCTTCCCATCTCAATATCAACATCTTTGCCTCCAAGAATTAGGCAAACAGCTCCTGTATTCCCTTATGTTGTCTCTGTTATCTGCTCTTTGTCTTCTCTAGACATTGCACATACAGTACTTTCCAAACAATTCAAGCCATATACTATCTATATCTAAATATCTATCACTTACATGTAGACCCCACATGTCATCTGTAACAGCCCCAAGTTTATAAGCAGTAATAAAATGCTTTATGAACAGTAATGAGGTGCTGTTCATAGCATTACTGTTCATATTTACACTTTGGGCAAAGATGCTACAAATTAAAACCTTCATTTTTAGTTAACATCCTAAAGAACCATTTAAAATCTTAAAGGAATACTGTAAAACTTGTATTATGACTGGGAAATATTTTTATTAAAGCCTAGATAAATTATCTTGGCTAAAAATATTTTGTTGCATTTTAGAAATTATTTGGGCTTAAAGAAATTTTATGGTCTTTAAATGAATATTTTCGGCCTGAAATAAATATTTATGTATTTTATAAAGTGAAAATGTGGTTTATGAAATTTATCTGGGAAATATATCATCCCAGTAGCTTATAGTAAAATTTTCATGAATTTATAAATTTATTTGCTATTTTTAAAGTCCCAGTCAAACCTTTTAAATATTTGAATAAGGTTTGGTCAACCAAACCGGTCCAAACCTAGCCCTAATATCAGAGCGACTGGACCACGTATCTTGGTCCAACCCAATCATCTTGGTCGGCTCGGTCACGTTCGCGCGAGCCCAAAATCCACGCGTGATGCGAGCCGTCGATCTTCAATCGAACGGGCGAGCTCACGGTACCACACGAGCTGTCCACGTGTACGAGATCAACCTCCACCGTTGGATCTTAATTCAACGAACGTGATCGGTGTATGCAATCGGACAACTCCGGATCCTTATTCAATCTCCACCGTTCGTTTCCAATCCAACCGTGACGCTCTTTTCGTTTTAAACTTAAAGGCGCGCTTTTATTTCAGCCGTTAGATTCAAATCCTACGGTTTTTCCCTTTTTCCCGCGTGTTATAAAGCCCGCACTCCTCTGGACCGTTGGATCTTCATCGTATGGCCTAGATTTGTGTATGCATTCGGATGACTCCGGATCCCCGCACAATCGTGGCCGTCCATCCTTGATCTAGCGGTATCGCTTATTTCAATTTGAAATCAGAGGCGCGCGTTAATGTGGGCCTTTGGATCTCAATCCTACGGCACTCCTTTTTTACCGTGGGCCTTTAAAGCCCAAAATCGGTGGGTCGTTGGATTTTAATCGTGCGGACCACATGGGTGTATGCAATCGGACCATCCAGTTCCATTTTACATCCTGACCGTAGAAATTAAATCCAACGGTCTTTGAGCCATCGCATCAAAAGAAGAGTGACGTGTATATCTTTTAATTGATCGTTGGATCTTGATCCAACGTATATCTTTGAAAGTGGAGCCCCGCAGTCCTTCGGGATTTCAATTAGATCTCGCTCATCCGATCTAGATCGTGCGGTCCATATTAACTGGTACCAATTCAAATCATTTAACCTTTCTATTTATCGCACCACTCATTTCCAATGGACGGTTGGTGTTCTTTTCGCATTTTAGGAGACGCTACATGGTGGATCGCCAATGGACCCACATGTCATATTTTGCTTCTCTTCTTCCTTATCTCTGCGCGCAGCCATTTTTGTGAGCAGGGGAGAGGATTTATCCAAAGATTATACACTGATTTTTGAGATGTTTAGCTAAATGGACACCTCATCAACTCTAGATCTTTCCTTCTTGCTCTGTAGCTCAACACCCATATATAAACCCTAGCTTTCCTTGCTGTTGCCATTGTTGACCGAAGAAGCTCATCCTTTTCTTCTTGACCGAAGGAGTTTCTTGCTCTTGTTCCTTTTGCTTATCCATCCTAAACTCTGGTTACACTTTGCAATAAAGATTGATTATCTTTTGTAGGTTAAATCAGAGTTTAATCCTCTGTTGATCAGCATCGGGTTTTCAAAACCCTTGGCATATCTTTTCTCCTGGTAAGCTAAAACCCTAGCTGTAACATCTTGAGCATCTTAAGGACCTTAGAAGCTGCTGTGAACCATTCTTTTAAGCATCAGTAGCTTGATCTTGCTTCAAACTGAAAAGTTGATATTATGCCTTTCGCTTTCTCATGTCATTTTCAAGACCTAGGGTTCTTCCTGTCAACTTACCGTCTTATTTAGGTTTTGACTAAACCCTAGCAGCATAACAAGTTAATCTTTCCATTCTTGTCATCATCCATTTTAACTTCTAGCTGAGAATTGTCCCTGTTTCTTTTTGTCGGTTTAACAGACAAAATGATCTCCTTCCTAGTCGATGTGATCTAACGGCTAGGTTAGACTAAGATTAGTTTGGGATGTTAATTACCCTAAAGGATCATGCTAAGATTCATTTATGGACTTTTGCACGATCTATACTTCTTTTCCAAAATTGCAATCATCCTGCTTTCACTCTTTACAATCAAAACGAGTTTTGCATTGAAACCTAATTTCGTCTTTTGAAAACAAGTGAGCTATATGATGGATTATTATCATTATTATGGGTAGTTATGGCTTAAGCATACTGTAATCATGCACTTCTAGATTGATCATGCATTTTCTTCTATTTTGGACTTATTGTCGGTTTGGTATTTATTGGATCTTATTGTTCCTTTTAGAATGCAGTTCATTGAAGCAATTGAATCTTTTCTCGAGCAACCTGTAACCTGCAATGTAAGTCTATTATTACCAAGGCAAGCATCCTCTTTGCACCATATTGAACCCAGATTTTGTACAATAGCTTTTACAAATCCAGTGATATCTGTGCATGCTATTTTTCTGAAAATACAAAATGTGACTTGTAATAGCTAGCTATAACCTGACATGGTGGATTACCTTAATTATGACCATACACTCAACTCTAGTGTAGTACTGTATCCTATATGGTCTATTTTCAGATTTGGCTTAGATATGCAGTCTAGAGATTTTAGAGTTTGACAAGCATATCTTGTCAAACATGGGAATCACAACTGAACTATTGTTATTTTAAACTCTTGGTCCAGTTTCTTTAAATCAGTCTTGTATTTGAAATTCAAATTGATCCGACAAGAGGAAGCTAGTGATGGTGCTTTTGTGCACGAGATTGGGTTTTGTGGTGGACTTGTCCGGTTGATTAAGGACCGAACTCGACTATTCAGTTCAAGTCCCCACGTACTTCCGCATGCGCATGTATGGGCGCTGCTTGGTTAAGTAAAATGTTGAGACTATTGAGTTGGAAACAGGAGAGTAAGAATATGTGTATTGACCTTGTATGGCATAGATGCTTTGGTCTGAGGACTGCGTTTTATGCCATGTGAGCTTTGTATGTCAGTATCAGATGTTCTTAGGAGGGTGAGGGCGTATATGTGCCTCGTCGCATATACGATACCTTAATGGTGCCGATAGCATTCTACTATGGGTAGGGAACCCAATTCGCTTTAAATTGTTTGGATCGGCATTACTGACGCAACATGTGTGCCCCGGTTAGGCAGATGCTATCAGTCGTTGTTTAAGCGGGATCAGTTCACACATGGGGGTCCAACTCAATAGTGTTGGCTTGTTGAAAAATACCAAATCTTAGCTTCCCCGGTCGGCATACCAAAGGAAGTGTGTCATCATTCGGAGGCATCCAAAGACAACGGGCTAGCTAAGTCATGTGGGTAAAGATGTACACCCTGCAGGTATAAACTGCTCGAATAGCCGTGTCCACGGTCATGGACGATAACTTGAACCGATATCACTGTATAGAGATTTTGATTTCCAAAATGTGGTTTCGGTTTATTTTCGGTTTGCATGAGGAATCATGCACTGCATCGTTACATTTAATGTATTTACTTACTGTTTTACTTTATTTTTGATTTATTAAATTGCTTTATTAAAAGTTAGCCTTGGTAGGATAAGGTGTATCGCTTTATGCAAATTTGAACCTTTATACCTTCTGTTGTAACCTTATGCATGTAACAACTCTACCCCTTTGAATAGGATCTAATAACCACTTTCTTTTGTTAGTTTGTGTAAGACTTGCTGAGTACCTTTTGTACTCAAGGTGCCACCACCTATTGTTGCAGTGAGGATGGTTTTCTATGAAGTACCCGTTAGCGCCGATCGGGTGACGCTAACGAGTGACGCCATTTCTTTCCTCCACGCAATTGCTGCGGGTGGATGAGGCCATTGGTGGACATTTTCCGTTTATTTTGCTTCCACAGATATCGTTAAAGTGACCAAGTCACTTAATATTGTAGTACTAATAGAATGATGTAACCTTATGTTTAATTATATCAATGTATGACTGGTATGTGTTTGATGCAATGTTGATGAAGGATATATATGCAATGGTCGTTGATCCTGGGAACCATTGTGAATCATATATATCCGAATCTCATTCGGATCTCATCACTTGTTAAATTTATATCTTTAGCATGGTTCTTAATAAAGGGGCAGTACTGTTCCTTCATTAACAATTGTGCTACAGTATGGATTTAATTAGTAACATTTCCAATAACCAGGGGTCCTCACATCATCCACCCAATTAAACACCATATTTATTTTATCTCACTTACATGCAGGTCCCGTATGTCAGTCAACCTTGGTCAAACCTTAGTTCATGAGCTTGGTCCACCGTGGACTAGCATATCTCTGTGGACCTGGTCCATAGACCAGTGGCCCACATGTCAACCCCTAATTCTATTTTCGGGAATTAATTTAATTCTTGAAAAATCCTTTTATCTTATTGGTCCCACATGTCACTCTCTCTACCTTATTTCTGGAATTATTTTAATTCTAGAAATCCATAAATACCAGTTAGTCCCACCTATCATACACTCATTCTTTTTCTAATATTTTCAGAATAGAATATTCTGAGAATATTCCGTAGAGCTTTTTCATCATTTCATGTGAATTTCAATCTTCCGAGAGCCATATCTTCTTCATCCGAATTCCGATTGAACCCGTTCAAGTTTCTAAATTCATCTAAATTCATTATCTACCTTCCAGTACCATTAAATTTCAATTTGGAGTTTATTTTATTTGTCTTTTTGAATTTAGTTTGCTTTGCACTTTCTTTCTCGTTAGGCAAAGTCCCGAATCGTCCAAGGAGTCAAGATCAAGCAAGTAGAAGATTGAAGATAAAATAAGATCATCATTGCTATAGCAAGGCAAGTTATACCTTTGATCATATTGAATCCCAGTTTTCAAAATTACTTTTATTCAAATTATTGCATTTACTTTAAGTAATTATTTAAATGCTTCTGGGGTTAGATATTAATCCAATTTGTTATATCCACTTTGTCTATTGTATGTCATAATCTTTTGTCACCCTAGATTGGTTCATATTTAGTTGGTGCTATGGTATTACCAACGTGGGTTGGTTAGTACGAGTAGATTGCTTAGCCATGCAACGAGTCATCATCATCACCTAAGTTGTAATTATAAATTTGACTAAGTGATTATGGAACTTTGTGATAAAACTGTGTGTGCTATGTGTTATTACTTTGTGATAGCATGTGTTGCACTAAAACCAACTGGGTGGGAAAGGATTTGGACTGAGGCAAGTGGTGGAAGCTGTGTGATATGGTGGACTTTGTGAATGTGAATGATAATCTTCGTGGCATAGTTAGAAAATGGAAGTCTTGCCTTGGTCAATTAAGGACTTAACTTTGTGCGCCATTGAACTGAGCCTTACTGTACGACCACATGCCTGGTATGGGACGGGCCTAACTTAGTAGGTTATGGATTCTTGGCATTGATTACTCAGGCTGTAGGTTAGGCTATGTGCCAGGGTGGAGGTGTGTTTCAGCCTCAGTGGCGGCTCACATCGCGGGACGATTTGTCGCTTCCCTGTCCAACGATGTGTGTTATGCCAAAGCACTTCGTTAGGGTTGGCATAGCGGTTTGTAAGCACATCGGGAGTGTCAATGTTGAGATGAAGTTTCTGAAAGGTTTTGTTGTGATCAGCTCTGATCTAGTTGATTGCATCTTGTGGGTAAAGTGTACAACCTCTGCAGAGTGTTAAACAATCTATTCGAATAGCCGCGTCCTCGGTCAAGGACATGCTCGGGGATTTCACACGAGGGGTAGATTTTCATAAAACTATTGGGAAGGGACAGCTGTGTGATTTAAGTCATATGGCTGTGTGAAAGAATCTGTTTAGCTGTGTGTCTTTGTGAAAACAATTGTTAAATTAATATTGTCTATTTGTTTTGAATTATGCTTTCAATCTATTATTCGTATTCAATTGCAAATATTGCATTTCTGCAAAATAACCACAGAAGCCATTTCCTTTGGAATAAGCCTGCATTTATACATTGCATTCTGTGGTATGACTTGCGAGTACGGTTGTGTACTCACGCTTGTTGTAAAACTTGCGTCCAAACCTACAGAGTGAAGCAATCATCGGTCAACAAGGTCTACTTCAAGGATCGAGAAGAACTAGGTCGCGCACCCCAACCGATTGCCTGTGGGCATATGGATGGGCTTCACTGAAGTTATTCCGTTTCGTTCCGCTGCAGCTTCATTGAGTTATTCGCCTTCTGAGGCATTAATTGTAAGCTTTGACCTTAAGGTCATTACTCTGATACTTATTGTTATTTGCCTATTTATTAGTCACCTTTGTATATGGAAATGATATTTCATCGATGTTGCCACTGTGTGCACTAGCGTGATCCTGGACTAGTGCAGTATACACAGAGGGTCCAGAATTGTATTTTTGGGTCCCGACATCCTACCGGTCGGATTTCCGCCATCGGAGTACGTCGCAGTGTGTGGTCGTATCAAGGCAGTGATCAGATTGGTTCGGAACAGGGTTAATATGATTAATCCGATGATTTCCAAGGCTCAGATATGTGAATAAGATTCTTGTCTCGGGAAAATTTTTCGAGCGCGCTGCCCCTTCGAACCCCACCCGCTAACCGGCTAGCGGGACCGCCGTACTGGGTTTCTCGTACCGTGCGTTATAGATAGTATGTGTTCATGTCGCCCAATAGAATTGGATTCTTTGCATAACTTGTTTTTGCAGGGTTTGATGTGAATAGTATGGCCCATTGTGTATGTGATGCATGAATGGATTTTCATGGCCTGCGTGTCATGCTGTGAGATAGCCATCGAGCTACATATTGTTGTATAACGGTCTGCGTACCGACTTGTGATGCTTAAAATTATCCTATGTAATTCTTTACTAGCTTTTAAGAGTAAATGCTTAGTAGATGAATGCGGTCGGAGACTTCAAGCATGGTGGTTGGAGAACAGGGAGCATGCTGATGGAGATCGACATGTTAAAGGCCATACTATTTCACAGTTTAATTTGATTATCTGTGAATGTTTATGTTTATTCCTGTTATGCTATTTAATCATGTTTTATCATTAGATGTTTTTGACATGATAGAATAGTATCCTTCAAGAAAAATTAAGTAAAAATGATGCTTTTCCAATTGCTGCACCTATCACGATTTTGATCGTTAATTGGCAGGTCTACCAAAGTAGGGTGCCATTAACTATCTTAATAAGATGGGGTGGGTGTTGTACACCCACATGCATAGTGTTGGTTTGACTTGACAAGGCTATCAAAATAGTTTTGGACCTTGAGGCATGGTGTTGGAAGCCGGGGCATCAAGATGCCATCCAACAAACAAGAGTCATATGCGATATGATTGGCAAGAGGTTGCCTACCGTAAATCACTAGGTTTCTAGCAGTGATGCCAAAGCTCACTAGAACTTAATGACTTACGGATCTTGGACTCACTATATGTTGTTTGAGGGAAACATGGTTTATAGTGGGAGTATCTTTTGTTATCTATTGTTAAGTTAAGTTCGACCACTGGTCGTATGGTGATACGACCAGGTCCAGACATGTCGTATGGTGATACGAGCAGGTCGTAGACTAGTCGAACATAACCACTGACATGAGTGACTAATAGAAGATCTTTCATAAACATAGTGCTAAATCTTTGCGTATATTTTCTGTTGTAGATCATGGCACCTACTGCTTCTTCTGCACCTACCTTTAATTTGCGATCTATTCTTGAAAAGAAAAAGTTGAATGGTTCAAATTTTATTGACTGGTTTCGTAATCTGAGAATTGTTCTCAAATAAGAAAAGAAGGAATATGTTCTAGAGAATCCCTATCCTAAGGAACCGAGTGCTGATGCTACTCGAACTGAAAAGAATGCTTATGAGAAGCATTGCAATGACGCAGTCGATGTGCACTGCCTAATGCTTGCAACCATGAACTCTGAGCTTCAGAAGCAATATGAGACCACAGATGCTTACAATATGATTGTGAGTCTGAAGGGTATGGGCATGACGTTTTATTATTGAATAATGATGAGCCTAATACTTATTCGGAAGCGATGGTAGACCCAGACTCTGAGAGGCTTGAGGCCATGAGATCCGAAATAAAGTCCATGCATGACAATCAAGTTTGGAACTTGGTTGATGCACCTGATGGTGTTAAAACCATTGAGTGCAAGTGGATTTTTAAGAAAAAGATAGATATGGATGGAAATGTTCACATTCATAAAGCACGACTAGTTGCGAAGGGTTTCAAACAAATTCAAGGTGTTGATTATGATGAAACCTTCTCTCCTGTCGCTATGCTTAAGTCTATCCGGATCATTCTAGCTATTGCTGCATATTTCGACTATGAGATATGGCAGATGGATGTCAAAACGGCTTTCCTAAATGGAAACCTAAGTGAGGATGTGTATATGACACAGCCTGAGGGTTTTGTTGATCCAAAAGAAGCTGGAAAGGTATGCAAACTTAAGAAGTCCATCTATGGATTAAAGCAAGCATCTCGGAGTTGGAACATTCGTTTTGATGAGGTGGTCAAAGGGTTTGACTTCATCAAGAACGAAGAAGAACCTTGTGTTTACAAGAAGATTAGTGGGAGCAAGCTAGAGTTTCTGATCTTGTATGTAGATGACATACTACTGGTCGGAAATGATATTCCAATGCTTGAATCTGTTAAAACTTCATTAAGAAATAGTTTCTCAATGAAAGATTTAGGAGATGCAGCATATATTCTTGGTATAAGGATCTATAGAGATAGATCTAAGAGGCTAATTGGATTAAGCCAGGACATGTACATTGACAAGGTGTTGAAACGGTTCAACTTGCAAGATTCCAAAAGGGGTTTCTTGCCCATGTCACATGGTATTAATCTTAGCAAGACTCAGTGCCCTACGATCACTGATGAGCGAGACAAAATGAGTAGAATTCCATATGCTTCGGCTATCGGATCTATCATGTATGCCATGCTGTGCACACGACCAGATGTGTCGTATGCTCTAAGTGTTACGAGTAGATATCAGTCAGATCCGGGTGAAGGTCACTGGATAGCAGTCAAGAATATCCTTAAGCACTTAAGAAGGACTAAGGATGCATTCCTTGTGTTTGGTGGTGAGGAAGAGCTAGTCGTAAATGGTTACACTGATGCTAGCTTCCAAACCGACAAAAATGATTTCAGATCGCAATCAGGGTTTGTGTTTTGCTTAAATGGAGGAGCAGTGAACTGGAAAAGTTCCAAGCAAGGAACGGTTGCTGATTCTACGACAAAGGCTGAGTACATTGCGGCTTCGGAAGCTACGAAAGAGGCCGAATGGATTAAATAGTTCATTAATGAGCTGGGTGTGGTTTCGAGTGCTTCCAGTCCAATGGATCTCTATTGTGATAATAGTGGAGCCATTGCACAAGAAAAGGAGCCTAGATCGCATCAAAAGTCCAAGCACATACTTCGGCGATATCACATTATTCGTGAGATCGATGAGAGAGGTGATGTGAAGATATGCAAAGTGCACACGGATTTGAATATTGCTGATCCGTTGACAAAGCCTCTCCCGCAACCTAAGCATGAGGCGCACACAAGAGCTATGGGTATTCGATACCTATATGATTGACTCTAGTGCAAGTGGGAGATTGTTGGTAATATGCCCTAGAGGCAATCATGGAGATGATTGTATAACGTTTATGTTTATGAGTTATTCAATAAATATTATTCTGTTCCTTGAATGAATCGTTAGTTCTGAAGATCAACGAGTATGTGACTTGTTGGTGAAACTCTTCGACTTGTATGATGTCAAACTGAATGATATCCCTGGTCGAATGTCACTGATCGGAATACCAGTGACTCTACGACCAGCATATATATTTATTGATGACCATGTTTCACCGGTCATGGATATAGGGATATCGAATCAATAATGTGAACACATGTTAGAGAACATGGGGTTGGATTGACCCACCTTGAGACACTATTGAGATTGTTATGATCCTGTGTGTCATTAGTTGGTCTCAAGCAATGATGATGTATAATCCTTAGACCTGAGATCAGCATGGTTCCCTACATGTGTAATAGCACTCTTAGGGGTTGCCAAACGCTACTCGTAACTGAGTAGTTATAAAGATAGCTTTCGGGTATGCTATGAAACATGCGGAGGGATGTGACTGGTCGGATATGGGATTTGCCCCTCCTAACATAACAAGAGAGATGTCTCTGGGCCCCTCGAAGTAGTCGGATAAAGAAAGTGCATGGCCATGCCACTAGTGGTCGAAGTGTTCGACCATGTAAGGTTATCCGACAACTCGATCGAGAAAGTATTGAACAGTCCATGGATGACACGTTATCTCACCTGGAGTTCAAACCAGATATCGTGAGGCAAAAGGAGAATACTAGAGTAAGTCGCTTAGTTCGATCAGATCCAGACAAGTCGTATGGTGATACGAGCAAGTCGTAGACTGATCGAACGAAATCACAAAGTGGTCGAAACCTGGCCGTAAGGAGTTACGAACTGGTCGTGACCGAGTGCGAACTGGTAGTATAAAGATAAGACCTAGTCGTGAGTGATGAGGACCTAGTCGTAGATCATATTGCATTAAGGTTCGTCCGATATAATTTGTGTGTATTCGGGAATCGTTATGTCCTGCTAGGGACCGCTACGACTCGTGGTCAGAAAGGGTTTCCGAGTCATAACCGATTACACATGAACCTAACGGGTCACACACTTAATGGGATGGAACAAACCAGTACGGATACGATTCGTCAAACGTGTTCGGATAGGATCCGACACGGGGCACTATATAAGGAGATGCTTGAGGCTAGTTTTGAGGAACAAGAGAGACACGTGAGTTGTTTCCATCAAAACCCTAGCCACCATCTTCTTGAGAGAGCCTTCCCGTGCGACTTGGTGCTAGCACACCGGCGTACGGTTGTTCCTTCTCTGGACGTGTGGATACCATAGAGGTGCTACTGCGGTCGCTGTTGCGCTAAGGACGATCCGCGATCTTCACAAGGATCTGCAGAGGCTGCTGGAGGAGACGATCGACTGCGAGGACGTTGGACGATCATCTACGACCACTACATTGGCGCGTTCATCGTCGGACTAGGCTACTCCGACTCTACTTCCGTTGCACTGCGCATCTGGTGGTAATGATCTGTGATCATCTATCTTGCTTGGCATCCTGGTTTACGTGGTAGAAAATTTTAATTGTTGCTAGCGTAGCCTACCCGTATCCCTACAATTACCGCCAACAGACGAGCGGTACTACCGATGTCCGGTCATACCGCACAGCAAGTGCGGTACTACCGTTTCACGAGAGAATCAAAACGGTGCTTATTGGAAAATGCATACTGCTACTTAATCAGAATGACCGGTGTGCGGTAGTTCTGCTCAAGAACTGAGGTACTACCGCAGTCCAGTCATACTTCTTGAACAATTGCGGTACTACCACATAGAGGGTTTGCACATCGAACTCAAAAAGATATCTCTTTGGAAAAAACATACCGCCAAGTAACAATCGGAACAACCGGGGTGCGATAGTACCGCACTACGAACCCGGTCGTACCTTTGAGCGGTAGTACCGCGCAACCAACGCTGGTACTACCGATTATCCTGACAAAACAAACTTGGCTTTCCAAAACAAAATCCATATGCATGCTTGATCCTAAATTGATCCAAAAGGCACAAGAACATGCTATCAAGCTACTAGACATGATCCCTCTTAATAGTACGGCATTTAACCTATAATCCGGTCTTCCAACCATTTCTCCTAAGACCGGTAAACCATAAAAAAGATCCTAGGCTATTTGTACCTTAACCTTGATTCATATTGGTCTTCAAATTGTCCTTTAGCATACTTCTTCATGATCAACCTCACAGTTGGGACTTAACCTTGTAAAATCTCAATAAACATATTAGTCACATATACACATATTATCATTAATTACCAAAACCAATTTTTAGGGGTCTAGATGCTTTCAATATCCCCTTTTTGGTAATTGATGACAATCAAATTAATATGTAAGAAGGATTGTTTTGAATAAACTCCTTGTTGTGAAACAAGTGAATATTCTTTTGATGACTTAACAACAAAATAATTCTTGCAGAGATTTGAGTGAGTTTTGAGAATTATATTCTTGTTAGGCCAAAATACAGTAAGCTCCCCTTAAACATGTGCATTGACTTGATAGAACATTTTGTAAGCATATGTAGAGATTTTTGACAAAATTTGGCAGAGTTTCTTTAGCTTGTTGGTACTGAGAAAAATTGCAATGATAGAATTATCATAATTAAGATTGCAATAAAGAGAAAATATACTGACAAAAAGACAACCAACAAGTTTAACAGATTCGACAAGATACTAATAGAGAGTTACTAATAGAGAGTGAACTATTACAAGCACAAGCAAACAACCTTAACAGGAGTAACTTAAGGTAACAATTAACGTAAGGTATCAAAAGACTAGCTAGCTCCCCCTAGAACTTTCTGCCCTTTTATCTATCCTTCTACTCTCCCCCTTTGGCATCAAAGAACCAAAAACATCAAGCAGTTGGATCCTGAGGAGGAAGAGTCGAGGGGTCCTGAGGAGCTGGAGCCTGAGGAGGTGGAGCAACTGGAGCCTGAGGAACTGGAGCCAGTGCAGAAGAACTGGAAGTCCCTGTTGAGGGATTGGGACGACGACGAGTGAAGCGCTGAGGTGTGGATACGAGCTGTTCCATAGAATCAACTGTCTCTGTCAGGACAGCTAGCCTGTTTTGAGTCTCAGTCTGGAATTCTATCTACTCTGTCCTCATCTCCTGCTGGGTGACCTTAAGCTGTAAAAGATTATTTAGGATCAAGGTCTGATTGTTGAGAAGTTGAGCTAGAGTGACTTGACCTTGAGCAATATTTGCAGCTGCTTCCTCTGGAGCAATTTCTTCTTGTTGTACTTGCTGTCCCTGAAAGCAAATGGGAAGATTTTCTCTACGCTTGTAAGCCTTATGAGGTGATCCCAAACCTCCCTGATACTCAATCTTGCTAAGGATTAGAGCCATGATATAGGGAGCATGATAAATCCTTTTTACTCTGTCATTCTTTGAAGAAACAATGCCCCTGATTATGACATCCACAACATCAAACTTTCTCCCATGTGAAATATTATCAATTATGTTCCATGCATGTCCATATACAGTATCAAAATTACCACTCTTGGGAAGGAAAGTATGATTAATAATTCTATTAACCAAGCTAGGAATAGGTAGCAGACCATGAATCTTCCCTGGTGTGTACCTGATATTCTGATCATAGTATCCTGTCCAGGCTGGGACAAGCAAGGCAGGTCTGTCAAATAGCTTCTCCCAAGTGCCAGAATATGTTCTCAGTACACGCTCAAAATCATCCTTGTTGCACTCCACATAGCGTGTCACTGTCATCCATTTCATCTTTTTGAAATCTGGAGAGACATACAATGTGGCATAGAACTGTCTTATGATCTCCTCATCATAGTCATTTTTTAGAGCTACAAGATCATGCAGTCCAATTTGCTGAAACAGCCGATACACACCATCATATTTTTCTAAGGAATTGATGTATTACCATTTTATCCACTTATGATCTGCAAATTTTCTGTGATGTCCATATACCTGCTCATAGACTTGCTCCTGAAATTTAGTGTGGAATCTAGGATTGATGGAGTTAGAAGGCAGGAGGTACTGATCCTTGTGTCGCAGAATAGCATAATCATCAGCTGATATAGTCCTTAAATCAATTTTAGGCTCTTCTAGATCTCCCATTTCTTCATCAGATTGGGCCTGGATTTCCTCTTCTGAGTCAGAGTCAGATCCAGAACCTAATCCATCCTGTGAGGACCTTTCCTCACTTTCAGATTCATCTACTGCAGGACCTTTACCCTTGACTGGAGTTTCTTCGATTGGGTCTGCAGGAGGTTGAGAGGAGGAGGATTGACCTCTAGGGGTGCCATGCGACTTGCGAGTTCCATACCTTGTCCTTGGCATCTTTACAATGAGAGGATAAGTTACAAAGAGTTCTTCAAGATCAAACAAACTAGAATTAATTTGAATGAAATGACTTTTGCTGATCTGTAAGTAAAATCGGTAGTACCGTAAGTCTTTAGCCGTTAGTACCGTGATCCGGTAGTACCGCCATTTCCTAGACGGTATGACCGTATCACAGTAGTTCCGCGTTTAAGAACACGGTAGTACCGCTTTCACAGACTAGGCTCTAGGGCAAGCGATTCTAATGAAAAAAACGATGTTTCTTTTGGTTTGAATCCAAGGAATAGATGTAATAACAACATTAAACATCAATTACGCTATTTTGCCCAACTAGAATCGCACAAAATCATCGACATTTCAAACTTATCTAGAATGAGACCTAGGGTTTGATTCAATCGGTAAAACGAGGATTAAAAGATGTTTTACCTTGAGGATTAGAGGAGTTAAACCCTAGATATGCAAGGATTCACAAAGATTTGAAGAACCACCGAAGATTTTGGAGGATTTGGGCCGAAGATTCTTCGGGTGAGAGAGAGAGAGAGCGCGAGCGCAAAAGAGAAGAGAGGGGCTCGGGTGAAAAAGTAACCGTAGGGAGTTACTTTCCTCTCAAAACCGACGCGGTCATACCGCCAACTAACTGCCGATAGTACCGCATGAGCGGTAGTACCGCTGTTATAAAGCCGGTCGTACCGCACTGAGGTCGTACCGTGCGTATAATGCCGGTAGTTCCGATTTTCCTGGAGCTTCATGGAAAGATTTTGAATTGCAAATGATCCTTAGTTTTTGCACTCAAATAATTATCATTTAGGATCATTATGCATTGAAGGGACTTAACACTATCTAAGAACATAATTTTTATGAACATAGATATCTTTAATAAATTTTTGAAAATACTTTTATAAAAGCCTTCAAATAACACCAAATCAACCAAAATTCATGAGGCAAGAGTTCAACTAACATTTGAATAGTCTATGATATTTAATTCATTCCTCAATTTGCAAAAACGGCCTTCATCTAATGGTTTGGTGAAAATGTCCGCTAATTGATCTTCGGTTGGTATGTGGCTAATTTCAATATCTCCCTTACCCACATGATCTCTCAAGAAATGGTGGCGAATGTCTATATGCTTGGTTCTTGAGTGTTGGACATGATTATTTGCTATTTTCACAGCACTATCATTATTACACAAAAGAGACATTTTATCAATTTTAATTCCATAATCCATCAAGATTTGCCTCATCCATAGCAATTGAGCACAACAACTTCCCACGGAAATATATTCAGCTTCGGCGATGGATAAAGCTACGGAATTTTGTTTCTTAGATAATCATGATACTAAAGATCTTCCTAAGAATTGACAACTACCAGAGGTGTTTTTTCTATCCACTTTGCAACCCGCATAATTAGAATCCGAATATCCAATTAAATCAAATTTAGCATCTTTGGGAAATCATAGGCCAATGCTAGAGGAATGCTTTAAATATCTTAGTATTCTTTTTACGGCCATCAAGTGACACTCTTTTGGAGTTGCTTGAAAACGTGCACACATGCAAACACTAAACATGATATCGGATCTAGATGCGGTATGGTAAAGCAAGCTACCAATCATAGACCTATAAAGCTTTAAATCTACCGATTTACCTCCCTCATTAAGGTCGAGATGACCCTTGGTTGCCATGGGAGTCTTGATGGGTTTTGCATCTTCCATCCCAAACTTTTTGATCAAGTCCTTTGCATACTTTGTTTGGCTCACAAAGGTTCCATCTTTGAGTTGCTTGATTTGAAGTCCAAGGAAATAGCTAAGTTCCCCGATCATGGACATTTCAAATTCCCTAGACATCATATCACCAAATTCTTTGCAAAAGTCTTGGTTAGTAGATCCAAAAATGATATCATCAACATAAATTTGGCAGACAAAGAAATCATCGTTCAAAACTTTAGTAAAATAATGTTGAATCAATTTTCCCAATTTTGAATCCCTTTGTGACTAGAAAATCTCTAAGGCGTTCACACCATGCTCTAGGAGCTTGTTTAAGACCATATAGTGCCTTGGAGAGTTTATAGACATAATTTGGATTCTTAGGATCTTCAAAACCGGGGGCTTGTTCAACGAAGACAAGTTCGAATATTTTACCATTTAAGAATGCACTTTTGACATACATTTAAAATAATTTAATATCAAAACATGATGCAAAAGCAAGTAATATTCTAATAGACTCAAGTCTAGCTACGGGAGCAAAAGTTTCACCAAAATCCAAACCTTCGACTTGTGAAAAACCTTGTGCGACCAATCTTGTTTTGTTTCTTACAACCATACCGTTCTCATCTTGTTTGTTTCTAAAGACCCATTTTGTACCAATGACGTTGTATTCTTTGGGTCGATCCACCAATGTCCAAACTTCATTTCGGGTGAAATTATTGAGTTCTTCATGTATAGCATTCACCCAATCGGAATCATCAAGTACTTCATCTATATATTTTGGCTCATGAAAAGAGACAAAAGAGTAATGTTCGCAAAATGAAGCGACACGAGATCGAATTTGAACACTCTTACTTACATCACCCAATATTTGATCTATTGGATGATATTTTGCAATTGCATTGTGGATTCTTGGTGGTAGGTTGGATGGTTGATCATCTTCCTTATTATCTTCTTCATTGAGTTGTACTTAACTTGTCGAAGAGGTAGGAGGCTCAACTTGAGTAGAAGGTGATGGATTATCTTCGGGCTTAATATCACCTATTTGCATATATTCCATTGTTTTTCTTAGAGCTTCATGACCTACATCATCCAAATTCTCATGTTCTTCTTGAGAGCCATTAGTTCCATCAAATTGCACATCGTGCATTTCTTCAACTAAACCTGAGTTCTTGTTAAAGACATGATAAGCCTTGCTATTCGAAGAGTAACCGAGGAAGAAACCAACATCGCAACGACTATCAAACTTTGAAAGTCGAACACCCTTCTTCAAAATATAACACTTGCAACCAAAAACTCGAAAATAGGAGATGTTCAGTTTTCTTCCTACAAGAAGCTCATAGGAAGTATTTTTCAAAAGACGATGCAAATAAAGCCGATTTATGGCATGACAAGCGGTGTTAATTGCTTCCGTCCAAAAACTATCGGAAGTATTATATTCATCAAGCATTGTCCTAGCCATTTCAATTAATGTTCATTTTTTCCTTTCTACAACTCCATTTTGCTCCGGAGTGTAGGTTGTGGAAAGTTCGTGTTTTATTCTAAGTTCATCACCAAAGTCTTCAATTTTAGTATTCTTAAACTCGGAACCATTATCACTACGAATTTTTTTATTTTGAAATCAAATTCATTTTGAGCCCTTTTAGCAAAACTTTTGAAAATTCCGGAGGTTTCGCTTTTGTTATCAAGGAAGAATACCCATGTATATCTAAAGTAATCATCCACGACAACTAAACAATAACTATTTCCCCCAATACTCTTATAGGTTGTTGGGCCGAACAAATCCATGTGTAAGAGTTCCAATGGTCTAGATATTGACATAATACTTTTGGAGGGATGAGAATTAGCGACTTGCTTTCTGGCTTGACATGTATTACAAAGTCGATTTTTCTCAAACTTCACATCTTTCAAGCCAACAACTAAATCATGTTTGAAAAGCTTTTTAAGTTGAATCATCCCAACATGAGCTAGCCTTCTATGCCAAAGCCAACCCAAGGAGGTTTTTGCAATTAAACACGTTTTTAAACAAGATTCATTTGAGCTAAAATCATCTAAATAAAGATTTCCAAATCTAAAACCTTTGAAGACCAATGAGCTATCTTTTGCATTAGAGATTGCAACACCTTCATTAGAGAATGAGCAAATTAAACTGAGATCACATATTTGAGCAACGGATAATAAATTGAAATTCAGTGACTCAACTAAAGATACATTATTAATGGAAAGGTCATTTGAAATGACAATTTTACCTAAACCAATTACCTTTCCTTTGCTATTATCACCGAATGTGATCTTGTCACTTCCTTTTACATTCTCGAATGTGGTGAACATTTTCCTATCACCGGTCATGTGTTGAGTGCATCCACTATCAATCACCCAATGTTTTCCACCGGTCTTGTAGTTCACCTACAAAACAAAAATCAAGTTCTTTTAGGTACCAAAATTTGTTTGGGTCCTTGGAGGTTAGTGACCAAGGTTTTAGGCACCCAAATAGCATTCTTTTTAACGCCTAAAATTGAAGTGCTCATAAATTTAGCAGATAATTTACCATCCTTGGATTTCTTAAGCATGTAGCAAGAATCATAAATGCCATAAGACTTTGTGGAAGCAATTGAGCAAGCATGTGACATATGTCCTATATTTTGACATTTGTTGCAATATTTTTTTATTTTCCTTTATAAATCTTGCGGGCTTGTAGATTCGCTTCTTACCTTTCTTGGGCACATACCCAAGCCCTTCCTTATTGAACGAGCACATTTGATCACTCAATAATTTATCAAGAGTTGTCTTACCCTTGAAGTATCTTTCTAAGCTCTTGCTTAGCTTAGTTACTTGTTCTTTTAATTCATGACTTTCAACAATGAGTAAAGGATCACAAGTATTAGCCAAGTTTGTAATTGAATCATCATTTGAGCAACATGGCATAGATAATAAATCATCACATGATGTAGAAATACTAGACATGGATATAGTATTTGAAGCAATTTCTACTCTAGGCATCTCATTCAATAAATCACAAGTAATTCCAACATGTGAATGAGATTTTTCAATATCTTTTAGAAGAAGAGAATCATGAGCTTCCTTTAGCTCCTCATAAGAGTCTTTTAGAGAGATATACTCTTTCTTCAAGACCTTAAACTTTGATTTTTCTTTTCCAATATACTCATTTAAATCCTCAACCATATCCATTAATTCATCATACGAAGGAGCATTATCATCAATAGATTTTACCTTATCTCCTTTTGCCATAAGGCATGTGGAAGACGAAAAGAGTGATGGAGCTTCCTTTATGGCGATACCGACAAGTCCTCTTTTCTTGGAAGATTCTTCATCACTTGAATCGGAGTCGGAATCCGAATAATCATCATAGGAGTCCCATTCTCTAATATGGGTTTCATTCTTGCCATCTTTGTGAAGCTTCTTGAAGAGCTTCTTTTTGTCATTGAATTCTTTCTTCTTTGATGATGTTTCCTTGTCATTCTTCTTGTTGGGGCAATTAGAGATAATATGCCCCTTCTCATCACATCCATAGCAACGGATATTGCTATAGCGCTTGCTATCATTTGAGGATTGTCCTTTCTTGTACTTGTTGAAGTTAAAGCTTCGATTTGGACGTCTTCTCATGAATTTCTTTACTTTCCTCACAAGGAGAGCATATTCTTCATCGGAGTCGTCTTCTTCATCCTCATCATCACTTGATTCCGCTTTTACCTTAAAAGCGGTAATTTTCTTCTTTAAGGAAGATGACTCCAAGAACTCTTCCTTGTCCTTCTTGTATAGCTCATTTGCGATGAGATTGTCCAAAAGTCCGGTTGGTGTCATCCTTGGCAACTCAGGAGAGTTGAGAAATAAAGTCACCAATGTCTCGTATTTATCCGGGAGGGCTCTAAGTATCTTGCGCACAATATCAACATCAAGAAGGTTAGTACCGAGGCCTTTGAGTTCATTCACAATGTTGTTGAGTCTTGAATACATCTCGGTGATGTTTTCATTTGGCAACATTATGAATGTCTCATATTTAATCCGAAGCCTATGCAATTTGGCTTCTTTGACCGTGGATGTCCTCCTCATGAATTTCGGAGAGGGTAGTCCAAATAGGATGAGCGGTTTCCAAATTGCTCACTGTAACAGCCCTAACCTAGGGTTTGTATTTCAAATGTAAAATTTTGAGGAGAAATAAAAACTTTTGTTGTCTCATCAAATCATTTGGAAGTTTTCCAAATTTTCCCTAGCAATTTCCATTTTCTAGAATTAAATTCTTTTGAATGGAAATTGTTGTCAGCAAATTCTTAGCTTTCAAACTTGTGATCATCCTCTGAAATTATTTTTCCTATCATCTTGATCATCCTATCTACCTCCCTGAATTATTTCACAATTTTTAGATTTTAGTTGCTATTTCAAATGCCCAAGTCAAACCAGTTTAGAAATCTGGTCAAACCCTTAGGCAGCAGCTTGTGAATTTTCTTGGGAGAAATCTAATGCATGAGAACTCCTGGAAAAATGACACAAGGGATTCCTCTGTTCCAGTTAGCTACCATAAAAATTTCGGAATTTTTGGAGCTCAGGAGCTACGTCTAAAAATTCCTCAAACCTTATCAGCCTTTTGAAATCTAACTCGAAACACTGCTCTCCGCTCGGACCTAACTTAGACTCGAGTCCGACCGCACTAATGGACTCGGTCGCACCGCCAGCTGCACCGCGTGAGCCCGATGGTCGCCACCGTCCGATGGAGATCGAGCGGTCCACGTTGCTTGTCTCGCCGACTGTCCGAATGCATACATCAATCTCGACCGCCCATCTTAGATCCAACGGTCGAAATATTCTTGATCGAGTCTAAGCACTGCTCGCACCGCTTTGTTTCTTTCGCCGCAAGTGGACCCCACCGCCGATGACGCCTCGCCTTCTCCGCACTCACCGAGCACGTGGCGCATCGCATGCTTGCCACGCCGCTCGCCGCCGCCACGCCGGGGACGCGTGTCCCTCTCCAAAGCATCGCCGAGCTTTATAACCTCACCGCACTCATCCATTCTTCGCTTCTTCGCTCTCGCTTTCTCCGCGCTTCTGCTTTCGCGAGAAGAGAACGGCGTAGCGCCGCCAAATTAGCGCCGCCTTGAGCCGGCGATCGCACCACCGTGATCCACGCCGACGCCGCCTCCATTTTGCCCAACCCGGTCCTTGGCGCCCGGTGAATCACCGAGGCGATATCGTCGTCTCGCCTCGGCGATCTCGGTCCGTGAGCTCGCTTTGCGATCCGTGAGTCTCTAGCCTCGCCACTTGGTCCCTTAGGATCGCATCGATGCACCGAGTCTAACGGCGGGATTGTTTCGCCTTTTGTGCATCGTTGTGGGCATGCGACCAATTCTTCTCAAGCTCGGTTTCGCCGCCGTGGAAATTCCGGCCGCCGCCTTCTTCGTCGGCGTTATCGTGTGCTTCTTGCTCCCGGTGTTGAGGCGGCTTAAGCACACCTTCGGGTCTTCGCTCGCAGCGCCTTCTCCGCGAGCACCGTGTCTTCTTCTCCGCCTCCGTTCGCGCCACCGCCGCGGCATCCCGTGGTCCGCGTCACCGCCATCGTGTTCGCGAGATCTTCCCGAACCCGAAGGTATCACTCACTCGCCCAGAAACCCACTGGTTAGCTAGATCACCTGCGCGGCCGCGCCGCCATCCCCGTGTGCGCCGGTGAGCGGCCGGTGATGATTAGTTTAACTCTAATCATGTCTAGTTTGAGTCTCTAACTTGTGGGCCCTATTGGCTAATCACGTTTAGAAAATCTTTAATCCAGCCCGTTATTTGTTCTGCCGAGTCGCCATGTGGGTCCGTCTTGTCGCTAGGGTTGTGTAGCTCGTAATGCGCTTTCTCTGCGGTAAGCGTATTTCTCGTGAGAGTATGTTAGGTTTGCACTTTAGTAAGCGAAGACGATTCTCGAATCGCGCCGACGTCACCTTCGTGCGCGATGTCTGGTCAAGACCTTTCGGGGCCATTGCCGTGTCCGGGGCTAGATAGCCGTGTGTAGAAAAAGGTATAAATGCTTTAGTATTTCAAATGCTTTTCATGTAATCGTTAATTCAATTAAAACTTAGAAAATGCATAACTAATTCAATTTTTATCCTAATTGCGTGAAACCAGTGCTGTTAATTTTCATTTTAAATGTTCTATTTATCAAAATTAGTGTCAACCTTGTCCGTGTATCAAAAATTTGTTAATTAATTTAATGTTGTAGAATGTAATCTCCAAGTTAGAAAATTCATATCTTTTTCAATAATCGTCCAAATCCAAGAAATCCAATTCAGTAAATTTTCAATTTAGTGCACTAATTATCGTGATAGGTTTTAGATATCGCTTCGTTCATAAAAATTTGTTAAGTAATTAACTAGTGTTTTGATGTGTTTTTAGCTTAGAAAATTCATAGAAAATTCTTAATAACTTAAAATGAATTGTTCTCTGCTTCTAAAATTTTGTTATATCATGCTTAGGTCTTGTGTAAATTTTTGGTATGTTTTGATGTTGTTATATGTTTGAGTTTGGTCGGTGTTATTCGTTCTTATTCGCTGTTTTGTTCAATCGATAGGCTTCGATATTTGCGGTAACCCTGAGAACGACCCTCCGCAACAAATTGAGCAACAGCAGCCAGGCAAGCAGTTTGATCATGTTTATCCCAGTATTTTGAAGTCTAATATTTTGTTTCAACTGTATGTATGCATCGCTTAATTTGTGTTAAATTGATTAGTTAAATCCGTAGCTGCATATCCTGTAGACAAAATATTGACCTCTACTACCTGAGCCTAGGTTATTTGCTGTGATTAGAGGTCGCTGGATGATCTCTTGTCACTTAGTAGATCCGGGTCAAATTGCTTAGACATGCTTAGTATCGGTAGAAATGGGCGGTTATCGACTTAGTCGGTAACCTTGATCACACAAAACTTTCTATAACTTTATATTTCAGCATTTCTGCTATGTTTAATTGCAAAACTAAAAATGAAAACAAAAATGATTTAGACGCGGGCACAATGGTAAGATTGGTGTGATCTATTGGGTGTGATCGAAAGGTGCCCGGTCAATTAAGGACCGAACATCTTGTGAGTTTCATTATCCAGCATTTCGCGTGCTAACCACATAGAGGGTATGGGACCTCTCTTGACCTAGTACTTTGGCGTGTATTGGCTCCGGGTCGCAGGAGGGATGGAGGTGGGAGCATGGTAGTTGTCCGAAAAGCTTTATCCTGAGTGGGTAGTTGTCTTTTCGGCTTTACCATGTAAGCGTATGGATTTCTATCCATACGAGCGGCTCGTAGTTAATACACAATATTGGAAAAAGTCTCGTAGGACTTAGTCAGGCTGCATACCTTCTAAGTGTGCTTTGGCTTAAAGGCGATGCAAGTGTGGTATAGTGGTACACCCGCAGGTTAAAAACTATTCGAATAGCCTCGTCCTAGGTGATGGACACGCTTGGGTAAGCTTATCAAGAGTTAGACTACAACATTTAAAATTAAAACTTGATGGGTGGTACGAATCTGGGATTCGTGCTATTGTTGGAGTGACTATTGGGATAGTCACTTCTAGGTTGTTTATCTTCCTCTTTTGTTATTATTATCTTTACTGTTATTTCAATCTTAAAAATGAATTGCAAACTTGCCTTTAAAATGTATTACCTTATTGCAAATGAAAATTGGCTTTATGCAAACAAGACATATGGCCTCCACCAAACAAGCCTGCATGTAGCATATGAACAGGTCTGCTAGTTCACACGTCAGTCTTGCGGGTACAAAGACAATCTTTGTACTCAGGTGCTTTGCTTAATGTTTTTGTTGCAGAGGAAGAAGGTGAGCCCCAAGGGCCTCACTACGTGAGTCAGTGTTGCCGCTTTCGTGGACGACTAGACTTGGCGGTCCGGTCAGATGCCTTGTGGGTTGGAGGCACGCTGATTGGCTTTGTTTATAGCCATCTTATGACACTTTTGCTTCCGCTGTCCGTCTTGTTCATTTGTGTACCTTGTGGCCTGTCGGCCTTTGTCTGTAATAACTCTACTATTTGTTTATCTTCCGTTTGGTAGTGTAGTATTTGGACTCTATGTTTGGAATGGAGTTGATGTCTAATTTTGTACCGAGGTGCGATATCGCTTTCGGAAGTATACATATCTCGAGGATCGCTTTATTTGATTTGTGATGCTAGGACCGGTGGTTGGTTACATTACAAGCCAAATAAATTGGGGTCCTCACAAAGTTGGTATCGAGCCATTCGACCGTAGTAACTCAAGCATAGTCGTCCTTAGGATATTTTGAAAAAGCTTAATTTCAAAGTATAAAAGGGTTTATGAAAACCTAGGCGATTCTCAGATTTTACTCCTTACCTATCTTAGCCTTCTACTCTCATCTTACTCTAATTTGAGTTTAAAACTTGGTTTCTCTCTTTCCTTTCAAAAGATAGTTACTACCGGTAGAATCAGTCTTTGGGAGAACCATAGAGAATTAGTCTAATTAAAAGTTGTGGGGGTATAAGGGTAAGATATGTATGAGTTTGCTAAGTGTCCGATTTTTGTCAATTGGTTTTGTAACTTAAAAGTCTTGTGTTTGTTTTGTGCTGTTAGTAAGTTATTTGCAGTGGGTTGTCGACTTTGTGTTCCGGCTATTGTTAACTTGTCTTAGTGAAACAGGATGGCCGGGAGAACGCGTGGCAGTCAGCAGGCTGGTCATGATGAGGAGCTTCCCCCTCCTCCGACCATGGCTGAGGTTCTCGCCCAGATCGAGCGAAACCGCATGGACCAGACGCGCATCTTGGAGGTTATTGCTAGAATACCTCCACTCCTGCCGGTGGTGGCGCCACCGGACTCGCAGGACTTGCAGAGTTCCTCCGCACGCAGCCGCCGACTTTCTCCCGCCTCGAGGACCCTCTCGACGCGGATGATTGGTGCGCATGGTTGAGCGAAGCTCAACATAGCTCGATGCCGTGCACAGGATAAGGCACTCTTCGCGCCCCACCGCCTTGAGGGCGCAGCACTCTCATGGTGGGAGAACTATCTCGCCATGCGACCGCGGGCCATGTGGTCGCGTGGGAGGAGTTCGATCGCTTTTCGTCGGGCCCACATCCCCGATGGCCCGATGAAGTCAAGAAGAAGGAGTTCCTCGCGCTCAAGCAAGGGCGCAAGTCCGTGATGCAGTACCGCACGAGTTCAATCATTTGGCTCGTTATGCTCAGGAGGTGGCCTCGGATGAGGCTAGCAGAGAAGTTTATGGATGGCTTGTCTGAGGAGCTGCAGGACAAGCTATCTATTGTGGACTTCTCTGACTTTCAGGCCTTGGTCGATAAGGCCATTGTTGCTGAACATAAGGCAAAGGCGCTGGGCGAGTCCCGCAAGCGCAAATGGGAGGCGCATCAGTCTACTCACACTAGCCTCACTCGTCCTCGGGCTGGGCCAGCACCAGTGGTCCGTTCTTTTGCTCCACCGACGCCGAGGCCATCTGCACCAGCTCCTCGCCCACCGTAGGCCGTGTTTCAGCCACGTGCGCCTGCGATCCAGCAGCAGAGCGGCCTCCGCAATCCGGCGGCCGAGGTTACTTGTTTTCGCTGCCACAACAAGGGCCATTATGCGAATGCTCGCCCTCGAGTGTTGCGGCAGCCCCTCGTCCTAATGGAGGACGCGGCGAGGAGTGGTCACCCACCGCACTGAAGATTATCCGAAGCCCGAGTGCGAGCAGCGGTCGAGTCAACCACCTTTCACCGAGGAGGCTCGGAGGCGCGGATGTCGTGATGGGTACACTTCTTGTTAATTCTCGTCCCCGCTGCAGATTATTTGATTCTCGAGCATCGCATTCTTTATTTCAAGATCATTTGCTGCTGCTAGTGTTCTTCATCGTGTTCTTTTGGAAGTTCCTTTGCTCATCCGCTCCGGGTCGGAAATGAGAGCCGATTCTGATGTCGGGATGTTCCTATCATAGTCAAAGGAGGGGGTTTTGGCAAACCTTATTCTCGCTTTCGGGCCCGCGAGCCTGGATGTGATTCTTGGCATGGATTGGTTGTCCCAACACTTGGGACAAATCGATTGTGCCAGGAAGATTGTCTATCTCACCAGCCCTTCAGGCGAGCAGGCCGGATTTTCGTCGCAGCTTCAGGGGCCGCATCTATGTGCATTAGAAGCGAAGCCAGCCTTGCAAATTCAGGATGTACCTATAGTATCTGACTTTGTGGATGTCTTTCCTGAAGATTTACCTGGGATGCCTCCGGTTCGAGATCTGGAGTTTGTCATCGAGTTGTTGCCCGGTACTGCCCCTATCTCAAAGGCGCCGTATCGGATGCCTCCCAATGAATTGGAGGAATTGAAGAAGCAATTAGGTGAGCTTCAAGCAAAGGGTTTCATCCGTCCCAGTCATCTCCTTGGGGTTGTCCAGGTGATCTTTGTGAAGAAGAAGGACAAGACTTTGCGCATGTGCGTTGATTACCGTCCTCTCAATGAGGTGACGGTGAAGAACAAGTATCCTCTGCCCCGCATTGATGATCTATTTGATCGCTTGATGGAGCCAGTGTTCTCAAAGATTGATTTGAGAATGGGGTATCATCAGTCGAATCGATCTCAAGATATTCAAAACACTTTCACTACTCGTTATGGTCGCATTTAGTACACCGTCATGTCTTTCGGTTTAACCAATGCTCCACCTTGTTCATGAACTTAATGAATTCAGTATTCATGGAGTTTTTGGATAAATTTGTGGTGGTCTTTATTGATGATATTCTTATCTATTCCAAGATCAAGCAGAGCATGCCGAGCATCCAAGATTGTTTTGGGCAAATTATGGAGCATCACTATATGCAAAGTTCAAGAAATGTGAGTTCGTTGAAGGAAGTGGCATTCTTGGGCCATGTTCTTTCACCGGAGGCGAGCTGTGGATCCCAAAGAAGGTCGGCGACGTTCTATCTTGGGGCCACCAAGTCGATCCATCGATGTGCGGAGTTTTCTTGGTTTAGCGGGCTACTACCGCGCTTCATCGAGAACTTCTCCAAGATCGCAGCCGATGACCGAATTGCTCAAGAAGGACAAGAAGTTTGTGTGGTCCTCTGCTGTGATGAGAGCTTTCGGGAGCTCAAACAGCGATTGACTTCACCCGCCCTTACCCTTCCCGATATCCACAAGAGCTTCGATATTTATTGCGATGCCTCTCGTCAGGGACTTGGATGCGTTCTTATGCAGGAAGGCAAGGCGCTTGCCTATGCATCCAGCGCTTGAGACCTCATGAGCTCAACTATCCCACCCATGATTTAGAGCTTGTCTTGTGGTTCATGCACTCAAGATTTGGCGGCATTATCGATCGGTAATCACGTGAGGTGTATTCCGATCACAAGAGTTTGAAATACTTGTTCACTCAGCCAGATCTGAACCTCAGGCAGAGGAGATGGCTAGAATTGATCAAAGATTATGACATGGGTATTCAGTATCACCCTGGCAAGGCCAATGTAGTTGCTGATGCACTTAGCCGAAAGGTGTATTGCAATACTTTGATGATCCAAGAGCAAAGAACTCGCACTTCTTGCGAGTTTCAGCGTCTCAACTTGGGTTTGGTTGAGCATGGTTCCCTTGCTGCCTTGGTTGTGCAACCAACCTTGGTGGATCAAGTCAAGGCAGCGCAGCAGTCAGATGGCGGTGTGAACCAGATCAAGCAGAATATCAAGGATGGGATAGCCAGGTGTTTCTCGGAAGATGAGCATGGTGTTGTGTGGTTTGGGCAGCGCCTCGTGGTTCCAAAGGTTCCGAATTACGGATTTGATTCTTCAGAGGCCCATGATTCGCCTTTGTCCATCCATCCGGTGCCACTAAAATGTACCAAGATCTGCGTCGAAGATTCGGTGGACTCGCATGAAGCGCGAGATTGCCGGTTCGTTGCGGATGCGACGTATGTTGTCGCATGAAGGCCGAGCATCGGCGTCAAAGAGTCTCCTCCACCCTTGCCTATACCAGAGTGGAAGTGGATTCGTTGGTATGGACTTCACATCGTTTGCCCTGCACTTCTTCGGGAAGGATGCTATCCGGGTGGTTATTGACCGATTGACAAAAGTAGCACATTTTCGCGCCAGTGTACCGCCTCGCGTCAAGAAATTGGCGCACTCTACATATCCCGCATTGTGAGTTTGCATGGTGTGCCACGAACGATGGTGTCGATCGTGGTTCTCTTTTCACTTCCGACTTTGGCATCTCTACGAAGCCATGGGGACCGTCTTTCGCTCATTTCGACCTATCATTCTCGGATCGATGGTCGACAGAGCGGGTCAATCAGTGCTTGAAGATATGCTCGTGCTTGTGTTCTTTCCTATGGGAAGAAGCGGGAGAAGTGCCTACCACTTGCCGAAGTTCTCCTACAACAACGACTTCCAGCTAGTCTCGGTATGGCACCGTTTGATGCTTTGTATGGGAGGCGATGCAGAACCCCATTGAACTGGTCAGAAACTGGGGAAAGACAGTTCTTTGGCCCGGATTCGATCAATGAGGCGGAAAGTCAAGTGCAGTTGATTCGTGAGCAATTGCGCGTAGCTCAGTCCAGGCAGAAGAGCTATGCAGATCGTCGTCGTCGTGAGCTGAGTTTCCAGCCCAATGACTTTGTGTATCTCAAAGTCTCACCTCTGAAGGGACATCGTCGTTTCGGTGTCAAGGGCAAGCTGGCTCCTCGATATGTCGGGCCGTATCGCATCATCAAGAAAGTGGGAGCTGTTGCATACAAGTTAGAGTTGCCAGCTACACTTGAGGGGGTGCATGATGTTTTCCATGTGTCACAATTGAAGAAGTGCCTCCGTGTTCCAGTTGAGGAAACACCATTGGAAAATATCGATGTGCATGAAGATCTATCTTACCGTGAGCGCCCCATTCGTATCCTCGAAGAAGCTGAACGCAGAACAAGGAACCGTGTGATCAAGTTCCTTAAAGTTCAGTGGTCGAACCACTCCGAGGATGAAGCCACTTGGGAGCGGGAAGATCGTCTCCGAGCAGATTACCCGTCCTTCTTCTCCTAGTGATCAGAATCTCGGGCGAGATTCTGTAAGGGGGATTTGTAACAGCCCTAACTTAGGGTTTGTATTTCAAATGTAAAATTTTGAGGAGAAATAAAACTTTTGTTGTCTCATCAAATCATTTGGAAGTTTTCCAAATTTTCCCTAGCAATTTCCATTTTCTAGAATTAAATTCTTGTGAATGGAAATTGTTGTCAGCAAATTCTTAGCTTTCAAACTTGTGATCATCCTCTGAAATTATTTTTCCTATCATCTTGATCATCCTATCTACCTCCCTGAATTATTTCACAATTTTTAGATTTTAGTTGCTATTTCAAATGCCCAAGTCAAACCAGTTTAGAAATCTGGTCAAACCCTTAGGCAGCAGCTTGTGAATTTTCTTGGGAGAAATCTAATGCATGAGAACTCCTGGAAAAATTACACAAGGGAGTCCTCTGTTCCAGTTAGCTACCATAAAAATTTCGGAATTTTTGGAGCTCATGAGATACGTCTAAAAATTCCTCAAACCTTATCAGCCTTTTGAAATCTAACCTGGAAACACTGTTCCTCTGGCTCAGACCTAACTTAGACTCGAGTCCGACCGCACTAATGGACTCGGTCGCACCGCCTAGCTGCACCGCGTGAGCCCGATGGTCGCCACCGTCCGATGGAGATCGAGCGGTCCACGCATTTGTCTCGTTGACTGTCCGAATGCATACATCAATCTCGACCGTCCATCTTAGATCCAACGGTGAAACATTCTTGATCGAGTCTAAGCACCGCTCGCACCGCTTTGTTTCTTCGGCGGCAAGTGGACCCCACCGTCATGACGCCTCGCCTTCTCCGCGACTCACCGGAGCTCGTGGCGCACTCGCATGCTTGCCACGCCGCTGCCGCCGCCACGCCGGGACGCGTGTCCTCTCCAAAGCATCGCCGAGCTTTATAACCTCGCGCACTCATCCATTCTTCGCTTCCTTCGCTCTCTCGCTTTCTTCGCCCGCTTCTGTTTTGCCGAGAAGAGAACGAAAATAGCGCCGCCAAATTAGCGCCGCCTGAGCCAGCGATCGCACCACCGTGATCCACGCCGACGCCGCCTCCATTTTGCCCAACCCGGTCCTTGGCGTCCGATGAATCACCAGGCGATATCGCCGTCTCGCCTCCGGCGATCTCGGTCCGTGAGCTCGCTTTGCGATCCGGTGAGTCTCTAGCCTCGTCACTTGGTCCCTTAGGATCGCATCGATGCACCGAGTCTAATGGCGGGATTGTTTCGCCTTTGTGCATCGTTGTGGGCATGCGACCAATTCTTCTCCAAGCTCGGTTTCGCGCCGTGGAAATTCCGGCCGTTCGAACCTTCTTCGTCGGCGTTATCGTGTGCTTCTTGCTCGGTGTTGAGGCGGCTTAAGCACACCTTCCGGTCTTCGGCTCGCAGCGTCTTCTCCGCGAGCACCGTGTCTTCTTCTCCGCCTCCGTTCGCCGCCAGCTCGCCGCCGGCATCCCCGTGGGTCCGCGTCACCGCCATCGTGTTCGCGAGATCTTCGCGAACCCGAAGGTATCACTCACTCGCCCAGAAACCCACTGGTTAGCTAGATCACCTGCGCGGCCGCGCCGCCGTCCCCGTGCGCGCCGGTGAGCCGCCGGTGATGATTAGTTTAACTCTAATCATGTCTAGTTTGAGTCTCTGACTTGTGGGCCCTATTGGCTAATCACGTTTAGAAAATCTTTAATCCAGCCCGTTATTTGTTCTCTGAGTCGCTGCCATGTGGGTCCGTGCTGTCAGTTAGGGTTGTGTAGCTCTGGTAATGCGTTTTCTCGCTTGGCGTATTTCTGTGAGAGTATGTTAGGTTTGCACTTTAGTAAGCCAAGACGTATTCTCGAATACGCCACGCCACCTTCTGCGCGATCATTCCCGTCAAGACCTTCGCCCCCGCCGCTGTCGATTGTCGGGGCTAGATAGCTGTGGGTAGAAAAAGGTATAAATGCTTTAGTATTTCTGAAATGCTTTTCTGTTGCACTGTTAATTCAATTAAAACTTAGAAAATGCATAACTAATTCAATTTTTATCCTAATTGCGTGAAACAAGTGCTGTTAATTTTCATTTTAAATGTTCTATTTATCAAAATTAGTGTCAACCTTGTCCCTGTATCAAAAAACTGTTAATTAATTTAATGTTGTAGAATGTAATCTCCAAGTTAGAAAATTCATATCTTTTTCAATAATCGTCCAAATCCAGTAAATCCAATTCTGTAAATTTTCATTTTTAGTGCACTAATTATCAGGATAGGTTTTAGATACTGTTTCTGTTCATAAAAATTTGTTAAGTAATTAACTAGTGTTTTGATGTGTTTTTAGCTTAGAAAATTCATAGAAAATTCTTAATAACTTAAAATGAATTGTTCTCTGTTTCTAAAATTTTGTTATATCATGCTTAGGCTGCTGTGTAAATTTTTGGTATGTTTTGATGTTGTTATATGTTTGAGTTTGGTCGGTGTTATTCGTTCTTATTCGCTGTTTTGTTCAATCGTTAGGCTTCGATATTTGCGGTAACCCTGAGAACGACCCTCCGCAACAAATTGAGCAACAGCAGCCAGGCAAGCAGTTTGATCATGTTTATCCCAGTATTTTGAAGTCTAATATTTTGTTTCAACTGTATGTATGCATCGCTTAATTTGTGTTAAATTGATTAGTTAAATCCGTAGTCGCATATCCTCAGAGACAAAATATTGACCTCTACTACCGAGCCTAGGTTATTTGCTGTGATTAGAGGTCGCGGATGATCTCTTGTCACTTAGTAGATCCGGTCAAATTGCTTAGACATGCTTAGTATCGGTAGAAATGGGCGGTTATCGACTTAGTCGGTAACCTTGATCACACAAAACTTTCTATAACTTTATATTTCAGCATTTCTGCTATGTTTAATTGGAAAACTAAAAATGAAAACAAAAATGATTTAGACGCGGGCACAATGGTAAGATTGGTGTGATCTATTGGGTGTGACTGGAAAGGTGCCCGGGTCAATTAAGGACCGAACATCTTGTGAGTTTCTGTTATCCAGGCATTTCGGCGTGCTAACCACACTAGAGGGTATGGGACCTCTCTTGACCTAGTACTTTGGCGTGTATTGGCTCCGGGTCGCAGGAGGGATGGAGGTGGGAGCATGGTAGTTGTCCGAAAAGCTTTATCCTGAGTGGGTAGTTGTCTTTTCGGCTTTACCATGTAAGCGTATGGATTTCTATCCATACGAGCGGCTCGTAGTTAATACACAATATTGGAAAAAGTCTCGTAGGACTTAGTCAGTGCTTGCATACCTTCTAAGTGTGCTTTGGCTTAAAGGCGGTCTGAAGTGTGGGTACAGTGGTACACCCCTGCAGGGTTAAAAACTATTCGAATAGCCTCGTCCTAGGTGATGGACACGCTTGGGTAAGCTTATCAAGAGTTAGACTACAACATTTAAAATTAAAACTTGATGGGTGGTACGAATCTGGGATTCGTGCTATTGTTGGAGTGACTATTGGGATAGTCACTTCTAGGTTGTTTATCTTCCTCTTTGTTATTTTTATCTTTTACTGTTATTTCAATCTTAAAAATGAATTGCAAACTTGCCTTTAAAATGTATTACCTTATTGCAAATGAAAATTGGCTTTATGCAAACAAGACATATGGCCTCCACCAAACAAGCCTGCATGTAGCATATGAACAGGTCTGCTAGTTCACACGTCAGTCTTGCGGGTACAAAGACAATCTTTGTACTCAGGTGCTTTGCTTAATGTTTTGTTGCAGAGGAAGAAGGTGAGCCCCAAGGGCCTCACTTCTGTGAGCTGTGTTGCCGTTTCGTGGACGACTAGACTTGGCGGTCCGGTCAGATGCCTTGTGGGTTGGAGGCACGCTGATTGGCTTTGTTTATAGCCATCTTATGGCACTTTTGCTTCCGCTGTCCGTCTTGTTCATTTGTGTACCTTGTGGCCTGTCGGCCTTTGTCTGTAATAACTCTACTATTTGTTTATCTTCCGTTTGGTAGTGTAGTATTTGGACTCTATGTTTGGAATGGAGTTGATGTCTAATTTTGTACCGAGGTGCGTATACTGCTTTCTGGGAAGTATACATATCTCGAGGATCAGTTTATTTGATTTGTGATGCTAGGACCAGGTGGTTGGTTAAGCATTACAAGCCAAATAAATTGGGGTCCTCACACTCACCCTATTGAACTCATCCGCATTCAAAGCTCCAAAGAGAACATTCATAGCTTCAGCATCTAAATGAGTATTACGTTCTTCTTGAACCGTGGGGTTTGTTGGATCAAGAGGCATAACGTAACCCTCATTCATGATTTTTCATATGTTCAAACTCATGGCCTTTAAGAAAATGGACATTCTAATTTTTCAATAAAAATAATTTGAACCATCAAACAAAGGAGCCTTTCCTATAGGCACTCCCTCACTAGCCATCCTTTCTCTCTTAGACGGTGAAGTCTAACAATTTGAGAGACCAAACTCTAATACCACTTGTAGGATCAAGGATAACCGACTAGAGGGGGGTGAATAGGATGTTTCTAAATTTAATTGACCAAATTAAACTTAGAGCACGCTAGTTCTAACAAATACTTCCTAACACAATATAATAAAGGAACTACCAAGCAACATACTACAATAAAGAGCTATATCAACACTAGATACAATTCTATCTAAGCGATTCAACACAAGATAAATGCTAGAATTGTAAATGCGGAATAAGTGAAGACGAGAAATAACCACAAAAGAGACAATGAAGTTTTTCCCGTGGTATCGAAGACTTGCCGGTCTTCACTAGTCCACGTTGAGGAAGCTTGACAACTCAAGCCGGCTCCATGAATTAAGCCTTCCCTCAATCACTAGTGGTTGTTCTTCCTCTGCTCCGGAGATGGTGAACACCAAACCAATCACAACTTTGGCACCGGGCCTCTTCACAATCTTCTTGAAGAGATCACCGTGCAATCACTGCCAAGCCGTCTAGGAGTTCGGCAAAACTCCAAGAGTAACAAATCAATGACCTTCGCTTGACGATACTCAAGTGCAAAAGGATCAACTAGAATGAGTGTATGCACTTGAATGAGCTCAACAACCTCTCAAAGAGTGCACAAGTGAATTTGAGGAGTTGAAAGAATGCTCAATGCTCTAAGGATGTTAAATGTGGTCTAGCACTCTGTCCTTGAGTAGGTGGAGGGGTATTTATACCCCACACCAACAATTATAACCGTTGGAGAAGAAAACCCAATTTTTCAGCAACATGCGGTATTACCGCCAAGTACCGAGTGGTACTACCGCACTTCTCCAACCACCCTGTAATGGCTATAACAGTGGCATTAATTGCTCTGACATAGCCGTTTTACTCTAACTCAAAAAGATGTCTCTCTAGAAAAAAACATACCGCCAAGTAACAATCGGAACAACCGGGGTGCGGTAGTACCGCACTACGAACCCGGTCGTACCTTTGAGCGGTAGTACCGCGCAACCAACGCCGTTACTACCGATTATCCTGACAAAACAAACTTGGCTTTCCAAAACAAAATCCATATGCATGCCTGATCCTAAATTGATCGAAAAGGCGCAAGAACATGCTATCAACCTAGTAGACATGATCCCTCTTAATAGTACGGTATTTAACCTATAATCCGGTCTTCCAACCATTTCTCCTAAGACCGGTAAACCATAAAAAAGATCCTAGGCTATTTGTACCTTAACCTTGATTCATATTGGTCTTCAAATTGTCCTTTAGCATACTTCTTCATGATCAACCTCACAGTTGGGACTTAACCTTGTAAAATCTCAATAAACATATTAGTCACATATACACATATTATCATTAATTACCAAAACTAATTTTTAGGGGCCTAGATGCTTTCACGAGTGGACCCAGTTAACTGTGAAGAAGTCGTAGCAGGGCTGGTCATAGCAGGACTTACGACCAGGGGCTAGTCGTAGGAAAAGCTTACGACTAGATACTGGTCGTAGAAAGACTTACGACCGGAGGTAATCGTAGGAGAACTTACGATTAGGTGGTAGTCGTAGAAATACTTACGACTATGGGGGTGGTCGTAGAAGAGCTTACGACCACCTAACTTACTCCTCCCTTATAACATTAAGGGGTATACCATGTGACGTCATATTACATGATTAAGGAATAATAAAATGAGGATTACCAGATCCTCGTCATCTAGCCCCCCAGCTTTAAGTGAAAATAACTTACTTGGCCGAAGAGTTGTAGATGATCCTTTGGGCATTGGGAGACCGTAGAAAAAACGTTGAAGGAAAAACTCTTCAACATGTGTTTCTCTCGACCAGGAATATGCTTAGTCGAGGTAGTTTGTTAGGGATCTCACGATTACAACGTAGTCATAGAAAATCTTATGAATTTGGGGTAATCGTGGCCCTATGATCGGAAGCAAAACCTTTCCGATTGGCATTCCTTTTGATCAGAAGTATACTTGGTCAAGAAGGTAATTTCACTTGAGGTGTGAAAATAGCCTCGGTACTCCCGAACAGGCAGATTGAAGATCTGTCCGTTGGAGCAATTCCCGAAGCGGTGGAAACCGTTGAGTTCCCACGGGGTTTCGTTTCAAATGTTCAGTTATAAAACAGACTACGGGGGTGAACTTAGGGTTCTTACCGTTTCTCTGATTCATCCTGACTGTTCGTCTTTTTCTCCTCTCTTCCGCCGCCAGCGAAACTGTGTGCTTCCTTGGAGCTTTCCTAAATCCAACTCTTTCCCCCTGTAGAAAGGATGGCTAGGACCGTCTCCGAGTGGGCTGAATCGGAAATGGACGACGCAAAGATGAATGCTTTGGTTGCCATCGAGAAAATTCCCGAGGGGCTACTCGTGAAGTGGATTGCGGCGAATGGATAACACTGGCCGTCGGGGGAGGAAGATCAAATCCCGCTTTTCCAGCGACAGAGTGTGGCCTCGACACCGCCCACCCCTTCCTCACACTCGCGCTCGAGCACTTTGGGGTGGAATTAGTGAACCTTGGCCCTAATTCCATCACAATGCTGAGTTATTCGTGTATCTGTGTGAGGCTTACCTGGGGATTCCGGCGGACCTCGAGCTTTTCCAGTACTACTACGGAATGGCTCAGCATGCCGGAATTGCTGGGAGTTGCAGTCTGAAGCTCCACGACGGTAAGTCGAAGGAGTATATTCAGATGTTCACCCGGTCGTCGCGGCCGGGGGAAGAAGAAGTAGTTTTACTGGGAAGTTACCAAGGAAGACAACCTCTCATTTGTCGGGAAAGCCGCCGAGAGGTCCCCTTCTTGGGATTCGACTCCCAGTAATCTTGACCAGATAGCCCCCTACCCATCAAAGACATGAAGACGGGGGGGGGGGGGGGCTTACCGGATGGCACGTGGTAAAGGACTTCATCACGCGCTGCATTAGCTGTTGGTGATATGCCCTAGAGGCAATCATGGAGATGATTGTATCACGTCTATGTTTATGAGTTTTTGAATAAATGTTATTTTGTTCCTTGAATGAATCGATAGTTCTGAAGATCAACGAGTATGTGACTTGTTGGTGAAACTCTTCGATTTGTATGATGTCATTCTAAAAGTATCCCTGGTCGAATATGACTGATCGGAACACCAGTGAATCTATGACCAGCACATATATTGATTGATGACCATGTTTCACCGGTCATAGGGATATCGAATCGATAATGTGAACACATGTTAGAGAACATGGGGTTGGATTGACCCACCTTGAGACACTATTGAGATTGTTATGATCCTGTGTGTCATTAGTTGGTCTCAAGCAATGATGATGTATAATCCTTAGACCTGAGATCAGCATGGTTCCCTACATGTGTAATAGCACTCTTAGGGGTTGCCAAACACTACTCGTAACTGAGTAGTTATAAAGGTAGCTTTCGGGTATGCTATGAAACATGCGGAGGGATGTGACTGGTCGGATATGGGATTTGCCCCTCCTAACATAACAGGAGAGATGTCTCTGGGCCCCTCGAAGTAGTCGGATAAAGAAAGTGCATGGTCATGCCACTAGTGGTCGAAGTGTTCGACCATGTAAGGTTATCCCACAACTCGATCGAGAAAGTATTGAACAGTCCATGGATGACACATTATCTCACCTGGAGTTCAAACCAGATATCGTGAGGCAAAGGGAAAATACTAGAGTAAGTCGCTTAGTTCGATCAGCTCCAGACAAGTCGTATGGTGATACGAGTAAGTCGTAGACTGATCGAACGAAATCACAGAGTGGTCGAAACCTGGTCGTAAGGAGTTACGAACTGGTTGTGACCGAGTGCGAACTGGTCGTATAAAGATAAGACCTGGTCGTAAGTGATGAGGACCTAGTCGTAGATCATATTGCATTAAGGTTCGTCCGATATAATTTGTGTGTATTCGGGAATCGTTATGTCCTGCTAGGGACCGCTACGACTTGTGGTCGGAAAGGATTTCCGAGTCACGGCCGATTACACATAAACCTAACGGGTCACACACTTAATGGGATGGAACAAACCAAGTACGAATACGATTCGTTAAATGTGTTCAGATAGGATCCGACACAGGGCACTATGTAAGGAGATGCTTGAGGCTGTTTTTGGGTGACGAGAAAAAGACACGTGAGTTGTTTTCCACCGAAACCCTAGCCGACATCTTCTTGAGAGAGCCTTCCCGTGCGACTTGGTTCTAGCACACCGGCGTACGGTTGTTCCTTCTCTGGACGTGTGGATACCGTAGAGGCGCTACTGCGGTCGCTGTTGCGCTGAGGACGATCCGTGATCTTCACAAGGAACTGTGGAGGCTGCTGGAGGAGACGATCGACTTCGAGGACGTTGGACGATCATCTACAACCACTACATCGACGCGTTCATCGTCGGACTAGGCTGCTCCGACTCTACTTCCGCTGCACTGTGCGTCTGGTGGTAATGATCTGTGATCATCTATCTTTCTTGGCATCCTGGTTTACGTGGTAGAAATTTTGAATTGTTGCTGGCGTAGCCTACCCGTATCCCTACATTAGCCCCTTGAAGAAACGAGTTCCTCTTATGTGGAGGTACTCGGGGAAAGAAGACCCAACCAGGGATTACAAGGATGGTAAGTGGAAAACTCACTTTTTGGCTTTGTCCTTGGCTAATCCCAATTTGGTCTACTAATTGTGCTGCTTGTGTGTACAGATCTTCCGTAGGCGGAGATTGACGCTCGCGTCAGGCTCATCTGCGAGAAGAGTCCGTCCAGCGTAGCAGCTCCACAAATTATTGCGGTTTTGACAGCAGAAGAAAAAGTGGAGCGCCTAAAGGCAATAAAAAATCGACTTCGTCTTTAGGCACCTATTGTCGCAAAACGATTTACGACTAAAGGGTTTGTCGTAGAAAAAACTTACGACTTGTAAGCTGGTTGTAGAAGAACTTACGACCAGTTAGTGATCGTAGAAAAACTTACGACCACTTTCTTTTTCTGATCTTCAACATAAAGTAGGCGTAGAAGACCGCCAAGACGACGAGGAAGTCGATTTGGTGGTTATTGGGGCGACCACGCAAGTGGAGCCAGCTGTAACACCCCAGCTCAACATTGAGCCTGGAATGCTACTAAAATCAAATTAAACTAAGCTAAACTAAGACCAATTACAAAATCTCGACAAAACCTCCTTTGTATAGTCGCCTATACCGAGGTTCCAACAATTGATCAAGGCATTTATCAATATAATCATAATCAGGTTCAGTCAAGCGTGTAGAATAATATCATAAACATAACCAAAACTTTCTATTCTCATTATTACAGCTTAACTCAAACTCAAACTATCCATAGCTTCTAACAGTAAACATAACATTTAACAATAATTTCATAATCCAATTCACTCATGCATAAGAGATAATCATAGGAATGTAATCAAATTAACACTATTCTCACAACCATAATCGAAATCATAAAACAACCATGTGTATTTCTCAAAGATCTATTTATTCTTATATGAAGCTAAATGACAATTGTTTTAATGTTGTGAGGTAGTGCGTGCTTTCCAATTCATCTACTCCTCCCATGCATGCCGTCTTGCGCTTGTACCTAAAACACATCAAAGCAAGAATGAGCCCAAAGACTCAACAAGTACCAACAAGGCTAAGCAAGTTAACATTCATAGCATCAATAATCCAAGATAAACAATGCACCGAGTAAAGACTTCATGCTCATGTGAATGCAACCAATGCAATGCACTTTTTTTATCTTTATCTCTTTCGCATTTTACCGTAATGCGGGTATACAACCGTCATTGTGTACCTTGCTCGTGCCCTCCGCACAGGGACCAAAAGCCTATACACCACATGTATAGGGACCTTTGCCCATCATCCGAATGATGGGGACCTCTTTGCTCATAGCCCACATTGCACCAATGTGGGGACCTCAAGCCCGTCAATACATGACGGGACCTCAACGAATGCATGCTTGGTCACGACGTGACCAAGCTTCAAGATGATCTCAATATGCACATGCACAACATCTATTCATCATCAATATACCAAGTACAATAACAACGGACATAAATAGAGCATAATCATACTTGGAGCATTCACCAATCTCAATATAAACATCATGCCAAGAACCTTACTTCACTATCATATATCAAAACATGCATGTAAGACCAAGTCTCCAACACGATTGGAACATGCAATTGCTCCATGCCCACGTCTTTCATATACACGAATTTAACATGTACATAACAACATGTATGATTTAGCAACGCTCAAGGGAAACATTAACCATAGCTTGCATTCATCAAGATAAAAGGAAAACTCATTACGCTAACATTCGCAAGGCTACAACAAGCAATCACCACAATCATATCATACAACCGAAAATACGCTTATAACCCGAATACTTGCCTCAACCGTGCAAAACGGCGGACGCGAAGTGGGTGCTGCCCTTGGGATCTCGCTGCCACCTGGACAAGAAGATAACCCCAAACTAAGAATAACATACTGGACCAAAATCATACATCACATTACAATCGAAATCGCTAATCTTCTTATCACGTCTAGCTTTTCTAATTTCTAGCGATCGGTCACTGCGGACAGCAGACTTAAAAAATTCATAAGTTTCTGCTCAGGAGTCCAAATAGGATGATCTTGGACAATCTGAAAAGGTAATTGAAATGTCCAAATAAACTTAGTTGGGGAGACCCTCTGATTCGGCCATCTACCAGACCTACCAATCTATTTAATCAAAGCAAATATTTCACGTCGGGTTTCTGGACAGCGACAAAGAAACTATCATAACTTTCTCTACGTTCGTCCAAATTCAGTGATCTTTAGTTTTCCTGAAAGCTAAGAGGATTAGCCTCGTTTTTCGTTATGGTGAGACCCTCTGGAAACCCCTCTAACAGCATGTTTAAAACAGGTTAAGCAGACACTGTCAATTCTGCTACCCACAGAAACATCATAGCACTAAAAAAATCATAACTTTGGCTACCGAAGTCCGAATGACCTGAATCTTGTCGGCAATGAAAGATAACTACGATACCCACAACTTTCTAGGAGACACCCAGACCCAATTATGGTTCTAACCTATTCAAAACCGACAAACTTCACTGCTGCAGAATATCGACGAACTGACATCCGAAAATTAGACAACTAGAAAACGACCCCAAAACAACAAATCGCGGGTTAGCCTTGCCGAAACGAAAAGAGCACGCAGCGGGGATGATGACCACCATGCTTCCGCTGTGGATCCCTTCTTCTCCCTCTTCTTCCCTTCTCTTCTTCCCCTTCTTTCTCTTCTTTTCTCCTTCTTCTTCCTCCTTGGCCGGCTGCAAGGGAGCTCCTACTCCACCTTGGACAGCAGCAATGGATGTGATGGGGAGATGGAGAGGCGCAAGGCAGGAGGAAGGGAGGTGGAGAGGTGGGGAGGGGAGAGGGGCGGCCGGTTAGGAGTGGGAGGGGAAAGGGGAGGAGGGGAGGAAGGGGCTAGGGTTTTGGGAGGAGCCCCCTGGCCGGCCACCTAGATGGGCCTTGGCCCAGCCCAAGTTGCCGCCAAAATGCTCTTTCCCCTCTAAAACTGCAGATCGACAACAGTCCAAATAGTCCCTCCCGTCGTTCCGTTTGATTCTTCCCGAATAATCGATCTCTCCGAAATAAAATTATTCTTCCTCGATTCAAATCTTAACTCACTTTCGGATATTACATTCTACCCCTTAACAGATTCGACCCGAATCTAAACGCCAATCTTCCCAAAGAAAACCACGACTAGAACTTAACAACGATACCAATGCGATCAACTCTTACTAAACTCGCTCACGTGAGACTTCAACTCTCAAGTGACCTCTCTCAACGAAAGAGACCACAACCCCATGACGTAAATCGACGTCGTACTAACGCTCCACTCGACATTCCGGTACACTCACCGGACAAGACTCGAGGTAAGACCTCACTCGATGGTTAACGGCGCAATCGAAACCTCAAACTCGGATCTCCTGTATTCACTCAACACCGAACATACAAGACGTTACGTACTCGCGCACGGACTCGAGATATCCCGGCGATACGCCAACTAGCTTAAAACAACCCAATGTATCTTGGGTTAAACCTCCCAAAGATACCGAACCACACGACATGCACATAGAACACGAACTCGTGTTCCACCGCTCAATTATACTCCTCACTAAAGCAAAAAAATCACCTCCTTTAACGAAACACACAACATCAATACTCTTCCTAAACACACTCTTTTACCAAAGAAAGCTCAATGAAAATGAAGAACTCTCAATGCAACCAAACGTTACCAACTCGGTACTAAAAGGAGTCAAATTCAAAATCGATGATTTATCACGAAAATCTTTCCACCTTCAATTAGAAAATTTGCAAATAAACACCACGATCGCTAAAAGAGAAACCACTCAATTAACCAAATCCATCATTTCTTTTATTCTTTCTGAACCGATAAGAATCATATATACCAAAATCGAGTCAAACTCAACTTACGAAAGATATTGGTCAACAACACAAAACTCAAACGAGAATCGAGGAAACAATTCACTCCTTTGAGGAAGTGTCAAATTCTCGAGATCTCTTTAAGAATAAAATCTCTCTCAATTTTGGAGTTTCATTCATCACAAAACACACTAACTCATCTTTCTTAACTTTACATTCTCAATGTTACACTCATGTTGAAATACATCGTCCACAATTCCGTATAAAGGCTCTATCGACGCCAAAACTTTATCTCAACAACTCCTCTATCTACATGATTAATTTGACAGATGACTTCCAATGCATCTCAAAATAGATTACACACGCAATCACATCTCCTCAATGTTTTAGAAATAAACAACTTAGAATTCACACTCTCACAGTCATTTACTTTCTCTAAAAGGGCTCTATCAATGATTATCTCACTGCTCAAACCCACCCTTAATCTACCTCCTCTACACATAATCATTGGGTGCCCCAAGTCCTAGCATAAAATTGCAAAGCCCAAATTAAACTCCAAGATTCCTACAACGAACTTCTCATATAAAAGATAGGAAATCCTCGATTAAATCCGTAAAATCCCATAATTCCAACATACTCTCTCATTAACATCATCATGAAAATATTTTCTTGACCAGTTTACCTTTACAAAGATTATAACCCTCGAAGGTTACTCATTTAAAGCGAATCACTCTTGACGTTACTCAATATTTTCCATTATCCCATTAATTAACTTGGCGATTTGATTACTTTGTAACCCCACTCTCATTAAACCACATCATCAAGAATAACTTTTATAGCCTCGCAATACTACCAAATTGCGATACTCTAATAAATTGATCCAGATTTCCATACTTGCTAATTCTAATGCTCGGTCAAAAGAACACCAAATCTTGGACTACAACTTGTTATAGGTCCTACTAGTTGCGATAACGAAATCTGTAGCTCCAAAGACAAATATTCTTTTCAACTCAATTCCTCTTCAAGGATTATTCCAATAAATCGATTTATTACTCCAAGCCTCTCAGACGACTTGACACCTAAGGGTTCATCAAACCATCTACTAGGCCACCACTATCTAGATGCCAAGACACCACCTACGAGACTTTACAATACAGATCGGTTAACCCTTTCTTAGAAGAAGAGGCAAATAGAAATAAGTTTCAGCTCAAAAGAAAACGTTACCACTTACAGTGAGTTACAAGATCAAGAGAAACAATCGATAAAACTGTTCTCAAAACCAAAAGATATGATCAAAGTTGAGGCGCACGTCCCACAATCGAGAGAATATCAAACCTCGACGAGAATAAAACACCGCTTTTAGAATTCGAAAACTCTTATGGGCAAGAACAAAAGTTTTAGACAAACTTCAATATTCTCGCAAGTTATGAAACTTTACTTAAATCTCAAATACTTCCACTTTACTCGATTTTCGTTGGTTATAGCATCACCATGGCATTTCCGACAAAGAGTAATTGAAGATCATAACACCTATTCCACTTAGGAACTAATAAAACCTCTCAACACGTCACTTTGCTCTAAACAAATTCAGCTATCACATCAACATGAGGTCCGAAAGATCACAAATGCGAACTAGAAACATATTCAATTAATTAACATCCAAGGCGATCCATCCTTTATACAAAACATTCAATATTATCATCATAATCCCTTCTTGACAATCACACTAGTAATGTAACAATACACTCTTAGCGAGACTCATCATAGCCTCTTATCCCATCATAAATTTCTCCAAAGGAAACACAAGCCACAAGGTTGAAACAAACCTATTTTAACTAGTTCATACTATCAAATGATACTTTCGCAAAGCACACTATCGAGGCCACTTACTCAATCACCCACTCAACCATTAGTGTTACTCACACCCGCTCCAATGTCATTAACAATTGTCAATTGTATGAATCATGTATACAAATAGGGTCCTACTGCTTTGTAGTCACGTAACCATCTGTAAACACAAAGTCAACATTTAATAATCTCATCGCTCAGACAACAGGGTTTCACAACATGCTACCTCAACGCTCGTCTAATCTAATATACATGTTTTTAATCTAGCAATTTTGTATGATCATCAAGTAACTAGTTTACGAAAATTTCCAACTGATATCCTCTAAAGCATCGTTCAAACACATTCTTAACATAACCATCACTAATGGGTAAGCTAATCCATAGAGATACATTACTCCATGCTATCCAATAAATCTACCTGATTCCACAATCCTAACAATCAGACCAATTCATCAAAATACCACACCTCTTAACAACTCCATTGATTCCAACTAAATATTGTCATACTCATAGTCATAACTCATCAAGAACCACTAAAGGACAACCTCCACTTATTCAACTTTTTTGATAAGGACCTTAGTTAAGATCGATCATGCACAAACTGCGAACTTAACTTGAAACTCATAACACAACCATTAATATTCAACGCTCAAAATACCCAAAAGAGATACGTTGAGTCAAAGCCTTCATGAACTAAAGGACTTACAAAAGAAACTTTCATTAACCAAAAACATCAAGCGAATAAAATAGGTCAAGCTTTCCAATAAGAAAAACAAAACTCCCCTACAAAAGTCAATCTTGACAATTAGCAAAATTCACCAATCGCGTGAAAACTCAACGGCCGGAAAAACAATAATTGATTTACGGGGCAAATTAAGCCAAAGGAAACACACCAAACATTTCAAAGAAACCCAACAATCGCAACCGGTTAAGAGTTGACCAAATTCAAATTCAGGGAAGAGAGCAACTCTTCTAAAGATTCTCGCTATCGACACCTGTACTAAGATATCCGGGGTAGCACTTCTCTATACCCACTCCACTAACGGTGGTGTAACTCAGTAAAGCCCAGGTCACAACCACGACCTTAACCTCTCAACAACGACTAATCCCACTCATAATAATCATAATAATTAATTAATAAGCAGCCAAACTCAATTCATATCAGCAATAATCAAAACGATATAACGGAACGTAAATGCAAAGATTGACCCATCCCCATCCTCGTGCTCGATGTGTCAAACTTTTAAGTTGATTAACATTAGCAATTTTTTTATATCTAGTCACAACGGACCTACACCGCTCTCGATACCAATCAGTAACACCCCACTCAACATTGAGCACGAATGCTACTAAAATCAAATTAAACTAAGCTAAACTAAGACCAATTACAAAATCTCGACAAAACCTCCTTTGTATAGTCGCCTATACCGAGGTTCCAACAATTGATCAAGGCATTTATCAATATAATCATAATCGAGTTCATCAAGCGTGTAGAATAATATCATAAACATAACCAAAACTTTCTATTCTCATTATTACAGCTTAACTCAAACTCAAACTATCCATAGCTTCTAACAGTAAACATAACATTTAACAATAATTTCATAATCCAATTCACTCATGCATAAGAGATAATCATAGGAATGTAATCAAATTAACACTATTCTCACAACCATAATCGAATCATAAAACAACCATGTGTATTTCTCAATATCTATTTATTCTTATATGAAGCTAAATGACAATTGTTTTAATGTTGTGAGGTAGTGCGTGCTTTCCAATTCATCTACTCCTCCCATGCATGCCAGTCTTGCAGTTGTACCTAAAACACATCAAAGCAAGAGTGAGCCCAAAGACTCAGCAAGTACCAACAAGGCTAAGCAAGTTAACATTCATAGCATCAATAATCCAAGATAAACAATGCACCGAGTAAAGACTTCATGCTCATGTGAATGCAACCAATGCAATGCACTTTTTTTATCTTTATCTCTTTCGCATTTTACCGTAATGCGGGTATACAACCGTGCATGTGTACCCTTGCACTGTGCTCCTCCGCACAGGGGACCAAAAGCCTATACACCACATGTATAGGGACCTTTGCCCATCATCCGAATGATGGGGACCTCTTTGCTCATAGCCCACATTGCACCAATGTGGGGACCTCAAGCCCGTCAATACATGACGGGGACTCAACGAATGCATGCTTGGTCACCACGTGACCAAGCTTCAAAGATGATCTCAATATGCACATGCACAACATCTATTCATCATCAATATACCAAGTACAATAACAACGGACATAAATAGAGCATAATCATACTTGGAGCATTCACCAATCTCAATATAAACATCATGCCAGCAACCTTACTTCACTATCATATATCAAAAACATGCATGTAAGACCAAGTCTCCAACACGATTGGAACATGCAATTGCTCCATGCCCACGTCTTTCATATACACGAATTTAACATGTACATAACAACATGTATGATTTAGCAACGCTCAAGGGAAACATTAACCATAGCTTGCATTCATCAAGATAAAAGGAAAACTCATTACGCTAACATTCGTGCAAGGCTACAACAAGCAATCACCACAATCATATCATACAACCGAAAATACGCTTATAACCGAATACTTGCCTCAACCGTGCGTAAACGGCGGACGCAAGTGGGTGCTGCCCTTGGGATCTCGCTGCCACCTGGACAAGAAGATAACCCCAAACTAAGAATAACATACTGGACCAAAATCATACATCACATTACAATCGAAATCGCTAATCTTCTTATCACGCCTAGCTTTTCTAATTTCTAGCGATCGGTCACTGCGGACAGCAGACTTAAAAATTCATAACTTTCTGCTCAGGAGTCCAAATAGGATGATCTTGGACAATCTGAAAAGGTAATTGAAATGTCTAAATAAACTTAGTTGGGGAGACCTCTGATTCGGCCATCTACCAGACCTACCAATCTATTTAATCAGAGCAAATATTTCACGTCGGGTTTCTGGACAGCGACAAAGAAACTATCATAACTTTCTACGTTCGTCCAAATTCAGTGATCTTTAGTTTTCCTGAAAGCTAAGAGGATTAGACTCGTTTTCGTTATGGTGAGACCTCTGGAAACCCCTCTAACAGCATGTTTAAAACAGGTTAAGCAGACACTGTCAATTCTGCTACCCACAGAAACATCATAGCACTAAAAATCATAACTTTGGCTACCGAAGTCCGAATGACCTGAATCTTGTCGGCAATGAAAGATAACTACGATACCCACAACTTTCTAGGAGACACCCAGACCCAATTATGGTTCTAACCTATTCAAAACCGACAAACTTCACTGCTGCAGAATATCGACGAACTGACATCCGAAAATTAGACAACTAGAAAACGACTCCAAAACAACAAATCGCGGGTTAGCCTTGCCGAAACGAAAAGAGCACGCAGCGGGATGATGACCACCATGCTTCCGCTATGGATCCCTTCTTCTCCTCTTCTTCCCTTCTCTTCTTCCCTTCTTTCTCTTCTTTTCTCCTTCTTCTTCCTCCTTGGCCGGCTGCAAGGAGCTCCTACTCCACCTTGGACAGCAGCAATGGATGTGATGGGGAGATGGAGAGGGCGCAAGGGAGGGGAGGAAGGAGGTGGAGAGGTGGGGAGGGGGAGAGGGGCGGCCGGTTGGGAGTGGGAGGGGGAAAGGGGGAGGGGAGGGGAAGGGGCTAGGGTTTTGGGGGAGGGGAGCCCCCCCCCTTGGCCGGCCACCTAGATGGGCCTTGGCCCAGGCCCAAGTTGCCGCCAAAATGCTCTTTCCCCCCTCTAAAACTGCAGCACTGACAACAGTCCAAATAGTCCCTCCCGTCGTTCCGTTTGATTCTTCCCCGAATAATCGATCTCTCCCGAAATAAAATTATTCTTCCTCCAGAGATGCTTCTATGGAGAAGCCCGCTGTCACCTCTTCAGGTAGCGAAGGTGTGACTGCGGCAGTAGCTGAAGCTCCAACTACTATTTCCGCGGTGGAGGAAGTCGTTGTTGCCGAAGTCGCTACGACCACCGAGGTTGTCATAGGGATTGAAGAGGAGGCAAGAGAGGCCACGAAGGAGACACTGGAGGTCGGTGGTGGTGGGAGTTCCGACCACCGTGTTGGTAAGGAGGTTGTCGAGGACATTCCTTCCGGCCCTCCAGGTGGTGCTCCCGTCACCGAATCAGAGGAAGAAGAATACTTTAACTTTTGCTCTGATTTCTTTGGCCCTCCTTCTATCGTAGGATCTTCTGCCTACCAGTCTCGCGACCGAGTTCCTCACCCTAGCAGCATTCCCAGTTGCGGGGATGTCTTCGATAATGAACGTCTCGAAGGGGTTTGGTGGAAACGAGTCGAGGAGATGGATGGGCTGAAAGATCCATCACGGATATTGTCCATGTTTGCTTGGTCAAACATGAATGTAAGTATTCATCGATACTCATGTATGGTTTTATCCCTGTCTCTTATCATTTTTCTCCCCTGCAGAGAGCCGTAGAACAAGTTGCTACGATTTGCGAGTATAATCGGCAACTTGTCAAGTTACAACAAGAGAAGGCAGTGCTCTGCGAGCAAGCAGAGAGGTTGTGAGTAACCGATTCTCGTAATCGTTTTACAAACTGATTACTTACTCAGTACTCGTAGAAGATTGTCGTAGAAAACTTACGACTTGGTACTAGTCGTAGAAGAACTTACGACCAGGGGGTAATCGTAGGAAAACTTACGATTATCCATCAGTCGTAGAAATAATTACGGCTACTCGTCTGTGTATTCATGTCTTCCTTTAACCTTTCAGGTTTAAGAATGACGAAAAGACCTTAGCTGATTCACTTGACTTCGAGAAAGCCGAGATGAAAAAGCTAAGGGATAAGGCCACCGACCTTCTGACAAAGCTTCAGGAGGTTAACTCTGCAACTCAGAAATTGCAGGAAAAAATAAACAGTATGTGGAGTTATCACTGCATTTAATCTTGATCTCCGCCTTCTTAACCTCTCATTCTTTTTCAGAAAAAGAAGTCGAAAACAAGGCCCTTAAGGCCGAGGTGGGGTCGAGGTCCAGGAAAAGTCCTCGGTTGTCTGCGAGATTTCCCGCATCGCGAAGGAGAAAGATCAAGAAATTGAGAAGTTAGGTTCTCAATTAGCGGGTATGTAAAACTTTTACCTGCTGTTAAATTGTTTTATATTCTCGTAGAATTGTTTCATCTAATCAATCCTTACTCCTTTCAGAGCGATTAATTGAAATAAAACAACTCCACGAGGCTTCGACTTGTACCCAAGAGGAGATGAAGTCGGTGAAGATCAATCTTCAAGACAATATTTCGCTTCTGAACAATGTACTCGATGGGCTTCGTGCCGGGAAGGTCACTCCCCGCGATGGCACGATGGCCGCTCATACGAGTGCCATTGGGGAGTAAGTCAGTACCCTGCAAGAGTTGGTGTCTACTCTGAAGACCAACCAGAATGACTTGATAAGGGAAGCGGTCAAAGGAGTTGTGAGCTTCATTTTAGCAAAGCTCAAGGCCCGTGACCCTAACCTTAACCCACATTCTGTTGAAGCCGACTTCAACTGTACCGAATCTGAAGCAGAACGGTTAATCGAGGAGATGCAGTCGGTCGGCGAAAAAGTCACGGAGGAGATACAAATAGAGTCTCCTTTATCAAAGTAGTCTATAATAGGAATCTGTAAAGACAAGTCTTTTTTGGTGTTGTGTAAATATATGATCCTTTCTTCTTTCCTGCAAATTATCTCGTAGAGTAGTTAGTAACTCGTAAGATAATAAAAAAGGAAGAAATAATCAGACCAGATATGTGTGATTCCTCCTTCCTTCTTCTTTTTCCCTGCGAATCATCTTGTAGAGTAGTTAGTAACTCGTAAGATGACAACTCGGAAAAAACTAAGACTAAGAAATGAAGTCATGTTTATAACTTTATCCTAGCCCCCGACTATTTACTTAGTTTATTGGAATAAACTAAGGAAATAGTAAAGAAAGGGTTTCTGAAAACAGAGAGGTTTGTTCGACTTATAGTTCTCAAGAATCGATTATCCTGCTCTAGTTGAAAGAGTGGAAAACGGATCGACGCTAGGAAGTTCCCTCTAGTGGGCAGGACCACGTGAGAGAGAAAAGGATTCGACTAGGTGATGCTACCATCTCCAACTAGATTAATCAAATCAATAATGACAACTTGAGTAAAACAAACATCTAGAGTACCTTAAAAATTCATTCGATTTTTTTCGATGTACCCGATAAGTTTGTTCTGGTAGCAAGAGTAGGAAATATGACGATGCTAGGATGTTCTTTCTAGTGGGCAGGACCACGTGTAGAAAGGAGAAGCTTTGACTAGGCGTGTTTCTTCCTCCGACCAGTTAAAACCGATCAAGTTTACTAGAAATGGTTGAACGAATCTCAAAAGTGCGCTCTTCTTAGAGTATTTTTCAAAATGAATAAATAAACTAAGGTGACATGAATTTGCTTTAAAAAATTTGACCATGTTTCTGAGCCCAAAAAACTTTGTACTGGTAGCATAAGTTAGGAATAAGGCGGCACTAGGAAGCTCCCTCCAGCGGGTAGGACCACATGCAGAGAGGAGAGACTTCGACTAGTTTTTATGTCCTTTCTCCGACCAGTGTAAAGAGGAAATGAGCGTATGAAGGATGGTCGAAAATAAAAGCGAAATTCAAAGAAATGCAATAAAGATAGAAAGAACCTGATACTTTATTGTCGTAGAAGTTTGTTACACATAAAATTTGTGCAACTGGTCAATGTTCCAAGAGTTTGAGAGAACGTGGCCATCCTCAATTGCAAGTCGTACCGATCCTGGACGCGTAACTTCGACCACTGTGTAAGGACCTTCCCATTTGGGGGAAAGTTTGTTCCGATTAGACTGGGATTGGATAAGCCTCAATACCAAGTTACCTACAGCAAGGCTGTGAGGTTGGACCTTACGATCGTAGTATTTACGCAGGGCTTGTTGGTAGACTATTGAACGGATTAGAGCCTGGTTCCTCTTTTCCTCGAGCAGGTTGATGTCACCCGCTCGAAGCTGTTCTTGGATGGAGTCGTTAAAATTTTTGACTTGTGTTGACCTGATCTTTAGTTCTGGCGGAAGCATGGCTTCTGCGCCAAAGACTAGAAAGAAAGGTGTTTCTCCTGTAGCTCGGCTAGCTGTCGTACGAATTGCCCATAATACTAAAGGTAATTCCTGTACCCAAGCCCCCAAGCGTTTGACAAGCTGATCGAAAACTCGGGTTTTAATTCCCTTCATTTTCTGGCCATTCGCTCTTTCAACCGCCCCGTTGCTTTGGGGGTGGGCAACAGAAGCGTAACACAAACGAGTTCCCAACTCGTCGCAAAATTTATGAAATTTTGCGCTCGAAAATTATTTGCCATTGTTTGTGATGATTCGACTTGCTACTCCAAATCGAGTTATCACGCATCTCATCATGAACCGTTTTGCTGATTCCGTTGTTATCCCAGTCACAGGCTCGGTTTCTATCCATTTTGTGAACGTGTCAATAGCCACAGAAAGGAATTCGAATCCACTTGGAGCTCTAGGTAACGGTCCTAGGATATCAAGACCCCAGGTCGCAAAAGACCAAGATAGAGGAATTGTTTGCAACGCCCGAGCCGGTTGGTGTATTTGCATGCTATGAAACTAGCACTGTACACACTTTTTGACCAACTCCTTGGCATCGTAGAGGGCTGTTGGCCAATAAAAACCATGTCGATAGGTTTTACCGACTAGAGTTCTGTAAGAAGCATGAGTTTCACAGATGCCTCCGTGTATGTCGTGAAGGAGTTTTAATCCTTCGCCCTGCGAAATACATCGCATAAGTACCCCTTGAGTTCCTCTTTTATAAAGGACACCTTCGACCAAAGTATACATTTTGGCCTTTCGGGATAGTCGATCTGCTTCGAGATCGTCGTCGGGTACGGAACCCATCTGAAGATACTTGTAGATGGGAGTAATCCAGGTATCTTCGTACTCTACAGAGGCTGTTTCTATAGGAGGCATCTCTAGTTCTTCAACTAGAGACGGCTTCTGAAGTTGCTCCAGAAAAACCCCTTTCTGCATCGAGGATCGGAGGAAGCCGGATGAGCCGCTTGGTTCATGAGGAAATTATCCTTTCGAAGGATAAATTGTACCTCAAAGCCCAAAAAGTGCTTTCTAACTTTCGAACTTCCGATAAGTACCGGGACATAGTTGGATTAGAGGACTGGTACTGTAATACTCCGGAAGTGTGAGAAGTCAAGAATCGGGTTAATTAAATTTAATCGGTAGAGAATTATTTAATCGGGGAAGAGTTTAATTTCAGAATTCAGCAAAGACAAGAAAAGAGAGGGTTTTTCTGTGTTTTCTCACCTACTTGGGCTCGGGCCTTGGCCCATCTGCCCTGAGTGGCCGGCCAAAGGGGAGGAGCCACCTCCCAAACCCTAGCCGCCTCCCTTTCTCTCCTCCCACTTGCAGCCGCCTTCTCCTCACCCTTGGCCGAATCCTCCCCTCTCCCTTGCGCCTCCCCTGCCTCGGTGCTGCTCCTCGCGATTCCCCTTCGCCTAGGCTGCTGCCTTGCGCAAGAAGGAGAAAGAGAGGAAGAGAAGAAGGAGAAGAAGGAGAAGAAGTCTTGTGTGGGGATTGGTTCAGCGAGTTCTAGAGGTTCTACAAGGGTAACGAGATGCCTTCCCCGCTGTTTGGTCCTTAGTAGATGCGAAACCGATTAGAATTGTTGGTTAATTGTTGGGCTGCAGAAGATTCAATTCTGTCCAGAACCTTGCGTGGGTATTTTCGTGTATTTAGAGGCTGAATTTTAAGATTCCATCTCCTAGAGTTATGTGGGTTATGTCGTTATCTTTCAGTAGCCGCGAAGATCACTCGATTCCGAGGTCTGAGTCAAAAGTTATGGTCGATTTAGTATCTGCTGCCAGAAATCTGACGAGAATAAACTGTCTGGATATTTCCTAAAATATGATAGGGAAATTGGAAGAATCTGAAAGTTCACCCAACTAGGTTATTGTAGGTAATTCGATAACCTTTTCAGATTGATAAAAAACGATCAATTCGGAGTTACCTATTAAAAGTTATGGTCATTTTAGTTTTGCTGTTCGATTGTGTAGGCAGTTCTGTACTGAAAGTTCAGACAATGGTTAGCCTAATATTTTGGCCGAATTGGTTTTTCGTGTCAACTAGAGTATTGTAGATTAGTCAGTTAAGAATCTACAGAAATTGGGTTTACCTCTTTTGACTTCCTGTTCATGAGTTATGTCAATTACCGTGTCGCTGTCCAGGAACGGTATATGGCAGGAAACGTTGTTTTTAGTTTCAGCTTTGTAAACTCGCTTTGAGTCGTCAAGTAAGCGATGTAGAATGCCGATTAGTAGCGCTGAGTATATTATGTCTTAATTGAAATTATTTTACCTGTTTAGGAGGTGAAGCCTCAGGTTTAGGAGTATCATCTTTGCCGCTAACGCGTCGCATCGTGGAAGGCAAGTAAATGTAGCGGTTGTGCTACGGTTTAACCCGCTTTTTCTTACTACTTGCACTATGCATGATTGACGTAGTGTTAATTGATATGCCATGGTTACATGTTTTCTAAGTAAGAATGTGGTAGCAAGATATTAATCAATTGCTATGTTTGGATGAGTTTGGGTAGTATTGTGGTAATTCGCGTAATGAGCCAAATGCGGAATATGAGAATAAACTCAAGGTGGACATGTTGATAATTCATTGTGGTTATTTTCATGATGATCATGTGGTGGTCTATGTGATAGAGTTTCATCTAGATCGATTGATTTTTGATCTTGGTGAATCGGGTGTGGGTTATGTGGTAATGGTCTTATGACACGTTGGTATTGTGCTTAATGAGACACATGTGGATTATGAGAAAATATTCATGATGAGTACGTTGTTGATCTCCGTGGTTAAATTCTTGTGGTTTATGATTATCATATCATATCATTCATGACATATCATGACATTTGCATTGTGGATGTCGCCGCTTATAGCCGCGATCGACGCGTACAACATCGCATTGTCAGAAGACGATGCATACCTTTACCTTGTTGGGTAAAGGTGCAGTGGAGCATAGCATACATATGCATTACATTGTGGAAAGATCATTTGCATTCTTATGCAAGATATTGAGGTGAATTTATTGTGCAATCAAACGCAACTTCATAGTTGCAATGTGGAAATTGACTCATGAGAGTCTCTTGTGGAATGAGTAATGTGGTTGTGGTTGTGGAATGGGGTTTATCCCTTGTGGTATGGTAGAGGTTGTGATTGTGGCATGAGATTCTTCTCTCCTGTGGTAATCGTTGATAGCAGTTGTGGATGTGAGAAATAGTAAAGTTATGAGGTAAAACATGTTAATACTCTATTGTTATTGGTAGTGGTAGTGGTGAATAATATGAAGCAGTTGATCAAGATTTTCTTGTTAATATTTTACTATCTTTGGTAGTAAATATGGTTGAGGCTATAATTGTGTTCATTATGAGAATTGGATATTGATACTTAATATCTTTGTAGTTTAATTAGCTTGTAAATGAATGTGGATTCACATTATGGATGTGGACATATGGATACTTTAATGATGTTGTATATTTATTTGTAGTCCGATTAGCTCATAAATGCTTTGCTTGTCGATATTTTTATCTCACCCTTGTTTCCCCTGGTGTTTGTTGAGCATTCATGGGATGGGTAGAGCGGCACCACAATAATGCACTTGGTTCATCAACTCATGTTGTAATAAAGACGATGAAATTCTAGCCAAATGCTTAACTATTTGTGGATGATTATGTTGTTAAATAAGGATGGACTTGTGAACCATTCTTTGTTTAATCTGCTAGAGGTTGTTTAATTATTGAACTTGTTACCGTCATCTTTATTCCCTTAGTTGTTTATGCTTCCGCTTAGTGCTTCTTGTCTAGAGTTGTTGCGAATTAATTTTGTCTTGAAATTATTGGCTAGTCAGAGAGTGGTTAAGTAGCATTCCAGGTAATGTGGATCCCGGGTGTTACAGCTTGGTATCGAGAGCGGGCTTTAGGTCCGTGGTAATTAAAAATATTAAATTGACACCTTTGTGCACGTAGGATGGGATGGGTCAAGCATTGCATTCGTGCTTTGACATGTTATATTGATTATTCATGCTATGAGATAATCTGTATGTTTATGTGTTGTTTCTATGATCGCTATGAGTGAGGATAGTCAATGATAAGAGGTAGGGTTTGCGGTCGTTGCCTTGGGCATTGCCGCTTTATACCCCATTCGTGGTACAGGGTTATTGATGCGATTACCTCGGGTAACTTAGTTGCGGATGTCATGGGTAAGTTTCTTAGAAAAGTGTTATCCTCCTTGAATTGATGTTGGCGATTCTTGGCCTATTGCGATTAATGATTTTTCTCTCGGGTTAGCCGTTTATTGCGCTTGTTAGGTGTCACTAGGCCTCCAATTGTTCTTGAGGCCAAGTATTGTTTCTTTCGATTGATGGGTTGTTTGATCGCCGTGAGCGGTGCTTTTGGAGAGATGGTATTTTTCCGCGTTGTTCCATCTTTCTTGCTTTGGAAAACATGACTCTTGTATTTCGTTTGATATTTTGAGGAGAATCAAAGCTTACATGGGAAGTTCATTAACTTGTGGAAGCATTGGCTCTATGCATTTCTTCCGAGTTATTTCGACTTTTGAAGTTTGATTTTCTCCCTAGAAGGAGTGTTAAAATCCTTTATGTTGTTTTGTTGTGTTTAAGTAGTAGGTGGTAATTATGTAAATAATTGATAGATTGTGAATTATCAAGTTGAAAAGTTAGTGTGGTACATCATTAATTTCTACTAACATCTTTAGAAGTGAAGTTGATTAATATGATGTTGTCCTGTTGTAGTTTCTTGAAGATTTGTGGCTAAGAATTTAGCGATACATGTGTAGAACTCATGCATTTATTAAGGATTATGAAAAACAATTGTATTGACTATTGTAGTTGTTTAATTTTCCCAACTTGTTGGATAGATTGGATTGATTGATCTTAAGTAATTAATCGACCATTCGAATGGTCAAGTAAGGAGGTGTTGGAATATTGCCTTAATAAGATTAACCTTAATTATGTCCTCTCTTTACATACTTGATGAGCATGTACAATGTTAAAGTTATATAACTTTTACCATGCTAAATTGTTGAATTATGTATAAAGAAATGGATGAAGGTGGATGTATTGACTTATGGAATCTTGTCTTATAAAGTGGTATTATTGATGTTTAAAGTTATTTTATTTTAATATCTTAACATAAGGTGGAGTATCGAATCAGTGCTCTTTATTGTCTTTGTGATTGCAAATTAGAGATAGGATCATTAATGCTATGCTGATGAAAAATTAATAATCAATTATTGACAAAGAATGGCTAGAGTGTAATTACTTGTTGCTAAACTAGAGTTGAGCATCAGTATGAGATAAATGTATGGAATCTAATAAGAGATTCATACTAGCATGTTTTGTGAGGTTGTTATGTTCTAATATCATCTTGTTAAAGAGTTTGTTTTAATGTGATGGCTTATGCACTAGTTTTAACTAGATTAAGTAGTTGGAATCTTATTTGGATAATAAGAACATGATGAAGTGATTAATGGTGTTCCTTTTGGAAAAATATGAAGGAGTGGGATGATATGATGATTTTTTTTTGTAAAGAACGTTTTATCTTGTTGTGAATACAACCGATAGCATGTAGTTGTGATTATGGTGTTGAATGTTTTAAAAATAAAGGAATTTGTTAATTCCATAATACTAATTGCATTGAAGGGTGTGAGATTTACGGTTGGAATCATTTTGGACCTTATGACTTGTGTCATAGTCGATGTTGCTCTGAGTAAAGCGACGTGTTGATTGATCTTATTGGTTTTATTTGAATCTTGTGTTGTGGTCTTCAAGCATCCTTTGTTGGAAATGGCGGGATGTTGTAATCAAAGAAAATTGCTTCTTATTGAAAGGAAAAGTTGTACTAGAAGTATTTGAGGTACAGATGATCTTATCTTGTGTTTTTCCAACCTCATTGCTATTTGTTATTCTTTTGGTCTTTTGGCTATTGTGATGATAACCATTTTCTCAGATGTTGAATTTATTTCTTCTTACCTCTTCTTCTAAGAACATGGTAATTGTTGTGGGTTGCGAAGCCTTTTGTTGGTCGTGGTTTTGGGTTAGAGTATGATTTGCGGGGCAGAGAGTCTATCTACAATGGTGTAGATGATGTACTCAATTGAGCTAATTGTTGAGGTGGCCAACTTGAGTTAAATGAGTGGTGTGTTGGGTAATGATTTGAAAATCCTTGGTTCAAGGAAGTTAAATTATTAAAAGAAATGAATTGGGAAATTATTGTTATGTCAAGTAGTGCGATGCTCTCTTGATTCTTGTTTATGCTTTGTGTGTTTATGGCGAGACCATTTGCATTTTGAGTTGACGTATGTTGATGCGTAGTCTTTTCCAGCTTAGGAAAAGAAATTGATTGTTTTGGTCAATCGAGTGATTTTTTTCACTCTTAGCTTATGTGGTGTGGTTCTCCAGTTGTCTACTTGGCGAGTAGAAATATTTTGTGGTGTATCCTTTGATTTGGATCGTGGTCCTTTGATGGAAAGCTAGTTGCTAGTGTGATGCTTGAGAGTTCTTTACTCTTACATTCTTTGGGTTCTGCTTGCAATAGATACCGTTGTGCTCTAGTAGAATGATGTGAGTGGAATTTGTGATCAAATTCTTTAAAAGGGGTATATTGGGTTATCCAGTATATTTAATAAGAGAAAATGTTTTAAGAAAAGGATGGTTTGAGAAAGTGGTCTTAATAGTTTTATGGAAATTTTGCCAAAATGGCAGGACTCATTGGTGCTCAGGGGCGACAAAAGAATTATGCGTTGTTCGCGCCGAGAGTTGGATTTTGCGGTGGGAAGCCTTGTGCTCCTTCGGGTGTCTCCGACTAAGGGTATTGTTCGTTTTGGTACCACCGGGAAGCTTAGCCCGCGGTACATCGGGTTTTTTTCAGTGGTTGCTCGGGTGGGTAGTTTGGCTTATCGTTTGGAGTTGCCAAACTCATTGAGTGGTGTGCACAATGTTTTCCTTGTGTCTATGCTTTGAGGAAATACTGCGGGATCCGAACACAAGATTGACTCGAACAGACACGTGGAGCAGATCTCACCGTGGAGAGTCGGCCGATTCGTATCTTGATACGTCGGAGCGGGTCTTGAGGAATAAGACCATCAAGTATGTGAAGGTCCTTTGGGCGAATCGACCGAGAGAGAAGCTACGTGGGAGTTGGAGGATCTTTGCGAAAGAAGTACCCGAGCTCTTCGAGGTGGTGAGTACTCCTAGTTTGGGTTGCTTTTTGCTTGTTGTTCTTCTCTTTGTGGTTCAGAGTAGGATTCGAGGCTAATCCTTTTAAGGTGGGAAGAGTGTAATACTCGGAAGTGTGAGAAGTCAAGAATCGGGTTAATTAAATTTAATCGGTAGAGAATTATTTAATCGGGAAGAGTTTAATTTCAGAATTCAGCAAAGACAAGAAAAGAGAGGGGTTTTTCTGTGTTTTCTCACCTACTTGGGCTCGGGCCTTGGCCCATCTGCCCTGTAGTGGCCGGCCAAAGGGGGAGGAGCCACCTCCCAAACCCTAGCCGCCCCTCCCTTTTCTCTCCTCCCACTTGCAGCCGCCTTCTCCTCACCCTTGGCCGAATCCTCCCCTCTCCTTGCGCCTCCCCCTGCCTGGTGCTGCTCCTCGCGATTCCCCTTCGTCTAGGCTGCTGCCCCTTGCGCAAGAAGGAGAAAGAGAGGAAGAGAAGAAGGAGAAGAAGGAGAAGAAGTCTTGTGTGGGGATTGGTTCAGCGAGTTCTAGAGGTTCTACAAGGGTAACGAGATGCCTTCCCCGCTGTTTGGTCCTTAGTAGATGCGAAACCGATTAGAATTGTTGGTTAATTGTTGGGCTACAGAAGATTCAATTCTGTCCAGAACCTTGCGTGGGTATTTTCGTGTATTTAGAGGCTGAATTTTAAGATTCCATCTCCTAGAGTTATGTGGGTTTTGTCGTTATCTTTCAGTAGCCGCGAAGATCACTCGATTCCGAGGTCTGAGTCAAAAGTTATGGTCGATTTAGTATCTGCTGCCAGAAATCTGACGAGAATAAACTGTCTGGATATTTCCTAAAATATGATAGGGAAATTGGAAGAATCTGAAAGTTCACCCAACTAGGTTATTGTAGGTAATTCGATAACCTTTTCAGATTGATAAAGAACGATCAATTCGGAGTTACCTATTAAAAGTTATGGTCATTTTAGTTTTGCTGTTCGATTGTGTAGGCAGTTCTGTACTGAAAGTTCAGACAATGGTTAGCCTAATATTTTGGCCGAATTGGTTTTTCGTGTCAACTAGAGTATTGTAGATTAGTCAGTTAAGAATCTACAGAAATTGGGTTTACCTCTTTTTGACTTCCTGTTCATGAGTTATGTCAATTACCGTGCCGCTGTCCAGGAACGGTATATGGCAGGAAACGTTGTTTTTCAGTTTCAGCTTTGTAAACTCGTTTTGAGTCGTCAAGTAAGTGATGTAGAATGCCGATTAGTAGCGCTGAGTATATTATGTCTTAATTGAAATTATTTTACCTGTTTAGGAGGTGAAGCCTCAGGTTTAGGAGTATCATCTTTGCCGGCTAACGCGTCGCATCGTGGAAGGCAAGTAAATGTAGCGGTTGTGCTACGGTTTAACCCGTTTTTCTTACTACTTGCACTATGCATGATTGACGTAGTGTTAATTGATATGCCATGGTTACATGTTTTCTAAGTAAGAATGTGGTAGCAAGATATTAATCAATTGCTATGTTTGGATGAGTTTGGGTAGTATTGTGGTAATTCGCGTAATGAGCCAAATGCGGAATATGAGAATAAACTCAAGGTGGACATGTTGATAATTCATTGTGGTTATTTTCATGATGATCATGTGGTGGTCTATGTGATAGAGTTTCATCTAGATCGATTGATTTTTGATCTTGGTGAATCGGGTGTGGGTTATGTGGTAATGGTCTTATGACACGTTGGTATTGTGCTTAATGAGACACATGTGGATTATGAGAAAATATTCATGATGAGTACGTTGTTGATCTCCGTGGTTAAATTCTTGTGGTTTATGATTATCATATCATATCATTCATGACATATCATGACATTTGCATTGTGGATGTCGCCGCTTATAGCCGCGATCAGATCGTACAACATCGCATTGTCAGTAGACGATGCATACCTTTACCTTGTTGGGTAAAGGTGCGTGGAGCATAGCATACATATGCATTACATTGTGGAAAGATCATTTGCATTCTTATGCAAGATATTGAGGTGAATTTATTGTGCAATCAAACGCAACTTCATAGTTGCAATGTGGAAATTGACTCATGAGAGTCTCTTGTGGAATGAGTAATGTGGTTGTGGTTGTGGAATGGGGTTTATCCCTTGTGGTATGGTAGAGGTTGTGATTGTGGCATGAGATTCTTCTCTCCTGTGGTAATCGTTGATAGCAGTTGTGGATGTGAGAAATAGTAAAGTTATGAGGTAAAACATGTTAATACTCTATTGTCATTGGTAGTGGTGAATAATATGAAGCAGTTGATCAAGATTTTGTTGTTAATATTTTACTATCTTTGGTAGTAAATATGGTGGAGGCTATAATTGTGTTCATTATGAGAATTGGATATTGATACTTAATATCTTTGTAGTTTAATTAGCTTGTAAATGAATGTGGATTCACATTATGGATGTGGACATATGGATACTTTAATGATGTTGTATATTTATTTGTAGTCCGATTAGCTCATGTTAAGCAGTTTGCTTGTCGAGATTTTTATCTCACCCTTGTTTCCCCTACTGGTGTTTGTTGAGCATTCATGGGATGGGTAGAGCGGCACCACAATAATGCACTTGGTTCATCAACTCATGTTGTAATAAAGACGATGAAATTCTAGCCAAATGCTTAACTATTTGTGGATGATTATGTTGTTAAATAAGGATGGACTTGTGAACCATTCTTTGTTTAATCTGCTAGAGGTTGTTTAATTATTGAACTTGTTACCGTCATCTTTATTCCCTTAGTTGTTTATGCTTCCGCTTAGTGCTTCTTGTCTAGAGTTGCTGCCGAATTAATTTTTTCTTGAAATTATTGGCTAGCTGTAGAGTGGTTAAGTAGCATTCCAGGGTAATGTGGATCCTGGGGTGTTACAGGTACTCTTTTCCGGCTTGATTCACGACTAGTTGAGAGTCTCCTCTCATGAGTAGTCGTCGAATCGAGAGCGCTTTTGCGGCTCGTATGCCAGCTTGTAAACCTTCGTACTCTGCCACGTTATTAGTGGTCTGAAAGTTTAATTGTATGGCATACTTTAAGGACTCTTCGGTAGGAGATTCCAGGACCACCCCAGCCCCCGAACCACTTATCGTAAGTGACCCGTCAAAGTATGTCGTCCATTGGTCGTGGGAATCGTACTGGGAATCCTGAATAGGTTAAGGATTTATCCATTCGGCGACAAAGTCTGCCAAGATCTGGGATTTAATGGTCGTTCGGGACACGAAATGGATGTCGAACTCCCCAAGTTCGACTGACCATTTTGCCATGCGTCCCGCTGTTTCCCTATTTTGGAGGATCGCTCCCAAGGGAAACTCAGACGGCATAGCTAGTTTGTGTGCCTGAAAATAAGGCCGTGGTTTCCTCGAAGACATGAGGAGGGCATATAAAAGTTTTTGAACCTGAGGGTAACGCTCCTTAGGTCCGTATAAAACTTCGCTAACGTAGTAAACTGGTCGTTGTACGTTCTCATGTTCTATGACCAGTACTGCGCTCACTGCCTGTGGTGTGGCAGCTAGATAAATTAAGAGTGTCTCTCCTGGTTTCGGGGAAACCAGAACAGGAGCACTCGTAAGATACCTCTTGACTTCCTCAAAGGCTATGTTAGCCTCTACGAACCACTCGAAGCCCTCAAGTTTCCTTAGAAGTTTGAAGAAACGCAGTCCTTTCTCTCCCAAACGTGCGATGAAATGACTTAATGTCGCCATGCATCCTGTGAGTTTATGGACCTTTTTTTTCGTGATTGGGGGCGCATCTGGGTGATGGCTTTTATCTTTTTTGAGGATTTGCTTCGATTCCTCGTGCAGAGACCAAGAATCCAAGTAATTTTCCTGAAGAGACCCCGAACACACACTTCTCGGGATTAAGCTTCAAGTGGTATTTTCTGAGGTTGTCGAAAGTTTCCTGCAAGTCTGTGATGTGATTGAGCCGTTTGCTATTTTTTACGACTAGATCATCAACGTAGGCCTCCAAGTTTCGGCCTAGTTGAGGAGCAAAAGTCGTTTGCATCAAACGCTGAAAAGAAGCCCCATCATTTTTTAAACTGAATGGCATTTTGACATAGCAAAATATTCCAAACGGTGTAATGAATGCGGTCTTCTCTTCATCTTCTCGACACATATTAATCTGGTGGTAAGCAGAGTATGCATCTAGAAAACTCAACATCTCACATCCTGTAGTAGAGTCAACCAGCTGATCGATGCGAGGTAAAGGGAAATGATCTTTTGGACAAGCTTTATTAAGATCAGTAAAGTCTACGCACATACGCCATTTGCCGTTCGACTTTCTAACAATTACAGGGTTGGCCAACCACTCTGGGTGATTGACTTCTCTTATGAAGCCTGTTTTAAGCAACTTGTCCAATTCTGACCTAATAGCATCTCGTCGATCAGGGGCAAATCTCCGTAACTTCTATTTTACGAGTAATTTATTAGGCCGTAAGGCTAGTCTGTGCTCGATCACTTCCCTAGGGACTTCGGGCATGTCGGATGCTTGCCACGCGAAGACATCTGCGTTTGCTCGGAGGAAAGTGATGAGGGCGTCTTTCTATTTGGGGTCGAAAGAATCCCCTATGCGAACAGTCTTCGAGGGCTCCTCCGCGTCCAGAGGAACTTCTTTGACCTGGTCGTTCGGCTTTGGTGCAGCTTTAGGCTTCGACTTGCTAGTCGAAGGCTGACTTTCGCCTCGAGTTGGTAGTTGTTCAACCATTTTGAGGGAACGACAGTCGCAGGAGTGCGCCATCTTCTTATCACAATATATTGTGATTACTCCTTTGGGACCTGGCATCTTAAGACATTGATACCCATAATGAGTAGCTATTAAGAATTTTGCCAAAGTAGGTCATCCGAGTATGGCATTATATGCCGTATCGAAATCGACCACGTCAAAGGAGATCTTCTCTGTCCTGAAATTGCTTGGTGAGCCAAACGTTAAAGGAAGAGAAACTTGGTCAATTGGTTTGGCCGAAGACCCCGATATGATTCCATGGAATGAATATCGTACCGGCCTTACCTTTGTCCTGGGTACCTGCATCTCGTCCAGGGTACTCGTAAACAGTATGTTTAACGAGCTTCCACCATCAACTAAAGCTCAATTTACTCGACAATTGTTGATGGTGGGTTCGACCACGATCGGGAACCGACCTAGTCTAGTCGAAGGGATCGGGCAATCACTTTTCTCGAAAGTAATGGTGATCTCTGACCACTTCAGTAATTTATTGACGAGAGGTGAGTCGATTATGTTTACCTTGCGCTCGACAGCCTTCAGCTGTCTCCGTGACTCATATGCCGATGATCCTCCATAGATGTGATCGATGGTGTGTTGTGGATCCTTGAATGACATTTCCTCTTCGTCATCTGACTCCTTTCGTCCACTTGTTTGGCCTACCTGTTCAAGAGTAGGAAGTTGCCCCTTGCCAGAGTAATAGTCTTGAGTTTCGTGAGAAAACTCGGCGCTTCTGAAGGTCATACCCTTCTTTTTTGTGAAAAGGACACCACCTGGGTTTGTCGTTCCTCCTATCTTGGTGCTTACCTTTACCTCGATCGGTATTCTGCTTGGGGTTGCGCGGCTCTTTGTCGCTTACGGCCAGGACCTCGTTAGAACCGGCAGTAGGAGACTTGTGTCTTTTTGCCTTGTTCTTGGATTTCTTAGCCTTTTTATCCTTTTTCTTACCACTTTTGCCTGCCTCCTGAGGGATATTATCTTCACGATCGATAGTATTGTTCCACTCGACTGCTTCGACAGTAGTCGCGTATCTATCGGCCATCTCGAAGAGTTCGGCGACGGTGGCGGGAGTATGTAAAGCGATGTCCTCTGTTATTCTTCTGCTGCGAACTCCCTACTTGAAAGCCCTAATCACGGATGAGTCAGAAACTTCCGGAATAGAATTCCGAACCTGACTGAAGCACCTAATGAATTGGCGTAGAGTTTCATGATCGTTCTGTCTTATCCGGTGCAGGTCGTCCTCGTTTCCAGGGCGGTTGTAGGTGCCCTGGTAGTTCGCCAGCAAAAGGTCGCAGAGGTGCTGCCACGAGTAGATCGATTCGAATGGCTGGTTTAAAAGCCATGATCGAGCCGATCCTTCGAGTACAGTCGGAAGGTAATTTGCCATGACGTGCTCTCCTCCTCCTGCTGCTCGGATAGCTATAGTGTAGATCTGGAGGAATTCGATGGGATTTTGGGTTCCATCGAATTTCTCCATGTTCGCTGGTCGAAAACAAGGTGGCCAGCGAACGCTCGAATATTGGGTGAAAACGCCCGACATCCAGAGATAACTTTTTGCCTCCTTCTTTGTAAAAAATAAGGGTTAACGTCACCGGGTGATCGTACTCGTCGATACCCAGCCACGGGTGGGCTGGACCTATGATAAGCTCCAGCTTTATGAGGGAAATACTCCTCATATTCCGCTTGCCGCCGTACATTACGCCCCTGAAGTGGTGAAAGATCACCTCTCCTGGGAGCTTGTTGGTCTCTAGATGTCCAACGAGTCTTCCTCGGATCGGGAGAGCGACGTGGACGAGGGTCATGCCGTCTCCCATGCGACGAGTTATCCGAACGGCTGGCAGAAGATGGAGTTGTACTGCTACGACTTCCTGGTTGTTGTTGACGAGGACGCTCGAGTTTTGCCATCATGTTGCGAAGCCTTTGTGCGATCTCTTCTGCAAAGAGATCGTACCCTGGTGCTCGAGCAAACTTTGGGGTCGGATTTTCCAGCAAGTCGTTGATGTGCTGGAGCTCTTGAGCTTCCTCCGACTGGAAATAAGCACGCTCAGGGAGATTTTTCTGAGCTGCTATTTTTCTTCGTCGGGTTGTCTCAGAATAGCCTATATCAGACCCCTTGAGTTGGTTTTAATGAAGTGCGAGAATGTTGTGGATGTCCCGCACGTTCATTAAAGTATTCGTTTCGTTCGCCAGCGGTGGTGTCCGTGCCATGGCCACGAGTAGATGTAGTGTAACACCCCAGCCTGACAAAGGCCTGGAATGCTACTAAACTAACACTATAACCATTTTAACATTGATACAATTTCTAAAATCCGACATAACCTCCTTTGTTTAGTTACTAAACCGGAGGTCCCAACCTTTAAATGTAACAAAGTTAAATAATCCAACATCCGGCATCAACAAGAGACCACCAAATTTATACTAATCAACACTATATCATCCATAGCATGCTAAACAACTACAAGCATAAACAAAAGGACATCCATGATCCTCTAATCAACAATATTACAAATTATTCCAAGCAGAGGGAGTAATCATAAAGAATTCTTTAAGCAAGTTTCTGATCTACTAAATTATCATTCTATCAATTCAAATGTGAGTAGTTCGTACCATTGTGCAACCACTCTAAGACTTACTCCCTCCCATGCAAGCCGTTCTTGTAAAGGGGTACCTAAAAACACAACAACAGCAAGAGTGAGTCCAAAGACTCAGCATGTACAATAAATGGAAATAATAACATAAACAACTGTAATCATCAACATCCATCTACATCTCTATTATGAACATGTCATATGCTCATGCTATGCAAGATGCTCAAGTGCATTTTCTCTTTCTCTTTCACTTTTGCATTTTACCGGTCATGCAAAGTATGCAACAGTCGCAGCATACCCATGCCTGTGCTCGCAAGCGCAGGGACCAATTGCCCAATACTCCGCAAGTAAAGGGGACCTCAAGCCCACACTCCACAAGTATGGGGACCATAAGCCCATCATTTTCATGATAGAGACCTCTTTTCAATGCACACATTCCACGAATGTGGGGACCTCAAGCCCGTCATCTACATGACGGGGACCTCGAATATGCATAGTCACCACGTGACCAAGCCTCCAATATGATAGCATGATGCACATGAACAAAACTTTAAACCATCATAAATTTGTTTTCACAACAACATCATACATGAATAAACTTATCCATACTTCCAGCGTTCATCATCGTTTGACATTCATAGCATTCTAGCATCCATCAATAACACATATATTCATAATACTAGCAAACATGACAATCACGCATGAATAACAATTAATCGTATCTCCAGCATTCACCATCCTTAATCATACATATCACACTATCAACCATACATAGCTAATACATATCAAAATACTAGCACTCTCTATCAACCATTCATAATTATTCTATCAACAAGAGTACTTGCCTTAACCGCGTGAGAACGGAGGATGTGAAGAGGGTGCTGCCTCCGGGACCAATCCCCCACCTAAATTCATTTAAAAACATACTAAGACAATCGTGAAGGACCAACCAAAGTATAAAACTAAGCACGAACTAGCAATAACTCGAAACGCGACCCCGACTTCAAATTCCAGAATGCTGAAATGACCCCTTTGGGAACAGTCATGTTCAAAAATTCGTATCTTTTAGTACTTTAGTCCAAATGAGATGATATTGGACTTCATTGAAACTTTATCAAATTCTACAACTAAACCTAGTTGGTGAGCCTTCCTGATTCAGCCAATTACTACCCCTATCAAGCCAATTAACACAACATCGTTTTCACGTTAGGTTCTCTGGATAGTACACTAAAACTATCATAACTTTTAGCTCGTTTGTCCAAACTTCTCGTTCTTGAGCTTCCCTGAAAGCTACGACAAATATCTACAACTTTTGTTATATTGAGCTCCTCAGATTCTCCCTCTAACAGATCAAACGATACAGAGGTGACCCTTGGAGAACGAGGTGACGAACGCGGAGACCCAGCGAGGCTCCTTCCTTTCCTTCCTATTTCCTTCTCCCCTTCTTCCTTTCTTCTTCTTCCTTCCTCTCCTTCCTTTCTCCTCTTGGCATGGCAACAGGAAAGCGGATTGCTACTGTACCCGGATTGCTACAGTGCGGTGGCACTACAGTCCTGGGCGAAGTTATTGTAGCAACCCTAGGGTTTGGTCTCCCCTCCCTCTTAAGTTGGGCTCCCCCACTTGGGCTATGGGCCGGCGGCCCACTAGTCTCCTCAACTCAATAAATTCTGAAATTTCACTCTTAAATACCTCTTCTAATCCCTCAATTATTTATTTAACTAAATGGGGTATTACATTCTACCCCCCTTAAACAGAATTCGACCCCGAATTCTACTCACCGCTCTACTCGAAAAGAACAACCACAACAGAAATTAATCGCAAGTAACACGTACCCGATGTGAAAAATTCTGAATATAGCTCGCGCATGCGTGACTCGAACTCCCAAGTCACTTCCCTCTCGTACTTATGGGACCACATCACTTTGATGGATTCCAACATCTTACACCTCAATGCTCGTCTCGATCTTATCAGGTACACTCAACGAACGGGACTCGAACGTATGGTTTTACTTGTGGTTCATCGTTCCTAACGAAAACTCACGCTCTAGACTCTCGAATACTCTCTCGACACTAGGTTATACAAAACGTTGTGTACCCCGCGTATGGACTCGAGACGGTCCTAGCGAAATGCTAGCTTCTGAAATCAAACCAATGTACCTTGGGCCAACCATCCCTTTGGTACCAAACCAAACATTCTACACGTAACACATGAAACTCTGGTTCCAACTCTCAATCCACCTCTTCATCTTAACAAGGAGTATCTCCTTTGACCAGGGACACAAACGAACTTCTTTTAAACAAACTCTTTATAAATGGAACACAACAAAAAAAACAAGGAATTCCCATCGCAACCACACATTACCAACTCTGCCAAAAGAGTCAAATCCAGAATCGAAGATTCATCACGAAAACCTTTCCACTCTCCAGTTAAGCAGTTTGAAAATAACCACCACGTCAGCCAAAAGAGAAATCACTCGAATATCCAAATCAATCATTTCCTTTATTATATTTTTTTTCTTGAACCGGAAAGAATCACCGTGCCCACATAAAGTCAACTCAAATTGTACATGATCTCTGTCATAAACACTCAGGTCAAACAAGAATCAAGATAGTACTTCTCTACTCGAAAAAAAACTTTTTTTTCATATGTTCTTTTAAGAAATAAACCTCCTCCCAAATCATGGGTTTCAAATCATCATACTAACTCTTTCCTCTTAACCGACAACCCAAAAACGATCCTCAAACCAAAAGAATGACCACACTTATTTAGAGAGACTCTACTAATCCACAAAAGGATTCTCTAGTCCACTCCTATACCTAAGAAATTATTTTGACAAATGGTTCCCAACACCTCAATAAAGATTTTTCACCCACAATCACATCACCTCATTCTATCAAGGATAATCAACTTGAAATTCTCAGCACACATACTCATTTACTAAACCCAAAGTATTCTATCACACACTATTCAGAATCCACTGTTGTTCTTCTACTTCTACACATAATATTGAGCCTCCAAGGTTCTAGCATAAAAATGCAAAGCCCACACTCAACCTCCAAGTCTCCTACAATGAATTTCTGGTATGATTGATAGGAAATCCTCAAATTCGTTTACTGAAATTTCACACAGCTCAACAATAACCTCAGTCATTAATATCAACGTTCCTCACTAATCAAGTAACCGTCCAAGGTATTTTATTTCACCAATCTTGAACCTTCACTAAACCACACCAATCAAATTCAGCTACACGACTACAATACACCAATTCGCAATACCCTCACTAATTGACTAAGATTCAAACATACTCAATCACTAGCGTCAATAAATCAATACATAAATTCTTGACCAAGCTATCCTTACAATTAATTTAACTCCCATAGGGTTACTCATTGAGGCCGGGTCATACTTAACATTAAGTCAACAGTTCCCGCTATCCCATTAATTAGCACGACGCTTAGGTTCCTCCACACCGCTACTTTCATTAAACTTCACCACCACAACTTTTCTGCACAATCATACTCAGTATCCAATTGTGATACTCTAATAAGTTTATCAAGAGTTCATACTTTCGTTAACCCCAACATTCCAACATGGACAAAGGTTATTGGATCAGAACTCGCCATAGGTTCCACTAGTTGTAATACTAATCAAATTTTATTTCATCGCCAAAGCATTCCATCGAATCCTCTCCAGGTGTTAAAGGTTAAAATCAAACCATCGCTTCATGCTCTTCACATAGCCTAGTTCCCAAAATCTCACCTCTATCATATATTGGTCCTCCACCAACCAGTTGCCAAATTACACATTAGAAAACTCGGCAACACAAGTTGGTTAATTCCTTTCTCAAGAAGGAAGAGACAAACTAAAACAAGTTTGAACACACAAGAGAACGTTGCCCCTCGGAGTGAGTACGAGACCAAGAGAAACAGTCAAAAGAAAATTATCTCTAAAAACAAAATTACAAGTCTGCTGACGAGGGCACATGTCCCACAAGAAGGGACTTTCAACCCCCAAGAATCAAAATAAAACACTACTATGGAAAACCCAAGAAACTCTTAAGCGGTAAGAACAGGAAGGTTGCAAATTACCATACTTAACTCCAATCTCCAGTAATTATGGTACACTTTTTTTTCTTTGATTACAACACTACTTGCCAACACTAACCAGAAATGCCCTTAACCAAATCACATTAACTACCTAGGAACCAATCAGAACCTTTCCATACGTCACATTGCTCAATTAATTCTCTCTACTACCTAAATCATGAACTCCCAAAAGTCCACGAATATAAGACTCCGAACATTTCATTTGACTGATATTACGAAAGGTAATTAACTTACTTCCTCTCTAGAAGAATCATCACTGCTACGACGAGTCAGAATCTCTTGAGGACAAACTTACTAACGTCAAGAATGATCTACCCTTAACAAGACTCGTTATCGTCAACTCTTCCTTTTATTAAGCCCCCAAAGGCTTACCAAGATGTTGCAGACCCCTTTATCATCTCATCCTCAATTGAATGTATGCCACAATCTTATATTCTCAATACAACAACCACTTTATTTTAGAGGAAAACTACTGCACGAATTAAAAGGTTATTCCAACACCCTTTCATCAAGACATACTTTTATCTGATAGTTCTACCATCATGTAAACATTGTTCATCCGTTAAATCCCATCAATTTATCTCTTAGTGATGCTCATCACCAGACATTAATAGACATTATTTGCACCTAGCAATTACTTATAATCACTAGGTATCCCCAAAAAGGTTACTTCAAGATTAGTACCCACTAAGACAATAATCTAACTCCTTTTGAACTTAACCATCCCAAAAGGTTAGATTAAACCATTGAGACTCGTTAATCCAATTTACCAAAGAAGCTTACCAAATGTATCACTCTTAGTCATCGACTCAATTTCATCAACGTTCTACACCTCTTATTAACCCTATTGATTACAACTAGGTATAACCATACTCTTAATCACAGCTCCTCGAGAACTACTACAAGACACTTTCAAATTAATCACTTTCCTTTCAAGGATCTTCGTTAGGATCGAGCATGCACACACTACAGATCTAACATGATGACCCATATCATATCCTTTAATTGCTTTGGTTATAACCTCTCACTTAACCAAGACTACACAACACTAAAAGGTTTAACATCTTCTTTCATAAAGAAAATCCATTAATCTTCAACACTCAAAATACCCAAGAGAGATACATTGAGTCAAAGCCCCCACATACTAAAGGACTTGCAAAAGAAAGCTTTTATTACCCAAAAACATCACACAAATAAGTGGGTCAAGTTTTCCAATGAGAAAGACAAAACTCCAATATAAAGTCAAACTTGACAATCAACCAAGTTCATCAGCTGCAAGAATAACTTATCGGTTGGGAAAACAATGATTGCTTTACGGAAAAATTAAGGCAAAGGAAACACACCAACCTTTTTCAAAGCAACCCATCAACCGCAATGAACTAATAACCCAAGAGAAACTCATCAATCTCAACTGGATAAGAGTTGACCAAATTCAAATTCAAGGAAGGGAACAACTCTTCTAAAGACACTCCCTATCAACACCTGTACTAAGATATCCGAGGTAACCACTTCCCTATTCTCATATCGCGAACGTGTAATACCTCAAATTCCAATTAGAGAGAATATTATTCGGTAGAGGGAAATTTATTCAATATCGAATGCAACAAAGTTTAGAGATGGAAATAAGTTCAAAATTCAGATTTTTTAGTGAGTTTTGGGCTGCCAACCCATAGTCGCAGAGGAAAGAGCTGGCCTTAGAGGCCCATGGCCCATGGAAGGATGGTAGCCCACTTGAAGGCAAGGAAGGGGGGATTAAGCCACAAACCCTAATTTGCTACAGTATTTCCATCTTGCTCTGATCTGCCGCCCACATCACGATGCACGCCTTCTCAAGAACCACGCCCTTGGCCGTCGTTACTATCTCCGGTGTTTCCCCTGCAAATTGGCCGGCCATAAGGAAGAGGAAGGAAGAAAGAGAACAGGAGAGGTTGTCCTTGCGGGGTTTGATCAGCGTAACACGCATTTCCAAGGGTAGCAATTCGTTTCCCCGCTATTTTGATGATGTTTAGATGTGAAATTGGATTAGTTTGATTGGATCAAGTTCTGTCTGCAGTAGATTCAATTCTGTCCAGTTTATTGCGTGGTCAGTTTCGGGTTCTTAGAGGCTGAATTAGAAGTTTTGATCTCCTAGATATATTTAGATAATGTTCTTAGCTTTCGGTGGCCGCCAAGAACACCTGATTCCGACATTCGAGTCAAAATTTATGATAGATTTGGTATCTGCTGTCCAGATTTATGACGAGATTAGTATGTTTTGTTATTTCATAAAATATGAATTTGTAATTGGAAGAATCTGGGTTTTCACCCAACTAGGTTATTGTAGGTAATTTGATAACCTTTCCATATTGTTAAATAACGTTCAATTCGGAGTTGTAGATTAAAATTTATGATCGTTTTAGTGCTACTGTTTTTTCTACTTTGTGCTGAAAGTTCATCAGTCTGTTGGCGTACTAATTAGGCCGAATTAGATTATCTTGTCAACTAGAGTATCGTAGATTTGTTAGTTACGAATCCACAGAAACTGGATTCACCTCATTCGGAGTTCCAGATCAAGAGTTATGCTGTTTACCGTGCTGCTGTCCAGAGGCTGTTTAGGGCAGAATGCGTTGGTTTTCAGTTTAGAGCTTCTAGTTAAATATTGAATTGCTGGGAAAGCGTTGTAGGATGTTATTCAGTAATGTCGTGTTCTTCGCGTTCTTATTTCAGTTATTTAATTGTTTAGGAGGTGAAGCTTCGGGTTTAGGAGCACCATCTTTTCCTGCCAACGCGTCGCTTCGCGGAAGGCAAGTACACTGACGTTTGTATGAATTGTGTATGTTGGATGCTAGATGTTCGTATTGTGTTTTCATTTGATACATGAGAAGTTCCGATGATTATGTTTCTTCCGTATGTGAAATTCATATGTTCAAAGATGATGCTGGTCGTTGTTCTTAAGTATATTCATGCACCCATGTTCAAGTTTGTCCACGGGAGTGGAGTCTAAAGTTGCATCAATGTTCATGTTCCGTCCACGGGAGTGGAGCTCCACGGGATTGGAGTCTAAAGTCCCATCAATTCCAGTATGGGCATGTAAGTCCCACCATTCCAATGTGGGCAGTTTGGACACCCGTATGAAACGTTCTTCATACGGTATTTTGGATCCCCGTATTTCGATAAATACGGGCTTAAGTGAGCACCGACGGGTGTGTCACTGGCTATACCGGTATATACATGTGTGTAGTCCAATCCTTTGAATTTGAACATTCATCTCATATCTTCATAAGTATTCATTTGTTGTATGTTCAGAGGTTGAGAAGAGATTGTCTTGTTCATGTTGGTTGTATTGTTCTTATTTATTGTACTTGCTGAGTCTGGGACTCACTCTTGCTTTGTTTATTTATTTATAGGTGATCGTTGATGAAGTTTCTCTTGGGAGGGAGTAGACACGCACTACTCATTCACTTCACCTTACACCGCCAATAAAAGAACTTGATTCTGTCTTTCATTCACTAAGTGATGGATTGTAATAAATAAACTTAGATGTGGATGGTATCTTTCTCTACGTTGAGGTTGTTTAAATAGCTGCTTATGTTCCCTGATCATTCGTTTGACATGATTATCTTAGTGGATTCAGTAGACTTAAATAATTGGAATTTGTGGACTGTTGTTGGATTCAGTTTTTAATTCCGGTTTAGGTTCTAAAAGATGTTGATCTTTTAATATTAGTTGATGATTTATTGTTGAACTTCTTCCGCAGTATTGTTGTATGTTAGCCCTTTAGGTAACATTTTGGCTTCCGAATAGCTAGGGTGTTACAAAACGGTAGTGTAACCTGGTAAAACCCAGGGTGACAACCACGACCTCAACCTCTCAACATGGGTTATCCCCACACATAATAATTATATAATCAATTAATGAGCAATCATACTCAATTAATATCAGCAATCATCAATATGATATAGCGGAAACGTAAATGCAATGCTTTGCCCATTCCCATCCTACTGTGCACCAGTGTGTCAAATTTTAAGTTGATTAGCCATTAGCAATTTTTAATTAATCTATTCACCACGGACCTAAAGCCCGCTCTGATACCAACTGTAACACCCCAGCCTGATAAAGGTCTGGAATGCTACTAAATTAGCACTATAACCATTTTAACATTGATACAATTCTCTAAAATCTGACATAACCTCCTTTGTTTAGTTACTAAACCGGAGGTCCCAACCTTTAAATGTAACATAGTTAAATAATCCAACATCCGGCATCAACAAGAGACCACCAAATTTATACTAATCATCACTATATCATCTATAGCATGCTAAACAACTACAAGCATAAACAAAAGGACATCCATGATCCTCTAATCAACTCTATTACAAATTATTCCAAGCAGAGGGAGTAATCATAAAGAATTCTTTAAGCAAGTTTCTGATCTACTAAATTATCATTCTATCAATTCAAATGTGAGTAGTTCGTACCATTGTGCAACCACTCTAAGACTTACTCCCTCCCATGCATGCCGTTCTTGTAAAGGGGTACCTAAAAACACAACAACAGCAAGAGTGAGTCCAAAGACTCAGCAAGTACAATAAATGGCAATAATAACATAAACAACTGTAATCATCAACATCCATCTACAGTCTCTATTATAAATATGTCATATGCTCATGCTATGCAAGATGCTCAAGTGCACTTTCTCTTTCTCTTTCACTTTTGCATTTTACCGGTAATGCAAAGTATGCAACCGTCGCTGCGTACCCATGCCTGTGCTCGCAAGCGTAGGGACCAATTGCCCAATACTCCGTAAGTAAAGGGGACCTCAAGCCCACACTCCACAAGTGTGGGGACCATAAGCCCATCATTTTCATGATGGGCACCTCTTTTCAATGCCCACATTCCACGAATGTAGGGACCTCAAGCCCGTCATCTATGTAACAGCCCTAACTTAGGGTTTGTATTTCAAATGTAAATTTTGAGGGGAAATAAAAACTTTTGTTGTCTCTTCAAATCATTTGAAAGTTTCTACATTTTTCCCTAGCAATTTCCATTTTCTAGAATTAAATTCTTGTGAATGGAGGTTGTTGTCAGCAAATTCTTAGCTTTCAAACTTGTGATCATCCTCTGAAATTATTTTTCCTACCATCTTGATCATCCTATCTACCTCCCTGAATTATTTCACAATTTTTAGATTTTTTTTGCTATTTCAAATGGCCAAGTCAACTCTGTTTGAAATCTGGTCAAACTCCCTGTACAGCAGCTTGTGAATTTTCTCTAGAACAATGCAGTGCATAAAAAGTTCTGGAAAAATTATACAAGGTTGTCCTCTGTCCCTAGTAGCTACCATAAAAATTTCGAAATTTTTGGAGCTCAGGAGCTACCTCTAAAAATTCCCCAAACCTTCTCTGTCTTTTAAATCAAATTCTAAAAATCTCGTTCCTCGCCCGAACCCAACTCAGGCTCGAGTCCGACTCGCACACTTGGTTCGGTCGCGTCAACTAATCGCACCGCCCGAGTCCAATTGATCGCGACCGTCCGATGCAAATCGAACGATCCATGTCGCGTGCGCAACCGACCTGTCCGAATGCATACATCGATCTCAGCCGTCCAATTCAGATCCAACGGTCGACACGTTCCTGATCAAATCAAACCACCGGTTCGCACCGCTTTGTGAGTCACTGACTGGTGGACCCCACTTGTCAGCTTCGTCCTCGTCCTCTCCGCGTCTCACCGGAGCGCACCGGCGATCACGCATGTGTGCCACGTACCTCATCGCTGCCACCTATTTGCCCTCGTGTCTGTCCGTGGAGCATCGCCAGAGCTTTATAACCTCACCGCACTCACTCATTCATCGTTTCCTTCGCTCTCTCACTTTCTCCGCCCGCTTCTCTGTTTCGGCCGGCGAAGAGGGCGAAGGTAGCGCCGCTGTGTTAGCGCCGCCCTTGATCCCGCAACCACACCGCCGTGATCCACGCTCGACGCCGCCTCCATTTTGCCCAACCCGGGTCCTTGGCGTCCAGTGGATCACCAGGGGCGGTATCGTCGTCTCCGCCTCCGGTTGCGGCGGTCCCGCGAGCTTGCTAGTTCTCTCGTGAGTCTCTAACCTCGCCACTTGGTCCTCGTGATCGCAATCCTCCTCTCGAGTCTAACGGTGGGCTCGTTTACGTCTTTCGTGCATCGTGGAAGTCGTGCGGTGTTTCTTCCTCGCGCACGGTGTTCGCCGCCGTGGCAATTCCGGCCGCCTCGGACCTTCTTCTTCGACTTTGTCTTGTGCTTATTGCTCCGGAGTCGAGGCGATCCGTGGCGCAACTTCTCGGCCGCCGAAGTCTCAGAGCGCCTTCTGCGAGCCGTAGCTTCTTCTCGCCTCCGCCGCCGTGGGCCCATCTCCGCGACCATTGGGCTCCGCGTCATCGGCATCAAGTTCGTGGAGCTGCGGTGCACCGTGCGTGCCATCCCCGAGCTCGAGCCTCGGCCATTCTCCGATCCCCACTCGCCGCGCGCGCGCGTGTGGAACTCCGTCGAGCCGCCGGTAGCTAAGGTCTAATCCCTTCTTAAGCTCTAATCGCCTTTTAGTTTGTATCTCCGGCTTGTGGGCCCTTGCCGTTAATCACGCGAAATCGCTTAATCCAACCGCTGCATTTCACTTTGTGTCTCGTCATGTGGGCCCGGAATGTCGCTTGGGGTTGTGTAGTGTTATTAATGCGTTTTCTCTTCGGCAGCGTATTTCTCGTGAGTATATGTTAGAAGTACACTTTGATATGTCAAAGACTATTCTTAGAATACGCCTTCGACGTCACCTTATGCGGGCAGTCCGCTCTGGTCAGCGTTTTCGCGCGGGCCCGCCTGTCAGTGGCTGGGGCTAGCCGTGCGTCGGTAGAAGAAGTATTAAGTGCTTTAGTATTTCTGAAATGCTTTTCTGTTGCACTGTTAAATCAATTAAACTTGTAAAATGCATAACTAATTCAATTTTTATCCAAACTGCATGAAACCAGTGCTGTTAATTTTCATTTTAAATGTACTATTTACTAAAATGAGTTTCAACCTTGTATCTGTAGCAAAAATCTGTTAATTAATTTAATGTTGTAAATCGTAATCTCCAAATTAGAAAATGCATATCTCTTTCAATAATTGTCCAAATACAGTAAACCCAATTCTGTAAAATTTCATTTTCAGTATACTAACTATTAGGATAGGTTTTACACACTGTTTCTGTACATGAAAATTTGTTAAGTAATTAACTAGTGGCATGTTGTGTTTTTAGCTTAGAAAATTCATAGAAAATTATTATTAACTTAAAATAATTTGTTCTCTGTTTCTAAAATTTTGTTATATCATGCTTAGGTTGCTGTGTGAGTTTTGGCTTGTTTTGATGTTGTTGTATGTTTGAGTTTTGTCGGTGTTATTCGTTCTTATTTGCTGTTATGTTCGATCGTTAGGCTTCGATATTTGCGGCAACCCCGAGGACGATCCTCCGCAAAGATATTGAGCAACAAAGATCCGTGCAAGCGCTTTGATCATGATAATCCCAGATTTTAAAGTCTAATATTTTGTTTCAAATTGTATGTATGCATTGCTTAATTTGTGTTAAATTGATTAGTTAAATCCGTAGTTACATATCCTGTAGACAAAATATTGATCTCTACTACCTGAGCCTAGGTTATTTGCTGTGATTAGAGGTCGCTGGATGATCTCTTGTCACTTAGTAGATCCGGGTCAACTTGTTTAGACATGCTTAGCTATCGGTAGAACTGGGCGGTTATCGGCTTTAGTCGGTAACCTTGATCACACAAAATCTACTATAACTTTATGTTTCAAAGATTTTTGCTATGTTTAATTGCAAAACTAAAACTGAAAACCAAAATGATTTAGACTTGGGCACAACGGTATGATTGGTGTGATCTGTTGGGTGTGATCGAATGGTGCCCGAGTCAACAAGGACCGAACATCTTGTTACATCAACCAAGCATTTTGCGTGCTAACCACACTAGAGTATATGGGACCTCTCTTGACCTAGTACTTTGGCGTGTATTGGCTCCGGTCGCAGGAGGTCGCAGGAGGGATGGAGGTGGGAGCATGGTAGTTGTCCAAAAGCTTTATCCCGAGTGGGTAGTTGTCTTTTCGGCTTTACCATGTAAGCGTATGGATTTCTATCCATACGAGCGCTCGTAGTTAATACACAATATTGGAAAAAGTCTCGTAGGACTTAGTCAGGCTTGCATACCTTCTAAGTGTGCTTTGGCTTAAAGGCGATCTCAAGTGTGGGTACATTGGTACACCCCGCAGGTTAAAACTATTCGAATAGCCTCGCCCTAGGTTATGGACACGCTTGGCAAGGTCTTCCAAGAGTTAGACTACAACATTTAAATTAAAACTTGATGGGTGGTACGAACTGGGATTCGTGTTATTGTTGTGGTGACTATTGGGATAGTCACTTCTAGGATGTTTTTACTTACCCTTTGTTATTATTACTTTTTCTCGTATTTCAACATTAAAAATGAATTGCGAACTTGCCTTTAAACTGTACTACATTATTGCAAATGAAAATTGGCTTTATGCAAATGAAACATATGGCCCCACTAAACAAGCTCGCATGTAGCATATTAACAGTGTCGCTAGTTCACACGTCGCTCTTGCGGGTACAAAGACAATCTTTGTACTCGTGTGCTTTGCTTAATGTTTTTGTTGCAGAGGAATAAGGTGAGCCTCGTGGTCCTCACTTCGTGAGTCAGTTGCCGCTTCTTGGACGACTAGACTTGGCGGTCCTGGCCGATGCCTTGTGGGTTGAAGGCACGCTGATTGGCTTTGTTTATAGCCATCTTATGGCACTTTTGCTTCCGCTGTCTTTCTGTTGTTATTTGTGTATCTTGTGGCCAGTCGGCCATTGTCTGTAATATCTCTACTATTTGTTTATCCTCCGTTGTGGTGTGATGTTTGGACTCTATGTTTGGAATGGAGTTGATGTCTAATTTTGTACCGGGTGTATATCGCTTTCGAAGTATACATATCTAGAGATCGCTTTATTTGATTTGTGATGCTAGGACCAGGTGGTTGGTTAAGCATTACAAGTCAAATAAACTGGGGTCCTCACAAAGTTGGTATCAGAGCCATTCTGACCGTAGTAACCCAAGCATAGTCGTCCTTAGGATATTTTGAAAGTCTTATTTTCAAATCATAAAAAGGTTTATGAAAACCTAGGCAGAATCTTAGATTTTATTCCTTACCTATCTTAGCTTTCTACTCTCATCTTACTCTAATTTAAGTTTTGAAACTTGGTTTCTCTCTTCACCTTTCAAAAGATAGTTACTACCGGTGGAATTAGTTTGGGGAGAACCATGAAGTTTAATCCAACTAAAATTTGTGGGAGCATAAGGGTAAGATATGTATGAGTTGCTAAGTGTCTGATTTTTGTCAACTGGTTTTGTAACTTAAAAGTCCGTGTTTGTTTTGTGTTTGTTAGTGTTATTTGCAGTGGGTTATCGACTTGTGTTTTCTCGCTATTGTTAACTTGTCTTAGTGAAACAGATGGCCGGAGAACGCGCGTGGCGTCAAGCAGTGGTCATGATGAGGAGCTTCCCCTCCTCCGACCATGGTCGAGGTGCTCGCCGATCGAGCGAACCGCATGGACCAGACGCGCATCTTGGAGGTTATTGCTAGGAATACCTCCACTCCTGCCGGTGGTGGCGGCCACCAGACTCGCGGGGGACTTGCAGAGTTCCTCCGTACGCAGCCGCCGACTTACTCCCGCCTCGAGGACCCTCTCGATGCGGATGATTGGTCGCGCATGGTTGAGCGAAAGCTCAACATAGCTCGATGCCGTGCACGGATAAGGCACTCTTCGCGCCCCACCGGCCTTGAGGGCGCAGCACTCTCCGGTGGGATAACTATCTCGCCATGCGGCCGCGGGCCATGTGGTCGCGTGGGAGGAGTTCACCGACTTTCGTCGGGCCCACATCCCGGATGGCCCGATGAAGTCAAGAAGAAAGAATTCCTCGCGCTCAAGCAAGGGCGCAAATCGTGACGGAGTACCTGCACGAGTTTAATCATTTGGCTCGTTATGCTCGGGAGAGGTGGCCTCGATGAGGCTAAGCAGAGAAGTTTATGGATGGCTTGTCCGAGGAGCCGCAGGACAAGTTATCTATTGTGGACTTCTCGACTTTCGTGCCTTGGTAGATAAGGCCATTGTTGCCGAGCATAAGGCAAAGGCGCTGGCGAGTCCCGCAGCGCAAATGGGAGGCGACGCCTACTCACACCACCTCGGCCGTCCTCGGTGGGCGGCACCGATGGCCCGCTCTTTTGCTCCACCAAAGACCGAGGCCATCTCGCACCAGCTCCTCGCCCACCGCAGCCGTGTTTCACCCACGTGCGCCGCGATCCAAGACAGAGCGCCTCCGCAATCCGGCGGCCGAGGTTACTTGTTTTCGCCGCCACAACAAGGGCCACTACGCCAACGCTTGCCCTCGAGTGCTGCAGAGCCCTCGCCCTAATGGAGGACGCGGCGGGAGTGGTCATCCACCTGACCAGAAGATGATCCAGAAGCCCCAGGGTGCGAGCAGCGGTCGAGTCAACCACCTTTCAGTTGAGGAGGCTCAGGAGGCGCCAGATGTCGTGATTGGTACACTTCTTGTTAATTCTCGTCCTGCTGCAGTATTATTTGATTCTGGAGCATCGCATTCTTTTATTTCAAGATCATTTGCTGCTGCTAGTAGTCTTCACTGTGTTCCTTTGGGAGTTCCTTTGCTCATCCGCTCTCCGGGTTCGGAAATGAGAGCTGATTTACAGTGTCGGGATGTTCCTATCATAGTCAAAGGAGTGGGATTTTTGGCAAATCTTATTCGCTCGGCTCAAAGAAGCCCGGATGTGATTCTTGGCATGGATTGGTTGTCCCAACACTTGGGGCGGTCGATTGTGCGGAAGATTGTCTATCTCACCACCCTTCAAAGTAGCAGTTGGATTTTCGCGCACCGCAGGGGCCACATCTGTGTGCATTAGAAGCAAAGCCAGCCTTGCAGATTCAGGATGTTCCCATAGTATCTGACTTTGAGGATGTTTTTCCTGATGATTTGCCCGGATGCCTCCGATTCGAGACCTTGAGTTTGTCATTGAGTTGCTTCCTGCATCGCCCTATCTCGGCGCGCCGTATCGGATGCCTCCCAATGAGCTAGAAGAATTGAAGAAGCGCTTGGTGAGCTCCAAGCAAAGGGTTTCATCCGTCCCCGCCATCTCCTTGGGGTTGTCCGGTGATCTTTGTGAAGAAGAAGGACAAGACTTTGCGCATGTGTTGATTACCGTCCTCTCAATGAGGTGACGGTGAAAAACAAATATCCTTTGCCCCGCATCGATGACCTGCTCGATCACCGATCGGAGCCTGTGTGTTCTCAAAGATTGATTTGAGAATGGGGTATCATCAGTCGATCGATCGAGGATATTCAAGACGGCTTTCACTACTCGTTATGGGTCATGCACGAGTACACCGTCATGTCCTTTGGCTTAACCAATGCTCCACTTTGTTCATGAACCTTATGAATTCAGTATTCATGGAGTATTTGGATAAATTTGTGGTGGTATTTATTGATGATATTCTTATCTATTCCAAGATCAAGCGAGCATGCCGAGCATCCAAGATTGTTTTGGGCGATTATGGAACATCGCCTATATGCAAAGTTCAAAGAAATGTGAGTTCGTTGAAGGAAGTGGCATTCTTGGGCCATGTTCTTTCACCGAGGCATAGTGTGGATCCCAAAGAAGGTCACGATGTTCTATCTTGGGGCAGCCAAGTCACCATCGATGTGCGGAGTTTTCTTGGTTTAGCGGGCTATTACCGCGCTTTATCGAGAACTTCTCCAAAATCGCAAAGCCAATGACCGAATTGCTCAAGAAGGACAAGAAGTTTGTGTGGTCCTCTCGCTATGATGAGAGCTTTCAGAGCTCAAGCAAATGTTGACTTCAGCCCAGTCCTTACTCTTCCCGATATCCACAAGAGCTTCGATATTTATTGCGATGCCTCTCGTCGTGGACTCGGTGTGTCCTTATGCAGAAGGCAAGGCGATTGCATATGCATCCCTGCAGCTTGAGACCACATGAGCTCAACTATCCCACCCATGATTTGGAGCTTGTCTGTGGTTCATGCACTCAAGATTTGGCGGCATTATCTCGATCGCAGAATCACGTGAGGTGTATTCCGATCACAAGAGCTTGAAATACTTGTTCACTCAACAGATCTGAACCTCGAGCAGAGGAGATGGTGGAATTGATCAAAGATTATGACATGGGTATTCAAGATCATCCGGCAAAGCCAATGTGGTTGCCGATGCACCGAGCGAAAGGTGTATTGCAATACTTTGATGATCCAAGAGCAACACCGCACTTCTTGCGAACTTTCAGCGTCTCAACTTGGGTTTGGTTGAGCATGGTTCCCTTGTCGCCTTGGTTGTGCAACCAACCTTGGTGGATCAAATCAAGGCAAAGACAAAGAATCGATGATGGTGTGAGCAAAATCAGCGTAATATCAAGGATGGATCACCAAGTGTTTCACGTAAGATGAGCACGGTGTTGTGTGGTTTGGGCAACGCTTGTGGTCCCAAAGGTCCCCGAGTTGCGGGATTTGATTCTTCAGAGGCCCATGATTCGCCTTTGTCCATCCATCCCGGCCACTAAAATGTACCAAGATCTGCGTCGAGATTCTCGTGGACTCGCATGAAGCGCGAGATTGCCGTGTTCGTTGCCGATGCGACGATGCCGCCGTGTCAAGGCCGAGCATCAACGCCCAGCAGGTCTTCTTCACCCTTGCCCATACCGAGTGGAAGTGGATTCAGAGGCATGGATTTCATCACCGGCTGCCCGCCATCTAAGGGAAATGGCGCCATTTGGGTTGTCATTGACAAAGCAACGAAAGTGGCGCATTTCCTTCCGGTCAAGAGTCACCCGTGGAACCTCTAGCCGAGCTCTATGTATCAAGGATTGTGAGCTTGCATGGTGTGCCCAAGACGATTGTGTCCGACCGTGGTATTGCTTACCTCTCGGTTTTGGCATAGTCTGCAGGAGGCCATGGGAACTCATCTTACTTTCAAGACGGCCTATCATCCTCGGATCGATGGTCGACGGAGCGCGCCAATCGTGTGCTTGAAGATATGCTCCGTGCTTGTGTTCTTTCCTATGGGAAGAATTGGGAGAAGTGCCTACCACTTGCCGAGTTCTCTTATAACAACAACTTCCGTGCTAGCCTCGGATGGCACCATTTGAGGCTTTGTATGGGAGGCGATGCGTAACGCCTCTAAACCGGTCGAAACCGTGAAAGGCGCTTTGGCCCGATTCCATTAATGAGGCCGAAAGTCAAGTGCGCTTGATTCGTGAGCACTTGCGCGTAGCTCACCGAGCGAGAAGAGCTATGCAGACGGCGTCGCCGTGAGCCGAGTTTCACCAATGACTTTGTGTATCTCAAAGTTTCACTTTGAAGGGACACCGCTGCTTGGTGTCAAGGGCAAACTAGCTCCTCGGTATGCTCGGGCCTTATCCCGTCATCAAGAAAATGGGAGCCGTTGCATACCAGTTGGAGTTGCCAGCTACACTTGAAGGGGTGCATGATGTTTTCCATGTGTCACAGTTGAAGAAGTGCCTTCGTGTTCCAGTTGAGGAAACGCCATTGGAAAATATCGATGTGCAGGAAGATCTGTCTTATCGTGAGCGCCCCGTTCGTATCCTCGAAGAAGCTGAACGCAGAACGAGGAACCGTGTGATCAAGTTCCTCAAAGTTCAGTGGTCAAACCACTCCGAGGATGAAGCTACGTGGGAGCGGGAAGATCGTCTCCGAGCAGATTACCCATCATTCTTCTCCCAGTGATCAGAATCTCGGGGCGAGATTCCTGTAAGGGGGGGAGATTTGTAACAGCCCTAACTTAGGGTTTGTATTTCAAATGTAAATTTTGAGGGGAAATAAAAACTTTTGTTGTCTCTTCAAATCATTTGAAAGTTTCTACATTTTTCCCTAGCAATTTCCATTTTCTAGAATTAAATTCTTGTGAATGGAGGTTGTTGTCAGCAAATTCTTAGCTTTCAAACTTGTGATCATCCTCTGAAATTATTTTTCCTACCATCTTGATCATCCTATCTACCTCCCTGAATTATTTCACAATTTTTAGATTTTGTTTGCTATTTCAAATGGCCAAGTCAACTCTGTTTGAAATCTGGTCAAACTCCCTGTACAGCAGCTTGTGAATTTTCTCTAGAACAATGCAGTGCATAAAAAGTTCTGGAAAAATTATACAAGGTTGTCCTCTGTCCGTAGTAGCTACCATAAAAATTTCGAAATTTTTGGAGCTCAGAGCTACCTCTAAAAATTCCCAAACCTTCTCTGTCTTTTAAATCAAATTCTAAAAGCATCGTTCCTCGGCCCAACCCAACTCAGCTCGAGTCCGACTCGCACACTTGGTTCGGTCGCGTCAACTAATCGCACCGCTCGAGTCCAATTGATCGCGACCGTCCGATGCAAATCGAACGATCCATGTCGCGGCGCAACCGACTGTCCGAATGCATACATCGATCTCACCGTCCAATTCGGATCCAACGGCCGACACGCTCTGATCAAATCAAACCACCGATTCGCACCGCTTGTGAGTCATCGATCGTGGACCCCACTTGTCGCCTTCGTCCTCGCCCTCTCCGCTGCTCACCGAGCGCACCGCGATCACGCATGTGTGCCACGTACTCATCGCCGCCACCTATTTGCCCTCGTGTTCGCCCGTGGAGCATCGCGAGCTTTATAACCTCACCGCACTCACTCATTCATCGCTTCTTCGCTCTCACTTTCTCCGCCCGCTTCTGCTTTCGCCGGCGAAGGGGCGAAGGTAGCGCCGCCGTGTTAGCGCCGCCTTGATCCCGCAACCACACCGCCGTGATCCACGCCGACGCCGCCTCCATTTTGCCCAACCCGGTCCTTGGCGCCCAAAGGATCACCAGGGCGATATCGCCGCTCCGCCTCCGGCTGTGGCGGTCCCGCGAGCTTGCTAGTTCTCGGTGAGTCTCTAACCTCGCCACTTGGTCCTCGTGATCGCAATCCTCCTCTCGAGCCCAACGGTGGGCTCGCCGCTCTTTCGTGCATCGTGGAAGTCGTGCGGGTGTTTCTTCCTCGCGCACGGTGTTCCGCCGCCGTGGCAATTCCGCCGCCGACCTTCTTCTTCGACTTTGTCTTGTGCTTATTGCTCCTAGAGTCGAGGCGATCCGTGGCGCAACTTCTCGCCGCCGAAGTCCAGTAGCGCCTTCTCGCGAGCCGTAGCTTCTTCTCGCCTCCGCCGTCGTGGGCCCATCTCCGCGACCATTGGGCTCCGCGTCATCGGCATCAAGTTCGTGGAGCCGCGGTGCACCGCGCGTGCCATCCCCGAGCTCGAGCCTCGGCCATTCTCCGATCCCCACCTCGCCGCCGCGCCGCGTGTGGGAACTCCGCCGAGCCGCCGTAGCTAAGGTCTAATCCCTTCTTAAGCTCTAATCGTCTTTTAGTTTGTATCTCGGCTTGTGGGCCCTTGCTGTTAATCACGTTTAGAAATCGCTTAATCCAACCGCTGCATTTCACTTTGTGTCTCTCGTCATGTGGGCCCTAATGTCGCTTGGGGTTGTGTAGTGTTATTAATGCGTTTTCTCTGTCGCAAGCGTATTTCTCTGTGAGTATATGTTAGAAGTACACTTTGATATGTCAAAGACGTATTCTTAGAATACGCCGACGCCACCTTATGCGCAATCCGCTCGTCATTGTTTTGCGCGGCCCGCTCTGTCGATGGTCGGGCTAGCCGCGTCGCCAGAAAGAAGTATTAAGTGCTTTAGTATTTCTAAAATGCTTTTCACATTGTAATCGTTAAATCAATTAAACTTGTAAAATGCATAACTAATTCAATTTTTATCCAAACCGCATGAAACCAGTCTTGTTAATTTTCATTTTAAATGTACTATTTACTAAAATGAGTTTCAACCTTGTATCTGTAGCAAAAATCTGTTAATTAATTTAATGTTGTAAATCGTAATCTCCAAATTAGAAAATGCATATCTCTTTCAATAATTGTCCAAATACAAGAAACCCAATTCTGTAAATTTCATTTTCAGTATACTAACTATTAGGATAGGTTTTACACACTGTTTCTGTTCATGAAAATTTGTTAAGTAATTAACTAGTGGCATGTTGTGTTTTTAGCTTAGAAAATTCATAGAAAATTATTAATAACTTAAAATAATTTGTTCTCTGCTTTCTAAAATTTTTTATATCATGCTTAGGTTGCTGTGTGAGTTTTGGCTTGTTTTGATGTTGTTGTATGTTTGAGTTTTGTCGGTGTTATTCGCTCTTATTTGTCGTTATGTTCGATCGTTAGGCTTCGATATTTGCGGCAACCCCGAGGACGATCCTCCGCAAAGATATTGAGCAACAAAGATCCGTGCAAGCGCTTTGATCATGATAATCCCAGATTTTAAAGTCTAATATTTTGTTTCAATTGTATGTATGCATTGCTTAATTTGTGTTAAATTGATTAGTTAAACTGTAGTTACATATCCTCGTAGACAAAATATTGATCTCTACTACCGAGCCTAGGTTATTTGTCGTGATTAGAGGTCATTGGATGATCTCTTGTCACTTAGTAGATCCGGTCAACTTGCTTAGACATGCTTAGCTATCGGTAGAATCAAGCGGTTATCGGCTTTAGTCGGTAACCTTGATCACACAAAATCTACTATAACTTTATGTTTCAGATTTTTGCTATGTTTAATTGCAAAACTAAAACCAAAACCAAAAATGATTTAGACTTGGGCACAACGGTATGATTGGTGTGATCTGTTGGGTGTGATCGAATGGTGCCCGAGTCAACAAGGACCGAACATCTTGTTACATCGAACCAAGCATTTTGCGTGCTAACCACACTAGAGTATATGGGACCTCTCTTGACCTAGTACTTTGGCGTGTATTGGCTCCGGTCGCAGGAGGTCGCAGGAGGGATGGAGGTGGGAGCATGGTAGTTGTCCAAAAGCTTTATCCCGAGTGGGTAGTTGTCTTTTCGGCTTTACCATGTAAGCGTATGGATTTCTATCCATACGAGCGGCTCGTAGTTAATACACAATATTGGAAAAAGTCTCGTAGGACTTAGTCAGGCAGCATACCTTCTAAGTGTGCTTTGGCTTAAAGGCGATCCAAGTGTGGGTACATTGGTACACCCTCGCAGGTTAAAACTATTCGAATAGCCTCGCCCTAGGTTATGGACACGCTGGCAAGGTCTTCCAAGAGTTAGACTACAACATTTAAATTAAAACTTGATGGGTGGTACGAATCTGGGGATTCGTGCTATTGTTGTGGTGACTATTGGGATAGTCACTTCTAGGATGTTTTTACTTACCCTTTTGTTATTATTACTTTTTCTGTATTTCAACATTAAAAATGAATTGCGAACTTGCCTTTAAACTGTACTACATTATTGCAAATGAAAATTGGCTTTATGCAAATGAAACATATGGCCCCCACTAACAAGCCTGCATGTAGCATATTAACAGGGTCTGCTAGTTCACACGTCAGTCTTGCGGGTACAAAGACAATCTTTGTACTCAGGTGCTTTGCTTAATGTTTTTGTTGCAGAGGAAGAAGGTGAGCCTCAGGGTCCTCACTTCGTGAGTCGTGTTGCCGCTTCTTGGGCGACTAGACTTGGCGGTCCTGGCCGATGCCTTGTGGGTTGAAGGCACGCCGATTGGCTTTGTTTATAGCCATCTTATGGCACTTTTGCTTCATTGTCTTTTCTCGTTGTTATTTGTGTATCTTGTGGCCAGTCGGCCATTGTCTGTAATATCTCTACTATTTGTTTATCCTCCGTTGTGGTGTGATGTTTGGACTCTATGTTTGGAATGGAGTTGATGTCTAATTTTGTACCGGGGTGTGTATACTGCTTTCTGGGAAGTATACATATCTCGAGGATCAGTTTATTTGATTTGTGATGCTAGGACCAGGTGGTTGGTTAAGCATTACAAGTCAAATAAACTGGGGTCCTCACAATCTACATGACGGGGACCTCGAATATGCATAGTCACCACGTGACCAAGCCTCCAATATGATAGCATGACGCACATGAACAAAACTTTAAACCATCATAAATTTGTTTTCACAACAACATCATACATGAATAAACTTATTCATACTTCCAGCGTTCATCATCGTTTGACATTCATAGCATTCTAGAATTCATCAATAACACATATATTCATAATACTAGCAAACATGACAATCACTCATGAATAACAATTAATCGTATCTCCAGCATTCACTATCCTTAATCATACATATCACACTATCAACCATGCATAGCTAATACGTATCAAAATACTAGCACTCTCTATCAACCATTCATAATTATTCTATCAACCAGAGTACTTGCCTTAACGGCGTGAGAACGGAGGATGTGAAGAGGGTGCTACCTCCGGGACCAATCCCCCACCTAAATTCATTTAAAAACATACTAAGACAATAGTGAAGGACAAAACAATGTATAAAAGTAAGCACGAACTAGCAATAACTCGAAACGCGACCTCGACTTCAAATTCCAGAATGCTGAAATGGCCCCCTTTGGGAACAGTCATGTTCAAAAATTCGTATCTTTTTGTAAATTAGTCCAAATGATGTGATCTTGGACTTCGTTGAAAGTTTATCAAATTCCCCAACTAAACCTAGTTGGTGAGCCTTCCTGATTCAGCCAACTACTACCCCTATCAAGCCAATTAACAAAACATCGTTTTCACGTCAGGTTCTCTGGACAGTACACTAAAACTCTCGTTTGTCCAAACTTCACGTTCTTGATCTTCCCTAGAAACTACGACAAATATCTACAACTTTAGTTATATTGAGCTCCTCAGATTATCCCTCTAACAGATCGAACGAGACAGACATCAAACCCGTCGACACCGGCATGCATTCGCAGAACAGTCTCACCAATTAATTCATAACTTCTGCTACAGAGGTCAAAATTTTGCAATCTAATACTTCATCGAAAGCTAACGACGTCCTCTACAATTCTCTAGGAGAAGTCCAGAGCTGAATCTGCCCGCAACTAAAACAAAATGACGATCTAACACGAATTGTCTTGAAGAAACAGAAATACCGATATTGCCAAATCGCGAAACTATACAACTAATCGAACGGGATCATGGGTTACCCTTGGAGAACGAGGTGACGAACGCAGAGACCCAGCGAGGCTCCTTCCTTTCCATCCTATTTCCTTCTCCCTTCTTCTTCCTTTCTTCTTCTTCCTTCCTCTCCTTCCTTTCTCCTCTTGGCATGGCAACAGGAAAGCGGATTGCTACAGTACCCGGATTGCTACAGTGCGGCGGCGCTACAGTGCCTGGGTGAAGTTACTGTAGCAACCCTAGGGTTTGGTCTCCCCTCCCTCTTAAGTTGGGCTCCCCCACTTGGGCTATGGGCCGGCGGCCCACTACTCTCGTCAACTCACTAAATTCTGAAATTTCACTCTTAAATACCTCTTCTAATCCCTCAATTATTTATTTAACTAAATGGGGTATTACATTCTAATACCTCTTCTAATCCCTCAATTATTTATTTGACTAAATGGGGTATTACATGTAGAGTGTGCCCGTCAGGGAGCATCATCAATCCTGCTGTGAGGACCCCGATTTATTTGACTTGTAATGCTTAGCCTTCCATTGACCCTAGCATCACAAAACAAATAAACCAAGCCTCGAGATATGTATGTTTCCCAGAAATGCAGCATACACACCCCGTTACAAAATCATGCATCAATTCCGTACAACAATGAACACTAAGTTCAACAATGACATACATAATATAAAGTTATTACAACAAAGGGCCATAAGACTGGCCAAATAACACAAGTATCAAAAAAAATAGCGGAAGCAAAAGTGCCATAAGATGGCTAAGACAAAAGCCAACCGGTTAGCCACATAACCACAGGGCAACCGACCGGGCCGCCAAGCTAGTCGTCCAAACCGCAGCGATACTCACAAAAGCAAATCCCTTGGGGATCAACTTTTCTCTTCCTCTGCAACAATTAAGCAAAGCAAATGAGTACAAAAATGTACTCGCAAGACTTACGGGTAACAAAGCCTAGTTACTACTATATGCAGGCTCTAATCAAAGGAGAAGGCTCAAGGTTAATTTTCAGCATAAAGCAAGTTTTATTTGCAATAAGTAATTGTTTGAAAGCAGCCTTAACAATCTGAATTTTATTTGCATAAATAACAACGGTACAATAACTAAAGACATAAAGACATCCTGGAAGTGACTATCCCAATAGTCACCACAACCATAGCACGAATTACCCATTCGCACCACCCATGTCAAGTTTTAATTTAAAAAGGTTGTAGTCTAACTCTTGAAAGACCTTGCCAAGCGTGTCCATAACCTAGGACGAGGCTATTCGAATAGTTCAAAACCCTGCAGGGGTGTGCCAATGTACCCACACTTCATACCGCCTTTTTGCCAAGCTATTAAGCACACTTCCTTTGGTATGCCGGCACGGCTAAGTCCTACGAGACGTTTCCAATGGAATGCGTTAATTAAGAGTCGCACGTATGGGGTTAACCCTTAGTGACCAGCCGGCGAAATGGGCCACTAGGACCACACGTTGTGGTGGAGTCAAGCAAAGCCGGGAGTCATTAGCCATTTAGAGTAACGCTAGCCGGACATTACAAGACCCCAGTCGGGGTGGAGGACCTAGAAAGGAACCACCCCGGTCATGCCTTTGTGATCCTTTTTCTCTATAAACTACAGCCAGCGACTCATTAATTAATGCCGCCCAAAGTACTAATTCAAGAGAGGTCCTATTTCCCTCTAGTATGGTTAGCACGCAATAATGCTTGGTTTAGTGTAACAAGATGTTCGGTCCTTGTTAACTTGGGCACCATTCCAGTCACACCCACGAATCACATCATCTTACCATTGTGCCCAAGTCCAAATCATTTTGTTTTCATTTTTGGTTTTCACAAATAATCATAGCACAAGGCCGAAATCATAACTCATAATAAGTTTTCTGTGATCAAGGTTATCGACAAGTCGATAACCGCCCAATTCTACCGGTAACTAAGCATTGTTAAGCATCATATCGTAAAGACAAATAAAGGGACATAATTCATTCACCGGGCTCTAATTCACCAGTGAGGATAATAACCTATGGCAGTGGCAGGGGTGAACAATTTCAAGGCAACAATGCAATAGGCTTAGCTACCTCTAATCGACAAAATTAACTTTGACACAAGAAGCATGCATACTTAGTTTTTACAAACAAGATATTAGAATTTGAAAGTAGTAGGAGCAATATGATCAAATGATGTTACACTTCTTGCCTTGCTGTAGATCACTTCCTTGCTGCAGAGGATTCACTCACGTAATCAATAATTCCTTCGGAACCTAACGCGAAAAGGCGATAACCAAATAAGAACAAAGAACTCCAAATAGAATCCAACAGCAAAAGATAACCAAATGCAATGAAATTTAAACAGCAGCAAGATAATGATTTTAGGCAATTTTAGAAACAAGAAACAAGTCATTTAGACAAAGCATGCAAAAGTTATGGTTAAATCAAATTTTCTCAGCCTATTAAATCCAGATTAATTCCTATCTGTTACTGTTCATGGCGAAAATTTCTAGAATGATCTAGGGTCTAAAATTTTTATGGCAAGTAGAATTCATTATCCTATTCACAGAAAAGTTGAGTTTACTAAATTTGGAGCTAAAATGAATTACTTATGATTTTTCTAAGTTGTAAAACTAGCATAATGCATTTTCCAGAAATATAAACATGTTTAAAAACTATTTCATATTGAAGTTTGTTAATAGGAGGATTTAACAACATTGAGTTCACACATTTTAAAAATTCAGGGAATTACTTGTGTCTTTTACAAAACTAACAGATTTTCTAAATGTCAAAAATAAGGCCAAAAACCATTAGCTAGTGTTTCTGTTATTATCTGGGCCTACAACCATTTTTATATTGAAGTTGAGTTAATAACAGATTTATCAAAGTTGAATTTACCCATTTAGGAGATATACAGGAAAAGATATTCATATTATAACATTTTATTCAATTTCTGGGAAACTCAAAAATGGCCGAAATCAAGTTTTTAGTGCTTACAGGATTTTCTACAACAGAAATCGAACTACAAGCATTTTTGAATAAAACTTTAGCCTAAAACAAAATTATTACAGTTGGAAACATCTAAAAAGAGTTTAAAAAGAATTTACTACGAATTTATAAAGTTTCTGCACAAATTTTAGTTGTAAAATAATTACTTATCGAAATCCCGATAACCTAATCAAAAGATAAAGACGTGGACGCACGAGAGCCACTGATTCAAAATCAAACGGCGCGCGCGCGAGGGAGCGGAGGCAACCCGAACGACCCAATGCATCGTGGCCGTTGATCAAAGATCAGACGGTCAAGGCTGGGGGCGGTTCGGACCTCGCGAATGCTCCCCGAATCACGGCCGTTGATCGAGCGATGGACGGCCCACGAGGATGGGAGGATCGGGTGACCCGAACGACCCAAATGATCAGGGCCGCAGATCAAGAATTGGACGGCGGCCTTTGATCGCAATACAAAAAGAAGAGCTGACAGGTGGGGACCACCGCCGCGACTACGAGTCACGCCACGCAGCTTTTAGCACACGCGCACGGCGCTACCGCCCACCCGCCGCTGGCGAAAGGGAGTTTTTAGGACCGCAATTAATTACCGAAACTAATGATTAGCAATTTAATGTGTCCTGATGATTGGCACAGAAGTGATTTAAGCGGTTTAAGGGCCCACCTAGCAGTGACACAGGGTGGCGGCTTAGGACATATTTATTGCTAATAATGATTAGAATTTAATGAATCCAAAATTAGTGCTAATGATTTCTGGACTCCAGTTTTGGACCTACGGGCCCACATGCCAGTGACCAAAGGTGATTCTCCGATCAGATAACAAAGCCGACACTTAATTAACCTATGATTAATCATTAATGATGTCGAGCAAGATTTAAAATGCGCCAATGGCGATTTAAAGCATCGCCCATCGACAGCGGCACAAGGGCGCGCTTAAGACACCATTAATACCTAATGATTAACACCGATTGGGCAATTAATGTGTCCTAAATACATGACGAAAACGGAGTTTCGCGCAAGACGAGCCCGAAGCGTGTTCAACGGCTTGCGCGGCGACCCGCCATACGCAGCGCCAACCAAGTAGTGAAATGGAATCGCAATAGCGATGCGGACCTAGTGGTGGCAACCACCGCGGTGAGGGTTTAGTCGCCGCCACCGGAAATGAAAAGGAGCTCTTATCGCAAACTTGAAAATCGCAAAAGCTCCGCCAGTCCAAAGAAGCGGTGCCAAGGCCTCTAGGGACTAATAAGAAGCTACCTTAAAGGAGAGGAGCTTCAAAGATGGCCGAGATGCTTGTCCACGGTGGAGGCTTGCTTGACTTGGGGAAGAAAAGTGAAAATGATATCCCGAGCAAAATGAGTGGTACCAAAGCATCAATATAGCTTCATTATGGTTCATGTGCTACTGGAGCAAATAATTTAAAAATGGAGCACTCACCGGAGCTGAGGAAGAAGATGACCAAATTCGGCCGAATTTGAACAAACCCCAAATTGGACAATTCCTGCGAATCAAATCCAAAATTAAGTGAGGGGAAATGTTCAAGATAGTAAGGAGGTTAAAAGAGTTCAAAGAAATTTGAAGGAGAACCACTGGAACACCAAGAACACCAATGGAGCTCCACGGGTCAATAATGGTGCATTGTCGGTTTTGAGGTGTTAAGCTCCCAAATTGAAAATGGAGCTCAAGGGCAGTGTAAAGGAACACCAAGAGGGTGTTGGGGTGCTTATAAAGCTTTGAAAGCATTAGGGTTTGACAAAATGCTTTTCGGGAGACATGGTGCAAAGCTCAAGGCATGGCCGAAAGTGAAAAAGGTGGAGATGATGGCATAGGGTATGGCTCGGCCGAAACACCTCCCACAACCCTAAAGGTCAACTAGGGCGGCTGTAGGGAACAAGAGGTGCACCTCCATCCCTCCCCTACTGTTCACGCACGTCCAGAGGTTGAAGATGATACGGTGCACACACTGATGATTGTCAGCCGTTGGATTGAAAACAAATGGCTCAGATCGCAACGCTTTGGCGCTTTTAAAAACAACAGAGAGAATCGTGACCTTTGGATTAAAATCGGACGGCCATGATTTGGTGTGCCCTTCGGGTGACCCGAATGTCACACCCAATCTGGACGGTTGGATCTTGATCCAACGGCCCAAAATGAGTAGTGCAATCGCTGGGTCCGAAGGGCCCAATCATTTAGGACCGTTAGATCAAGATCTAACGGTTGGAAATGAATGTGGGTTTAATAAGCCGGCTCGGTGCAGTTAGTTGATTCGACCAGATCAATTGACTCGAGCCTGAGTCTGACTCGAACCTGATGAACAGTGTAAACCAGGTTTTGACTTTAAATTAGAACAGAGACTTTTGAGGATTTATTTGGGGTAGCAAAATAACTCCAAAAATTCTGAAAATTTTTTAGGAGCTTTCTGACTCAAACATGGACGTTGTGTAAAATTTTCAGAGGTTTTTATGCAGTGAATTAGTCTCCAAAAATTCTGCAAGGTTCTGATATGGGGTTTGACTGAGAGTCAGCCCTCTAAAAATATTCAAACAATTTCTAAAAATTGTGAAATTTTTCAGAGGGGTCACACACCATCCCTAGAACCTAGGAACAATATTTCCAGAGGATGATCACAATGTTTGACCTGATTTTATTTTTGGAAGATCAAAATTTGGATGAAAAGGACTTGTGACTTTGTATTTCCATAATTCCTTGTACAAGAATTGTTTGGTACAAGAGGAAATACATGATGTAAGAAAAAGTTTTAATTTCTACTCATTTTCTTACATTTGAAACACAAGTCCAAAATTGGGATGTTACACCTGCCTCTGGGAGAGAGATTCTTATCAGGGGGAATGACGAAGACCTCCCGTAGACGACCTCCACTTGCGCTCGAGGCCTTCTCGCTTGAGGAGTAGTTGAGTGACACCATATGGCGACTTGGAGTAAACCCCTCCAGGTAGGGTAACTCCGGGTTATAACCGTCTCCGTTTGCAGGTGTGTCCTGCGACGAGATGGTTGGACTTGGAGGAACAGCATGCTCAATCCTCTTCTCTGCGGAATTATCCAGAGAAAGAGGACCATCAGATGTCGTTATAGCTTTGGAATGATGGCTTCCAGAACCTGTCTCGCCATGTCGTACTGCCTTAGGGGGACTCGAACACTTGGAGGAAAGACTCTCGTCGTGTTGCGAATCTGTCCTAGGGCAGCCCTGTTTGTGGTCGTATTGACCCTTGTCCCCTAAGGAAGCTGGTTCCTCAGCTGGGCGTACTGTTGTGGGGGATGAGGATCCCTCCTAGACTCCGGCGGTGATGCAGTCTCCGAGACCTGATAGAAGATCTCCAGAGGCGGTAATACCGTCAGATTATTCGACACTCGGCTCGTAATCGAAGCCGGCATCCATGTCGATGTCTGCGTAATCGGCCAAGTCGAACCAATTCTCCTCGTTCCATTCTCCTGCCAAGGAATGTTGACAAGGAATTACCAGAAGATCCCCACGGACGGCGCCAACTATCGGTGTTTTAGAACCGATCTTACGTAAATATTATTTGATTCGGGGGGTCTCCACAATTGATCACGCAGACAAAGGAAACACGGGGATTTTTATACAGGTTCGGGCCTTCTCCAGTGAGAATAACAACCCTAATCCTGTGTGTATTGTATTGGGTATCCTGATTACAATCAATGAAAAGACTTGTGCTAATACTCCTACTGATTGTCTCTCAAAAGCCTCTCTCATTACCTCCGAAAGACACATATTTATACTATGTTACAGTGGCGGTTGTCGTTCCAGGTCAATAGGCGCTCATTATTACGTAATAATGAGAGTAATTATCGGAGTAGTAACCTCCCCACGCTGTCTAACGGTTACCAATTAGAGATAATGGAGAATTATCTATAGTTATTTCAGATATAACTACGTATCTTGACTGCTCAGATCTTCATAGTAAATAGGGCCTACTGGCGAGTGGAACTAGTTAACTGTGAATAAGTCGTAGCAGGGTTGGTCGTAGCAGGACTTACGACCAGGGGCTAGTCGTAGGAAAAGCTTACGAATGGATACTGGTCGTAGAAAGACTTACGACCGGAGGTAATCGTAGGAGAACTTACGATTACGTGGTAGTCGTAGAAATACTTACGACTATGGGGGTGGTCGTAGAAGAGCTTACGACCACCTAACTTACTCCTCCCTTATAACATTAAGGGGTATACCATGTGACGTCATATTACATGATTAAGGAATAATAAAATGAGGATTATCAGATCCTCGTCACTGCCTCAGGCCATCAATATCTGGTACGCAGATGCGACCATTTATCCACAGCACACCTTGATCATCCTAGGTGAAATCTTTAAATTTTCCTTCTGCCATTTTGAGCTTGATGTCTGACAGCACGAGATCCTTTGGTTGGGCTTCACGAATCTGCTTCTCTAGGGTAGACTGTACTTCCAAACTGGACACAAATCCTTCAGATACAACTTCTAACTTTAGCTTCTGAAATTCCTCATGAAGTTATGGGCAACCTTCCTTTACTTCCAAAGAATTACAGTAGCTCTTACGACTTAGAGCATCTGCAACTACGTTGGCTTTTCCGGGATGGTAGTGAATTCCAAGATTATAATCCTTTATCAATTCTAACCATCTTCTCTATCTCATGTTCAAATCTAACTGAGTGAAGATATATTTTAGGCTCTTATGATCTGTGTAGACTTCACAGCGGTTACCAATGAGGTAATGACGCCAAATCTTTAAAGTATGCACTACGGCAGCTAATTCCAGATCATGAGTAGGATAATTCTCTTCATAAGGTCTCAATTGTCTTGACGCATAAGCGATAGCTCTTCCTTCTTGCATCAGGACACACCCTAAACCTTGACGCGAAGCATCACAATAGATATCAAAATCTTTCCGAATGTCTAGCAAAATCAACACGGGGGCTGAAGTCAAACGCTTCTTCAACTCTTGAAAACTTTCTTCACAGGCTGGGGTCCAAGTGAACTTTTTCTTTTTCTTCAACAATTGCGTAAGAGGCTTAGCAATCGATGAGAATCCTTCGATGAAACGACGATAATAACCTGCCATTCCCAAGAAACTGCGAATCTGAGTTACAGTCTTGGGCTGGTCCCAATGTAACACTGCCTTAACTTTACCGGGTTTGACTGCTACCCCCTCGGCTGTCATCACATGACCAAGAAAATCAACTTCCTTCTTCCAAAAATCACACTTACTGAACTTAGCATACAACCGATGCCCTCTGAGTTTCTCCAATATTATCCTCAAATGCTCAGCATGTTCTTCCTCAGACTTAGAATAAACCAAAATATCATCAATGAACACCACTACAAACTTATCCAAATATTCCATGAATACCTTATTCATCATGTTCATGAAGTATGCGGGGCGTTAGTCAGACCAAAGGATAGTCAGACCAAAGGACATGACTAAGAACTCATAATGCCCATACCGCGTTGAGAAAGTGGTCTTCGGTATATCCTTAGGACAAATCTTCAACTGATGGTAACCTGATCGCATGTCGATCTTTGAGAACACTCCGGCTCCTTTCATCTAATCAAACAAATCATCAATCCGGGGCAGTGGATACTTGTTCTTGATGGTAACTTCGTTGAGAGAACGATAATCAATACACATCCTCATGCTTCCATCTTTCTTCTTGACAAACAAAACTGGCGCCCCCCATGGCGACGAACTAGGTCTCACAAATCCTTTCTCAAGAAGTTCTTCTATCTGCTTCTTCATTTCTACCAATTCATCAACTGGCATCCGATAGGGTCTCTTTGAAATTGATGCTGTTCTCGGCACTAGATCGATGACAAACTCGATGTCACGGTCCTGTGGTATTCCTGATAATTCTTCTAGAAACACATCTGGATATTCACTAACGATTGGTACATCTTCCAAAGAAAGGGTCTTCAGGCTGTTGACTAACAGATATCCATCACGTGCTGAGGTGGCCAGAAACTCTACCTTGTTTCCCTTGGTGTCCTCAACTGTTACAGCTCTTCGGCCACAATCTAGTACGGCTTGATTCTTGGATAACCAATCCATACCAAGAATGACATCTAGGGTTTGGGTGTCTAGAACAATTAGGTTGGCTAGAAACTCAACTCCAACTATGAGTAACTTAGCTCCTAAACATCCCACTTTAGAGCTTAGCTCTGCTCCAGGCGACTGGACTAACAGCGTATGCTTAAGACGTATAACTTCCAACTTATTCTTGGTTGCAAAAACTCCAGAAACAAACGAATGCGAAGCTCCAGAATGAACCAAAACTGATGCAGGTACTAAATTAACCAGAAACTTACCCAGTACGACGTCAGGTGCTTCCTGGGCTCCTTCCAGAGTGACATGGTTGACACGGCCTCTGACCACAGACTGCTGTGCTCCTCCGACTTGACTGGCGACTTGTGAAGCTCCTTGATTGATACCTGGCGCTGGCATCTTGGATAACGTAGCTCCAAGATTGAAGCGTACTGGAGTGATTGTTCCCTTTTGCGGACACTGGTTGGCGAAGTGGCCTAGCTGATGGCAAGAATAGCAGACTCTTGGTCCACTCTGTTGATTGCTCCCCGGGTTGGGGTTGGCAGGTGCAGGGTTGCGGAAGATTTGAGCAGCTAGACGGGGTGCTGAAGTTGGTGCAGGTGCCCTGAACGAATTCTGCGGTGGAAACCGGCTGAACTATGGCAGAACTGTCCTTGTCCTTTGCTGTGATTGATGGCTTCCTTGCTGGGCCATCCGGCGCTTGCGGCTGTCCTCTAGTACTTTGCGCTTGTCTTCAAGAACAAAAGCTTTGTTGACCAGCTCTTGAAAATCAGGGAAAGTATGGGCAATCAGACTGACTTGCAGTCTAGTGTTCAGCCCCTTCAGGAAGCGACTCTGATGGGCCTTATCCGTTGCGACATCTTCTGCAGCATAGCGAGCAAGCTGAGAAAACTTGTTAAGATAATCGGACACCAACATAGCTCCTTGCTTGAGAGTGCGGAATTCATCCTTCTTCAGGTCAATTATCCCTTCCGACACATGGTACTGACAAAATACAGCAGAAAACTCCTTCCAGGTGATATTCCGTGGCGTCTCATGAGCGGCACAGAAGTTCTCCCACCATTCGGCAGCGATGCCTTCCATCTGGTGAGTAGCATACAGAACCTTCTCATGATCACTGCATTGAGTGATCAGTAACTTCCTTTCAATGACATGAAGCCAGTCATCTGCTTCAACAGGTGAGACATGTCCAGAGAATGTTGGTGGACGAGTCCTCATAAACTCTACGAGTTTGGATGGCCCCTGGTGAACATGAGCAGTTGGGGCTCCATGCTGGTGATTGTTGTTGGTGTTGTTGTTCTGATTGTTCATGGCTTGCATCTGATTCATCATGGTATACATTAGCTGAGTCAGTGTTGCCATGAAAGATCTGAAATTCTGAAGGTCAATCGGGGGTGCTTGTGGTGGAACTGCTCCTACGATTGGTTGTTCATTGACTTCTGGTACTAGGGTACCATAACCACTTGCCACCTCAGTGCCCCTTCCGAGCCAAAATCTCAGTGGTCTTAGTCCATTATGGACCGTATCTATGACATGTGGGGCCCACACGTTAGAAAAATTAGTATAATTCTTTTAATTCCGAAAAACCTATGGCTGATGTCATCATTGCACAATAACTAGAATTTCCTTTAGAAAAATAAATCAGGAAAATCTAATAAATTTAGAAATTAGGTTTTAAATAGATTTAAACTTCAAAAATTCATAACTTTTGCATCTGAACTCCAAATTGGGTGATTCAAGTTGAAACATTTATATAAAATTATAATCTAACTAAATAAACCAAAATATTTAAATTTGGAGTTAATTTGATCCATGTTTTTGAATTTATTTGAATTTGAATTTGAATTTATCGTATTTTCGCGTTTAGACTTTGACGACTCCGGAGAGTTCGACCAATCCGAAGACCTAGAATTCCAAGACATCAATGAAGGCAAGTTACATTATTGATCATATTGCTCCCAGTATTTTTAAGTTATTTTCAGTTTTTAAATTATTTAATGTATGCATATGTTTGTATAAGTATTTTAATGTCCTGTTTTATATATAGTTACTCCCATGTTTCATTGTAAGGCCATATTGAATATTGTACTTGACTACCTTGACACCATAGACAAACTATTATCAAAACTAGTCATATGCTTAGCCAGGCTTAGCACACTTAAAGAATTTGGGAAGGTTTAGCCAAGTCTCTTACAAATTTATTTCAAACTTGATATTGTGGTATTGTTTTTACCACATGAATTTATAAAGAGAGTTTTATTCAAAATAAAATCAAACATGGGTTTGGACTTGGGCGAAATGGTCGGAATGGTGAGTGCAGGTTTATGCACGGGATTGATCTGGTTAAGATTAAGGCCCATGGTTTGTAAGAATGACGCCCAAGTCAATTAAGGACCGGTTTTTGAGCCGCTTATTGCTATGCCTTACCGTACTATCACATGTCCTGTATGGGCAGGATTTGGCTAATTAATTTGTGATGTTTTAGTGTATTTGTGTCATGTTGATTATGTGGGTGTCGGTTAGACTTTTATTCCCACTTGGCGCAAGAGGGGGCTTCCGGTGGACGGTTAGTCCAAAGGGGCGAAACCTTAGCGGGCATTAGTACACTACGGAACATTGTAACGGCCTCATGATAATTGCTCAGTCACACGCCTACGGAAGCGTGTATTGGCCGACATAATGAGTATGTCATCTCTTGTGGGTAAAGTTGTACCAACTCTGCAGAGTAGAAACTATTCGAATAGCCGCGTCCGCGGTCATGGACATGCTAGCAGGGCCACTTAAAGTTAGAATTGTTTTTTGGTTTTTAAATGCTTTATCAAATGTTGAGGATGGTTAATCGTTATGAAAAGTTGGGCGGGAAACCAAGTGTTAGGAGGGGATCCTTCACTTAATCATTGGAGGTTATCCATATTACAACATTGTCATTTTAAAATATGATTTTAGACATAGTATAAAATTACCTTAGAAATTATTATGGATATTTAAACTGAAAATGTTGCTTTGCACAAAACCACCACTGCCATACTCACTTGTTACCTTATGCATGCATTTTCATTCAATATTAGGTGTAGCTTGCGAGCACGGAAGTTGTGCTCACTCTTGCTGAATAAATCTTATTCAGGAGAAGACTTTTTCCCCGACGGTGAGGATCAGGACGAGTAGGCCTTCGACCCAGACGATTGCATGTGGCGCATCGTGTGGCTCACATGTATTATTATGCTTCCGCTGTGTTTTTGTAATATCCCGTTTCTGTTTGGTAAGAAAAACAATGCGGATTTAAATTCGAATTCAAATTAAAAGGAGAAATTTCTGGTGTTTCGCCTATTCTTCCAGTTTTGGGTCTGGGCCTTTGGCCAGCAGACCCAAGAGAGGGCCTTGTGGGCTGAAGGGGCAGCCGTGGGGCCCATGAGGGGGGTGCAGCCGCACTAGAGGTGGGGCCCAAAGGCCCATCTTGTGGCCGGCCAAAGGGGGGGCTCAAACCCTAGCACCCCCCACCTCTCCCACTTTCCCCACCCCCTACCTCCCCCTCTCCCTTGCGCCCTGCCTCCTCCTCCCCTTGGCGCCTTCCCCCCATTGGTGCTGCATCTTCCTACCTCTTGGAGCCATCTCCCTCCTAGCGCCGAATCGCCCTACCGCCGGTTTTGCAAAGGAAGGAGAAGGGTTTTGCGGGGCTGCTGTTCAAGAAGGAGAGGATCTTCTTCAAGGTTTCTTCGTCGTCTCCCAAGGAGTTCTCAAGGGTAACAAATGTCGTTTTTGTTGTTGGGTTAATCGTAGAGGTGAATTTGATTGGGTTTGATCGGATCAAGTTCTGTCTGCTGAAGATTCAGTTCTGTCCAGTGTATTGCGTGGCCTGTTTCGTGTGCTTAGAGGAAGAATTAGGAATTTTGATCTCCTAGAGTTATTTAGATATTGTTCTTAGCTTTCGGTGGACACCAAGAACACCTGATTCCGACATACGGATCAAAAGTTATGGTCGTTTTAGTATCTGATGTCCAGAATTCTGACGGGATTTACCTTTCAAGTTGTCTCCTAAAATATGTTTATGATAATGGACGATTCAGAGTTTTCACTCAACTAGGTTATTGTAGAGAATTTCATAACCTTTTCAGATTGTTAAATAATGCTCAATTCGGAGTTGTATATTAAACGTTATGATCGTTTTAATACTGATGTCTTATTTGTGTAGGCAGTTTCTGTTCTGCTGCTTCATCTAACTGTTAGTAAATTAAATTGGCCGAATCAGGTTACCTTGTCAGCTAGAGTATTGTAGATATGTCAGTTAAGAATCCATAGAAACTGGTCTCACCTCATTCTAAATCACAGAACAATAGATATGATTTTTACCGTGCTGCTATCCAGTTTCGGTTTGTGCCTGAGTAGTCAATTTTCAGATTAGAGTTTCTAGTTGAATCGTAAGTCACCGTGGATGTGAGGACCCCTGGTTATTGGAAATGTTACTAATTAAATTCATACTGTAGCACAATTGTTAATGAAGGAACAGTACTGCCCCTTTATTAAAAACCATGCTAAAGATATAAATTTAACAAATGACAGATCCAAGAATGAGATTCCTGATATATATGATTCACAATGGTTCCTGTGATCAACGACCATTGCATATATATCCTTCATCAACATTGCATCAAACACATACCACCATACATTGATATAATTAAACATAAGGTTACATCATTCTATTAGTACTACAATATTAAGTGACTTGGTCACTCTAACAAAGATACAATGGAAGCAAAATAAACGGAAAATGTCCACCAATGGCCTCATCCACCCGCAGCAATTGCGTGGAGGAAAGAAGAGCGCCACTCGTTAGCGCCACCCGATCGGGCGCTAACGGGTACTTCATAGAGAAAACCATCCTCACCTGCAACAATAGGTGGTAGCACCTTGAGTACAAAAGGTACTCAAGCAAGTCTTACACAAACTAACAAAAGAAAGTGGTTATTAGATCCTATTCAAAGGAGTAGAGTTGTTACATGCATAAGGTTACAACAGAAGGTATAAAGGTTCAAATTTGCATAAAGCGATACACCTTATCCTACAAAGGCTAACTTTTGATAAAGCAATTTAATAAATCAAAAATAAAGTAAAACAGTAAGTAAATACATTAAATGTAAACGAATAAAGATGCATGATTCCTCATGCAAACCAAAATAAACCGAAACCACATTTTGGAAATCGTAATCTCTATACAGTGATATCGCTCAAGTTATCGCCCATGACCGTGGACACGGCTATTCGAACAGCTTTATACCTGCAGGGTGTACATCTTTACCCACATGACTTAGCTAGCCCGTTGTCTTCGGATGCCTCCGAATGATGACACACTTCCTTTGGTATGCCACCGGGGAAGCTAAGAATTGGTATTTTTCAACAAGCCAACACTATTGAGTTGGACCCCCATGTGTGAACTAATCCCATTAGTGTAGGCTATACCACCTACTAACCACGGGCACACATGTTGTGTCAAGAATGCCGATCCAAACAATTTAAAGCGAATTGGGTTCCCTACCCATAGTAGAATGCTATCGGCACTATTAAGGTATCGATATGCGACGAGGCACATATACGCCCTCACCCTCCTAAGAACATCTGATACTGACATACAAGCTCACATGGCATAAAACGCAGTCCTCAAACCTAAGCATCTATGCCATACAAGGTCAATACACATATCCTTACTCTCCTGTTTCCAACTCAATAGTCTCAACATTTTACTTAACCAAACAACGCCCATACACTGCATGTGGAAGTACGTGGGGGACTTGAACTGAATAGTCAGAGTTCGGTCCTTAATCAACCCGGACAAGTCCACCACAAAAACCAATCTCGTGCACAAAAGCACCATCACTAGCTTCCTCTTGTCCAGATCAATTTGAATTTCAAATACAAGACTGATTTAAAGAAACTGACAAAGAGTTTAAAATAACAAGGGTTCGGGCTTAGATTCCCATGTTTGACAAGATATGCTTGTCAAACTCTAAAATCTCTAGACCGCATATCTAAGCCAAATCTGAAAATAGACCATATAGTATACAAGATTACACTAGAGTTGAGTGTATGGTCATAATTAAGGTAATCCACCATGTCAGGTTATAGCTAGCTATTACAAGTCACATTTTGTATTTTCAGACAAATAGCGTGCACAGATATCACTGGATTTGTAAAAGCTATTGTACAAAATCTGGGTTCAATATGGTGCAAAGAGGATGCTTGCCTTGATAGTAATAGACTTCATTGCGTGCTCAGTTGTTCGTAAGTATAATCAAAAGCTTCAGTAGAACCAGCTTCTAAAAGAAGCAATAAAATCCAATAAATACTAAAAACGACAACTGGTATAAATTATCAGAAATTGTATGATCAATAAAGAAATGCATGATTAACAGCATGCTTAAGTTATATTTACCCTAATAGTGATAATAACCCATTTTATAACCTACTGTTTTCAAAAGACAGAAATTAGAGTTTAGTGCAAAGTTCCAGTTTTCAGATTTTAAAAGAGGTGAAAACAGGACAGATTGCAATTTTCGGAAAAAGAAGTATAGAACATGCAAAAGTTCATAAATGAAACTTAGCATGATCTTTTAGGTAATTAATATCCCAAACCACCTTAGTCTAACCCTAACTAGTTAGATCACATCAACTAAGAAGAAATTAATTTTTGCCTGCTAAGCCGACAAAAAGAAACAGAGAGATCTCAACTAGAAGTTAAAATTGATGATGACAAGAATTGAAAGATCAACTTGTCATGTCATTAGGTTTAGTCAAAACCTAAATAAGATGATAAGTTGACAGAAGAACCCTAGGTCTTGAAAATGACACAAAAGACCAAAAGCTAGAATAACAGCTTTTCGCTTTGAAGCAAGATCAAGCTACCGATGCTTAAAAGAATGATTCACAGCAGCTTCTAAGGTTCTTAAGATGCTCAAGATGTCGAAACTAGGGTTTTGGCTTACCAAGATGGAAAGATACCAAGAACTCAAAACCGATGATGATGGATGAGAAATAAACTCGATTTAACCTACAAAAGATAACCAATCTTTATTGTAAGTAAAACCAGTGCTTAAGGATGGATAAGCAAAGGATAGAAGCAAGAATCCCACCGCAAGAAGGAAGAAAATGAGCTTCAGTGGTCAACAATGGCTGCAGCTCAAAAAGCTAGGGTTTATATATAAGAGAGTTGAGCTACAGGGCAATTGGGAAAAGTCTAGAGCTTGATGAGGTGTCCATTTAGGGCTAATTATCCCAAAAATTAGTTGCAAAAACTTTGGGATAAATCCTCTCCTTGATTTCCAGAGAGAGCTGCGCACAGAGAGACGAGGAAGATGATAAGAATCACCTGACATGTAACATCCCAATTTTGGGCTTGTGTTTCAAATGTAAGAAAATGAGTAGAAATTAAAACTTTTTCTTACATCCTGTATTCCCTTTTGTGCCAAGCAAGTATTGTACAGGAAGTTGTGGAAATACGAAGTCACAAGTCTTTTGATCCAAATCTTGAGCTTTCAAAAACAATCTTGTCAAACCTCTGGATCATCTCCTGGAAATATTTTTTCCTAAGTTCTTGGGATGGTATGTGACCCCTCTGAAAAGTTTCACAATTTGTAGAAATTGTTTGAATATTTTTGGAGGCCAGTCAAACCTATTCAAAATCTGGTCAACTGTGGACCAGCACCTTGTGGAATTTTTGGAGGACAATGTACTGCACAAAAACCTCTGCAAAATTTATACAAGGTCGATCACCCGGCTAGCAAGCTCCTGTAAAAATTTCATAATTTTTGGAGTTCGTTTGCTACCTCAAATAAATCCCCCAAACTTTAGAGCAGTTCGAAACCCAAACTTGGGGCTGAGTCAGACTCGGGCCCGAGTCAGACCCGAGTCCGACCCAGCCAACTGGCTCGGTCGAGTCAAGCTCAGCCAAGTTCGGGCTCGGTCTCGTGCGCGCGCAAGCGGGGCCGCCGGATGGGGATCGTGTGGCTCACGACCTCCCCACCACTCCCAGGACCTCCCAGGACCTCCTCGCCCGCGCAAGACCTCCCCACCTCGGCGATTCTCGGACGTCCAGACCACCCTAAGCAAACTGGGACGCCCAGACCTCCTTGGCGCCAGAGTTTCTTCCTCACGACCTCCCTGAGGTCTGCCCGCCATGAAATTTCACACCCGTGCGTGTGTCAGGGTCAGAGCAGTTGGGGGCAGTGAGATGTCACCTTTTGCCTCTTGTCAACGGCTCTTTCTGCTGACATGCATTTATTGCCGCCGGCTTTAACCTCCGGTCTTCACCGCTCGCCACTTGTCCTCGTGCGTGCGTGCTGCCAAGGTGGGCATGGACCTTGCTCACAAGCAAGGTTGCCTAGCCCTTGCCAAGCTCCCGTGCTATACATAGCCCAAAACCTCCTCTCCTTTTTTCCTTTTCGCTTCTTGGCCGTGCTTGAGCTCCTCGCTGAGTTGGTCCTCGAACTCAAACCCCGAGAACACCACCACCCCGAAACCTCCATTGTCACCTTTGGAGCTCCTGCCAAGCTCGAGCCCAAAGGTTCCATCAACGTTCTTGCTCGCTTTCCTTGTCATCTTGAGCACCTCGAGCATTCTCTAACTTGCCGTGGTTGTCCATCGCAGGTGGTCAAGTTGAGGAGCCGCTTGTCGGGCTCGGGCTCATCTCCTTCTCCATCGCCGCAAACACGCCACCGCCGGACTTCGCCGACCTTCTCCAAGTCCTCCGCCTTCCTCTCGACCTTCCCTACACTCGGGTGAGTTCATTTTAGTCCCTTAGAGCTTAGGGTCTAACTAGCTTAGCTCGTGGCGCCGCTTGTCGCTTTCGGTTTTTGCCGAAAGGCTTGTCCTCCGCCATTCTCGGCCGGCGTTAAGGCCGCCGCCGCCGAGAGTGCCTCCGCTAGGTCCGCGACACTATTGCGAGTATATTGGTGCCTTTGGTCGGCGCCGCGAGGTCCCCATCGCCGCGGCAAACCGTTGAGCCCGCCGGGATTTTGCCGGTTCAAAATTCCTGCGTTTCGTCATCTTGTTAGGACATCTTAAATGCCCATTTATTACCAATCATCGAGAGCGTGAGTTGTCTTAGCCGCCACCCTTTGTCGCTGTCCGAGGTCCCGCGCTTTAACAAAGACCTTGGACCTCCTCGGGTTCTTCGTGACCGCTCTAGACCTCCCAAGTTTAGATCTGACCTTTGGATCTTTCCGCAAAACCTTTTAGGTATAAGACCTCCTCGGTCCTTTTGCAAAGACCACCTCAAACCACTCCCGAGGTCCTCTTTGTGAAAAGACCACCCCTTGTCGTGTTGTCAAAACCACCCTCTCGGACCTCTTCGAGGTCCTCTTTGCAAAAGACCTCCTTGGTCATTTTTGCGAAGACCACCCTCGGTCCTCTTTGTAAAAGCCACCCCGGCCTTCTACAAGGAAAACCCCGCTGCACCTCCTAGGCTCAATCCTAGCCGTGCACGACCTCCCGGCTTAGATCTCGAGCGTTAGATCTCATTTTGTAAAATCTTTAGCGCCGATCTCCTCCGCGCCGATCCGGACCGCTCAGACCTCCCTAGGTCTAATCCGAGCCGCCCGCATCTCCTCCGATTAAAACCCTATCGCTAGGACCTCCCGAGTAGATCTTGACCGCCTAGGACCTCATCCTTTAGATCCGCTTTAGGACCTCCTCCTCTGTCTAAACCGTTAGATTTAGAAATCTAACTGCCAGACCTCTTCAAATATTTGCAATTCTACCGCTTTGATTCTCTCTTTATCGCTCATCTTTAGATCTACGGCTCGGATCCGAGAACATTCGGACTCTCCGATGCAATCTTGATCTAGGCCGTCCATCTCAAGATCCAAGGCCCAGATTCGTTGAGGCGCCGGATGGCCCGAACATCCCATCTCACGTGGGCCATTGGATCTAAATCCATCGGTGGGGTCATTGGCGCTAAGACCTCCTCGTGAGATCTTAGCCACAAAGACCTCCTCCTTCCGATCTCACCGCCTGCACTCCTCCGTAGATTTAACCCTAGGACCTCCTAAGGAGGTCAGACCGCCGATCTTGATCTAACGATCCCGACCACCTTTAGGCGCGAGGACCTCCTCCGTGCGCGCCAGACGTGCACTAGTCGAGCCGTTGGATTCAATATCACGGCTAAGACCTCCCTAGGCGCGATGAGGTCTTTGCGCCTGTGTGCTCGTATGGTTTTGGCATCTCGAGATCGTGAGCCGTGCGATCTTTGATCAATGGCCCACGACCTCCCAGCTTTTGTTGGTTTTCCGATTTAGTTCCTAGAGCTTTTATTTGCACATATTAATTGTTTTAAACTTCAAAATTGCATATCTTTTCTCTCAGTAGCTCAAAATTTAACAAACTAAAGTTCTATAAATGCATCTCAAAAGTACCTTAGCTTAGTATAGGTTTTGCAGTAGTCTTTAATACTGAAATTAATCATGTCTTAGATTTATAACTTAGAAAAATCATAACTAAATCATTTTAACTCCAAATGACCTGAAATTTTATATGGGTTACCACTATACCAGTAGGTAGCTACCATAAAAATTTCAGCTTCAAAATCTTTCTAGAAAATGTTTTTGCTACAGTGCTAATTATGGCCGAGAATAGGTTTTTAGAGAATATCTTTTGCACCACAAATCCAAATTAGGTTTTTCCAGTTTCTATGTCTAGGTATATTCGTATTCTACCTTATGTATAAATTTCACGATTTGGATAATTTTTGCTTGCTCGCTTGTTTTAGTGTGGCTCGCCTTATTGGTTGTTCTTGGTTCTTTTGCCTTTTCGCTAGGATTCGACATTTGCATGTAACCCCAGAACGACCCTCCGCAACAAATTGAGCAACCGCAAGCGTGCAAGCAGTTTGATCATGTTAATCCCAGATTTTAAGTATTTATGTTGATTACAAATTCTATGTATGCATTGCTACTTTGTGTTAATAGTTGGCCTAGTAGATGCATTTCCTTAGCAAATGAATTATCCTCTACTACCATGAGCCTAGGTTACTTGCTGTGATTTAGAGTTCATGGATGGGCTCTTGTCACTTAGTAGTTGCGAATTAATTGCTTAGCCATGCTTAGTTTCGTAGAAATGGGCGGTTATCGACTTGTCGATAACCTTGATCACTTAAAACTTATTATGCTTATGATTTCCACCTTGTGCCATGTCTACTTATGAAAACTAAAACTGAAAACAAAATGATTTAGACTTGGGCACAATGGTATGATGGTGTGATTTTTGGGTGTGATCGAATGGTGCCCGGTCAACAAGGACCTAACATCTTACACTAAACCAAGCATTTGTGCGTATAACCACACTAGAGGGTATGTGACCTCTCTTGACTTAGTACTTTGGCGTGTATTGGCTCCAGTCGCAGGAGTCGCAGGAGGGATGGTGTTGGGAGACAGTGTCCGAAAGACTTCACCCGTGATGGGATTTGTTGTCTTTCGGCTTGCAATGTAAGCATATGGGTTTCTATCCATATGAGCGGCTCGTAGTTAATACACAAGATTGGAAATGTCTCGTAGGACTTAGTCGGGCCGGCATACCTTCTGTAGTGTGCTTGTGGCTTGAAGGCGGTCCAAGTGTGGGTACATTGGTACACCCTGCAGGTTAAAACTATTCGAATAGCCTCGCCCTAGGTTATGGACACGCTGGCAAGGTCTTTCAAGAGTTAGACTACAACCTTTAAATTAAAACTTGATGGGTGGTACGAATCGTGATTCGTTATGTTGTGGTGACTATTGGGATAGTCACTTCCAGTGGTTACTTGTATGTATCTTTACTTCATCATTACTTTGATAACAAAACAGATTTGCAAACTTGCTTTTGAAATGTATTACATTATTGCAAATAAAGTTGGCTTCATGCAAAATAAGACATACAACCTCCACCTAAATAAGCTTGCATGTAGTTTATGAATAAGTCCGCTATTCCACACGTCGGTCTTGCGGGTACAAAGATAATCTTTGTACTCGGATGCTATGCTTAATTGTTCACATTGAGGAAGAAGGTGAGCTCGAGGGGACTCACTTTGCGAGCTGTGTTGTGGTAGCTTATGGGCGACTAGCTTGATGCCCGGGCCGGTTGCCTTGTGGGTTGTGTGGCTAACCGGCCGACTTTTGTTCTAGCCATCTTATGGCGCTTTGCTTCATTGTCATTCTTGTATATTGTTCTATTTGGCCGGTCGGCTCTCTTTTGTAATAACTTTACTTTATGTATGTCGTGGTTGAATTAGTAATATTTGTTGTATGGAAATGATGTGTAATTTTGTGATGATGTGCATATGCTGCAATTCTGGGAAGCATATGACCATCGAGGCTTAGAATGTTTAATTAGTAACGCTAGAGCCATTTGGAGGTTAAGTGTTACTAGTTAAATATTCCGGGTCCTCACAAAGTTGGTATCGAGCCATACTCGACCAGAGAAACCCCTAGCTTGGTCGCTCTAGAATATTTTGAAAACTTACTTTCAAAAGGTTTGTAAAACTTAAGTAAGTTATCTGATTTTACTCCTTACCTGTCTTAGCTTGCTCATCTCACCTTACCCTCACTTAAGTTTGAAAAAAAGTGTTCCTCTCTTCCTTTCAAAAATTAGTCTCTATCGATTAACTTGGTTTTGGGAGAAACATGAGAGCTTGGAGAAAGGAATGTGGACAGCTAGCTAGTGGTTAGAAATTAAGGTAGGAAATGAGAGGTAAATTCAACTAAAACTTGTGGGAATAAAAGGGTAAGAAGTGATATGAAATTAGCTAAATGCCTATACTCTATTAGGTGGTTATACCTTGATTTTTGGGCTGTTTTGAGCTAGAAATTAGTGCTGAAATTTTGGGTCTTCGCAAACGATTGCTCGTTCTTCCATACGGGTTAGTCGTTTCAGGAAGTCGATTTGGTGATTTTTGGTCTTGTACTCTTGGTGGTTATTCCTGAGCCCTTTTATTTGAGTTTGCATTTCCTTGCTTTCTTTTTATCTTGGGCTTGTAGCTAACTCATCTTAGTGAATCAGGATGGCTGGTGGGATATGTAGCGGCCGGAATCAGCCGGGTAGTCCCGATGAGGAGCTTCCCCCTCCTCCGACCATGGCGGAAGTCCTCATGCAAATCGAACGCAATCGTTCGGAGGACCGCAGGTGTTGGAGGTCATCGCCAGAACACCTCCACTCTCTCGGTGCCTCGATCCGGAGGTGGTCACCAGCCTCGTGGGGACTTGCGGAGTTCCTTCGCACGCAGCCTCCTACCTTCTCCCGGCCCGAGGATCCTTGGACGCAGACGATCGGCCGCGCCGGTTGAGCGGAAGCTCAACGCTGCTCGCCGGAGCAGGAGCGGCACTTTTCGCATCTCATCACCGGAGGGTGCGGCACTCATGGTGGGAGAATTTCTCGCCATGCAGCCCGCGGACACGTGGTCTCGTGGAGGAGTTCCGCCGCCTTTCCGTCGGGCCCATGTCCCCGCCTACCGATGAAGTCAAGAAGAAGGAGTTCTTGCGCCAAACAGGCGCAAATATGTGACCGAGTACCTCCATGAGTTCAACCATTTGGCGAGGTACGCTCGCCGAGGTGGCCACCGATGAGGCCAAGCAGAGAAGTTCATGGAGGGCTTGTCTCGAGGAGCCGCAGACAAGCTCTCTATTGTGGACTTCCCGACTTCCGCACCTTGGTGGACAAGGCCATCATCGCCGAGCACAAGGCGAGCGCTGGCGAGTCCCGCAAGCGCAAGTGGGAGGCTCGGCGGTCGCGCAGCCGGCCTCGTCGTCCCCGGTTGGTCCCGCACCGGTGGCCCGTTCTTTGACTTCACCACCTCCGAGGCCTTCAAGACCAGCTCCACGCCCTCCGCAGCCGTGACTCGGGCCGCACACGCGACCCAAGCAGCAGGTGTTCTCGCAACCCCGCACCGACGCCACCGCTTCATCGCCACAACAAGGGCCACTACGCGAGTAGTTGTCCTAAGAAGATCGGAGCGCCCTCGCCCCAATGGAGGACGCGGCAAGGGAGTGGTCACCCACCCGACCGTAAGACCCCGGCTTGGGGAGCGCCGAGTCAACCATATCTCTGGCCGAGGAGGCACAGAGGCGCCCGACGTGGTGTTGGGTACGCCCTTGTTAATTTGCATCCTCGCTACGCTTTATTTGACTCGGGCCTCGCATTCTTTTATTTCGAGGTCGCTTGTCGTTGATTGTGGACTTCACCGTGTTCCTCCTGGGATTCCACCGCCATTCGCTCTCCGGTTCGAAATGAGAGTCACCAAGTATGCCGGATGTTCCTATCCACATCGAAGGAGTGGGATTCTTGGCGGATCTTATCTCGCTCGACTCGCGCGCTTGGATGTGATTCTTGGCATGGATTGGTTGTCCCGACACTTGGGGCAAATCGACAGTAAGAAGATTGTCTACCTCACCACCCTTCAGTGAACAGTTGGGTTTTCGCGCAGCTTGCAAGAACCCCATCTTTATGTCCTTGAAGCAAAGCCAAGATTGGAGATTCACGACGCCCCACGGTGTGTGACTTCGCGGATGTCTTTCCAAGATTTGCCCGGATGCCTCCTGCTCGAGATCCGAGTTTGTGATAGAGTTGCTGCCCGCACGCCCTATTTCTAAGAGGCCGACGCATGCCTCCTAATGAGTTGGAGGAGTCAAGAAGCAATCGGGTGAGCTGCAAGAGAAGGGTTTTATCCGTCCTAGCTCATCTCCTTGGGGTTGTCCAGTTATCTTTGTGAAGAAGAAGGACAAGACCTTGCGCATGTGTGTTGATTACCGTCCGCTTAATGAGGTGACTAGCTTGGCGGCCCGGTCGGTTGCCTTGTGGGTTGTGTGGCTAACCGGTCAACTTTTGTTCTAGCCATCTTATGGCGCTTTTGCTTCCGCTGTCATTCTTGTATATTGTTCTATTTGGCCGGTCGGCTCTCTTTTGTAATAACTTTACTTTATGTATGTCGTGGTTGAACTTAGTAATATTTGTTGTATGGAAATGATGTGTAATTTTGTGATGATGTGCATATGCTGCAATTCTGGGAAGCATATGACCATCGAGGCTTAGAATGTTTAATTAGTAACGCTAGAGCCATTTGGAGGTTAAGTGTTACTAGTTAAATATTCCGGGTCCTCACATGACATGTGGGTCCCATTGTCATCCTCAGTCGTGCGGGCCTCACAAAAGCTCAAAAGAATATCAGCCGTCCGATTGGAAATGGGCGGCTGTGATAAATAGAGAGATTAAATGATTTGAATCGGTATCATTTAATATGGACCGCACGATCTAGATCGACCGATCGAGATCTAAATGGAATCCCAAGGCCCGGCTCCGCTTTCAAAGAGAGACGCTGGATTGAAATCCAACGATCAATTAAAAGATATACACGCCACCCCTTTTAGATGCGATGGCACAACACCGTTGGATTTGATTTCTACGGTCCGATGAAAAGTTGAACCGGATGGTCCGATTGCATACACTCATATGGACCGCATTGATTGAAATCCAACGATCCACCGATTTTGGGCTTTAGAGGCCCACGGCCAAAAAGGAGTGCCGAGGATTGAAATCCAAAGGCCCGCATAAACGCGCCTCGATTTCAAATTGAAATAAGCGATGCCGTTAGATCAAGGATGGACGGCCACGATTTTGCGGGATCCGAGTCGTCCGAATGCATACACTAATCGGGCCACACGATGAAGATCCAACGGTCCGCAGGAGTGCGGGCTTTAATAACACGCGAGAAAGGAAAAGCCGAGGATTTGAATCTAACGGCCGAGATAAAAGCGCCTTTAGGTTTAAAACGAAAAGGGCGCTACGGTTGGATTGGAAACGAACGGTGGAGATTGAACATGGATCCGAGTTGTCCGATTGCACACACTAACCTCGCCGTTAGATCAAGATCCAACGGTGGAGATTAAAGTATACACGTGGGCGCTCGCGGATATCGTGAGCTCGCCTGCTCGATTGAAGATCGACGGCCGCATCACGCTGGTGGATGTCGCTCGCGCTCAACGTGATCGCTGACCAATTTGATTCGCTTGGACCAAATCACATGAGACCGGTCGCTACAAAGTGTTGAGTTTGGATTTGGACCGGTTTAGTTGACCAAACCTTATTCAAATTTGTAAAAGGTTTGACTGGCTTTTAAAATAGCAAATAAATTCATAAATTCATGAAATTTTTATCAGTAAGCTACCGGGATGATATATTTCCCGATAAATTTTATAAACCGCATTTTCACTTTGTAAAATACATAAATATTTATTTCAGTCAAAATATTTATTTAAAGACAATAAATTTTTCTTTAAGCCCAAATAATTTCTAAAATGCAACAAAAATATTTTTAGTCAAGATAATTTATCTAGGCTTTAATAAAAATACCTCCCACCATAATACAAGTTTTATCTTGTATCCCTTTAAGACTTTGAATGGTTCTTTAGGGTTTTGACTACAAAGGAAGGTTTTTAACTTGTAACATGTCGCCCAAAGTGTAAACATGAATAAGAATGCCATGAACAAGATCTCATTACTGCTCATAAAGCATTTTATTACTGTTTATAAACTTGGGGCTGTTACAAACCTACTCTCTTAAGAAAATCTCGTCCCCTAGATTTGGAACAAGTTAAGATCAGAAGAAGTGAAATGGAAATGAATTATGAGGAAATTCAACATCCGTTGTTTTGATTTCCTTTAAAGATAACAAAGAAGAACCTTACATAACAACATAGTGTTATTATTACATCTTTGTTTACATTGGTTTGTTTAAACTTTCCTTTCTTGATTCAAAGGAAAGTACTAAACAACAAAAGATGGGGTGCTCGATCCGCATCGATCTTCGCGCCCCAAGTGGCTTCATCCTCTAATGATTAGCCCATCGAATTTTCAAGAACTTGACAAGACGATGTCTTGTCCCGCTCCATTGTGCCGAGGATACGCATCGTTGCTCTTGATATGAAAGATCGTGTTGAGATCAAGATGCTCATAGCGCTTGCCTCAATAGGAACACGAAGGCATTTCTTTAATTGAGACACATGAAAAGTATCATGCATCACAAAGTGATTCGTAGTTCCAATTGGTAAGCTACTCTCCGCTTGGCAATGATTCGAAGGGTCCGATATAACGAGGTGCGAGCTTTCCTTTACTCAAAACGATGAGTACCCTTCATGGGTGACACTTTAAGATAGACATGGTCATCCACTTCAAAGCTCAACTCACGACGGCGATGATCGCATAGCTCTTCCGACGAGACTGCAGCTTTTCAAACAATCCCGAATCGATTTAACTTGCTCTTCTCGCTTCCTTTACCATGTCCGCCAAAGAATGATCTTTCACCCGACTTGACTAATTCAATGGAGTCTCACAAGCTCTCCCATACAAGGCTTCAAAAGGTGACATTTGAATACTTGCTTGGTAGCTATTATTGTAGGAAAATTCCACATATGGCAAAGATTTCTCCCAGTCTTTGCTATAAGATAGCACATAGGCTCGAAGAAGATCTTCCATTACTTGGTTCACTCTTTCAGTTTGACCACTGGTTTGAGGATGGTAAGCAGTACTGAAAGAGAGTTCAGTCCCCATAGCCTGATGAAGGCTATTCCAAAAATGGGAAGTAAACTGAGGACCACGGTCAGAAACAATGACTTTAGGAACACCATGAAGACAAACAATTCTAGCAATATAAAGCTCTGCTAATTGCTTGCCATTGAAATCGGTCCTGACCGGAATAAAATGAGCCACTTTAGTTAAACGATCGATGATCACCCAAATGGCATCAGATCCCTTGGAAGTCTTGGGAAGACCAGTAACGAAATCCATACCGATCTCTTCCCACTTCCATTGTGGAATAGGCAAAGGTTGAAGGGTACCAGCTGGCTTCAGATGTTCAGCTTTAACCCTTTGGCAAATATCACATTCAGCAACATACTGAGCAATTTGCCTCTTCATATGGCTCCACCAAAATATTTTCTTTAAATCTCGTACATCTTGGTACTCCCGATGCAAAGAAAACTTGAATTATGAGCCTCTAAGAATTAGACTTCTTAGATGAGGATCACAGTACTACCAAACGATTGCGATATCGAATCATACCGCGACCATCTTCGTAAAACTCGCTTGGCTTTGCTCGCTTTCATATTCCCTTGATTTCGCTACCTCGGATCGCTTGTCCGGGCCTCCGAATCTGAGATTCTAATGTTGGCTCCACATGTAATGCAGCGAGGAAACCCGCTCCTACCAATTCAAGACTTAGGCGCCGTAAATCAGACACAAGTCTTTCTCAGTAGAGAAGATATGCAGCTTGCATTGTGACTTTACGCAAAGCATCCGCCACAACATTGGCTTTACCAGATGATAATGAATACCCATGTCGTAGTCCTTGATCGCCAAGCCATCTTCTTTGTCTCATATTCAAATCGATTGAGTGAATATGTACTTCGTGCTTTTATGATCGGTGTAGATCTCACAACGACACCAAGGAGGTAATGCCGCCAAATCTTTAATGCATGGACCACGGCACCAATTCCAAATCATGAGTAGGATAATTAACTTCATGAGGGCGAATCGCCGGATGCATATGCCACAACTCGCCTTCTTGCATAAGCACACAACCAAGTCCATGGCGAGATGCATCGCAATAAATATCAAGCTCTTAAGAACATCCTAAGAGTAAGAATCGAGCTTTAGTCAAGAGAGTTCTCAAAAGCCAAAACTCTCTTCACACTTGGTGACCATTCAAATTTCTTCCCTTTCTCGCAAGAGCCGAGTCAAAGGTCTAGCAATCTTGGAGAAATTTTCAATGAACCTACGGTAATAACCCGCAAGTCCAAGAAAACTCCGAATCTTTGGGACATTCTTGGGAGGCTTCCAATTTAGTACATCTTGTACCTTGCTTGGATCGACAAATGATACCTCCTTCGGATAACACATGCCCCAAAAATGCAACCTCTCGAGCCGTAAAGCACATTTGTCGAACTTAGCATATAGTCGATGCCGACTAAGTGTTTCAAAGACAAGTCGCAAATGTTGTTCATGATCCTTATCGACTTGAATAAATAAGGATGTCGCCAATGAACACGACAACGAACTTATCCAAGAATTCCATGAACACAGTAATTCATAAGATTCATGAAATAAGTCGGAGCATTGGTCGCACTAAAGGACATAACAAAGATACTCGTATAAACCGTAACGAGTAGAGAAAGCTGTTTTAGGAATGTCTCACTCTAACTTTGATTTTATGATAGCCCGACCGCAAATCAATCTTTGAAAAGACGCGGCACCAACCAACCGATCAAAAGATCATCAATTCGAGGTAGAGGATATTTGTTTTTGATGGTGACCTCATTTAACTGACGGTAATCCACACACATCCGTAAAGTGTTGTCTTTCTTTTAACAAAGATTGCCGGACATCCCCAAGGTGAGGAACTCGGTCGAATGAAACCTTTGTCAAGCAATTCTCCGAAGTTGCTTCTTCAATTCAACCAACTCGCTGATGTGCATTCGATAAGGACTCGATATCGGAGCGCCCAGAACTAGTTCAATCACGAACTCCACTTCCGATCCGTGGTAAACCGAAGGTCTTCGTGAAAGACATCAACATACTCACAGACAATTGGTACGACTCCAAAGAAGGAGTGGTATCAACTTGGTGAGCACAAAGATGAGAGCCAATTGTTTTGGAATGGTAAACAATTTGAATGCCGTCGCATTGGTCATAGAAATAGACCGTTGGGAACAATTGATTTGGCCCCGGTTCTGGACACCAATCCATACCTAAAATGACATCCAACCCTTTAGAGTCAATCACAATTAGATTTGCTAAAAACCTTACTCCAAGGATTGTTATGTTGACCCCATTAACAAATCTGACGGTTTTAAAGACCACCTGTGATTGAATAATAAAAGGTGGTTGGAGGGTATGCATGTCTAACTGGTGTTGAACAGCAAAATGATTGCTAATAAAAGAATGAGATGCTCCAGAGTCAAATAAAACAGTAGCTGGACTGAAATTAACTAGGAGCATACCCATAACAACTTCAGGTGTATCGGCCGCCTCTTCAAGCAGTTGATCCGTTCACATGCCCACTGACTAGAGCCGATCGCCTTTAATAGGGGCCTCTGCGAAGGGCTGGCGAACAGGGTTGGATAGGGTCGAACAGGAGGCAATCCTTGCTGCTTTGCCACACACTTGTTGGCATAATGCCCCGGACGACCACAATGAAAGCAGATAACCCCTGGGTTAACATTGTTAACAGGACGGGGCTGATTTCCACTTGGTCCTGACTGATTGGTGGGAGTAGATGGACGAGGAGCAAACACCGCCGCCTTGGTGAAAATGGAGCTGGTGCTCGTGGTGGTCTAGACAACCACATACGAGGCCTTGGTGAGCTGCCACCAGAACAAATCGAGAAGTTCATTGCCGCCATGACTCCTCCAATGCCTTACTCTTACTTTCGGCCACAATAGCTCTATTGACCAAATGAGAGAAATTTCAAGTCATGCAAAGCCACCGCCATCCGCAATTCTTCGATAGCACATTCAAGAACCGGCTTCGACGACGAAGGTCACCAAACGCCATCGTGGGCATATCCGCAAGGAAATTGAACTCATGAAGATATTCGGTCACGCACTTTCGCCTCTTGCTTGAGAGCGAGAAATTCTTGTTGCTTGATCATCATGACCCTTCAGAATATGAGCTTCGCGAAAAGCCTCCACGAACTCATCCCAAGTAGGGACATGTCCAGCAGTCAATGGCAAGAAGATTATCCCACCATATGCTAGCCGCCCATCGAGCTAATAGCCGCAAAAGAACCTTTTCCTTTTCGAGCATCGAGCAATCAAGAGCTTCTTCTCAATGGTTCGCCAATCCTCGCCTTCCATGGGATCTCGAGAATCGAGAACACCGCGGTTAGTCCGCCAAAGTCGCAAGATCGCCTCGCATATGGTGGCCTCCGCTCTAACGGCCGATGCAACAGAGTAGAAGTATTGCGCGCACCGCTCCAAGATGCGCGTCGTCCATCCGGTTGCGCCAATTTGCATGAGCACATCGCCATCGAAGGTGGTGGAGGAAGCTCTCTTCCGGAGACCACCTTGCGGTCCTCGAATCGGATGGTTCGCTGGCCCTCCCGAGAATGGGGAACCGAAGACGAATATTTTCCCTTGTTGCGCCCGAGCACGAGTGGTAGGTCCTGCCATCCTGCTACAAACCATGGTTAACAATATAACAAGGACAAACTCGCAAAAGCGAACAAGGTCACAATCGTGAAAGAAACAAATATTGCACATATAATGCATCATGTCATGTCATGCATTCAAGTTAACACCAACAAGCAGAAACTTCATATAAACAAACAAAAGTTTCGACATACCCATATAGGAGTTGGCCGAAACAACCATCTTACAATCCAAAAGTCAAACTTACATACTCTATACAAAATGCTACTGCCCTATTACATTTATTTATTAATGGACAACTACTAGATTGACAGACACTCAACCACGAGGGTTCATCGTCGGGTGCTAGCGTAAAGATCCTTGCAAAGTTCACCTGAAACTCATTCAAAAGATGAGCTCCAGGGGAACCAAAGATCAACAGATCCAACGGGCTAATGAGACGCCTCGGGAACCCAACAATGGTGATGACCTCCGTGAGGTGCAATCCGCAGAGTGCGAGGAAAGCTCGCAATATCCGGCTTGGCGACTTGTCCATAAACAGTACGCACCCGCCACTTCGGAAGTCAGAAGAGGTGGTGCAAAGAAGAGAGAGGAGATCTCGTTGTCACCATAAAGCACGCTATGCAGGAACGCGTTCATGTTGACTCCAAGAAGCGTACTCTGGGCCTCATTAAGGCGATGCCGAAGTTTCCCACAGCTCCTCACAAGACAATGATGGATTTGGTCCATGATGCGACCATCTCGCCAACCGTCGCACTCGAGGGTCTTCGCCAAATCAGATCTCAAATAACATGCTCACTTCGAGGTAGGACCTTGATTCGGAAGTGGTCGAGGGTGGTTGAGACAATTCCCAAATCATGACGAAGAAGGCTCATCATCCTACTCGCAGCTTCCCGAATCGCCATAGCCTCGCAGGTGGCAAGTGCTTGGACACGAGGGAACACCGCCACTACATGCCTAGCAATGACGTTGATGAAGGCACGGTACTCTCCATCCCCGGTCCTCGATCTCGCCGATAAATGGCATACTCCGCTGATAGGTGAAATTGAGCGCCACATCATGTCCCAAGTAAGGTGGGAACCCATCAACATCTTCACTCGAGTCTCCTTGACCAAGTACCAACCGCTCATCTATAGGCCAAAAAGACAAGATAAGAAACAATTCACTTTTAGATAAACCAACAGAAAGTTGGGCAAGAAGTGACATTAAGGAGGATAAGAAATAAAATGTCATACTTAATCTTTCAAAATACATTATCGCTTGAAGATAATTTTATCAGAAGACTCTCTAATAACTTCGGCCACACTACTTCTAACCTACAGGCAACGTATGCTCTGATACCAACGCTGTGAGGACCCCCGGTTATTGGAAATGTTACTAATTAAATTCATACTGTAGCACAATTGTTAATGAAGGAACAGTACTGCCCCTTTATTAAAAACCATGCTAAAGATATAAATTTAACAAATGACAGATCCAGTAAACAGGATTCCCGGATATATATGATTCACAATGGTTCCCAGGATCAACGACCATTGCATATATATCCTTCATCAACATTGCATCAAACACATACCACCATACATTGATATAATTAAACATAAGGTTACATCATTCTATTAGTACTACAATATTAAGTGACTTGGTCACTCTAACAGTGATACACGGGAAGCAAAATAAACGGAAAATGTCCACCAATGGCCTCATCCACCCGCAGCAATTGCGTGGAGGAAAGAAGTAGCGCCACTGTTAGCGCCACCCCGATCGGCGCTAACGGTACTTCATAGAAAACCATCCTCACCGCAACAATAGGTGGTAGCACCTTGAGTACAAAAGGTACTCAAAGAAGTCTTACACAAACTAACAAAAGAAAGTGGTTATTAGATCCTATTCAAAGGAGTAGAGTTGTTACATGCATAAGGTTACAACAGAAGGTATAAAGGTTCAAATTTGCATAAAGCGATACACCTTATCCTACAAAGGCTAACTTTTGATAAAGCAATTTAATAAATCAAAATAAAGTAAAACAGTAAGTAAATACATTAAATGTAAATAAGATAAAGGCATGATTCCTCATGCAAACCGAAAATAAACCGAAACCACATTTTGGAAATCGTAATCTCTATACAGTGATATCGCCAAGTTATCGCCCATGACCGTGGACACGCTATTCGAATGCTTTATACCTGTAGGTGTACATCTTTACCCACATGACTTAGCTAGCTCGTTGTCTCTGGATGCCTCCGAATGATGACACACTTCCTTTGGTATGCCGACCGGGAAGCTAAGATTTGGTATTTTTCAACAAGCCAACACTATTGAGTTGGACCCCATGTGTGAACTAATCCCATTAGTGTAGGCTATACCACCTACTAACCACGGGCACACATGTTGTGTCAAGAATGCCGATCCAAACAATTTAAAGCGAATTGGGTTCCCTACCCATAGTAGAATGCTATCGGCACTATTAAGGTATCGATATGCGACGAGGCACATATACGCCTCACCCTCCTAAGAACATCCGACATCGACATACAAGCTCACATGGCATAAAACGCAGTCCTCGCACTCCAAGCATCTATGCCATACAAGGTCAATACACATATCCTTACTCTCTGCTTTCCAACTCAATAGTCTCAACATTTTACTTAACCAAACAAATACCATACATCGCATGTGGAAGTACGTGGGGACTTGAACTCAATAGTCGAGTTTGGTCCTTAATCAACCCTGACAAGTCCACCACAAAACCCAATCTCGCACAAAAGCACCATCACTAGCTTCCTCTTGTCCAGATCAATTTGAATTTCAAATACAAGACTGATTTAAAGAAACTGACAAAGAGTTTAAAATAACAAGGGTTCAGCTTAGATTCCCATGTTTGACAAGATATGCTTGTCAAACTCTAAAATCTCTAGATCGCATATCTAAGCCAAATCTGAAAATAGACCATATAGTATACAAGACTACACTAGAGTTGAGTGTATGGTCATAATTAAGGTAATCCACCATGTCAGGTTATAGCTAGCTATTAGTAGTCACATTTTGTATTTTCAGACAAATAGCGTGCACAGATATCACTGGATTTGTAAAAGCTATTGTACAAAATCTGGGTTCAATATGGTGCAAAGAGGACGCTTGCCTTGATAGTAATAGACTTCTGCAGGTGCTCAAAGTTGTTCGTATATAATCAAAAGCTTCAGAGAACCACTTTCTAAAAGAAGCAATAAAATCCAATAAATACTAAAACGACAATCGTATAAATTATCGAAATTGTATGATCAATAAAGAAATGCATGATTAACGAAAGATGCTTAAGTTATATTTACCCTAATAGTGATAATAACCCATTTTATAACCTATCTGCTTTCAAAAGACAGTAAATTAGAGTTTAGTGCAAAGTTCCAGCTTTCATATTTTAAAAGAGTCAAAACAGATGATTGCAATTTTCGAAAAGAAGTATAGAACATGCAAAAGTTCATAAATGAAACTTAGCATGATCTTTTAGGTAATTAATATCCTAAACCAGCCTTAGTCTAACCCTAACTAGTTAGATCACATCAACTAAGAAGAAATTCATTTTTGCCTGCTAAGACACAAAAAGAAACAGAGAGCAGATCTCAACTAGAAGTTAAAATTGATGATGACAAGAATTGAAAGATCAACTTGTCATGTCAGTTAGGTTTAGTCAAAACCTAAATAAGATGATAAGTTGACAGGAAGAACCCTAGGTCTTGAAAATGACACAAAAGACTGAAAAGCTAGAATAACAGCTTTTCAGTTTGAAGCAAGATCAAGCTACTGATGCTTAAAAGAATGATTCACAGCAGCTTCTAAGGTTCTTAAGATGCTCAAGATGTCGAAACTAGGGTTTTTGGCTTACCAGTATGGAAAGATACCAAGAACTCAAAACCGATGATGATGGATGAGAAATAAACTCGATTTAACCTACAAAAGATAACCAATCTTTATTGTAAGTAAAACCAGGCTTAAGGATGGATAAGCAAAGGATAGAAGCAAGAATCCCACCGCAAGAAGGAAGAAAATGAGCTTCATGGTCAACAATGGTCGCACTCAAAAAGCTAGGTTTATATATAAGAGAGTTGAGCTACAGTGGCAATTGGGAAAAGTCTAGAGCTTGATGAGGTGTCCATTTAGGCTAATTATCCCAAAAATTAGTTGCAAAAACTTTGGGATAAATCCTCTCCTTGATTTCCAGAGAGTCGCGCATGAGAGACGAGGAAGATGATAAGAATCACCGACATGTGGGTCCCATTGTCATCCTCGACCGCGCGTGCCTCACAAAAGCTCAAAAGAATATCACCGTCCGATTGGAAATGGGCGGTCCGTGATAAATAGAGAGATTAAATGATTTGAATCGGTATCATTTAATATGGACCGCACGATCTAGATCGACCGATCGAGATCTAAATGGAACTCAAGGCTCCGGGCTCCGCTTTCAAAGAGAGACGTTGGATTGAAATCCAACGATCAATTAAAAGATATACACGCCACCCCTTTTAGATGCGATGGCACAACACCGCTGGATTTGATTTCTACGGTCGATGAAAAGTTGAACCGATGGTCCGATTGCATACACTCATATGGACCGCACGATTGAAATCCAACGATCCACCGATTTTGGGCTTTAGAGGCCCACGGTCAAAAAGGAGTGCCGTGAGGATTGAAATCCAAAGGCCCGCATAAACGCGCTACTCGATTTCAAATTGAAATAAGCGATGCCGTTAGATCAGGATGGACGGCCACGACAGCGGGATCCGAGTCGTCCGAATGCATACACTAATCGGGCCACACGATGAAGATCCAACGGTCCGCAGGAGTGCGAGCTTTAATAACACGCGAGAAAGGAAAAGCCGAGGATTTGAATCTAACGGTGAGATAAAAGCGCCTTTAGGTTTAAAACGAAAAGGGCGCCACGGTTGGATTGGAAACGAACGGTGGAGATTGAACATGGATCCGAGTTGTCCGATTGCACACACTAACCTCGCCGTTAGATCAAGATCCAACGGTGGAGATTAAAGTATACACGTGGGCGCTCGCGGATATCGTGAGCTCGCCTGCTCGATTGAAGATCGACGCTCGCATCACGCTGTGGATGTCGGGCTCGCGCTCAACGTGGATCGGGCTGCACCAATTTGATTCGGTTGGACCAAATCACATGAGACCGGTCGCCACAATGTTGAGTTTGGATTTGGACCGGTTTAGTTGACCAAACCTTATTCAAATTTGTAAAAGGTTTGACTGGCTTTTAAAAATAGCAAATAAATTCATAAATTCATGAAATTTTTATCGTAAGCTACTGGGATGATATATTTCCAGATAAATTTTATAAACCGCATTTTCACTTTGTAAAATATATAAATATTTATTTCAAATGAAAATATTTATTTAAAGACAATAAATTTTTCTTTAAGCCCAAATAATTTCTAAAAATGCAACAAAAATATTTTTAGTCAAGATAATTTATCTAGGCTTTAATAAAAATACCTCCCAGTCATAATACAAGTTTTATCTTGTATCCCTTTAAGACTTTGAATGGTTCTTTAGGGTTTTGACTACAAAGGAAGGTTTTTAACTTGTAACATGCTGCCCAAAGTGTAAACATGAACAGTAATGCCATGAACAGTATCTCATTACTGTTCATAAAGCATTTTATTACTGTTTATAAACTTGGGGCTGTTACAGTGGAAGCGTTGTAGAACGGTGTCGAGAAGTGTCGTGTGCAATGTGTTCATATTTCAATTACTTAATTGTTTAGGCAGCGAGGCTACGAGTTTGGGAGCATCATCGTTGCCTGCTAACGCGTCGCAACGCGGAAGGCAAGTACTTTGCTAAACTCAATGGTTGTGACTGATGAATGCTTACGTGTTTATGTTGTGACATCTTGTGATACAAGAGAAGATGAATTGTCTATGTTCTTTCATATGTGTTGAATCTATGCTAAGAGATGATGCTATTCATTGTTCTTATTCATTTCATGCATCCATAATTCATGTTTTATCCACGGGAGTGGATTGTAAGTCCCACCATTCCAATGTGGGCAGATTTGGACATTATCATGTCCCGTCTATGGGAGTGGATAGAAAGACCCATCAATTCCAGTATGGGCACGTAAAACCCATCAATTCCAGTATGGGCAGATTTGGACACCTGTATGAAACGTTCTTCATACGGGACTTGGATCCCCGCACTTTTGTTAAGGTGCGGGCTTAAGTGAACACCGACGGGTGTGTCACTAGCTATACCGGTATAAGCATGTGTGCAATCCATCCTTTGATTACATTCATTCATTTCATGCATTCCTAAATATTCGTTCATGGTATGTTCAGAAATTGTGAAGAGGTTGTCTTGTCCATGTTGATCGTATGTTAATTTATTCCATGTACTTGCTGAGTCCTGGACTCACTCTTGCTTTATTTATTTATTTTAGGTGATCAATGAAGATGTTCCTTTTGGGCGGGAGTAGACACGCACCACTCATTCATTTAACCTACACCAGCTCCAATAAAAGAATTAGATCATGTTCTTCTTTTATTAAGTGATAGACTGTAATAAATAGACTCAGATGTGGATGACATTTCTCTTTCTTCATGCTAAGGTTGTTTAAATAACTGCTTATGTTCCCTAATCATTCGTTTGGCATGATTATCTTAATGAATGCAATAGACTTAATTATTCAGAAATTGTGAACTGTTGTTGGATACAGTGTTAATACCTGGCTAGGTTATAGAACATGTTGATCTTTTTATATTAGTTGATGAGTTTTGTTGAAATCCTGCTGTAGAATTGTTGTAGGTTAGACTTTTAGATAACATTTTGGCTTCCGAATAGCCAGGGTGTTACAGTTTTTCATTTGATATTTGATATTATTGTTCAGATTCATTTGTATTAAACATTTAATTACTTAATGTTATTTACGATTTCGTGATATGATTGTGATATCCATTTTGTGAGACTGTGTACACTGGAAATCCTGGACTGGTGTTTGAACACAGAGAATTCGGGATCCTTTGCTCCCGGGTTCGACACGAATCTTCCCAGTACTTGCAGTAGCTTCCAAAGCTGAGCTGCAAGTCCTCCATGGCGCTCATAAAAGCTCTACAAAAGCAGCATCTGCCAAGACAGACGAGAGGGGTAAGAAAAACTTAAAACGATGAGGAGAGGAAAAATTCTAGCAATAGATGAGTCAGGAAAGATATGAGAGGAGTTTAGCGATTAATTAATCTTACAAGTTAATTTTTGGTTTCAAAAATAATTTGGACTCTCTAAAGACGGCCGATCTAACTAAGGTCAAGACCTACAGTCAGTATGGCTCTGATACCACTTCTGTCGGCACCCAGAATTACGATTCTGGACCCTCTGTGTATAATGCACTAGTCTAAGATCACGCTAGTGCACACAGTGTCAACATAGGCAAATATCGATCCACACAAGCGTTTAATAGAGAAAACGATTAGTTTGAATAACAAATAAGGGTTTTGACCTTATGGTCGAGTTTACAACTTCATGAGCCACGCAGGGCTAACAGAGAATAAAAGCAGCAGAACTGAAATAACTCCAGCGAAAATCCCATCAATCACCACAGGCAACCAACTGGGATCCAGACCTTAACGATCAGCACCTTCAACGAACTCTTCCTCGAAGGCGGGCGAAGACTCTTCCACTTCTGTAGGTTTGGGTGCAAGTTTTACAACAAGTGTGAGTACACAACCATACTCGCAAGTCATACCACAGAATGTAATTTATAAATGCAGTGGCTTTTGTGGTTCTTTTGCAGAAATGCAACATTTGCAATTGAATACAATAATAGATTGAAATGTAATTCAAAACAAATAGACGATAATAATTTAACAGTTATTTCACAAAGACATAAAGCTAATTAGGTTATTCACATAGCCATATGATTTAGATCACACAGCTCCCTTCCCAAATATTTATGAAAACTATCCCTCGTGTGAAATCCCCGAGCATGTCCCCGAGCATTGATTTTACACTCTATAGAGTTTGTACACTTTACCCACACGATACAACTAGTGTTCCAAGCACTAGTCATAACAAAATCGTTCAAAAACTTCGTCTCAAACATTGACATTCCTAGTGTGCTTTACCGCTAGACCAACCGACACAGAAAGCAAGTCCGACACACACGGTTGGACCTGAAGATGGCGAACCACTCATAAATGTGTACTACGTAGTAGTGCACACCTCCATCCTGTCACGAAGCCTAACCTATCAACCTTAACATCAATGTCGAGACTCCATCACCTCCTAAGTTAGGCCCGTCCCATCAGGCATGTGGACATACAGTCAGGCACAGTTCAGTGGCACACAAAGTTAAGTCCTGAATTGACCAAGGCAAGACTTCCATTTTCTAACTATGCCACACAGATTAACTTTCCCATTCACACAGTCCACCAAATCACTTAGTATCCACCACTTGCCTTAGTCTAAATCTTTTACCACCCAGTTGGTTTTAGTGCAACACATGCTATCACAAAGTAATAACACATATCACACAGTTTTACACAAAGTTTCATAGTCACTTAGTCAAATTTAATATTTGCAACTTAAATGACTAGTATAGTGCCCGTGCTAACGCCACGATTTCATTTCAGGGATGCACATGAAAACAACCAAACGACGACATTTTTTCATAGTTTAAGTCTCATGCAATTGTATATGACCATGTATATAATCCGGAAAACACTCATGCATAACAAGGCATAATAAAGTGTTGACATTATAATTATTTGATTAATTATACAATTATATACACAAGAAGGGAATAATTATATCAACTTACACGTAACTTGAGGTCCATGAAGTGGTATTTGTCTTCTATAAACAACTCGCTATGTTGCACGCAACCGCCCTTATACATAGACATTATCAAAAACGCAATGCGCTTAGAATAACTATAATTCGTAAAGCCTAGAATAACAAAGGTAGTCTTTGTTCTTTAGCAATTTCAAGTCTAAAGCCCGCAAGCAAACGCTCCGACTACTTCATTACTATATTTGAAAGAATGACAACTAAATGACGCCGATAGCAAACCAAGTGATCTGGAAAAAGAGGCAAAACATACGTAAAAGGAATGAGGCGGAATTCACATAAAGTGTAATCATGTCGATGAAAGGCAATCGTTAGAGACCAAAAAGGCCCCCAAAAAGAAAGAAAGTTTCAAGTGATCTCTTTTCCATTATGTATGAGAACAAATTAATCATAATTGCCAAGAATGGTATCATACTCAAGCTTGATTACCCATCTACACATACTCTCTGGTCAAGATCTCATGAATCCATTTAGAGATACGGTCACAAACATGGCCAACACAAACTAGCAACATAACATATATATACGTATCGAGGCTTAATAAAAAAATTAAGTCTTACTTTCATTCCGAGCCTAGCCTAAGAATGAAATATCCTGTGGAAGTAGTTGAAGCACACTAGCATGTGTGACATTCCCAGAATGTCTAAACTAAAATATCCTGTGGGGAATGACTTAGCTGAACTTAGCCTAAGACCGAAATTATTTTCATGTAGATTTTGGGGCATTATTTTGTCGATTCCGACTCAAGTGAGCCTCACAAATAACTATAGAGTAATGTTTCCTTGAGTGCATCAAACAAACAAAGAAACTATGATTGCTTCCTTTAGTAAATTTTTATTGCAAGCTCAAAACACGAATTGTAAGCAAGTTCATAAATAGCAACAAAATATATTCTTCTTTTATCATATATCAACATGAGAGTCACCTTGTAGTAGGATGAAGTGGCATCTGCAGGAGCATCAGCCATATTTCCCTTCAAGGTCGATGACTTTTTCATCTTCCAATTAGCTATTACAACCTAAATTTAGCAAAGGAAAAACCATGAGTGTGTCAATGAACTTTTAAAAGACGAAGTGATTTGCAACACTAACTAAACGACAAATGGCCAAACCTTTAGAGGACGCAAAACAACCATGGTTCGAGAAGCGCTTTATTAAGTTCTTCTCGATATGATATTCAAGACGCTCAACACGAATTAAGCTATTGCCCAAACCTATGGTCGTACAGCCCAAGGCAATAAGTAGTCGAGTATGAAGGGCGGCGATGTCAAAATAAACCGTACACAACTAATAATTAAGCACACTTTGTCCATAACTACATGCCATGTTATGGTTCAATAGGCATAACCATCCTGGGAAAAAGTGAACTTACCGAATGTGTAATGTTTTCAAGAGAATCAACCATGCAATGAGCATAGGCATAGCTTGCATATATACACCACTTGTCACCAAAGATGTGGATGAGGAGTAAATCAGATGGGCATGAAAGAATGAGCATAGTCATAGCTTGGATATATACAACACTTGTCACCAAAGATGTGGATGAGGAGTAAACTGTATGGGCATCAAATATTGAGTTCTATACTTGTGAGAAGTAGACAGCTAAGTGAGTTTTCTTACTTTTATTATATACGCTATCAAGTTAGACATGTTGTTATCATTCTGCATGTCCTACTTCATTTGGAGAGTTTCAGCACCTTAAGCAATCAACCCACATCACATGTCTTCAAATAATTTCAATGACTCTTCAATGGGACTATCCCACCATGGACTATTCATCTTCTTTTCCTCAGATTCCTTGATTTCTTCTCAGCTTGGCAAACATATACCACCAAGATGCAAACAATTTATTTCTCAAGGACTCGATATAATTGTTCTTTTTCCACTCAGAATACGCACCTACATGTAATTCAGAATAAAAAGGAGAGGGAAAATTTGGTGATCTACATAGGTTAGGCCTTTCAGATTAACTCAATCGCATGCTCAAAGACTTCCTAAGCACTTGCATTAGCGCAAAATTGCAAATCCTTTTTTGGTATTGTAGGAATAATAATGGTAATCAAAGGTCTACTAAGACAAAGGCAGAGACATGAAAAGGCATTCACACCATGCCGTAAGCATTCACATTTGCGCCAAGGCAATCAATACCGCAATAGAGACCCTTCACTTTTCAAAGGCATATATGTGGAGTCCCTTTTCATGGAAGGTGTAGATGATCCCAACGAACCAATGGAGCGCACTAAAAAGTAGAAAATAAACCAACCTCGAAATGCACTATTAGCCGGTTTATACTCAACACCAAAGGACGGTGGGTCAAGGATATGTTACCTTAAAAACAACGCACGATGCGACGGTAAGCACAAGTGATAGTTGAGTACGATAACGAATTCACCTCAAACAAAGTAAAAGGTACTTGGATAGTGGGAGCAAGACTATCCCGTAAAGTTCTCTTATAGCGTAGCTTCACGCGAATTCTCCTCTTCTTGCAATCGTTACAAAGCGCCATCGATGGCAAGCGTGCCTCAATCTTGTGCGCTTCGAGATATGGACGAGCAGTATTGGGAGTTGCCACGACGAACTCGACACTTCCCGCAATCAAAGCATGTTCAAGCAATCGCCTCTACTAAAGAAACAATCAAACTGATAGCCAAAAGGAAAGAAACGAACTCAACACAGTGCAAAACAGAGACAAAACCAAGATTAAGCAGTGGAAAAACAAACCAATTACCTCGAGCCAAGAGCTGGTGCTCGCGGCCTTGCTCACACGAACGGCTTTGGGAGGCGAGGACAACGTGGGGCTCCCCGCCGCTTTTCCCGCAGAACCGCCATCAACGATCGGCGCACATACCCTTCCTCCATCGGTAATCGCCGCATCCCCGCCGAGGGCCTTCGGAGGATGAGTGGCGGAGTCAGGCGCGCGGCGCCGAGACGGCGACCGAGGGGCGGCGGCGACATACCCTTCCTCCATCGAATCGCCGCATCCGCCGAGGGCCTTCAGAGGATGAGTGGCGGGAGCTGGCGGCGCGCCGCCCGGTGGCGGGAGTCGGGCGGCGGCGGCGGCGGCGCGCTCGAGACGCCCGAGATTGTGGGTGGGGAGAGACGGAGGAGGAGTCGAGGAGTTGGGTAGAGGGAGAGTCGCGCGCGGGATGATTGAATGATTGATGAGGTTTGATCCAAAGAATCTGGACTGTTGAATTTGAGTGAGTAAGAGGAAGGAGAGGTTAGAGTTGATCTGGTGCGTTTGTTTCAAAGGTGTGTTTTTTCTGGGTGCATTTTTTTGTGTGCATGTAGATAACTCATGACTGCGTGGGTGAGCTGTTGGTGTAGCTGTAGGAAAATTTAGTACTGGTGTCTTTATAGTAGAGATATGTGTGACTCGTAGCATGGCTAAGCAATACTACTCGTATCTGTCCAACCCACGTTGGTGCTACAATAATACCAACTAATAATAAACCAAGCTAGGGTGACAAAGATTATGACATACAAAGAACAAAGTGGGTATAACAGATTGGGATAATAGCTACAACCAAAAGCATTTAAATACATACTTAAAGTAAATGCAATAATTTGAAGCAAAGTACTTTTAGAAAATTGGCATTCAAAATGATCAAGATATAACTTGCCTTGAAAAAGGTCTAGGTATTGATCTCGGTCTTGGTGCATTCCTTCCTCCTCGAAGTTCCTCGAAGTATCGACGTCTACTCGCAAACGACGCAAATAAACAAAACAAATACATAACAGAGGCAAGACAAACTCCAAAAATTAAATAAAAATCTTAAATAAATAGATCTCGAATTTAGATGAATTTAGGAATTAGAATGGGCTCAATCGGAGTTCGTATGCAAAAGATATGAGCTTTGGAAGTTTGAATCTAAAGAAAATAACCTAATTTGGATTTATTAGAATTTCTGAATTATTTATTAATAGAAAAATCGGATTATTGCGCAACGATGACGTTAGTAAAGGATTTCCGGGATTTAAAAGAAATAAAAGAAATTTCGACATGTGGGACCCACATGAAAGAGGTACGGCTCACGGTGGACTAAGCCCACCGAGCCTTGGGATCTGGTCGCGGTGGACTGTGCCACGCGGGCGCACACGTGTCTGCTGACACGGCGCCACTCAGGACGACACGCATGCACAAAGGTTAGGTGGCGGCTGACGTGGACGCCACGTCGGACTCGATGACAACGGCGGCTCCGGACCCGATGGTCTCCCGCGAACGGCGGCGATCTGCCGACAATGGGTGGTACCAATGGGTAGAGGGCACTATTGCGATCCTAAGGGTGCACTCACCGGTGGTCGAAGACGTCGGTGGTGGCCGGTGGCGAGGTCAAGGCGGCGGAGAGCTTTGGGTTTTGTCGGACGGGAGCCCCGGTGGCGCTCCTACGACGCGAGTGGGTGCGCGAGGGAGCTCTGGTGACGGCGAACCCGGCAGTGCACTCCACGACGACGCGACGGCGACAACGGCGGCACAAAACGAAGAAAATGACCGGCGGCGAGAAACCCTAAAAACGAAATTGCGGCGGCGCTGAAGCTCAAGAGGAGGAGAGGGTTGGGCATTTGGGTTGCGGAGGACGATGCGGTGCCGAGGGTTCCTTTTATAGGCCCCGGGGGTGCACGAGGTAGCGGGAGAGATCGTGGGGTTGTGGCGGCGGCGGTTGCGGGGTCGTGGCGCACCGGACGCGGAGAAGAGGGGAAAGGAGGTGGGGGTCGAGGCAGAGGCGGGCATGGAGATCGTGGGCACACACGCGAGATTCTAGGGGATAAGAGCAGCACGTTTGAAATTCAAAAATGCGGTGAACTCGGTCGTCTCATTGGAGAAGAAAGCGGGCAGGGACGACGACCCTGACAAAGGGGGCCTCCTGTCAGAGAGCGAAGGCGATGACGCGCGCGTGGGTGATCGGACCACACTTGATCGGACCGTCCATCTTTGATTGAACAATCTAAACCGATGGTGACGTTCGGACCTCCGAACGATTAAACCACATTTGACCGTTCAAAACGAATCCAACGGCTGAGGCGAAACGTGCGCGCGCGAAGAGAGAGGGAAAAGAGAGACTGACAGGTGGGGACCACCTGCTTATGAGGCGCGGCGCGCGGATCGGCCGAGGCGAACGCGACGGAAATGGCCGCGGCGACTCGCGCATGGAAAGGAAGCCGGGCCAAGGAGATTCATCCCGAAGCCAAATCCGAGAATTTAAATACATTTTCTAATTTAGAAAATAGCATAAATTCAAATAAGCAAAAGAAAATAGCAAATAAACTCAGAAAAAGTTTAGAAAAATCTAGAAAATATATCTGAGCACATAGAATCCAAATAACATAGTTTTGACAATTGTTCATGTTGGCTTTAATCATATTAAATGATTTTGATACTAAAGTCCATGTTTAAGCTTTTGAATTAATTTCAAATAAAATCCAAATGGTGAATTTTCTTCCTACCAACTATTCAAAGGATTTTTAATGCTCAGAAAGTTGGGATGTTACATACCTAAAACTACATGTTGTTTCTATTGCCTTTATTTTCAGACTATGTCCATCCTTTGTGGTGAATGTTTTACTTGTAATCGTGGTAGCCAAGTTTTATCGTGGATGTTTCAATTTATGCTTTTAAATCTTACATATTGATTTATTTACTTCTATCTGATAGAATAAATTGAATGACTTGATTAGTCTTAACCCACGTAATTCTGATGGATCTTGATGATTTAGATTTATTTGCTAAAGAACTACTCTCATTGAGTACCATTAATCGTTTGGTTCAGTTATTGGTTGAGAAAGAGTAAGATCCATGCCTTTGTTATTATTGATTGATTGGTTGTAATCTTTAACCTGCTTTTGTAGCTTGTGCTAGATCTTGTTGATTAGAACTAAATCAATTGTTGTTGTATGTCTTGCTGAAAATGTGCTAGCAAGTTTAAGAAAAGTGGTTCTGTAAGGTTGTTTAGTAGCATCCTAGGCTCTATGTTGGACTGGGGTGTTACAGTTGGTATCAGAGCGGGCTTTAGGTCCATGGTGAATAGGTTAACAACTTAGATAACTTAATTTGCTAAAATTTCTTAAATGGTTAATTAACCTAAAACTTGACACACTGGTGCACAATAAGATGGGAATGGGTCAAGCATTGCATTTACATTTTCGTTATGTCGCATTGAGCATTGCTGTTATGAATTGACTATGAATGCTTATGATTTGATTAATATGATGGTTATGTGTGATGGTAGTTGCTGTTGAGAGGTTGAGGTCGTGGTTGTAGCCCTGGGCTTTGCTAGATTACACCACTGTTCATGGTATGAGATTAGTGAAGTGGTTACCCCCGAGTACCATAGTTCCTGGTGTCGAGGGTGAAAGAAAATTTCTTTAGAAAAGTTGTTCTCTTCTTGAGCTTGATTTAGGCCAATTCTGGGTATAATTGTCAATAATGAGTTTTCTTGGGATATTGGTTACAAGGCAATTGTTGGGATTTCACTTGGTCTCCATTTGTGTTATGGAGTAGTTATTGGCCCTTCTGACTATTGAGTTGCTTTTGCTACTTATGAACATTGTTCATTGGTGAGATCGATATTTCTATGGTTGTTCCATTTTTCTTATTGGAAAACATGACATGTTTATTCGTTTGATATTTTGGACAAAGAAAGTTTTCTGTTACAAGTTCGTTAAAATGTGAGGACTTTGGCTTTATATATTTCTTTTGAATTATTCTGAATAATGAAATTTAATGCCCCTCTTTTCTGAAAAGAAGTGTTAAAACCTTTTAGTGATGTCTTGTCATACTTGACTAAGAGTGTAATACTCCGAAACGTGTTAGACAGAAAACAAAAATAGTTATAGGGGTTTTTCTGAAATTTCTTGAAAACCTGGGTCATGGGCCCTTGGCCCACAGCACCAAGGCCCAAAAAGGGGGAACCCTAAATATGCTACAGTACCCATGGTGCTACAGTAGCCGCCGCCATGAACAGTACCCGCAGTGCTACAGTGCGCCACCCCCCTGCTGCTCCTCCTCTCCCAGGCGCCATCCTCTCTGCTGCTACTGCTGCCGGCCGTTGGGAAGAAGAAGAGGAAGGGGAAGAAGGGAGAAAGGAAGGGGAGGGATCGTGTGGTGTTCATCGCGTTCGACAGCGGGTTCTTCAAGGGTAACGAAGAGACTTCATCGCTGTATGTTTTGTATTAGACGCGTTTACAAATTCGTTTAGTAGATCGATCATTAATCTGTCGGTAGATTGCATTCTGTCCAGAGTTTTGGCGGGCAGTTTTCGTGTCCTTAGAAGAAGAATCTGGAGATCCCATCTCCTAGAGATATGTGGGGATTGTTCTTAGGTTTACGTGGCCGCAAAGAACACCCAAATCCGATTAACGGTCAGAAAGATATAATTTTTTTAGTATCGCTGTCCTGCTGATCTGCCAGCTTTCAGGGAGATTGTAGGAAACTGGATAAAACTATTAGTTAAATTTGAAATCAGAGGATCTCAATATAACGAAAAATGTACGTAATTTCCATACCTTTTCAGAGCGATAAAGAACGCAAGCTTTGGACTTTCGTAGCAAAAGTTATGGTGGTTTTAGTATACTGTCCAGAAAACCTAACGCGAAAACGATGTTCTGTTAGAAGGCATATTAGGGGCAGTGAATGGCTGAATCAGGAAGTCCCACCAACTAGGCTTAGATGGGTAATTTGATAACCTTTCAATGAAGTCCAAGATCACCTCATTTGGACCCCTGTACTAACAGTTACAAATTTTACAATATAACTGTTTACAGAAGGGTCAATTCAGCTTGTAGGAAAGTGGAGTCGGGGTCACGTTTCAAGCTTTTGGCTACCTCGTCCTTGCTATTATGGTTTATTTGGTATATTGCCATTGTCTTAGAAAGATTTTAAATGTATTCTTAGGTGGGGGACTGGTTTCGGAGGCAGCACCTACTTCGCATCCACCGTTCTCACGCGGTTAAGGCAAGTACCCTAACAAGTAGAGTAACTATGGATGGGTTGACAATGTTTGCTAGTAATTGGAAATTGATAGCAGTGGTTGATTGATAGAGTGATATGTTTGTTAAAGATAATAAATGTGCTTGATACATGCTATTGGTAATATGACGCGTTTGTTAAAGATGATGAATGTTTTGATACATGCAATAGATAGTGTGAGATGATGGTTAAAAGTGATGACAGCTTATGCTATGATTGGTTGTACTTCATGTACAGTACTAGTGTTGTTCATGCATCTCGCAACCATGTTATGGTTTATATGTACAATTGGAGCATACATAAAGATGCATGATTGAGATCCTACATTCGTGGAATGTGGGCAATTGAGGAGGGATCCCCATCGTGTAACGATGGCAAAGATCCCCACACTTGCGGAGTGTGGGCTTGAGGTCCCCTATACTTGTGGAGTATAGGGCAATTGGTCCCCGTGCTTATGAAAGCACGTGCATGGGCTCGCAGCGACGGTTGCTTGCCCCGCATTACAGGTGTGATGCGCAAAAGAGTGAAAAGTGAAAGGTTGCATTGCATGCCTGCATTCATGCTCCATGTGTTGAAATTTTGAGTAATGTGTAGAATTGAAGGTTGATGTTTCAATTATGTTGTAGTGTCTCTTATGTGGTACTTGCTGAGTTCTTGAACTCACCCTTGTTTTCATTGTGTTTTTAGGTACCGTTGCAAGAACGTCATGCATGGGGGGAAAGTAGGCTTGATCCGGTTGCACACACTGCCACCCAACAATTACATTTGATAACATTTGGACTATTAGCTAAATAATGAGCAAACTGCTTAAGTCAGTTTTGGTTAGGTTTCATGCAAAGAGTTTTGTAATAATGATGAATTGATATCCTTAGACATCATGTTAAGTGTGATAGTTACCTATGAGAATTTTGGATGGAAGATTTTGAAGTTATGATTCTTGATTATTTGTTGGAACGCCCAATTAGCTACTATTACGGGGAGGTTCTCACTGAAGTTTTGGTGGAATATCTTTGGTTTATAGTTGTTTAGTGTATTTTGGTAGCATTCCGTGCTCATGGCGGGCAGGGTGTTACAGCTTGGTATCGAGCGGTCTGTAGGTCCGTGGTGACTAGATTAATTAAAAATTTGCTAATGGCTAATCAACTTAAAAGTTTGACACACCGTGCACATGAGGATGGGAATGGGCAAAGCATTGCATTTACGCTTCCGCTATACCGTATTGATGATTGCTGATATGAGTTGAGTATGACTGCTCATTAATTAATTATATGATTACTATGTGTGGGCATAACCCATGTTAAAAGGTTCAGGTCGTGGTTGTGGCCCTGGTTTTCCAGTTACACCACCGCTCATGTATGAGAATAGGGAAGCGGTTATCTCGGATATCTTAGTACAGGTGTTGATAGGAAGTATCTTTAGAAGAGTTGTGTAACATCCCAATTTTGGACTTGTGTTTCAAATGTAAGAAAATCAGTAGAAATTAAAACTTTTTCTTACATCATGTATTTCCTATATGCTTTGAACATCTGTTGTAAGAAGTTATGGAAATACAAAGTCACAAGTCTTTTGATCCAAACTTTGAGCTTCCAAATTATAATCATGTCAAGTATTGTGGTCATCCTCTGGAAATATTTTTCCTAAGTTCTTGGGATGATATGTGACCCCTCTGAAAAATTTCACAATTTTTAGAAATTGTTTGAATATTTTTAGAGGGCCGTCAAACTTGTTTGACTCTCAGTCAAACCTCAAAACAGAGCCTTGCAGAATTTTTGGAGATTTATTCACTGTATAAAAACCTCTGAAAATTTTATACAAGGTTGATATCTGAGTTAGCAAGATCCTGTAAAAATTTCAGAATTTTTGGAGTTAGTTTGCTACATCAAATAAATCCTCCAAAGTCTCTGTTCTAATTTAAACGTCAAACCTGATTTCACTGTGCGTTGGGTTCGAGTCAGACTCGGGCTCGAGCCATGTGTCTCGGTCCAGTCAACTAACTGCACCGAGCCTCTCTTTAAATACGCGCGTCAATTCTCGTCCGTTGGATGTTGATCGCGCGGCCCACGTGCGTGTAACCATTCGGACCTTCCGGTTGCAAGTTCGAATGTCGACCGTTAGATCTCCATCCAACCGTTGAGATCCTCCGAACCTTCTGACCCTCCGGTTGTTAGTTTGAATCGAGCCGTTGGATTAAGATCCAACGCCGCTTGTCCTCTCTTGTAAACCACGCTCGCGACGTAGGGCAATCTGAGTCGTTCATTTCTAATCCTAGGGCTTGTGATCTCCTTCGTTGTATTTTAAACCTCGGAGGCGTGGCGCTATCTCAGCAGTCCGATTAAAATCGTGGGGCTTCGAATCGCCCGAGGTTTTCTCTGGTCATCTTCAACCTCCAGCCGTGCATAAACAGTAGAGGTGATGGCGGTGTCAAATCATGCTCCCTACAGTCGCCCTAGCCGACGTTTAGGGGTATGGGAGACACTCTGAGCCGTGCCATACCCTAATGCACGTCTACTATCTTTTTCCTTGTCGGCCGCACCTTGTGCTCTGTGCTTTGCCGCCCGAAAAGCTTTAGGTCCAAACCCTAATGCCTCCAAGGCCTTATAAGCACCCCTTTCACTTCCTGGCAATCCTTTAGACCACCATCAAGCTCCATTCACAGTATTGGAACTTAACAACTCAAGAATGGCAAGTTGCCATTGTTGACCCGAAGAGCTCCATTGGTGTTCTTGGTGTTCCAGTGGTTCTCCTTCGTGTTTCTTTGCCCTATCCTTATCTATTTACTATCTTGAACATTTCCCCTCACTTAATTTTGGATTTGATTCTCAGGAATTGTCCAATTTGGGGTTTGTTCAAATTCGGCTAAAAGTGGTTATCTTCTTCCTCAGCTCCGGTGAGTGCTTCAATTTGAAATCACTTGCTCATGTAGCTTCTGTAGACATTAATGAAGCTATACTGATGCTTTGGTACCACTCTCTTGGCTCAGGGTGTCTTTTTCAATCTTTCTTCTCCAAGTCCGGCGAGCTTCCACCGTGGACAAGCATCTCCGGCCATCTTTGAAGCTTCCCTTCATCAAGGTAGCTTCTTATTAGTCCTTAGAGGCTCTGGCACCGCTTCCTAGGTCTCCAGCGGAGCTCATCGCTATTTTCATGTTTGGCAGTAGGGTTCCATTTTCGTTTTTCCGGCTAGCCGGCGTTCTAGTCCCTCACCGCCGGCGAGAATGCCACCACTAGGTTCGTAGTGCTATTGCGATTCCATTTTAGTTCTTGTTCGGCGCCGCGGCGGCCAGTGTCGCCGTCGATTAGCCGTTAAAGTCGCTCGGGACTTTGCCGGTGCAACACTCCTGTTTTCGTCATTTGTTTAGGACACATTAATTGCACAGTGATTGCCAATCATTAGTTAATTAATTGTGTCTTAACCTTTGTCGTTGAGCCACTGACCAGTGGGCCCAACATTCTTAAATCACCCGCTGGCGCAATCCCGCACTGTTCCGAAATCATTAATGCCTAATCATTGATTAATTAATATGTCGGCATTAATCGATGTCGGAAATCACCTTTGGTGTCACTGACATGCGGGCCCTCCAACCTCTTAAATCACAGCCGAGCCAGTCATTAGGACACATTAATTACTAATCATTATCAATCATTGGTGTTTAGTAGTTAATCACTGTCTTAATGCAAGCCTCTGTCACACTAACATGTGGGCCCAGTGCACTGTGCACGTGGGTTAAACGTTCGCGGTTGTGACTCAAGGTCACTGACATGCGGTCCCACGTGTCAGCACCTCTCTTTTGAACTCTGGTCAATAGCCACCGTCCGTTCTCAGATCTGCGGCCCAGATCTTTGTATGCATTCGGACCCTCCGGATGCCTTGATCATTCTTGACTATCGATCTTGCGATCAACGGCTGAGATCTTGTATGCAATCGGACCTTCCGACTGTGGGTGCGTTCTGGACCGTCCATCTGCCGATGTGCGGCTGGGATTGGCCCAAGCAACCGCACCGTCCGGATGCATACACCTTCGTGAGTCGTTGGATCGTGATCCAACGGTGGTCTTCGTGTAGATTTCGTGCGCGTGCGCTGTTTCCGGCGCACATGAGCCGTAGGATTTTAAGATCAAGGGTTGTTAAGTGTCCTCGTCGTTTTCTATTGTTTAGGTTTGTCTGTATTTCGGTGAGTATTTATTTAACAACTGAAAATGATATAAAAACTTTAGAAACTCATAACTAATTCATTTTAACTGCTTTTTAGATAATTCCAACTGTAATAAATTTTGTTATCACTTAAGTTTATTATAAAAATGGAATTAGGCATATTTCAGTAGCAGAAATTGGTGTAACTAGAAATAACTTGATTTCTGTCACTTTGAATATTCCAGAAACGGATTTAACCTTGAAAAATGCATATCTTTTTCTGTTTAAATCCAATTTGTGCAAAATCAATTTTGTTAAATTCATCTGTTAGTATACTTTCATATGGAATAAGTTTTGAGCATGTTCATAACTTTGTAAAGTAACTTGCATTAGATTTACAACTTAGAAAAATCATAAGTAAATGTGTATAACTCCAAATTTAGTAAATTCAACTTTGCTATTATTAGGATATCATAATCTACCTGCTATAAAAATTTCAGACCTTAGATCATTCTAGAAAATTTTGCCATGAACAGTGCTAATTATTAATTAGGTTGTTGATAAGGCTGAGCAAGAGTATTTTGTCCATATCTTTTGCATGCTTAGTCCAAATTGCATGATTCTTGTTCCTATCACTGGCTAAAATCATTCCCTAGCTATTGTGTAAGTTTCATTGGATTTGGAAGTCTTTTGCTGTTGGAATTTATTTAGTGTTCTTCGTTCTTATTTGCTTATCGCCTTTTCGCGTTACGTTCCGAAGATAATTTTATTGCTGATATTGAGCCACAAAGAACGATCCTACACTTCACCAAAAGCGATGTAGCATTCATTTGATCATGTTGTTCCTATTAATTTCAAATTCTAATATGTTGTTTGCAAATTCCATGTATGCATTGCTATGTTGTTTTAAACTATTGTCGATAGTTGGCCCAGTAGTTGCATTATCAGTAGGAAATGTGTATTCCTCTACTACTGAGCCTAGGATTACTTGCTGTGATTTTGGGTTCGCTGGATGAACCCTTGTCACTTAGTAGATTACGTGTCATTATGCTTAGCCATGCTTAGCTATCGGTAGAAATAGGCGGTTATCGACTTGTCGATAACCTTGATCACACAAACTGTTATAATATGTATATTTCAGCCTTGTGCTATGTCTAAATTGCAAAACTAAAACTGAAAATGAAAACAATTTAGACTTGGGCACAATGGTAAGATGGTGTGATCTTTTGGGTGTGATTGGAATGGTGCCCGGGCCATTTAAGGACCGAGCTACTTGTTACACCGAACCAAGCATTTGTGCGTGCTAACCACACTAGGGGGATATGGGACCTCTCTTAGCTGAGTACTTTGGGCTGTGTTAATTAATGAGTCGCGTGGTGGGTTGCATATTTGATTATATGCAACATGGACACGTTTGTAGGGAGAGGAACACCCGCCGAGGCTGGTGTATCCTGCTCCACGTATGGGTCCTTGTGGTCCATATTTCATCGGCATATCACTAAGGATTAACCCCCATACGTGCGTCTCTTGATTAGCATATTCCATTGGAAAGGGTTCGTAGGACTTAGCCGTGCCGGCATACCAAAGGAAGTGTGCTTAATAGCTTGGCAAAAAGGCGGTCTGAAGTGTGGGTACATTGGTACACCCCTGCAGGGATTAAAACTTTTCGAATAGCCTCGTCCTAGGTTATGGACACGCTTGGGGAAGTCTTCCAAGAGTTAGACTACAACATTTTCTAAATAAAAATTGATGGGTGGTATGAATCAGGGATTCATGCTATGTGGTGGTGGCTTTGGGGAAAGTCATCTCTAGGTGGATACTTGTTACTTATGATTACTCGCTGTTATTTAAATGCTTAAAACAGATTTTACAAACCATTGCTCAACCTATTACAATATTGCAAATGAAACTTGCTTTGTGCGTCCAAAGAACCATATAACCACATTCCTTTGATACAGCTTTCATGTAGTTATGTATAGGCTTGTTACTCGTAAGTCTTGCGAGTACATTTTTGTACTCACCTGCATTGCTTGTGTTGTGCAGAGGATGATAGTGAGTCTGATGGACCTCACTTTTGTGAGTTGTGCCGTGGCAATTTAAGGGCGACACCTTGCGGCCCTGGCCGTTGCCCTGTGGTGTTATGTGGCTAACCGTCGTCTTTTGGTTTAAGCCATCTTATGGCAACTTTTGCTTCACTGTTATTTGATACTTGTTATTTGGCCTGGTCATTGCTCAGTAATAACTTATATTATGTATGTCTTTTGGTAGACTTGTCATATTCTATTGTATGGAATTGATGCATGCTTTGATATGATGTATGTGTGCTGCTTGTTCTGGTAGGCACATATTCATCGAGATGCGGATTATTCTATTTGTGATACTAGAACCAGTGGAAGGTTAAGTATTACAAGTTTAATAAACCGGGGTCTCACAGAGTTTGGTATCAGAGCCATACTGACCGTAGAAACCCCTAGCTTGGTCGTCCCTAGTATATTTTGAAAACTTGCTTTCCTTATATCAAGTGCTTTCCTGAATATCTTAAGTAAGTTCTCAGATTTTACTTCTCACCTATCTTAGCTTGCTTCTCTCACCTTATTCTGAACTGAATTTGAAAGCTGAGTTTTCCTCTCATCTTCTTTCAAAAGATAGTTGTTAATCGAGTAGATTGGTTTTGGGTAAACCATGAGAGTTATAAAATGAAAGTGTTGGTTGTCTTGAGAAGATTAGGAGCTACTGGAAGCTACTAATTTTCGGCCAGAGGCTTGAAAAGAAAATCTGGACAGCAAGTAGGAATTTCTGGACAGCTAGCATTTAAGTAGTAGGAGGTGCTGAAATGAGAGGCTAAGTCAACTAAAACGTGTGGGAATGAAAGGGTAAGAAGTGATATGAGATAGCTAAGTGTCTAACCCTTCTTTAGTATATTTTTCACCCTGTTTCCTTGCTGTTTTCGAACAGAAGTTAAGATCCTGAAAATTGCCTTCCTGAAAAGTGATTACTCGTTCTTTCATACGAGTTAGTCATAATGGGAAGATGGATATTATCTTTGTGATCTTGCTGCAATTTTATGTTGATACTTGAGCTATTAAAGTTTGTTTTGTAGAGTGGTTAGTTGTTTTCTTTGTCTCCTGTTCCGGAGTTGTGTTTAACCTATTTTTGTGGAACAGGATGGCAAGAACCACCCGCAATCGTGTAGGCCGGTTCCGATGAGGAGCTTCCCCCTCCTCCGACCATGGCTGAGGTTCTGGCTCAGATCGAGCGGAATCGCATTGACCAGACCCGGATCTTGGAGGTCATCGCGAGGAACACCTCCACTCCCGCTGGTGCTTCGGGATCTGGAGGTGGTGGCCACCAGTCTCGTGGTAGGCTTGCAGAGTTTCTCCGTACGCAGCCGCCTACTTTCTCACGATCGAAGGATCCACTCGACGTGGATGATTGACTGCGTCTTGTTGAGCGAAAGCTCAATATCGCTCAGTGCTAGGAGCAGGAGCGGGCACTCTTTGCATCCCATCAGCTTGAGGGTGCAGCACTCTCTTGGTGGGAGAATTTTCTCGCCATGCAGCCCGCAGGCCACGTTGTCTCGTGGAATGAGTTCAGATCTGCTTTCCGTCGGGCCCACATTCCCGATGGCCTGATGAAGCTCAAGAAGAAGGAGTTTCTTGCGCTTAAACAGGGGCGCAAGTCTGTGTCGGAGTATCTTTACGAGTTTAATCACTTGGCTCGTTATGCTCCGGGTGAGGTGGCCTCTGATGAGGCTAAACAGGAGAAGTTCATGGATGGCTTGTCCGAGGAGCTGCAGGACAAGCTATCTATTGTGGACTTTGCCGACTTCCAGGCCTTGGTTGACAAGGCCATCGTCGCCGAGCACAAGGCGAAGGCGCTGGGTGAGTCCCGCAAGCGCAAGTGGGAGGCCCATCGGTCTACACAGGCTGGCCTCACTCGTCCCCGTGTTGGGCCCGCACCAGGGGCTCGTGCTTTGGCTTCACCACCACCGAGGCCGTTGGTGCCAGTTGCTCGTCCCCGTAGGTCGTGTTTCACCACGCAGCACTGCGACCAAAGAAGAAAGTTGCGCCCGCAACCCACCGCCGATGTTACTGCCGCCTACAACAAGAAGGGCCACTATGCTAGCAGTTGCCCTTAGAGGATCGAGCGCCTCGCCCTAATGGAGGACGCGGCGGGAATGGTCACACACCGACCGTAAGGTGATCCGTAAGACTCGTGGTGTCGGGAGTGGTCGAGTCAACCACATCTCGGCCGAGGAGGCTCAGAGGCACCCGACGTTGTGTTGGGTAATGCCTCCTTGTTAGTTATCGCCCCATCGCAGTATTGTTTGACTCTGGAGCATCGTATTCCTTTATTTCGAGATCATTTGCTGCTGATTGTGACCTTCACTTTGTTCCTTTGGGGATTCCTTTGCTTATTCGCTCTTCGGGAGCGGAAATGAGAGCTGATCAAGAATGTCGGGGCGTTCCTATTAATATTGAAGGAGTGGAATTCTTGGCGAATCTCATCTTACTCGACTCGGCGCGCCTAGATGTGATTCTTGGTATGGATTGGTTGTCCCAACACTTGGGGCAAATCGATTATGCCAAGAAGATGGTCTACCTCACTAGTCCCTCAGGCGAGCAAGTTCGGATTTCACCGCAGCTGCAGGGGCCACATCTTTGTGCCCTTGAAGCCAAGCCAGCCATGGAGATTCAGGATGTGCCCACAGTCTGTGACTTTGTGGATGTCTTTCCTAAAGATTTGCCTGGTATACCTCCAGTTCGAGACTTGGAGTTTGTTATTGAGTTGCTGCCCGGTACCGCTCCAATTTCTAAGGCGCCGTACCGAATGCCTCCTAATGAGTTGGAGGAGCTGAAGAAGCAGTTGGGTGAGCTTCAAGCAAAAGTCTTCATCCGTCCTAGCTCATCTCCTTGGGGTTGTCCAGTTATTTTTGTGAAGAAGAAGGACAAGAACCTGCGTATGTGTGTTGATTACCGTCCGCTTAATGAGGTGACGGTGAAAAACAAGTATCCCTTGCCTCGTATTGATGATCTCTTTGACCAGTTGACTGGAGCTTGTGTGTTCTCCAAGATTGACTTGAGATTGGGGTATCACCAAGTCCGGATCAGGGCTGAAGATATTCCAAAGACGGCTTTCACTACTCGTTATGGCCTTTACGAGTACACCATCATGTCTTTCGGCTTGACCAATGCTCCAGCTTTGTTCATGAATCTTATGAACTCGGTGTTCATGGAGTATTTGGATAAGTTTGTTGTGGTTTTCATTGATGACATTCTTATCTACTCCAAGAGTGAAGAAGAGCATGCTGAGCATCTGCAGATTGAATTGGGGAAGCTACGTGAGCATCAGCTGTATGCCAAGTTCAGCAAGTGCGAGTTCTGGTTGAAAGAAGTGGCATTCTTGGGCCATGTTCTTTCAGCAGGTGGCGTAGCTGTGGATCCTAGCAAGGTCAGCGATGTTTTGTCTTGGGGACAGCCCAAGTCAGTCACTGATGTGAGGAGTTTCCTTGGTTTAGCGGGCTACTACCGCCGCTTTATCGAGAACTTCTCCAAGATTGCAAAGCCCATGACCGAATTGCTCAAGAAAGAAAAGAAATCTGTGTGGTCTTCTGCTTGTGATTTGAGTTTTCAAGAACTCAAAAGGCGGTTGACTTCAGCTCCAGTGCTTGTTCTCCCTGATGTGCACAAGAGCTTTGATATCTATTGTGATGCCTCTCGACAGGGACTCGGTTGTGTCCTTATGCAAGAAGGCAAGGTAGTGGCCTATGCATCGAGGCAGTTGAGGTCTCATGAACTCAACTATCCTACCCATGATTTGGAGCTAGCTGCAGTGGTTCATGCACTCAAAATTTGGCGGCATTACCTTATTGGTAACCGTTGTGAGGTGTATTCAGATCATAAGAGCCTGAAATATTTGTTCACCCAGCCAGATCTGAACCTCAGGCAGAGGAGGTGGTTGGAATTGATCAAGGACTATGATATGGGCATTCAGTATCACCCAGGCAAGGCCAATGTTACTCAGCCGCAAGGTGTATTGCAATGCCTTGTTACTTCAAGAGCAACAACCTGCCCTTCTTGAAGAATTTCAGCGGCTTAACTTGGGATTGATTGAGCATGGTTCTCTTGCTACCTTGGTTGTGCAACCAACCTTGGTGGATCAAATCAAGGCTGCCCAGCAGACAGATGTTGGTGTGATCCAAATCAAGCAGAACATCAAGGATGGGACAGCCAAGTGCTTTTCTGAGGATGAGCACGGTGTTGTGTGGTTTGGACAGCGCCTGGTGGTTCCGAAGGTTATGGAATTGCGGGATTTGATTCTCCGCGAGACCCATGACTCCCCTTTGTTTATCCATCCCGGAGCTACCAAGATGTACCAAGACCTTCGACAGAGATTCTGGTGGACTCGCATGAAGCGCGAGATTGCCGTGTTCGTTCTTCGAGTGCGACGTGTCTTTGTGTCAAGGTCGAACATCGCCCAAAGCAGCCTTCTTCACCTTTGCCGCTCGAGTGGAAGTGGGATTCCGTTGGTATGGATTTCATCACCGGGTTGCCCTGCTCACCCAAAGGGAACGATGCCATTTGGGTCGTGATTGACAGGCTGACTAAAGTGGCACATTTTCTTCCTATCAAGACCCAGCTCCGTGTGAAGCCCTTGGCCGAGCTTTATGTCTCGAGGATTGTGAGTTTGCATGGTGTGCCACGAACGATTGTGTCAGATCGTGGTTCTCTTTTCACCTCTCGCTTTTGGCATAGCCTGCAAGAGGCGATGGGTACACGTCTTTCTTTCAGTTCAGCTTATCATCCTCAGACGGATGGTCAGACGGAGAGTGTTAACCAAGTGTTGGAAGATATGCTCCGTGCCTGTGTTCTTTCCTATGGGAAGAAGTGGGAGAAGTGCTTGCCGCTTGCGAGTTCTCCTACAACAACGCTTTCAAGCTAGTCTTGGTATGGCACCGTTTGAGGCTTTGTATGGGAGGAGATGTAGAACCCCATTGAACTGGTCAGAAACCGTGAGCGCTTTCGGCCGATTCCATCAATGAGGCCGAAAGCCAAGTTCAGTTGATTCGTGAGCATTTGCGCGTGGCCCACCGAGCAAAAGAGCTATGCGGATCGTCGTCGCCGAGAGTTGAGCTTTGAGCCCAATGACTTTGTTTATCTCAAGGTCTCACCCTTGAAGGGCCATTAGCGCTTTGGCATCAAGGGCAAGTTAGCTCCTCGATATGTTGGGCCTTATCGCATCATCGAGAGAATTTGAGCTGTTGCATACAGATTGGAGTTGCCGGCTTCACTTGAAGGTGTTCATGATGTGTTCCATGTGTCACACTTGAAGAAGTGCCTCCGTGTTCCAATTGAGGACACTCCGTTGGAAAATCTCGATGTGCAGGAAAACTTGACCTATCATGAGCATCCTCTTCGTATTCTCGAAGAATCCGAACGAAGGACAAGGAACCGTGTCATCAAGTTCCTTAAGGTTCAGTGGTCGAATCATTCTGAAGATGAGGCAACTTGGGAGCGCGAAGATCGTCTTCGTGCAGATTACCCATCCTTCTTCTCCGAGTAAACTGAATCTCGGGGCGAGATTCTTGTAAGGGGGGGAGGTTTTGTAACATCCCAATTTTGGACTTGTGTTTCAAATGTAAGAAAATCAGTAGAAATTAAAACTTTTTCTTACATCATGTATTTCCTATATGCTTTGAACATCTGTTGTAAGAAGTTATGGAAATACAAAGTCACAAGTCTTTTGATCCAAACTTTGAGCTTCCAAATTATAATCATGTCAAGTATTGTGGTCATCCTCTGGAAATATTTTTCCTAAGTTCTTGGGATGATATGTGACCCCTCTGAAAAATTTCACAATTTTTAGAAATTGTTTGAATATTTTTAGAGGGCAGTCAAACTTGTTTGACTCTCAGTCAAACCTTAAAATAGAGCCTTGCAGAATTTTTGGAGATTTATTCACTATATAAAAACCTCTGAAAATTTTATACAAGGTTGATATCTGAGTTAGCAAGCTCCTGTAAAAATTTCAGAATTTTTGAAGTTAGTTTGCTACATCAAATAAATCCTCCAAAGTCTCTGTTCTAATTTAAACGTCAAACCCGATTTCACTGTGCGTTGGGTTCGAGTTAGACTCGGGCTCGAGCCATGTGTCTCGGTCCAGTCAACTAACTGCACCGAGCCTCTCTTTAAAGTCGCGCGTCCATTCTCGTCCGTTGGATCTTGATCGCGCGGCCCACGTGCGTGTAACCATTCGGACCTTCCGGTTGCAAGTTCGAATGTCGACCGTTAGATCTCCATCCAACCGTTGAGATCCTCCGAAACCTTCGGACCCTCCGGTTGTTAGTTTGAATCGGAGCCGTTGGATTAAGAGCCAACGCTCGCTTGTCCCTCTGTTGTAAACCACGTTCGCGACGTAGGGCAATCTGAGCCGTTCATTTCTAATCCTAGGGCTTGTGATCTCCTTCGTTGTATTTTAAACCTCGGAGGCGTGGCGCTATCTCAGCCGTCCGATTAAAATCGTGGGGCTCTGAATCGCCCGAGGTTTCCTCTGGTCATCTTCAACCTCCAGCCGTGCATAAACAGTAGGGGTGATGGCGGTGTCAAATCATGCTCCCTACAGTCGCCCTAGCCGACGTTTAGGGGTATGGGAGACACTCTGAGCCGTGCCATACCCTAATGCACGTCTACTATCTTTTTCCTTGTCGGCCGCACCTTGTGCTCTGTGCTTTGCCGCCCGAAAAGCTTTAGGTCCAAACCCTAATGCCTCCAAGGCCTTATAAGCACCCCTTTCACTTCCTGGTGTTCCTTTAGACCACCATCAAGCTCCATTCACAGTATTGGAGCTTAACACCTCAAGAATGGCAAGTTGCCATTGTTGACCCGAAGAGCTCCATTGGTGTTCTTGGTGTTCCAGTGGTTCTCCTTCATGTTTCTTTGCCCTATCCTTATCTATTTACTATCTTGAACATTTTCCCTCACTTAATTTTGGATTTGATTCTCAGGAATTGTCCAATTTGGGGTTTGTTCAAATTCGGCTAAAAGTGGTTATCTTCTTCCTCAGCTCCGATGAGTGCTTCAATTTCAAATCACTTGCTCATGTAGCTTCTGTAGACCTTAATGAAGCTATACTGATGCTTTGGTACCACTCTCTTGGCTCAGGGTGTCTTTTTCAATCTTTCTTCTCCAAGTCCGGCGAGCTTCCACCGTGGACAAGCATCTCCGGCCATCTTTGAAGCTTCCCTTCATCAAGGTAGCTTCTTATTAGTCCTTAGAGGCTCTGGCACCGCTTCCTAGGTCTGCAGCGGAGCTCATCGCTATTTTCATTTTTGGCAGTAGGGTTCCATTTTCGTTTTTCCGGCTAGCCGGCGTTCTAGTCCCTCACCGCCGACGAGAATGCCACCACTAGGTTCGTAGTGCTATTGCGATTCCATTTTAGTTCTTGTTCGGCGCCGCGGCGGCCAGTGTCGCCGGCGATTAGCCGTTAAAGTCGCTCGGGACTTTGCCGGTGCAACACTCCTGTTTTCGTCATTTGTTTAGGACACATTAATTGCACAGTGATTGCCAATCATTAGTTAATTAATTGTGTCTTAACCTTTGTCGTTGAGCCACTGACCAGTGGGCCCAACATTCTTAAATCACCCGCTGGCGCAATCCCGCACTGTTCCGACATTATTAATGCTTAATCATTGATTAATTAATATGTCGGCATTAATCGCTGTCGGAAATCACCTTTGGTGTCACTGACATGCGGGCCCTCCAACCTCTTAAATCACAGCCGAGCCAGTCATTAGGACACATTAATTACTAATCATTATCAATCATTGGTGTTTAGTAGTTAATCACTGTCTTAATGCAAGCCTCTGTCTCACTGACATGTGGGCCCAGTGCACTGTGCACGTGGGTTAAACGTTCGCGGTTGTGACTCAAGGTCCCTGACATGCGGTCCCACGTGGTAGCACCTCTCTTTTGAACTCTGGTCAATAGCCACCGTCCGTTCTCAGATCTGCGGCCCAGATCTTTGTATGCATTCGGACCCTCCGGATGCCTTGATCATTCTTGACCGTCGATCTTGCGATCAACGGCTGAGGTCTTGTATGCAATCGGACCTTCCGACTGTGGGTGCGCTCTAGACCGTCCATCTGCCGATCTGCGGCTGGGATTGGCCCAAGCAACCGCACCGTCCGGATGTATACACCTTCGTGAGCCGTTGGATCGTGATTCAACGGTGGGCTCCGTGTAGATTTCGCGCGCGTGCGCTGTTTCCGGCGCGCATGAGCCGTAGGATTTTAAGATCAAGGGTTGTTAAGGGTCCTCGTCGTTTTCTATTGTTTAGGTTTGTCTGTATTTCGGTGAGTATTTATTTAACAACTGAAAATGATATAAAAACTTTAGAAACTCATAACTAATTCATTTTAACTGCTTTTTAGATAATTCCAACTGTAATAAATTTTGTTATCACTTAAGTTTATTATAAAAATGGAATTAGGCATATTTTAGTAGCATAAATTGGTGTAACTAGAAATAACTTGATTTCTGTCACTTTGAATATTCCAGAAATGGATTTAACCTTGAAAAATACATATCTTTTTCTGTGTAAATCCAATTTGTGCAAATTCAATTTTGTTAAATTCATCTGTTAGTATACTTTTGTATGGAATAAGTTTTGAGCATGTTCATAACTTTGTAAAGTAACTTGCATTAGATTTACAACTTAGAAAAATCATAAGTAAATGTGTATAACTCCAAATTTAGTAAATTCAACTTTGCTGTTATTCGGATATCATAATCTACCTGCTATAAAAATTTCAGACCTTAGATCATTCTAGAAAATTTTGCCATGAACAGTGCTAATTATTAATTATGTTGTTGATAAAGCTGAGCAAGAGTATTTTGTCCATATCTTTTGCATGCTTAGTCCAAATTGCATGATTCTTGTTCCTATCACTGGCTAAAATCATTCCCTAGCTGTTGTGTAAGTTTCATTGGATTTGGAAGTCTTTTGCTGTTGGAATTTATTTGGTGTTCTTCGTTCTTATTTGCTTATCGCCTTTTCGCGTTAGGTTCCGAAGATAATTTTATTGCTGATATTGAGCCACAAAGAACGGATCCTCGCACTTCACCAGCAAGCGATGTAGCATTCATTTGATCATGTTGTTCCTATTAATTTCAAATTCTAATATGTTGTTTGCAAATTCTATGTATGCATTGCTATGTTGTTTTAAACTATTATCGATAGTTGGCTCAGAAGTTGCATTATCAGTTGGAAATGTGTATTCCTCTACTACTGAGCCTAGGATTACTTGCTGTGATTTTGGGTTCGCTGGATGAACCCTTGTCACTTAGTAGATTACGTGTCATTATGCTTAGCCATGCTTAGCTATCGGTAGAAATGGACGGTTATCGACTTGTCGATAACCTTGATCACATAAACTATTATAATATGTATATTTCAGCCTTGTGCTATGTCTAAATTGCAAAACTAAAACTGAAAATGAAAACAATTTAGACTTGGGCACAATGGTAAGATGGTGTGATCTTTTGGGTGTGATTGGAATGGTGCCCGGGCCATTTAAGGACCGAGCTACTTGTTACACCGAACCAAGCATTTGTGCGTGCTAACCACACTAGGGGGATATGGGACCTCTCTTAGCTGAGTACTTTGGGCTGTGTTAATTAATGAGTCGCGTGGTGGGTTGCATATTTGATTATATGCAACATGGACACGTTTGTAGGGAGAGGAACACCCGCCGAGGCCGGTGTGTCCTGCTCCACGTATGGGTCCTTGTGATCCATATTTCATCGGCATATCACTAAGGATTAACCCCCATACGTGCGTCTCTTGATTAGCATATTCCATTGGAAAGGGTTCGTAGGACTTAGCCGTGCCGGCATACCAAAAGGAAGTGTGCTTAATAGCTTGGCAAAAAGGCGGTCTGAAGTGTGGGTACATTGGTACACCCCTGCAGGGATTAAAACTATTCGAATAGCCTCGTCCTAGGTTATGGACACGCTTGGGGAAGTCTTCCAAGAGTTAGACTACAACATTTTCTAAATAAAAATTGATGGGTGGTATGAATCAGGGATTCATGCTATGTGGTGGTGGCTTTGGGGAAAGTCATCTCTAGGTGGATACTTGTTACTTATGATTACTCGCTGTTATTTAAATGCTTAAAAACAGATTTTACAAACTGCTGTTCAACCTATTACAATATTGCAAATGAAACTTGCTTTGTGCGTCCAAAGAACCATATAACCACATTCCTTTGATACAGCTTTCATGTAGTTATGTATAGGCTTGTTACTCGTAAGTCTTGCGAGTACATTTTTGTACTCACCTGCATTGCTTGTGTTGTGCAGAGGATGATAGTGAGTCTGATGGACCTCACTTTTGTGAGTTGTGCTGTGGCAGTTTAAGGGGCGATTAGCTTGGCTGCCCGGTCGGTTGCCCTGTGGTGTTATGTGGCTAACCGGTCGTCTTTTGGTTTAAGCCATCTTATGGCAACTTTTGCTTCCGCTGTTATTTGATACTTGTTATTTGGCCGGTCGCCTGTTCTGTAATAACTTATATTATGTATGTCTTTTGGTAGACTTGTCATATTCTATTATATGGAATTGATGCATGCTTTGATATGATGTATGTGTGCTGCTTGTTCTGGGAGGCACATATTCATCGAGACGCGGATTATTCTATTTGTGATACTAGAACCAGTGGAAGGTTTAGCAATGTTTTGTTATAGTTAAGTGATAGGTTATAATCAGAACAATTAATGGATATGATATGGATTATCAAGTTGGCTTGCAGTGTGTGCATGATCGATCTTAATCAAGATCCTTAACAAGGAAAGTTGAATAAGTTGAGGTTGTCCTCTAGTAGTACTTGATGAGCTGTGACTAGGAGTATGACTATAATTAGTTGGAATCAATAGAGTTATTATGAAATGTGGAACATCGATGAAATGGTTGATCAATAGGATTGTTTAGTTTGCTAAACTTGTTGGATTATTTGGTCTCAGTGGATTAATTTAATTGTGTAGGAAGGGAGAGATAAGGATGTTTTTGACTGTGGTCCTAGTGAATAATAATTTGTACATTTCCTTTAATTGGTTGCCCGATAGTCTTATTTTTGCTAGTGGGAACGCAGATAGAGAAAGGACCATAAATTCTTCCATGATTGTATAATCGTTAAATGTCTACGATAACCATTAGATTGGAATTGGTGTGCCCTACATTCATGTTGAGGATTGCTCATAGGTTAATGATTGGAATTTAAGGGTGATTTATATATGTGTGTTATGTGAGGATGACTCAGGCAAGATGCCCTTGTTCAAAGATGATTTAATTCGATAGTGTGGTTGAGCATTAGATATTCTCTTAACCAGTTGAGAAGTGCATCATTTTTAGAAGAAAGAAAATATATTATATATGTGAAATAAGTTATTGTGTTCCTTCGGGAAATGTGGATGATGGGATAGTAAGGTATGTTGGTTCTTGCTAGGAGTGCATAATATGATGTTAGAAAGATTAACAGTAAATGGTTGTGAGAGGGATGTTGATTCTTTTAGAGAGGAAGTAGTTTGATCGCCTTTCGAAGTATCGGTTAGATGAAGAGTTTGGAGATTTGAATTCGTGAACCTTGGTAGTTCATGAATTATGTGGTAACTGAAATTCGTGGAGCAAAGTGACATGTCGAAGAAAAAAAATATTGGGTTCTTGAGTGATTCACGTGATTTGATTTTAAAGGCTCTTTTGCTTGAGTTGGCGAAGCGAAGTTGTAATCAAAGAAATTGTTTTCTTTGTTAAAAGAGAGTGTAGTAGAAGTATTTGAGGGTGGACTCAAATTTGGTACTCGTAGTTTATTTGAAGCGTGTTTAACATTGTTGTTTGGCCGCATAAGAGTTATTCTAGTTTCAGAAAGCGATGTTCTATTCTTATTGGTTGAGATTTGGTATTCTCTCCTTGTGGAACTTGTGCCCTCACCGGTGGAATCGTCTTTTGTTTTTCCGAGTTATTTGCTATTTGACTATTTCCCTTGGTCTTGTGCTCACTGCGAGTGGTAACGTTTTCTTGCGTGCTGAAACTTGTATTTGTTTGTTTCTTCCTTTGAGAAAGGAATTAACAAATGTGTATTGCCAAGTGTTACATGACGACTGGTTGGTGGTGGACGAGTATATGGTAGTGGTGAGATTTTGGGAACCAATCTATTTGAAGAACAGTAGAAGGTGAATTGGTTTTGACCTATAACTCTTGGAGAGAATTCTATTCAAATGGAATATTGGTCGTTGGAAAACAATTGATTAGTGTTATATCTAGTGGAGCTTATGGCAAATTATAATCCAAGAACTTTTGTCCATGTTGGAATGTTGGGATTATCGAAAGTATGGACTGTTGAAAAATTTATTATAGTATCGCAACTGGGTACGCAATAAGATTGTGTAGAAGAGTTTTGATGGTAAAGTTTAATGAGAGTAGCAGTGTGGAGAAACCTAAGTGTTGTGCTAATTTAAGAGACAACAGGGATTGTGGAGTTGTTGTCAAGTATGACTTGGATTCAGTGAGTAACCCTATGGGAGATAGATTACCTCTAAGGATAACTTGGTCAAGAATTTATTTATTGATGTTGGTAAAATAAATCGCCTTGGGCGGTTACTTGATTAGTGAGGAATGTTGATATTAATATCTGAAGTTATTGTTGAGCTATGTGAAATTTTAGTAAACGAATTTGAGGATTTTCTATTAATTATTACCAGAAATTCATGGTAGGAGACTTGGAGGTTGAATTTGGGCTTTGCATTTTTTTACGCTATGACCTTGGAAACCCAATATTATGTGTAGAGGTGGACGAACAGAAGTGAATTTTGAATAGTGTGTTGATCTTTGATAGAATACTTTGGGTAAAGTGAATGAGTATGTGTGCTGAGAATTTGAAGTAGATTATCTTTAACAGAATGAGATGATGTGGTTGTGGGTGAAAAAAAAATCTCTATCAAGGTGTTGGAAACCTTTTGTCAAAATAATTCATTTGGTATAGGAGTGGACTAGAGAATCCTTTTGAGGGTTAGTAGAGTCCCTCTAAATAAGTACGGTTGTTCTTTCGGTTTGAGGATCATTTTGGGATTGTTAGTTAAGAGAAAGGAGTTAGTGAGATAACTCTGGACACCCATGAATTTGGGAAAGATTTTATTTCTTAAAAGAGCATCTGGGGGAAAGAATGTTCGTTCGAGTAGAGAAGTGCTCTAGTGACTCTTGTCTGAGTTGGATTTTTATGACGGAGATCATGTACAATTTGAGTTGACTTATGTTGACAAGATGGTTCTGTCCGGTTCAGGAAAATAAATGAAGCATTTGATTTGGGCATTCGAGCGAATTCTCTTTTGGCTTGTGTGGTATTTAGTTGCAAACGGCCGAGTTGGAAGGATGGAACGTTTTCGTGAAGAATCTCTGATTTAAGATTTGAGAGTTTTGGGGGTAAGTTGGAATTGCTTGTGAACCCCTGTTTTTCAGTTGAATCTGATTATTAAGGTTTGAATAGAATAAGTTGTGTTGCGCGTCCCTGCTTAACGAAGGTTCTCCTTGTTAGGATGAAGAGGTCGATTGAGAGATGGAACAAGAGTTCCATATGTTTATGTGCAAGTTCTGTGGTTTGGTCCCAAAGGGAATGATAGCACAAAGTATATTTGGTTTGTTTTGGAAGTTGCGGGCATTTTGAAAGATAGCAATTCGCTAGAACTGTCTCGAGTCCTGGAGCGTGGTATATAACGTTTTGTATGAACTGGTGTTAAGAGAATGCTTGAGGTATTTTGGAGTGTGAAGTTTCGTAAGGGCCGTTGACCAGCGAGAGATACCGCATCTTCGAGTCCTGTCCGTTAAAGTGGTTCTGGTCAGGTCGGTACGAGTGGTGAGGTGTAATACACCAGTTACTTCAAGATGCGGTGGTACCATAAGTCCGGGGGAAAAGCGACTTGAGAATTGGAGTCTCGCATGTACGAGCAATATCCGGAAATATTCACATCAAGCACGTGGTAATGTTCGTAGAATTATTAGCTGAGGTTGTTCTTTGGCATTAAGCGTGGTTAGAATTCGGGGTCGAATTCTGTTTAAGAGAGGTAGAATGTAATACTCTGAAACGTGTTAGAGAGAAAACAAAAATAGTTATAGGGGTTTTTCTGAAATTTCTTGAAAACCTGGGCCATGGGCCCTTGGCCCACAGCACCAAGGCCCAAAAAGGGGGAACCCTAAATATGCTACAGTACCCGTGGTGCTACAGTAGCCGCCTCCATGAACAGTACCCACGGTGCTACAGTGCACTACCCCCCTGCAGCTCCTCCTCTCCCAGCGCCATCCTCTCTGCTGCTGCTGCTGCCGGCCGTTGGGAAGAAGAAGAGGAAGGGGAAGAAGGGAGAAAGGAAGGGGAGGGATCGTGTGGTGTTCATCGCGTTCGACAGCGGGTTCTTCAAGGGTAACGAAGAGACTTCATCGCTGTATGTTTTGTATTAGATGCGTTTACAAATTCGTTTAGTAGATCGATCATTAATCTGCCGGTAGATTGCATTCTGTCCAGAGTTTTGGCGGGCAGTTTTCGTGTCCTTAGAAGAAGAATCTGGAGATCCCATCTCCTAGAGATATGTGGGGATTGTTCTTAGGTTTACGTGGCCGCAAAGAACACCCAAATCCGATTAACGGTCAGAAAGATATGATTTTTTTAGTATCGCTGTCCTGCTGATCTGCCAGCTTTCAGGAAGATTGTAGGAAACTGGATAAAACTATTAGTTAAATTTGAAATTAGAGGATCTCAATATAACGACAAATGTAGGTAATTTCCATACCTTTTCCGAGAGATAAAGAACGCAAGATTTGGACTTTCGTAGCAAAAGTTATGGTGGTTTTAGTGTACTGTCCAGAAAACCTGACGTGAAAACGATGTTCTGTTAGAAGGCATATTAGGGGAAGTGAATGGCCGAATCAGGAAGTCCCACCAAATAGGCTTAGATGGGGAATTTGATAACCTTTCAATGAAGTCCAAGATCACCTCATTTGGACCCCTGTACTAAAAGTTACAAATTTTACAATATAACTGTTTACAGAAGGGTCAATTCAGCATGTAGGAAAGTGGAGTCGGGGTCACGTTTCAAGCTTTTGGCTACCTCGTGCTTGCTATTATGGTTTATTTGGTATATTGCCATTGTCTTAGAAAGATTTTAAATGTATTCTTAGGTGGGGGACTGGTTCTGGAGGCAGCACCTACTTCGCATCCACCGTTCTCACGCGGTTGAGGCAAGTACCCTAACAAGTAGAGTAACTATGGATGGGTTGACAATGTTTGCTAGTAATTGGAAATTGATAGCAGTGGTTGATTGATAAAGTGATATGTTTGTTAAAGATAATAAATGTGCTTGATACATGCTATTGGTAATATGACGTGTTTGTTAAAGATGATGAATGTTTTGATACATGCAATAGATAGAGTGAGATGATGGTTAAAAGTGATGACAGCTTATGCTATGATTGGTTGTACTTCATGTACAGTACTAGTGTTGTTCATGCATCTCGCAACCATGTTATGGTTTATATGTACAATTGGAGCATACATAAAGATGCATGATTGAGATCCCCACATTCGTGGAATGTGGGCAATTGAGGAGGGATCCCCATTGTGTAATGATGGGCAAAGATCCCCACACTTGCGGAGTGTGGGCTTGAGGTCCCCTATACTTGTGGAGTATAGGGCAATTGGTCCCTGTGCTTGCGAGCACAGGCATGGGCTCGCAGCGATGGTTGCTTGGCCCGCATTACAGGTGTGATGCGCAAAAGAGTGAAAAGTGAAAGGTTGCATTGCATGCCTGCATTCATGCTCCATGTGTTGAAATTTTGAGTAATGTGTAGAATTGAAGGTTGATGTTTCAATTATGTTGTAGTGTCTCTTATGTGGTACTTGCTGAGTTCTTGAACTCACCCTTGTTTTCATTGTGTTTTTAGGTACCGTTGCAAGAACTTCATGCATGGGGGGAAAGTAGGCTTGATCCGGTTGCACACACTGCCACCCAACCATTACATTTGATAACATTTGGACTATTAGCTAAATAATGAGCAAACTGCTTAAGTCGGTTTTGGTTAGGTTTCATGCAAAGAATTTTGTAATAATGATGAATTGATATCCTTAGACATCATGTTTGGTGTGATAGTTACCTATGAGAATTTTGGATGGAAGATTTTGAAGTTATGATTCTTGATTATTTGTTGGAACCTCCAGCTAGCTACTATTACAGGGGAGGTTCTGCCGGAAGTTTTTGGTGGAATATCTTTGGTTTATAGTTGTTTAGTGTATTTTGGTAGCATTCCAGGCTCATGGCGGGCTGGGGTGTTACAAAGAGGTTTTAATTAAATGATAATGTACGAGATGTCAAGTTGGGTTAGTAGTATGATGCATAATTAATCTTAACGGATGTCCTGGTAGCGTGGATGGATAACTTATGGCTACCTTGTAATGATTGTATGATGAGTTGAGATTAAGAGTATATCTATTCCAAATTGGAACCGATAGAGTTATTAAGATGTGTGGAACATTGCTGAACTAGTTTGATCACTATGGGTGATAAATTTGGTAAGCTTCTTGGGTAAATTGTATTTGCGGGTCTCAAGGGATTAATCTAACCCTTTGGGATGGTTAAGTCCAGAAGGTGTTAGATTATTGTCTCAGTGGATATTAATATTGGAGTTATCTTTTATGGATATGTAATGATCATATGTAATTGCTAGGTGCAATTATTATGTATCGAAGTTTGGTGTTGAACATCACTAAGAGATGAACTGAGGGGATGTAATCGGTGATCTATGTTTACATGATAGTGGAGTGGTAGGATAATAGTATGTATTTGATAAGATGGTTGATCATTAAAATAGTATAGTTGCTAAACCTGTTGGATTACTTGATCTCAAAGGATTGATTTAACTGTGTAGAAAGGGAGAGACAAGGATGTATTTGACTGTTGTCCTAGTGGGTAATAATCTAGAAATTTTCTTTAATTGGCTGCTTAATGATCTTATATTTGCTAGTGGGAATGCAAATAGAGAAAACAACATAAATTCTTCCATGACTGAATAATCGTCAAATATCTATGATAACCGCTAGATTGGAATTGGTGTACACTAAATTGATGTTGAGTATTGCTAATAGGTGAATGGTTGGAATTTAAGGGTGATCTATATGTGTGTTTTGTGAGGATGACCTGGGACAGCATGCCCTTGTTAAAAAATAGTTTACTTCGATAGTGTGGTTTGTGCATTAGATATTCTCTTGACCAAGTTGAGTATTGCAACCTTATAGAAAAAAAAGAATATGAAATAAGTTATTGTGTTTCTTTAGAAAGGTTGAGGATGGGATAGTAAGGTATGTTGGTTCTTGCCAGGAGTGCATTATATGAAGTTAGCAAGATTAACAGTATATGGTTGTGAGAGTGACGTTGATTCCTTTAAAAAGAGAATAATTTTATTGCCTTTCGTGGTATCCCGTAAATGAAAATGTTTCGAGTTTTGCGGTTGTGATCATTTGGACCGCATGATTTATGTGGTAGTTGAAACTATTCTGAGCAAAATGACGTGTTGAAAGATTTTATTGGTTCTTAAGTGGTTCATGTGGTTTGGTCTTAGGAACTTATCTTGTTTGAGCTGGCAAAGTGTTGTTGTAGCCAAAGAATTATTTTCTATGTTAAAGGAGAGTGTAGTAGGAGTATTTGAGGATTGGAGACAAGTTTTGTAAATTGCGTTTTAATTGAAGCATGCCTAAACTCTCTGCTTTTTTCGCACAAGAGTTCTCAAATTTCAATAACAGTGCCTATTCTTATTGGTTGAAATTTGATATTCTCTTTTTGAGGGGCATGTGCCCTCACTACTACAGAAAAGGTCTTTACAGACGGGTCAAAAACATCATCACAGACGGTTTCGTGAGCCGTCTGAGTCTATAGGTCAGTGATGACATGAGTCATCACAGACGGTTTTCAAACCGTCTATGAAAAAAGCTATCACAGATGGTTCATAACAAGAACCATCTGTGATAATTATTATCACGCATTTGTTCTTGTTTAGAACCGCCTGCGCGATAGTCTATTTTCACGCATCGGTTCTTGTTCAACCGCTGCGTGATAGTTTTTTCTATTGCAAAAAAAAATTGGATTTTGAGTAAAACCAATCAATTGTTGGACAGTAGTTTCCATATGCAACCTCTAGCAAGACAACTAAAATCCAATTAAAATTCTGATGGCAAACACATTATAGGAAAGGGAAACCAAAAGGTTTCACAACGTTCCCTCCGAATGGGAAAAAACAATAAATTTACAAAGTTAAACTAACTAGAAACCATCTATGCCTCCAAGCTCCTGAAGAACTCATCGGCTTCTTGGATTGGTTCAACATTGCTTCTCTCTGTACCTCACCAGCATATCACAAGCTGTTCTTGCTTGTTGTCCGAGTTCGACTCAAGCTCGTCGGCAAGGAGAGACGACTGAAAACCTCCGACGGTGCTCCGGCATTAGGTACAAATAAAATAAAAATCATCAAACAACCAACAAATTGTGTATCTTTTGGGGATATACACGTACCTTTCGGTAGTCTACCTCCTGCGGTAGACATGGAACACCTACGCGTCCCTCGTCCTCCTCCTCGTTGACTGCGTCTCCTCGCCGAACCACACGGGGGAATCGAGGGTGGTCGTCGGAGCTCGGCGTGGGGAGGGGAGAGGGAGAGACTAGTGAGGACCCCGGTTTATTCGGCTTGTAATGCTTAGTCTTCCATTGACCCTAGCATCACAAATCAAATAAACCAAGCCTCGAGATATGTATACTTCCTAGAAATGCGGTATACACACCCCGTTACAAAATCATGCATCAATTCCATTCATTCACATAGAACCGAAGCACAGCAACCAAGTAGAAGTTAATTAAAATAGAGAGAGTTAATACAAAAGAGAGGCCGACCGGCCAAACAACATACAAAAAACTAAGTAAACAGTGGAAGCAAAAATGCCATAAGATGGCGATAAACAAAAGCCAATTAGTATGCCTTTAACCCACAAGGCAACCAACCGGACCGCCAAGCTAGTCGTCAAACCCGCAGCACAACTCACAAAAGTGAGGCCCTTGGGGCTCACCTTCTTCCTCTGTAACAAAAACATTAAGCAAAGCAACTGAGTACAATAATGTACTCGCAAGACTGACGTGTAGAGTAACAGGCCTATACATATGCTACATGCAAGCTTATTTAAGTGGAGGGGGCTCTGGACTTACTTTTAGCATAAAGCAAGTTTTCATTTGCAATAATGTAATAGATTTAAAGCAATTTGACAAACTGTTTGTAATTGCTGAAATAACAACGGTACAATAATAGTAACAACAACGAGGACAACCTAGAAGTGACTAACCCAATAGACACCACAACAATAGCATGAACTACCCGTTCATACCACCCAACATCAAGTTTTAATTAAAAGGTTGTAGTCTAACTCTTGAAACACCTTGCCAAGCGTGTCCATAACCTAGGACGAGGCTATTCAAATAGTTTTAACCCTGCAGGGGTGTACCAATGTACCCACACTTCAGACTGCCTTTTTGCCAATCTATTTAGCACACTTCCTTTGGTATGTCAGCACGGCTATGTCTTACGAGACATTTCCAATGGAAAATGCTAATCAAGAGCCGCACGTATGGGGGTTAACCCTTAGTGATCTGCCGGCGGAATATAGATCACAAGGACCCATATGTGGAGTAGGACACACCGGCCTCGGCGGGTGGTCCCCTCCCCACAAACATGTCCATGTTGCATATAGTTAAATATACAACCCACACGCGACTCATTAACTAACACCCCCCAAAGTACTTAGCCAAGAGAGGTCCCATACCCTCTAATGTGGTTAGCACGCAACAATGCTTGGTTTAGTGTAACAAGATGTTCGGTCCTTGCTGATTCGGGCATCATTCCAGTCACACCCAAAAGCACACCATCTTACCATTGTGCCCAAGTCCAAATCATTTTGTTTTCATTTTTAGTTTTCACAAATAAACATACCACAAAGGTTGAAACATAGAGTCATAATAAGTTTGTGTGATCAAGGTTATCGACTAAGTCGATAACCGCCCAATTCTATCGATAACTAAGCATTACTAAGCATCATATCGCAAAGGCAATAGAAAAGACCATAAATCATTCACCGGGCTCTAATTAACCAGTGAGGATAATGACCTATGGCAGTGGCAGGGGTGAATAATTTCAGGGCAACAATGCAATGGGTTTAACTACCTCTAATAGATAAAATTAACTTTGACACAAAAGCATGCATACATACAATTTGTAAACAAAGTATTAGACTTGAAAAAAATGAGAATGAACAGGATATAATCAAACTGCTTGCCTTGCTGGAGATCACTTATTTGCTGCAGAGGATTATTTTTCAACTCGGCACAATCATCGGAACCTATCGCAAGAACGAGAAGATCCAATAAAAATGACGAACACCAAAAGAAATCCAAAAGCAAAAGTTATCCAAATCTCATGAAAATTACACAACAGCAAGGGTATGATTTTAAATGAATTTAGAAACAAGAATCAAGTCATTTGGACAAAGTATGAAAAAGTTATGCCCTAAACAAATTCTCTCAGCCAGGAAAATCCAAATTAAATTAATTAAGGGTACTGTTCGTGGCACAAATTTTGAAAATGATCTGAAACCTAAAATTTTCACAACAGGTAGATATCGATATCCTAAGAACAGCAAAGTTGAGTTTACTCAATTTGGAGTTAACATGAATTACTTATGATTTTTCTAAGTTGTAAATCTAGCACATGATACTTTTCATAAATGAAATCATGATCAAAACCTATTTCATATTAGAAGTATGCTAACCGAGGAATTTAACAAGATTGAGTTTGCACATTTTGGAGTTATACAGAAAAAAATATGCATTTTACAAGTTTCAAATCAATTTCTGGAATATTCTAAAATGGCTGAAGTCAAGTTAATATTATTTACGAAATTTTCTGGCACAGAACAATGTCTGAAAGCATTTTTATATTAAACTTTAGTTAAACATGAATTTATCCCAACTGGAAACATCTAAAGAGGTTTTTAAATGAATTAGTTATGAGTCTTCAAAGTTTAATACAATTTTTAGTTGTCAAATAAAGGCCTACCGAAATAAAACTATACTTATCGGGATAAAACGACGTGGACGAACGTGGGCCTTTGATGCAAAATCTAACAGCCCACGCGCATGGAGAATAGTGCACGCGCGCGATCCTAAAGAAGCGCACCGCTGGATCTAGATCCAACGGTTGACAATGAATGGGACATTCGGTGCTCCGAACGGCCCAATCGATCTCGGCCGAAGGAAGGAAATCGGACGGCTGAGATTGATGTTGCAATCGGGGGGTCCGAAAGTACCCACGATCTCGGCCGCAGATCGTGAGATGGACGGCCCCGTGTGATTGAGACATTGGGAGGCCTAGAATTCCGAGAGATCTGGGCCGTTGATCACAAGATTGACGATCCACGATTAGCGCAAACTACACATGTGGATTTTAAGTGCGGGGGAGGTTTAAGTGCATGGGCCCACATGTCAGTGAGACAGAGGGTGCATTAGGACAACTAATAAATGCCAAACCCGACGATTAGTGATGATTAGCATTAATTATGTCCTAATGTTTTCGCACGGAGAGGTTTTAAGTGGCTGGGGGGCCACATGGCAGCGATACTAAATGTTTTAAGACAGCCATTAATGCTAAACAATGATTAGCATTAATGATGTCCGAGACGCTGACGCCCAATGCAGGAGAGAGAGTTTAAGGGGGGTTGGGCCCACATGGCAGTGACCCAAAAAGGTATTTCAGACACCAATTAAATGCTAACCAATCATTAATAATAATTAACAATCATTAGCGCATTAATGATGTCCGAGCGGCAATGGCACAGAGAGGGACTCCCGACCGGCAAAACCCGAGCAAGAAAAGAGGCTCGCCGCCGCCGGCTTCGGCCACGGCGGCGCGACCTAAAGGCTAAAATGGGTTCGCAATAACCTTGCGGACCTGATGGTGGTGACCTCGCCGGCGGCGAAGGTCTAGAACACCGGCGAGCCGGAAAAGGATGACGGCGACAAAATCGGCCGAAAACGAAAATAGCTCAAAAGCTCCGCAACAGTCCAAAGAAGCGGGTGCCACAACATCTAAGGACTAATAAGAAGCTACCTTAAGCAAGATGAGCTTCAAAGACGATCGGAGAAGCTCTGACAGCGAAGGAGTCCACCGGAGTTGGGGAAGAAGGTATGAAAGTGATAACCTGAGCAAAATGAACACCTCTGGGTGGTCAAAATAGCCTCATTAGAGCTCATAGAAGCTCCATGATCAATTAATTGCCAAAAGAACCACTTACCGGAGCTGAGGAAGAAAGGGGACGATTTCGGCCAAATTTGAACAAACCTCAAATTTGACAATTCCTGAGAATGTCAAACCAAAATAAGTTAGGGGAAATGCATAGGAGGGTAAGGAGCTCGAAAGGGTGCAAAAAGATTTGAAGATGAACTTGTAGCACCCAAGTTCACAATGGAGCTGCACGGTCTCCAAGGGTGATTTGAGAATTTCAGTGGTGTAGAGCTCCAAAAACCAAAAAGAAGCTAGGGGTGGTGTACAGGAACACCACGAGGGGCTCTAGGGGGCTTTATATAGAGGGAGGATTAGGGTTTGGCAAAAAATGAAAGCCCTAAGGTGAGCTCGGTTCATGGAGCTGCCATGGACCAACGAAACGATGGGGGCAAGTGAAGATTAGGACATGGGAGCCGAAAGCCTGGGGCGCATTTAATGCCCCGCAGAGAGACATTGACGAGGGCGAGCTCAAAGTGACAAGGCGAAGCGGCTCTCTCTGCCATGGCTCGCACGCGCGTACGGGAGCCTGAGGAAGACGAAGAACAGAAGAAGACGCTGTGACTGTTGGATCCAAGATGGACGGTCACAATTAAAAGGGACCAGCTGAGGGTTTCTAACACACAAGACAATCAGGGCGGCCCGATCAATAACGAACGGCTGAGATCAATTGAGCCACTCGGGGACCCGAACGGCCCAATGAATCAGGATGGTTGGATCTTAATCCAACGGTGCAAATTAGATGGCGCGTCCGCGAGTTCCGAATGGCCCAATCAACGCGGGTTGTTCGATTTCAATCTAACGGCGGAAAAACCACACGCCCTTTGGCTGGCCCGCTGGTGCAATTAGGCTGTTGGGTTCAACCAGGAAGTGAGGTTGGGCTCGAGTCGGACTCGAGTCCAACACAAGTTTGACTTAGGGTTTTAAATAAGTGCTGAGAGCTTTGAAAGGTTTTTAAAGGTAGCAAACTAACTCCAACAATTCTGAAATTTTTACAGGAGCTTTCTAACTTAGATATTAACCTTGTATAAAATTTCCAGAGGTTTTTATGTAGCGCATTTTTCGCCAAAAATTCTGCAAGGTTCTAGTTTAGGGTTTGATTAAAAGTCAAACAGGTTTGACTGCCCTCTAAGAGTATTCAAACAATTTCTGAAAATTGTGAAATTTTTCAGAGGGGTCACATGCCATCCCTAGAACTTAGGAAAAATATTTCCAGGAGATGATCAAAAGGTTTGACAAGATTGTTTTTGGAAGATAAGGTTTTGGATCAACAGACTTGTGACTTTGTATTTCCATAATTCTTGTACAAGAATTGTTTGGAACAAATAGGAAATACATGATGTAAGAAAAAGTTTTAATTTCTACTCATTTTCTTACATTTGAAACACAAGTCCAAAACTTGGGATGTTACAAATCCCCCCCCCCCTTACAAGAATCTCGTCCCGAGATTTGGCTCATTCGGAAGGGAAAGATGGGTAGTCCGCACACAAGCACGGAGCATGTCTTCCAACACATGGTCGACTCGTTCCGACTGGCCATCGGTTTGAGGGTGATAAGCTGAGCTGGGAGAGAGATGGTTTCTCACAACCTTTTGCAGACTATGCCAAAATCGAGAAGTGAATAGAAAACCACGATTTGATACGATCGTCTTCGGTACTTAGCAAGCTTACGTTCCTATAGACATAAAGCTCAGCCAAGTGACTGGTACGAATCTTGGTTTTGACTGGTAGAAAACGTGCCATTTTAGTCGACACGGGGAAACTTACCAAGTCCAGATAGCTATCTTAGAGGGACTATGGTCATTTTTAGTTGGTGGAGCAATTTGTCTGATTACTACACTAACGACAAGACCTTAGCCGGTTACTGGCTATACGGAGTCATCCCTCCGCAGCTAGTTGATTAGAGGGGCTGCGGCCTTTTAGGTCACAGAAATTTGAGGCAAAACCTGGTATGTGATGCCCTAGGATGAAAAGGGAAGGGAATGTGCCACTCAAGTCAGCCTATCATAGACAACCCAAATGGTACACAAATTACAAAGTACCCAAAGGTTCTGGACATTATCACATCCTTTTCAGTTGATCAAGGAAGGAAGGGGCTACCGCCCAAAACAGAGTCTTGCACAAGATACCCAACTGAACAAGGGCTATCCTATTACATTTTTCAAGGGACAGCTACTAGCTGGATACAACCTCCACGGTAGTTTCCACATACCTAGATGTAGTCATCCCTGTTGACGTTCACAGGGAACTCGTCCAGAAGATGAGCTTCAGGTGATCCGGTGTCCAGTGGAGACAAGGGGTTGAAGAGATGCCTTGGGGGGTCCCAACAAAGAAACATGACCTTCGGAGGATCGGATCTCCGATTGCTAGGAAATCCTGCTGTCATGCGGACTTGGCGGTGCGGTCCATAGACAGGCACTGGTCCTGTCACTTCCGGAAGTCGAAACCCGAGTGGTGCCGCAGCAGCTGGGGAGGTCTCATTGGCGCCAAAGAGCACATTGTGAGGAACGCGGTTCATGCTAACCCCGATCCTGAGGTACTCCTGGGCCTCCCTGAGACGACGCCGAGTTTCTGACAGCTCAAACAGATTGCAGCGATGAACTTGGTCCATGTTGTGGACCAACCTCGCCAACTGGCGCACTTGAGGGTCTTCTCCGAACTGAATCTCAGCGAACGTGTTTATGTCCGCTTCAGGACCCCGGTGCGGGAAGTGATCGTAGGGCGGTTCAGATAATTCCGTCAAGTCATGACGAAGTTGGCTCATAACCCTGCTAGCAGCTTCCTGAATGGCCATGGCTTCGGAGGTGGCGTGGACCCAGAAGCTGTACGGAATACTGCCGGTCACTTGTCTTGTGATGACGTTGACCACGCAACGATACTCTTCCATTCCAGGTCCTCGGTCCCGACGGTAGATGACATACTCTGGGTGGTAGGTGAAATTGGCACGCCACATCATATCTCGCAGCAGTGCGGGATACCCGTCCACGTACTCCGCACGCGTCTCCTTGACCAAAAACCAGCTACCCATCTATCGCACACCAGAACAAGAAGGGTGAGCAAAAAGCTAGGCGATTCAACCGAAGGTTGGGGTGGGAACAGATACTATGACAGATAAGGGCCAGACCCGAAAACTTAAGGCAAAGAAAACAATACTCACTAAGAAATGAATTTCAAAAGCCCAAAAACAAACACAAAATTAGCACAAAGTCTCAATCACAAAATCAACTTCCTGGTGCAACTAACTCGTATGGAAAGAACGAACTATTGGTTTAGGAAGACAATTTCAGCATACAACTCAAGTTCTAATATGATTAAGTAGTAGGGCAAAACCACTAATAATGGGGTTAGATACTTAACCGACTAATATCACTTCTTACCCTTTTATTCCCACAAGTTTTAGTCGAATTAACCTCTCATTATCTACCCTATTTAGAACCTTTGAGTTTGCTGTCCGGAAATTGACGCTCGCTGTCCAGATTTTGCATCCAAGCTCCTAGACAAAATCTTCAACTTCAGAAGCTTCAAAACCTTGTAAGAGGGCAGCTAACACTTCAATTTGCCAAACTCATTGGTTCCCAAAACCCAAATTAAACGATAACCACTATCTTTTGAAGGAAGGAGAGGAAAACAACTTTTAAAGCTCGAACTAGAGCAAGATGAGAGAAGAAAGCTAAGATAGGTAAGGAGTAAAATGTGAGAATTACTTAAGCTTTCATAAATCATTTGATACTTTGAAAATAAGGTTTCCAAAACACCCTAAAGACGACCAAGCATGGGTTACTACGGTCAGTATGGCTCTGATACCAACTTTGTGAGGACCCCGGTTTATTCGGCTTGTAATGCTTAGTCTTCCATTGACCCTAGCATCACAAATCAAATAAACTAAACCTCGAGATATGTATACTTCCCAGAAATGCAGTATACACACACCGTTACAAAATCATGCATCAATTCCATTCATTCACATAGAACCGAAGCACAGCAACCAACCAGAAGTTAATTAAAATAGAGAGAGTTAATACAAAAGAGAGGTCGACCGGTCAAACAACATACAAAAAACTAAGTAAACAGCGGAAGAAAAAATGCCATAAGATGGCGATAAAGAAAAGCCAATTAGTGTGCCTTTAACCCATAAGGCAACTAACCGGACCGCCAAGCTAGTCATCAAACCCGTAGCACAACTCACAAAAGTGAGGCCCTTGGGGCTCACCTTCTTCCTCTGTAACAAAAACATTAAGCAGAGCAACTGAGTACAATAATGTACTCGCAAGACTGACGTGTAGAATAACAGGCCTATACATATGCTACATGCAAGCTTATTTCAGTGGAGGGGGCTCTGGACTTACTTTTAGCATAAAGCAAGTTTTCATTTGCAATAATGTAATAGATTTAAAGCGATTTGACAAACTGTTTGTAATTGCTGAAATAACAACAATACAATAATAGTAACAACAACGAGGACAACCTAGAAGTGACTAACCCAATAGCCACCACAACAATAGCATGAACTACCCGTTCATACCACCCAACATCAAGTTTTAATTAAAAGGTTGTAGTCTAACTCTTGAAAGACCTTGCCAAGCGTGTCCATAATCTAGGACGAGGCTATTCGAATAGTTTTAACCCTGTAGGGGTGTACTAATGTACCCACACTTCAGACCGCCTTTTTGCCAAGCTATTTAGCTCAGGCCCAGCCCACTCAGCCACGCCATGTCCCAGCCCAGCCCACACGAACTCCCTACCTGTAACATCCCAATCTTGGGCTTGTGTTTCAAATGTAAGAAAATCAGTAGGAATTAAAACTTTTTCTTACATCATGTATTTCCTGTTGTGCCAAACAATTCTTGTACAAGGGATTATGGAAATACATTGTCACAAGTCTTGTTGATCCAAATCTTGTCATTCCAAAAACAATCTTGTCAAATTTTATGATCATCCTCTGGAAATATTTTTCCTAAGTCTCTGTGATGGCATGTGACCCCTCTGAAAAATTTCACAATTTTTAGAAATTGTTTGAATATTTTTAGAGGCAGTCAAACCTGTTTGACTCTTAGTCAAACAATAAAACAGAGCCTTGCAGAATTTTTGGAGATTTATTCGCATGATAAAAACCTCTGAAAATTTTACACAAGGTTAATATCTGAGTTAGCAAGCTCCTGTAAAAATTTCATAATTTTTGGAGTTAATTTGCTACCTCAAATATATCTTTCAAAGTCTCTGTTTTTATTTCAAAGTCAAACTGGGTTTTACTGTTACTCGGGTTCGAGTCAGGCTCGGGCTCGAGCCAATCGACTTGGTCCAGTCAACTAAATGCACTGAGCCACTCTTTAAAACGTGCGGTGGATCTCAACCGTTAGATCTAAATCGCACGGCCCGCGCGCGTGTATCACTTCGGACCTTCCGGTTGCAAGTCTGATTGTCGACCGTTAGATCTCCATCCAACCGTTGAGATTTCCCGAAACATTCGGACCCTCCGGTTGCATTTTTGAATCAGAGCCGTTGGATTAAGATCCAACGCCGCGCACTTCTTCGTTGTAATTTGAGTTTGCAACGTGGAGCTATCTCGAGCCGCTCATTTCTAATCGTAGGGTTCGCAATATCTCCGCTGTGTTTTAAAGCCCGAGGCGTGGCGCTTTCGTCGCCGTCGATTTAGATCGTGGGGCTCAATCGCCCGAGCTTTTTGCGCTGGTCATCTTCAACCTCCGCCATGCGACAACAAAGGCAAGGCATGGAGATGTCATTTCATGCTCCCTACGGCTACCCTAGTCGACATTATGGGTCGTGGGAGACATTTTCGCCATGCCATGCCCTAGTGCACCGCCTATAATCTTTTCCATGTCGGCGCACCTTGTGCTTTGTGCTTTGTCAAAACATGAGTGGTGCAAACCCTAACACTTTCTTGGCCTTATAAGCACTCTCAATGCCTCCTGGTATGTCTTTAGACCACCATCAAGCCCCATTCACAATATTGAAGCTTAACACCTCAAAAATGGCAAACCGCCATTGTTGACCCGTGAAGCTCCATTGGTGTTCTTGGTGTTCCAGTGGTCCTCCTTCACGTTTCTTTGCCCTAACCTTATCTATTTACTTCCTTGAACATTTCCCCTCACTTAATTTTGGATTTGATTCTCAGGAATTGTCCAATTTGGGGTTTGTTCAAATTCGGCCGAATTTGGTCATCTTCTTCCTCAGCTCAGGTGAGTGCTCCATTTTCTAATTACTTGCTCATGTAGCTTCTGTGAATCATTATGAAGCTATATTGATGCTTTGGTATCACTCATTTGGCTCAGGGTGTCGTTTTCAACATTTCTTCTTCATGTCCGGCGAGCTTTCACCGTGATCAAGCATCTCCGGTCATCTTTGAAGCTTCTTGTCACTAAGGTAGCTTCTTATTAGTCCTTAGAAGCTCTGGCACCCGCATCCTAGGTCTGCAGCGGAGCGCTTTGCTGTTTTCGTGTTTAGCAGTAAGCTCCCATTTTCGTTTTTCCGGCTAGCCGGCGTTCTAGTCCTTCGCCGCCGGCGAGAATGCTACCATTAGGTTCGTACTGTTATTGCGAATCCATTTTGGGTCTTGTTCAGCGCCGCCGCGGCCAGTGTCGCCGGCGATTTGCCGTTGAACTCACTCGGGTTTGCCGCAGCAGCCTCCGTTTCGCTATCCGATTAGGACACATTAATTGCTAATCATTAGTTATTAATTATGTCTTAATCGTTGTTGTTGAGCCACCGACTAGTGGGCCCAATATCCTTAACTCGCTCTCGGTTCAATCCCGCATCGCTCCTACATCATTAATGCTAATCATTGGTTAATTAATGTGTCGGCGGTTAAATCATCATCGAAATCTCCTCCGGTCGCTTGTCTTGTGGGCCCGAGGGATTAAAATCTAATTCGATGAGTCATTAGTGTTTATTTAATGGTAATCATTAGAAGCATTAATCCTGTCCCTAACCGCCACTCTCGATCGACAAGTGGGCCTAGTGCATCGTGCACGTGGGTTAAACCAAATACAGGTGACTCGAAGTCACCGACATGCGGTCCCACGTGTCAAGATCTTCCTTTGAATCGCGATCAATATCCGCTGCTCATTTTTAGATCTGCGCCTCGATCTTTGTGTGCGTTCGACCTCCGGTTGCCTTGATCATTCTCGACCGCCGATCTTGCGATCAACGGCCGAGATTGTGTTTGCAACCGCACCGTCCAATGCTTACATCGAGGTGCGCCGTTGGATCTTGATCCAACGGTGGGCTCCGATTAGGTTTGGCGCGCGTGCGCTGTTTTCGGCGCGCGTGAGCCGTAGGATTTTAGATCAAGGGTTGTCGAGCGTCCACGTCGTATTCTTTTAATTGGGTTGTTCTGTATTTCGGTAAGTATTTGTTTAACAACCAAAATGATATAAAACTTTAGAAACTCATAACTAATTCATTTTAATCGCTTTTAGATAATTCCAACGGTAATAAATTATGTTGTCACTTTAGTTTATTATAAAAATGGATTTAAGCATGTTCCAAGAGAGTAAAATTGTTTAGTTAAAATAACTTGATTTGTCATTTTGAATATTCCGAAATAGTTTTAATCTTGAAAATGCATATCTTTTCTCAGTATAAATCCAAATTGTGCAAAATCAATTTTGTTAAATTGTCTCATTAGTATACTTTCATATAAAATAGGATTTGAGCATGTTCATAATTCTGTAAAATGATTTGCATTAGATTTACAACTTAGAAAAATCATAAGTAAATGTGTATAACTCCAAATTTAGTAAATCCAACTTTGTCATTATTAGGATGTCATAATCTACCGCTATAAAAATTTCAGACCTTAGATCATTCTCGAAAATTTCGCCATGAATAGTATTAATTATTAATTAGGTTGATATTGAGCTGAGAAAGAGAATTCTGTTCATATCTTTTTCATGTTAAGTCCAAATTGCAAAATTCTTGTTCCTGTCACTTTATAAAGCCATTCCCTAGCTGTTGTGTAGATTTTATTAGATTTGGATGTGTTTTGCTGTTGAGATTTATTTGGTGTTCTTCGTTCTTATTTGCTTATCGCCTTTTCGCGTTAGGTTCCGAAGATAATTTTATTACTGATATTGAGCCACAAAGACCATCGACTCTGACTTCACCGTGCAAGCAGATGTAGCATTCATTTGATCATATTGTTCCTACTATTTTCAAATTCTAATATATTGTTTGCAAATTCTATGTATGCATTGCTATGTTGTTTTAAACTATTGTCGGTAGTTGGCCTACTAGATGCATTATCGTGAGGGAAATGTTTATTCCTCTACTATCAAGCCTAGGTTACTTGTCGTGATTTTGGGTTCACTGGATGGACCCTTGTCACTTAGTAGTTTACGTGTCTTTATGCTTAGCCATGCTTAGCTATCGGTAGAAATGGGCGCTTGTCGACTGTCGATAACTTTGATCACACAAACTATTACTATGTGTATATTTCAGCCTTGTGCTTTGTCTAAATTGCAAAACTAAAACTGAAAATGAAAACAATTTAGACTTGGGCACAATGGTAAGATGGTGTGATCTTTTGGGTGTGATTGGAATGGTGCCCGGGTCAATTAAGGACCGAACTACTTGTGAGTATCTGTTATCCGAGCATTCTGTGCGTGCTAACCACACTAGAGGGATATGGGACCTCTCTTAGCTGAGTACTTTGGGCTGTGTTAATTAATGAGTCGCGTGGTGGGTTGCACATTTAATTATGTGCAACATGGACGCGTTTGTGGGGAGAGGAACACCCACCGAGGCCGGTGTGTCCTGCTCCACGTATGGGTCCTTGTGATCCAGATTCCGCCGGCAGGTCACTAAGGATTAACCCCCATACGTGCGTCTCTTGATTAACATATCCCATTGGAAAGGGTTCGTAGGACTTAGTCGTGCCGGCATACCAAAGGAAGTGTGCTTAATAGCTTGGCAAAAAGGCGGTCTGAAGTGTGGGAACATTGGTACACCCCTGCAGGGATTAAAACTATTCGAATAGCCTCGTCCTAGGTTATGGACACGCTTGGATAAGCTTTTCAAGAGTTAGACTACAACCATTTTGAAACTAAAACTTGATGGGTGGTATGAATCAGGGATTCATGCTATGTTGTGGTGGCTTTGGGGAAAGTCACTTCTAGGTGGATACTTGTTACTTATGTTTACTCGCTGTTATTTAAATGCTTAAAAACAGATTTTACAAACTGCTGTTCAATCTATTACAATATTGAAAATGAAACTTGCTTTATGCGTCCAAAGAACCATATAACCACATTCCTTTGAATACACACTTTCATGTAGCTATGTATAGGCTTGCTACTGTAAGTCTTGCAGTACATTTTTGTACTCACCGCATTGCTTGTGTTGTGCAGAGGATGATAGTGAGTCCGATGGACCTCACTTTTGTGAGTTGTGCCGTGGCGCTTCTGGCGATTAGCTTGGCGCCCTCGGCTGCCCTGTGGTGTTATGTGGCTAACCGGTCGTCTTTTGGTTTAAGCCATCTTATGACAACTTTTGCTTCCACTGTTACTTATTTGGTACTTATGTCATTTGGCCGGTCACCGTCTTCAGTAATAACTTATATTACGTATGTCTTTTGGTAGACTTGTTATATTCTCGTTGTATGGAAATGATGCATGCCCGAATTGATGTATGTGTCTTTGCTTGTTCGGGAGGCACATATTCATCGAGACGCGATTATTCTATTTGTGATACTAGAACCAGTGGAAGGTTAAGTATTACAAGTTTAATAAACCGGGGTCCCACAGAGCTTGGTATCAGAGCCATACTGACCGTAGAAACCCCTAGCTTGGTCGTCCCTAGTATATTTTGAAAACTTACTTTCCAAATATCAGTGCTTTCCTGAAAATCTTAAGTGAGTTCTCAGATTTTACTCCTCATCTATCTTAGCTTGCTCATCTCACCTTGTTCTAAACTGAATTTGAAAGCTGAGTTTTCCTCTCATCTTCCTTCAAAAGATAGTTGTTAACCGAGTAAATTGGTTTTGGGTAAACCATGAGAGTTATAAAATGAAAGTGTTGGCTGTTTTGAGAATATTAGGAGCTGCTGGGAGCTACAAATTTCGGCCAAGAGGTGTGAAGAAGAAGATCTGGACAGCAAGAGAATTTCTGGACAGCTAGCATTTAATTAGTAGGAGGTGCTGAAATGAGAGGTTAATTCCACTAAAACTTGTGGGGATAAAAGGGTAAGAAGTGATATGAGATAGCTAAGTGTCTAACCCTTCGTTAGGCGATTTTTACCTTGCTTTTTGGGTGCATTAAACCAAGGGTTACGTGCTGAAATGTTTCTTCCCAAACTGATTGCTCGTTCTTTCCATACAAGTGAGTCATACTGGGACGAGATTCTGTAAACTGAGGTCTTGTATTGATTTTATACTGGTTTTAAGTTGTTGGCGTTATTTCGTAGAGATGTTAATGGTTTTTCCTTGCCTTTAGTTTTCGGCTTGGCCCTTATCCATCGTAGTATCTATCCCCGCCCAACTTTCAAAGCAGGTTCCCTTGTCCTTGGTCTTTCTTTCGCCCTTCAACTTCTAGTCTTCGGTTGCGTTGCTAACCCATCTGCTCGCATCAGATGTGCCGACAAAGCAAGAATGGACTAGGTCGAGAAGTGGTTGGGATGAAGATCTCCCGTTCCAATCGCCTGCACGAGACCGCAAGTACCTCCATTCGGCAAGTGTGACATATTATTGTCCCATTACCCCGTGAACGGCGGTTACCCCCTTCTGCTTTGGCGGTGGTGAGAGAGCCATGTCACCAAGGTTGCAAACTAGGGAAGGTCAAGGTCCGCGGCGTTGTGGTGAGGAAGGACACTACAGCAACGAGTGCACTACGGCTTGCCCAAAATGCAATGAAGACCACTTACCCGGGAATTGTCCGACTGCCAAAGTCACTTGTTTCCTCTGTGAGGGAAGCGATCATTATCCCAAAGAGTGTAATTTGAACAAGGTAATCTCCAAGTCATTAGAACTACAACGACTGCTTCTTCGGTCATCTGTAAGCGCTGCAATCGCCGATGCCTCCAAACCAGAGAAGTTCCTGGATGATTTGTCTGAGGAGCTGCGGGACGAATTACCAGTCTATACCTTCCCTAATTTTCAGATTGTGGTCGAAAATCCCATTGTTGCTGGGGCCAGGAAGAGGAAGCTAAAGGACCGTTGCAAGCGTCAACAGATAGCTGATGTCACTTGTTTCTTCTGCAGCAAGAAGGGTCACTATGCGCTTAGTTGTCCTAAAGAGTTTGGAACAACCCCTTGTTCTCCGCAGGCTGTGCCTCGATCGCGTGCGCCTGCAAGTCGACCAGATGGCCTCCGTGATATGGCTATGGTCACATGCTTTCATTGCCTCAGAAGGGGGCACTACGCCAACAAATGCCCGGTGAAGGATCAGGATCCGAGGACTGCTCGTAGTCAAGTCAACTCCCTCTCCGCCAAGCAAGCACCAGAGGCGTATGATGTCATGATTGGGTACACTTCTTGTCGAATCTCACCTTACTACCTTAGTGCTGGTCTCTTTAGATCAGGGACATCAGCCCACCCTTTTTGAAGGAATCCTAGCCGCTCAACTTGGAAGTAGTTGACCATGGCTTTCTCGCTGCCTCGATTGTGCGACCCACCTTAGTAAATCGGTTCAGGTCCGCTCAGTAATCGTTTGGCTAGGGCGGCACTTTTCTTTCCTTACACATCCAAGGGCATCACATACCAGTTTTGCCTCCAATTTATGTAACCTAAACGGCCGTAGCCCCTCTAATCAACTAGCTACGAAGGGATGACTCCGTATGGCTAGTTATCTTGCTAAGGTCTCGTTCACATCGAGCGACTGCACCAATTGCTCCACCAACTAATGATGATTTTGCACCACCACCCTTAGAGTCTAGAAAGATCTCTCATTCTGTCAATCTTCATGATAGCTGGACTTGTTAAGTTCCCCGTGTCGACTAATGTGGCACGCTTTCTACCAGTCAGAACCAAGGTTCGTACCGGTCACCTGGCAAAGCCTTAGGTCTCCAAGATCGTGACCTTGCACGGTGTGCCGAAGATGATCGTTTCAGATCGTGGTTCCCTGTTCACTCCTCGATCTTGGCATAGTCTACCAAAGGCTATGGGAGCCTGTCTTCCTTCTCCGAGTGAACAGAATCTCAGGGCGAGATTCTTGTAAGGGGGGGAGGTTTTGTAACATCCCAATCTTGGGCTTGTGTTTCAAATGTAAGAAAATCAGTAGGAATTAAAACTTTTTCTTACATCATGTATTTCCTGTTGTGCCAAACAATTCTTGTACAAGGGATTATGGAAATACATTGTCACAAGTCTTGTTGATCCAAATCTTGTCATTCCAAAAACAATCTTGTCAAATTTTATGATCATCCTCTGGAAATATTTTTCCTAAGTCTCTGTGATGGCATGTGACCCCTCTGAAAAATTTCACAATTTTTAGAAATTGTTTGAATATTTTTAGAGGCAGTCAAACCTGTTTGACTCTCAGTCAAACAATAAAACAGAGCCTTGCAGAATTTTTGGAGATTTATTCGCAGGATAAAAACCTCTGAAAATTTTACACAAGGTTAATATCTGAGTTAGCAAGCTCCTATAAAAATTTCATAATTTTTGGAGTTAATTTGCTACCTCAAATAAATCTTTCAAAGTCTCTGTTTTTATTTCAAAGTCAAACTGGGTTTTACTGTTACTCGGGTTCGAGTCAGACTCGGGCTCGAGCCAATCGACTTGGTCCAGTCAACTAAATGCACCGAGCCACTCTTTAAAATGCGCGGTGGATCTCAACCGTTAGATCTAAATCGCACGCCCGCGCAGTATCACTTCGGACCTTCCGCTTGCAAGTCCGATTGTCGATCGTTAGATCTCCATCCAACCGCTGAGATTTCCAAACATTCGGACCCTCCGGTTGCATTTTTGAATCGAGCCGTTGGATTAAGATCCAACGCCGCGTACTTTCGTTGTAATTTGAGTTTGCAACGTGGAGCTATCTCGAGCCGCTCATTTCTAATCGTAGGGTTCGCAATATCTCCGCTGTGTTTTAAAGCCCGAGGCGTGGCGCCGTGGTCGTCCGATTTAGATTGTGGGGCTCAATCGCCCGAGCTTTTTGCGCTGGTCATCTTCAACCTCCCGCCGTGCGACAACAGTGCAAGGCATGGAGATGTCATTTCATGCTCCCTACGGCTACCCTAGTCGACATTATGGGTCGTGGGAGACATTTTCGGCCATGCCATGCCCTAGGGCACCAGCTATAATCTTTTCCATGTCGGCCGCACCTTGTGCTTTGTGCTTTGCCGCCCGAAACATGAGTGGTGCAAACCCTAACACTTTCTTGGCCTTATAAGCACTCTCAATGCCTCCTGGTATGTCTTTAGACCACCATCAAGCCCCATTCACAATATTGAAGCTTAACACCTCAAAAATGGCAAACCGCCATTGTTGACCCGTGAAGCTCCATTGGTGTTCTTGGTGTTCCAGTGGTCCTCCTTCACGTTTCTTTGCCCTAACCTTATCTATTTACTTCCTTGAACATTTCCCCTCACTTAATTTTGGATTTGATTCTCAGGAATTGTCCAATTTGGGGTTTGTTCAAATTCGGCCGAATTTGGTCATCTTCTTCCTCAGCTCAGGTGAGTGCTCCATTTTCTAATTACTTGCTCATGTAGCTTCTGTGAATCATTATGAAGCTATATTGATGCTTTGGTATCACTCATTTGGCTCAGGGTGTCGTTTTCAACCTTTCTTCTTCATGTCCGGCGAGCTTTCACCGTGATCAAGCATCTCCGGTCATCTTTGAAGCTTCTTGTCACTAAGGTAGCTTCTTATTAGTCCTTAGAAGCTCTGGCACCCGCATCCTAGGTCTGCAGCGGAGCGCTTTGCTGTTTTCGTGTTTAGCAGTAAGCTCCCATTTTCGTTTTTCCGGCTAGCCGGCGTTCTAGTCCTTCGCCGCCGGCGAGAATGCTACCATTAGGTTCGTACTGTTATTGCGAATCCATTTTGGCTCTTGTTCAGCCGCGCGCGCGGTGTCGCCGCGATTTGCCGTTGAACTCACTCGGGTTTGCTTGGCAGCCTCCGTTTCGTCATCCGATTAGGACACATTAATTGCTAATCATTAGTTATTAATTATGTCTTAATCGTTGTTGTTGAGCCACCGACTAGTGGGCCCAATATCCTTAACTCGCTCTCGTTCAATCCCGCATCGCCCTACATCATTAATGCTAATCATTGGTTAATTAATGTGTCGGCGGTTAAATCGCTGTCGGAATCTCCTCTTGGTCGCTGTCTTGTGGGCCCGAGGGATTAAAATCTAATTCCAGTAGTCATTAGTGTTTATTTAATGGTAATCATTAGAAGCATTAATCCTGTCCTAACCGCCACTCTCAGTCGCTGACAAGTGGGCCTAGTGCACTGTGCACGTGGGTTAAACCAGCGCGTGGGTGACTCGAAGTCACTGACATGCGGTCCCACGTGTCAGCATCTTCCTTTGAACTGCGATCAATATCTGCCGTTCATTTTTAGATCTGCGGCCCTGATCTTTGTGTGCGTTCGGACCCTCCGGTTGCCTTGATCATTCTCGACCGTCGATCTTGCGATCAACGGCTGAGATTGTGTTTGCAACCGCACCGTCCGAATGCTTACACTCAGGTGCGCCGTTGGATCTTGATCCAACGGTGGGCTCCGATTAGGTTTGGCGCGCGTGCGCTGTTTTCGGCCCGCGTGAGCCGTAGGATTTTAGATCAAGGGTTGTCGAGCGTCCACGTCGTATTCTTTTAATTGGGTTGTTCTGTATTTCGGTAAGTATTTGTTTAACAACTGAAAATGATATAAAAACTTTAGAAACTCATAACTAATTCATTTTAACTGCTTTTTAGATAATTCCAACGGTAATAAATTATGTTGTCACTTTAGTTTATTATAAAAATGGATTTAAGCATGTTCCAGTAGCAGAAAATTGTTTAGTTAAAAATAACTTGATTTCTGTCATTTTTGAATATTCCAGAAATAGTTTTAATCTTGAAAAATGCATATCTTTTCTCATAAATCCAAATTGTGCAAAATCAATTTTGTTAAATTAAATCATAGTATACTTTCATATAAAATAGGATTTGAGCATGTTCATAATTCTGTAAAATGATTTGCATTAGATTTACAACTTAGAAAAATCATAAGTAAATGTGTATAACTCCAAATTTAGTAAATCCAACTTTGCTGTTATTAGGATGTCATAATCTACCTGCTATAAAAATTTCAGACCTTAGATCATTCTGGAAAATTTCGCCATGAACAGTATTAATTATTAATTAGGTTGATATTGGGCTGAGAAAGAGAATTCTGTTCATATCTTTTTCATGTTAAGTCCAAATTGCAAAATTCTTGTTCCTGTCACTTTATAAAGCCATTCCCTAGCTGTTGTGTAGATTTTATTAGATTTGGATGTGTTTTGCTGTTGAGATTTATTTGGTGCTCTTCGTTCTTATTTGCTTATCGCCTTTTCGCGTTAGGTTCCGAAGATAATTTTATTACTGATATTGAGCCACAGCAGCCATCAGACTCTGCACTTCAGCCAGGCAAGCAGATGTAGCATTCATTTGATCATATTGTTCCTACTATTTTCAAATTCTAATATATTGTTTGCAAATTCTATGTATGCATTGCTATGTTGTTTTAAACTATTGTCGGTAGTTGGCCTACTAGATGCATTATCGTGAGGAAATGTTTATTCCTCTACTCATCAAGCCTAGGTTACTTGTCGTGATTTTGGGTTCACTGGATGGACCCTTGTCACTTAGTAGTTTACGTGTCTTTATGCTTAGCCATGCTTAGCTATCGGTAGAAATGGGCGCTTATCGACTGTCGATAACTTTGATCACACAAACTATTACTATGTGTATATTTCACCTTGTGCTTTGTCTAAATTGCAAAACTAAAACTGAAAATGAAAACAATTTAGACTTGGGCACAATGGTAAGATGGTGTGATCTTTTGGGTGTGATTGGAATGGTGCCCGGTCAATTAAGGACCGAACTACTTGTGAGTATCTCATTATCCGAGCATTCTGCATGCGTGCTAACCACACTAGAGGGATATGGGACCTCTCTTAGCTGAGTACTTTGGGCTGTGTTAATTAATGAGTCGCGTGGTGGGTTGCACATTTAATTATGTGCAACATGGACGCGTTTGTGGGGAGAGGAACACCCGCCGAGGCCGGTGTGTCCTGCTCCACGTATGGGTCCTTGTGATCCAGATTCCGCCGGTAGGTCACTAAGGATTAACCCCCATACGTGCGTCTCTTGATTAACATATCCTATTGGAAAGGGTTCGTAGGACTTAGCCGTGCTGGCATACCAAAGGAAGTGTGCTTAATAGCTTGGCAAAAGCGATGCAAGTGTGGGAACATTGGTACACCCCTGCAGGGATTAAAACTATTCGAATAGCCTCGTCCTAGGTTATGGACACGCTTGGATAAGCTTTTCAAGAGTTAGACTACAACCATTTTGAAACTAAAACTTGATGGGTGGTATGAATCAGGGATTCATGCTATGTTGTGGTGGCTTTGGGGAAAGTTACTTCTAGGTGGGTACTTGTTACTTATGTTTACTCGCTATTATTTAAATGCTTAAAAACAGATTTTACAAACTGCTGTTCAATCTATTACAATATTGAAAATGAAACTTGCTTTATGCGTCCAAAGAACCATATAACCACATTCCTTTGAATACAACTTTCATGTAGCTATGTATAGGCTTGCTACTCGTAAGTCTTATGCGAGTACATTTTGTACTCACCGCATTGCTTGTGTTGTGCAGAGGATGATAGTGAGTCCGATGGACCTCACTTTTGTGAGTTGTCTTTGTGGCGCTTTACTGGGCGATTAGCTTGGCGGCCGATCGGTTGCCCTGTGGTGTTATGTGGCTAACCGGTCGTCTTTTGGTTTAAGCCATCTTATGGCAACTTTGCTTCATTGTTACTTATTTGGTACTTATGTCATTTGGCGGTCGGTGTGTTGTAATAACTTATATTACGTATGTCTTTTGGTAGACTTGTTATATTACATTGTATGGAAATGATGCATGCACGAATTGATGTATGTGTCTTTGCTTGTTCAGGAGACACATATTCATCGAGACGCGGATTATTCTATTTGTGATACTAGAACCAGTGGAAGGTTAAGTATTACAAGTTTAATAAACCGGGGTCTCACACTACCCTAACCCTATCCCCACGCTGCGTCACCGCCACACAAACGAATTCCCCATTCCCCTTCCCCTTCCTCTCCCAGCTCCCTCCCGCCGCGTGCTGCATCGCTCCTCCGCCGCCCCGTCCAGCCTCCCTCCACTCGTCGCCCTCGGCCCGCTCGCGGCCTCGCCCAGCTCCAGCCTCCACCCACCGCCTCCCCCTCACCGCCCTCATCCAAGTCGCCGCCCAGTCCACCACGTTCTGTGCTCCCCCCACCCCCCGTGCCTCCGACTCCGAGTCGCCGCCCCGTGCTCCGCCTCCACCTCGGCCCGTGCTCCACGCCTCCACCTCCGCCCGTTCCCCCACCACCGCTGCCGCCACCGGAGTCCATCGAGGTGAGGGCGCGAGGCAGCCATCACTGCCGCTCCTTCCTCTGCGTCGCCGTCCTCCAGCCCGCCACCACCGCCGCCTCCGAGTCTCTGACCACACTGTCGCCTCGAGGAGTTACCGCGACACCCTCGCCGCTGCCTCCGAGAGTCCAAGGCTCTGACCATGCCGTCGCCTCGCGGTCGCGGAGCTGCCCCGCCGCCGTCGCCTCACCCCCAGATCTGATTCATCCCCGCTGCCTCCAAGGATGCATATTTTTGTTGTGACTTGTGAATGAATGCTCTTTGGTTGTGAAGATGCAGCAGATTTCTGTTGTGAAATGAATGTCTTGCGATTCTTGCGAACGAACGTAGTTGTGAATCTTGTGATTATTGCGATTTACGAACGAAGGTAGAACGAAGGAATGGATGCCGCTGCTCTTGGCTCGCGAGGCGGCTCGAGCCGTATTTTGAGCCGAGCCGAGCCGCCTTCTTGGCTTGTGTTCACACGAGCCGAGCCGAGCCAGGCCATTTGTTGAAACGAGCTTGGCCGAGCCTGGCTCGAGCCGGCTCGGCTCGGCTCGTTTCCAGCCCTAACGGCTATGTCCTACGAGACATTTCCAATGGAAAATGCTAATCAAGAGCCGCACGTATGGAGGTTAACCCTTAGTGATCTGCCGGCGGAATATGGATCACAAGGACCCATATGTGGAGTAGAATACACCGGCCTCGGCGGGTGCTCCCCTCCCCACAAACATGTCCATGTTGCATATAGTTAAATATACAACCCACACGCGACTCATTAATTAACATCCCCCAAAGTACTTAGCCAAGAGAAGTCCCATACCTTCTAATGTGGTTAGCACGCAAAAAAGCTTGGTTTAGTGTAACAAGATGTTCGATCCTTGTTGACTCAGGCACCATTCCAGTCACACCCAAAAGCACACCATCTTACCATTGTGCCCAAGTCCAAATCATTTTGTCTTCATTTTTAGTTTTCACAAATAAACATAGCACAAAGGTTGAAATATAGAGTAATAATAAGTTTGTGTGATCAAGGTTATCGACTAAGTCGATAACCGCCCAATTCTACCGGTAACTAAGCATTGCTAAGCATCATATCGCGAAGGCAATAAAAAGACCATAAATCATTCACTGGGCTCTAATTCACCAGTGAGGATAATAACCTATGGCGGTGGCAGGGGTGAATAATTTCAGGGCAACAATGCAATGGGATTAACTACCTCTAATCGATAAAATGAACTTTGACACAAAAGCATGCATACATACAATTTGTAAACAAAGTATTAGACTTGAAAATAATGGGAATGAACTGGATATGATCAAACTGCTTGCCTTGCTGGAGATCACTTATTTGCTGCAGAGGTTTCTTTTCAACTCGGCACAATCGTCGGAACCTATCGCAAGAACGAGAAGATCCAATAAAAACGACGAACACCGAAAGAAATCCAAAAGCAAAATTTATCCAAATCTCATGAAATTTACACAGCAGCAAGGGTATGATTTTAAATGAATTTAGAAACAAGAATCAAGTCATTTGGACAAAGTATGAAAAAGTTATGCCCTGAACAAATTCTCTCAGCCAGGAAAATCCAAATTAAATTAATTAAGGGTACTGTTCATGGTACAAATTTCTAAAATGATCTGGAATCTAACATTTTCACAGCAGGTAGATATCGATATCCTAAGAACAGCAAAATTGAGTTTACTCAATTTGGAGTTAACATGAATTACTTATGATTTTTCTAAGTTGTAAATCTAGCACATGATACTTTTCATAAAGGAAATCATGATCAAAACCTATTTCATATTAAAGTATGCTAACCGAGGAATTTAACAAGATTGAATTTGCACATTTTGGAGTTATGCAGAAAACGATATGCATTTTACAAGTTTCAAATCAATTTCTGGAATATTCTAAAATGGCTGAAGTCAAGTTAATATTATTTACGAAATTTTCTGGCACCGAACAATGTCTAAAAGAATTTTTATATTAAACTTTAGTTAAACATGAATTTATGCCAACTGGAAACATCTAAAAAGGTTTTAAAATGAATTAGTTATGAGTCTTCAAAGTTTAATACAATTTTTAGTTGACAAATAAAGGCCTACCGAAATAAAACAATACTTATCGGGATAAAATGACGTGGACGAACGTGGGCCTTTGATGCAAAATCTAACAGCCCACGCGCACGGAGAATAGCGCACGCGCGCGATCCTAAAGAAGTGCACCGCTGGATCTAGATCCAACGATCGACAATGAATGGGACATTCGGCGCTCCGAACGGCCTAATCGATCTCGACCGAAGGAAGGAAATCGGATGGCTGAGATTGATGTTGCAATCAGGGGGTCCGGAAGTACCCACGATCTCAGCCGCAGATCGTGAGATGGACGGCCCCGAGTGATTGGGACATTGGGAGGCCCGAAAGTCCCACAGATCTGGGCCGTTGATCACAAGATTGACGGTCCACGATTAGCGCAAACTACACATGTAGATTTTAAGTGCGGGGGAGGTTTAAGTGCATGGGCCCATATGTCAGTGAGACAGAGGGTGCATTAGGACAACTAATAAATGCTAAACCCGATGATTAGTGATGATTAGGATTAATTATGTCCTAATGTTTTCACACGGAGAGGGTTTAAGTGGCTGGGGGGCCACATGGCAGCGACACTAAACATTTTAAGACAGCCATTAATGCTAAACAATGATTAGCATTAATGATGTCCGAGACGCTGACGCCCAATGCAGGAGAGAGAGTTTAAGGGGGTTGGGTCCACATGGCAGTGACCCAAAAAGGTATTTCATACACCAATTAAATGCTAACCAATCATTAATAATAATTAACAATCATTAGCACATTAATGATGTCCGAGCGGCAATGGCACAGAGAGGGACTCCCGACCGGCAAAACCTGAGCGAGGAAAGAGGCTCGCCGTCGGCGGCTCCGGACACGGCGGCGCGACCTAAAGGCTAAAATGGGTTCGCAATAACCTTGCGGACCCGATGGTGGTGACCTCGCCGGCGGCGAAGGTCTAGAACGCCGGCGAGCCGGAAAAGGATGACGGTGACAAAATCGGTCGAAAACAAAAATAGCTCAAAAGCTCCGCAGCAGTCCAAAGAAGCGGGTGCCACAGCATCTAAGGACTAATAAGAAGCTACCTTAAGCAAGATGAGCTTCAAAGACGATCGGAGAAGCTCTGACAGCGAAGGAGTCCACCGGAGTTGGGGAAGAAGGTATGAAAGTGATAACCTGAGCAAAATGAACACCTCTGGGTGGTCAAAATAGCCTCATTAGAGCTCATAGAAGCTCCATGAGCAATTAATTGCCAAAAGAACCACTTACCGGAGCTGAGGAAGAAAGGGGACGATTTCGGCCGAATTTGAACAAACCCCAAATTTGACAATTCTTGAGAATGTCAAGCCAAAATAAGTTAGGTGAAATGCATAGGAGGGTAAGGAGCTCGAAAGGGTGCAAAAAGATTTGAAGATGAACCATTGGAGCACCCAAGTTCACAATGGAGCTCCACGGCCTCCAATGGTGATTTGAGAATTTCAGTGGTGTAGAGCTCCAAAAACCAAAAAGAAGCTAGGGGTGGTGTAAAGGAACACCAGTAGGGGCTCTGGGAGGCTTTATATAGAGGGAGGATTAGGGTTTGGTAAAAAATGAAAGCCCTAAGGTGAGCTCGATTTATGGAGCTGCCATGGACCAACGAAACGATGGGGGCAAGTGAAGATTAGGATATGGGAATCGAAAGCCTAGGGCGCATTTAATGCCCCATAGAGAGACATTGACGAGGGCGAGCTCGAAGAGACAAGGCGAAGCGGTTCTCTCTGCCATGGCTCGCACGTGCGTACGGGAGCCTGAGGAAGACGAAGAACAGAAGAAGACGCTGTGACCGTTGGATCCAAGATGGACGGTCACGATTAAAAGGGACCAGCTGAGGGTTTCTAACACACAAGACAATCGGGGCGGCCCGATCAATAACGAACGGCTGAGATCAATTGAGCCACTCGGGGGGACTCGAACGGCCCAATGAATCAGGACGGTTGGATCTTAATCCAACGGTGCAAATTAGATGGCGCGTCCGCGAGTTTCGAACGGCCCAATCAACGCGGGCTGTTCGATTTCAATCTAACGGCGGAAAATCCACGCGCCCATTGGCTGGCCCGCTGGTGCAATTAGGCGGTTGGGTTCAACCAGGAAGTGAGGTTGGGCTCGAGTCGGACTCGAGTCCAACACAAGTTTGACTTAGGGTTTTAAATAAGTGCTGAGAGCTTTGAAAGGTTTTTAAAGGTAGCAAACTAACTCCAACAATTCTGAAATTTTTACAGGAGTTTGCTAACTTAGATATTAACCTTGTATAAAATTTCCAGAGGTTTTTATGCAGCGCATTTTTCCCCAAAAATTCTGCAATGTTCTGGTTTAGGGTTTGATTGAAAGTCAAACAGGTTTGACTGCCCTCTAAGAGTATTCAAACAATTTCTGAAAATTGTGAAATTTTTCAGAGGGGTCACATGCCATCCCTAGAACTTAGGAAAAATATTTCCAGGAGATGAACAAAAGGTTTGACAAGATTGTTTTTGGAAGATAAGGTTTTGGATCAACAGGCTTGTGACTTTGTATTTCCAAAATTCTTGTACAAGAATTGTTTCGAACAAACAGGAAATACATGATGTAAGAAAATTTTTTAATTTCTACTCATTTTCTTACATTTGAAACACAAGTCCAAAACTTGGGATGTTACAAGACTGATGGAAGACAAAGTGGGGTGGGTATAATATATAAGGACAGCGCCAAAACATTTCACCTCCCGCGCAAGCGTTCAAAAATTTTCGCGAATCACAGACGATTTCAAATAAAAACCGTCTATGATAAGCTAGTATCACAGACAGTTCATATTAAAAACTGTCTGTGATAAGCTAGTATCACAGACGGTTCAGATTAAAAATCGTACTTAGAAAATGAGTATAAATTAAAACTTTTTCTTACATCATGTATTTCCTGTATGTTCTAAACAATTCTTGTAAAAGGAATATGGGAATGCAAAGTCAAAAGTCTTTTGATCCAAATCTTGACCTTTCAAAAACATTCCTGTCAAATCTTGTGATCATCTCCTGAAAATATTTTCCCCAAGTTCTACGGTTGGTCTGTGACCCCTCTGGAAAATTTCACAATTTATAGAAAATGTTTGAATATTTTTGGAGGACAGTCAAACCTGTTGGACTTTCAGTCAAACCCTAGCCCAGCACCTTGCAGGATTTGTGGAGAAATATGTACTACATACAAACCTCTGAAAATTTTATGCAAGGTCAATATCTAAGTTAGCAAGCTTCTGTAAAAATTTCAGAATTTTTGGAGTTGTTTTGCTACTTCAAATAAATCCCCAAAGTCTAGCTCAATTCAAAACTCAAATTTCAAACCTAAGGGTTGAGTCCGACTCGGGCTCGAGTCAGACCCAACCATCTTGACTCGGTCGCACCAAGTCCCCTTTAGCCGCACTGGGGTGCGTGTGTTGAGCTGTTGGATTAAAATCCAGCGCTCACGACATCCCCGTTGTTTTGAACCTCAGGAGCTCTGGGGAAATCCCGACCTTCCGATTGAAATTGGACCGTCCACGACCATCCTACCTCCCCTGTCCTTCTTCCTCCTCGCGCCGTGCGCTGTATAGTGAGCAGCATGGCTAGGTCTTGTCATGCTTCCTCGTCAACATCTCTCTGGTCGGGCATTTAGTGCGCGTCGGCTCGCTTTCGGCCACGGTCGTGCCCTACTTCTGCCTCCCCATCATTCCTTTTGGTCCACAGCAATGCCGTGAGCTGCGCTCACCGTCGGGCTCACCCTGGACCTCTCATCCTTGCCGTAGCCCTTGTCCACCAGCCTTATATGCTTCCCGAACCCCTCCTGGAGCTCTTTTACATCATCTCTTAGCTCCCCGTTGCCGGTGGAGCTCAAAACACCAAAAACCCCAAATGCGCCATTTTCGACCGAGGAGCTTCGCGGGTGACTTGGGTCCTCCAGTGGTCCTTGCTCTCTTCTTGGGTTATCCTCTTGAGCTCCTTAACCGTCTAATCGTCATCCCTAACTCCATTCTTGGATTGCTTCATAGGAGCAGCTTGAATCGGAGTTGGCGCAGTTTACGGCTGAAAGTACTCCCCTTCGTCCCCATTTCTGGTAAGACCTTCTCGGTTCAATCCCTCGCTCCTGGACCACCTCCAGGCCATCGCAAAGTGATCCTGACCATCTCTTGTGTTTCTTCTTGTCCAGAAGTTCTTGTCCGCATTATCTTCCTCATCTCCGGTGAAATGCTCCGCCGCCAGGTCTTCCCCGGCTTCCCTCGGGCCTCCTCTGCATCCTGGTGAGTTCACTTTAGCCCCGTACTGCTCTAGGGCTCGCTAGTTTAGATCCTTGCGATGCTTTTACCCGTTTTCGGATTTTGCCGAAAGTACTCCTCCGCCCCTCTTCGGCTCGCCGGCAATTGAGCCCAGCTTTGCCGTCGAGAGTGCCATCTTTGGGTTCGCATTAGTATTATGCACATTTCTATACTTGTTGGTAGCGCCGTCGTGGCCTTGGTCGTCGGCGAGCAAAGTCCGGTGTCTGGTCCTGTTGTCGTAAAATCGACAAGTCCCAGGACCTCTAGGGTCAATCTTAGCCGTTGATGACCACCTCATATTAGCTCTTAGCCGTAGGATCTGGTTCTGTGAAAAGTCTTAAGCGCTAGGACCTTCCCTGGTTAGATCCTAGCCGTTTAATACCACCTTGAGTATAATCTGAGCCGCTAGGACCACTCCTGCGCAAAAAGACCACATCGCGTTCTTTTTTTGTAAAAACCACCCTCGGGACCTCCTTTGGGGTCCTCTTTGCAAAAGACCACCCCTTGGTCTTTTGCAAAGAAAACCTCAGGACCTCCTTCTCGCGGAGATCTAAGCCTTTAGGACCACCCCGGGTAGATTTTGACCGTTCAGGACCTCCTAGAGGAGATCTGAGCCGTTAAGACCTCCCTCTGTTAAGACCTTGACCTTGCGGACCTCCTCGTGTAAATCTTGATCGTTGAAGACCTCCCCCGCGAGATCTTAGCCGTCGGGATCTCCCTCCTTTAGATCTTGTCGCGTAGGACCTCCTCCGAGTAAATCTGGACCATGCAAGACCTCCGCTGGTAGATCATGGCCGTCCCAGACCTCCTCCGTTAAGACCTTAACCTTAGGACCTCCCCGTAGCTCTGGACCGTTGGATCTTCATCTAACGGCCTGGACCTCCTCGGCGGGTTAGAGCTCTTAACGTTCTAGTCTTTGTGGATCGCCCGATTCTCGATCTACGTCTCAGATCTTGTGTACATTCGACTTCCGATTGTCTCGTTGATCTAGGTCGTTCATCTTTAGATCTATGGCCCAGCTTGGTTGGGGCAATCGGGAAGTCCGAACGTCACCTCCTTTGAGAGCCGTTGGATCTAAATCCAACGGTGGGGTGGTGTTGGGCGCTGAGCGCACTCGTTCGGCCGCGCGCGTGGGCCGTTCGATTCGCGATCAGCGGCCCACAAAGTTCCACGTCGTTTCTTTTCGAGTAGGTTTTGTTTAATTCTGATAAGTCTTTATTTGTCAGCTGAAAATTGTATTAAACTTTGAAAACTCATAAAAATATTAACTTGTTTCAGCCATTATTGAATATTCCAAAAATTAAATTGAAACTTGTAAAATGCATAACTTTTTCTGTATAACTCCAAACTGAGCAAACTCAAGCTAGTAAAATTTCTCTGTTAGCATACTTTAATATGAAGTAGGTTTTGATCGTGTTTATATTTCTGAAAAATGATATGTGCTAGCTTTACAACTTATAAAAATCATAAGTAATTCATTTTAACTCCAAATTGGGTAAACTCAACTTTGCTGTTCTTAGAACGTCATTATCTACCTACCATAAAAAATTTAGGTTCTAGGTCATTCTAGAAAATTTTGCCATGAAAAGTACCAATAATTAATTTAGTTGAATTTCCAGGCTGAGAGAATTTGTTTTAGCTATAACTTCTTCATACTGAGTCCAACTGACTTCATTCTTGTTTCTAAATTCATTTAAAAACATAACCTTGCTGCTGTATAAATTTTATAAGATTTGGATGACTTTTGCTGTTGAGTTTTGTTTGGTGTTTTTCGTTCTTATTTGTTTATTTTGTCTTAGGTTCCGAAGATATTATTGATCTTGAATCTGATCCTCAGTAGCCAGACTCTGCCCTCCAGTAAGGCAAGCAGATGTAGCATCATTTTATCATGTTGTTCCTATTATTTTTAAATTCTAATATGTTGTTTGCAAATTCTACGTATGCATTGCTATCTTGTGTTAACTATTGTCGATTAGTTGACCTATTAGATGCATAATCTGTAGGAAAATGTTTATCCTCTACTACTGAGCCTAGGACTATCTTGCTATGATTTTGGGTTCGTTGGATGAGTCATTGTCACTTAGTTGTACGAGTGAAATGCTTAGTCATGCTTAGCTATCGGTAGAAATGGGCGGTTGTCAACTTAGTTGATGACCTTGATCACACAAATGCTTATTATGACTTTATATTTCAGCTTTGTGCTATGTTTAGTTGTGAAAACTAAAAATGAAAACAAAATGATTTGGACTTGGGCACATTGGTATGTTGGTGTGATTTAGGGTGTGACTGGAACGGTGCCCGAGTCAACAAGGACCGAATATCTTGTTACACTAAACCAAGCATTCTTGCGTACTAACCACACTAGAGGGTATGGGATCTCTCTTGACTTAGTACTTTGGCGTGAGTTAGCTACGAGTCACAGAACGGCGTGTGTGTGTTGTGTTGTGGTAAAATGAGGTTGTTTGTGCGTTGGGAGCATTGTAGTTGTCCGAAAAGCTTTACCCCGAGGGGTAGTTGTCTTTTCGGCTTTACAATGTGAGTGTATGCGTTTCTATCCACACGAGCGACTCGTAGCTGATTCATAATATTGGAAATGTCTCGTAGGACTTAGCCGTGTCGGTATACCTTCGGAAGTGTGCTTGTTGTGGCTTAAAGGCGGTCTGAAGTGTGGGTACATTGGTACACCCCTGTAGGGTTTTGATCTATTCGAATAGCCTCGTCCTAGGTTATGGACACGCTTGGGGAAGTCTTTCAAGAGTTAGACTACAACTTTTAAATTAAAACTAGTTGGGTGGTACGAATCAGGGATTCGTGCTATGTTCTGGTGGCTATTGGGTTAAGTCACCCCTAGGTGGTTACTTGTTATTTATTGTTACTCACTGTTATTTCAATACTTAAAAACAGATTTGACCAATTGCCTTCAATTTATCACATTATTGCAATTGAAAATTGCTTTACGCGTCCAATTAACCATATAACCAATCTCCTTTGATACAACTTTCATGTAGATATGTATTGGCTTGTTACTCGTAAGTCTTGCGAGTACATTTTTGTACTCACCTTCATTGCATGTTGTGTGCAGAGGAGGAAGGTGAGCCCCAAGGGCCTCACTTTTGTGAGTTGTGCTGTGGCAGTGTTTGGGATGACTAGCTTGGCGGTCCAGTTGGTTGCCTTGTGGGTTAAGGCACACTAATTGGCTTTTGTTTATGGCCATGTTATGGCACTTTCGGTTCCGCTGTTATTGATACTTTGATGTCATTTGGCCGGTCGGCTCTTTTGTAATAACTTTATATTATGTATGTCGTTTGCTAGACTTGTTATATGGATGTATGGAATTGATGCATGCTTTTGTAAAGATGTATGTGTGCTGCAATTCTGGGAAGCACATGTCCATCAAGGCACGGTGTATTTGGTTTGTGATGCTAGAGCCAATGAAAGGATAAGTATTACAAGCTAAATAAACCAGGGTCTCACAAAGTTGGTATCAGAGCCATACTGACCGTAGAAACCCCTAGCTTGGTCGTCTTTAGGACATTTTGAAAACTTAGCTTCTAATCATCATATGATTTATGAAAATCTTAAGTCATCTCTCAGATTTTATTCCTTACCTATCTTAGCTTGCTCACCTTACCTTGTCTTGTTATGTTTTGAAATGCTGATTTTTCCCTCATCTTCTTTCAAAAGATAGTTGTTTGTCTGTTAAATTGGTTTTGGGAGAACCATGAGAGTTAAATGGAAGTATTGGCTGTCTTTTGGGGAAGGTTAGGAGTTTCTGGAAGTAAGGATTTCGGCCAGAAGAGTAGAGGCAAAATCTGGACAGCAGGTAGGATATTTTGGACAGCTAGCTAGTAGTTAGCGTGTAGATTTAAAAATAAGAGGTTAATCCAACTAAGACTTGTGGGAATAAAAGGGTAAGATGTGATATGAGTTAGCTAATTGTCTAACCCTTCTTTAGGTGGTTTTACCTTGCTTTTTAGCTGTGTTGAACCACGGGTTATGTTCTGAAATTGCTTTCCTAAAACTGATTGCTCATTCTTCCATACGAGTTAGTCATACCGGGGAGTTGATTTTGTAAATTGAGATCTTGCATTGATTTTATGCTGGTTTTTAAGCTTTTGGAGTTCATTTCGTAGAGATGTTAATTGTTTTTCCATGCCTTCTATCCCGAAGTTGTTGCTGACTTATCTTAGTGGAACAGGATGGCTGGGAGAACCCATAGCGACCAGCCGATGGGTCATGATGAGGAGCTCCCGCCTCCTCCAACCATGGCTGAGGTTCTCGTTCAGATCGAGCGAAATCGTATGGATCAGACGCGGATCCTGGAGGTCATTGCGAGGAACACCTCCACTCCCTCCGGTGCCTCCAGATCTGTAGGTGGTGGGCATCAGTCTCGTGGGGGACTCTCGGAGTTCCTCCGCATGCAGCCACCCACCTTCTCCCGGTCCGAGGACCCTCTTGACGCAGATGATTGGCTGCGTCTGGTTGAGCGAAAGCTCAACATTACTCAGTGACAGGGCCAGGAGAAGGCACTCTACGCATCCCATCAGCTTGAGGGTGCAGCACTCTCATGGTGGGAGAATTTCCTCGCCTTGCAGCCCACTGGCCATGTGGTCACTTGTGAGGAGTTTCACACTGTGTTCCGTCGGGCTCATGTCCCCGCCGGCCTTATGAAGCTGAAGAAGAAAGAATTTCTCGCGCTCAAGCAAGGGCGCAAGTCTGTGACCGAGTACCTCCATGAGTTCAACCATCTGGTGAGGTATGCTCCTACTGAGGTGGCCACTGATGAGGCCAAGCAGGAGAAATTCATGGAGGGTTTGTCCAAGGAGCTGCAAGACAAGCTCTCTATTGTTGATTTTGCTGACTTCCAGACCTTGGTGGACAAGGCCATCGTCGCCGAGCACAAGGCGAGAGCACTGGGCGAGTCCCGCAAGCGCAAATGGGAGGCCCAGAAGACTTCACGGGCTAGTCTCCCTCGTCCCCATGTTGGGCCAGCACCAGGGGCCCATTTTCAGGCTTCGCCACCACTGAGGCCGTCGACGCCAGTTGCTCGTCCCCCGCAGGCTGTGTTTCGGCCATGTGCACCTGCGGCCCAGCAGCAGGGTGGCCTTCGCAATCCGGCTGCTGAGGTCACCTGCTTCTCTTGCAACAAGAAGGGCCACTATGCCAACAGTTGCCCTCAAAGGACTAGAGCGGCCCCTCATCCTAATGGAGGACGCGGGTAAGGGAGTGATCACCCACCTGACCAGAAGGTAGTCCAAAAGACCCAGGGCATGGGAAGCGGCCGAGTCAACCACATCTCGGCTGAGGAGGCACAGGAGACACCCGACGTTGTGTTGGGTACGCTTCTTGTTAATTCTCACCCTGCTGCAATATTATTTGATTCAGGAGCTTCGTATTCTTTTATTTCAAGATCATTTGCTGCTACTTGTGGCCTTCACTTTGTTCCTTTGGGGGTTCCTTTGCGTATTCGTTCTCCGGGTTCGGAAATGAGAGCTGATCAGGAATGCCGGGATGTTCCTATTGAAGTCGAAGGAGTGGGATTCTTGGCGAATCTCATCCTAGTCAACTCGGCGAGTCTGGATGTGATTCTCGGCATGGATTGGTTGTCCCAACACTTGGGGCAAATCGATTGTGTCAGCAAGATGGTCTACCTCACCAACCCCTTGGGCGAACAAGTTGGGTTTTCACCGCAACTGCAAGGGCCACATCTTTGTGCACTTGAAGCGAAGCCAGCCTTGGAGATTTAGGATGTTCCCACAGTGTGTGACTTTGTGGACGTTTTTCTTGAAGATTTGCCTGGGATGCCTCCGGTTCGAGACCTGGAGTTCGTTATTGAGTTGCTGTCTGATACCACTCCAATTTCAAAGGCGCCGTATCGGATGCCTCCTAATGAGTTGGAGGAGTTGAAGAAGCAACTAAGTGAGCTTCAAGCGAAGGGTTTTATCCGTCCTATCTCATCTCCTTGGGGTTGTCCTGTGATCTTTGTGAAGAAGAAGGACAAGACCTTGCGTATGTTTGTTGATTACCGTCCGCTTAATGAGGTGACGGTGAAGAATAAGTATCCTTTGCCTCGCATTGATGATCTTTTTTACCAATTGATAGGAGCTCGGGTGTTATCCAAGATTGACTTGAGGTTGGGGTATCATCAAGTCAGGATCAGGGCTGAGAATATTCCGAAGATGGCTTTCACTACTCGTTATGGTCTTTACGAGTACACCGTCATGTCTTTTGGCTTGACCAATGCTCCTGCTTTATTCATGAATCTTATGAACTCTGTATTCATGGAGTATCTGGAAAGGTTTGTGGTGGTATTTATTGATGACATTCTTATCTACTCCAAGAGTGAAGAAGAGCATGCTGAGCATCTGAAGCTTGTATTGGGAAAGCTGCGTGAGCACCAGCTGTATGCAAAGTTCAGCAAGTGTGAGTTCTGGTTGAAGGAAGTAGCATTCTTGGGCTATGTTCTTTCAGCAGGAGGCATAGCTGTGGATCCTTGCAAGGTCAGTGATGTGCTATCTTGGGGTCAGCCCAAGTCAGTCACCGATGTGCGAAGTTTTCTTGGTTTGGCGGGTTATTACCGTCGCTTTATCGAGAACTTCTCCAAGATCGCGAAGCCGATGACTGAGTTGCTCAAGAAGGATAAGAAATTTGTATGGTCTGCTGCTTATGATGAGAATTTTCAAGAAGTCAAGAAGCGTTTGACTTCAGCCCTAGTGCTTGTTCTCCCTGATGTCCACAAGAGCTTCGATATCTTTTGCGATGCCTCTCATCAGGGACTCGGTGGTGTTCTTATGCAAGAAGGCAAGGTGGTGGCCTATGCATCAAGGCAGTTGAGGCCTCATGAACTCAACTATCATACCCATGACTTGGAGTTAGCTGCAGTGGTTCATGCACTCAAGATTTGGCGGCATTACCTGATTGGTAACCGTTGTGAAGAGTATTTTGATCACAAGAGCTTGAAATATTTGTTCACCCAGCCAGATCTGAACCTCAGGCAAAGAAGATGGTTGGAATTGATCAAAGATTATGATATGGGCATTCAGTACCATCCGGGCAAGGCCAATGTTGTTGCAGATGCACTTAGTCAGAAGGTGTATTGCAATGCTTTGATGCTCCAAGGGCAGCAGCCCGCCCTTCTTGAAGAATTTCAGCGGCTCAATTTGGGTTTGATTGAGCATGGTTCGCTTGCTTCCTCGGTTGTGCAACCAACCTTGGTGGACCAAATTAAGGCTGCACAGCAATCAGATGTCGGTGTGAGTCAAATCAAGCAAAACATCAAGGATGGGACAACCAAGTGCTTCTCAGAAGAAGAGCATGGTGTTGTGTGGTTTGGACAGCGTCTTGTGGTTCCAAAGGTCGTGGAATTGTGGGATTTGATTCTCCGTGAAGCCCATGATTCCCCCTTGTCCATTCATCCCGGGGCCACCAAGATGTATCAGGACCTTCGTCAGAGATTCTGGTGGACCCGAATGAAGCACGAGATTGCCAAGTTTGTCGCCGAGTGCGATGTGTGCTGTCGTGTTAAGGCCGAGCATCAGCGTCCAGCAGGCCTTCTTCAGCCTTTGCCAGTGCCTGAGTGGAAGTGGGATTCCGTGGGCATGGATTTCATCACCAGCCTTCCTCGCTCATCCAAAGGGAATGATGTCATTTGGGTCGTGATTGATAGGCTGACTAAAGTGGCACATTTTCTTCCTGTCAAGACTCAGCTTCGTGTGGGACCCTTGGCCGAGCTCTATGTTTTGAGGATCGTGAGTCTGCATGGTGTGCCAAAGACGATTGTTTCTGATCGTGGTGCGCTCTTTACCTCTCGGTTTTGGCATAGTCTGCAAGAGACTATGGGGACTCGTCTTACTTTCAGCACAGCTTTTCATCCTCAAACCGATGGTCAGACAGAGCGAGTCAACCAAGTTTTGAAAGATATGCTCTGTGCTTGTGTTCTTTCCTATGGGAAGAAGTGGGAGAAGTGCATGTTGTTTGCTGAGTTCTCCTACAACAACAGTTTCCAAGCCAGTCTTGGTATGACACCTTTTGAGGCCTTGTATGGGAGGAGGTGCAGAATCCTATTGAACTGGTCAGAAACTGGTGAGAGGCAGTTCTTCGGCCCAGGTTCGATTAATGAGGCCGAAAGTCAGGTTTAGTTGATTCGCAAGCATTTGCGCACGGCCCAGTCCAGACAAAAAAGCTACGCGGATCATCGTCGCCGTGAGTTGAGCTTTGAGCCCAATGATTTTGTGTATCTCAAAGTCTCACCTTTGAAGGGCCATTAGCATTTTGGCATCAAGGGCAAGTTGGCTCCTCGATATGTTGGGCCTTATCGCATCATCGAGAGAGTGGGAGCTGTTGCATACAGGTTGGAGTTGCCAGCTACACTTGAGGGGGTGCATGATGTGTTCCATGTGTCCCATTTGAAGAAGTGCTTCCGTGTTCCAGCCGAGGAAACTCTGTTGGAAAGTCTCGATGTGCAAGAAGATTTGACCTGCCGCGAGCATCCAGTTCGTATTCTTGAGGAATCTGAGCGGAGAACAAGGAACCGTGTCATCAAGTTCCTTAGGGTTTAGTGGTCGAATCATTCCGAGGATGAGGCAACTTGGGAGCGGAAAGATCGTCTTCGTGCGGACTACCCGTCTTTCTTCTCCGAGTAAACGGAATCTCGGGACGAGATCCTTGTAGGGGAGGGGGAGAGATTTGTAACATCCCAAGTTTTGGCTTGTGTTTCAAATGTAAGAAAATGAGTATAAATTAAAACTTTTTCTTACATCATGTATTTCCTGTATGTTCTAAACAATTCTTGTAAAAGGAATATGGGAATGCAAAGTCACAAGTTTTTTTGATCCAAATCTTGACCTTTCAAAAACATTCCTATCAAATCTTGTGATCATCTCCTGGAAATATTTTCCCCAAGTTCTAGGGTTGGTGTGTGACCCCTTCGGAAAATTTCACAATTTATAGAAAATATTTGAATATTTTTGGAGGACAGTCAAACCTGTTGGACTTTTAGTCAAACCCTAGCCCAGCACCTTGCAGGATTTTTGGAGAAATATGTACTTCATAAAAACCTCTCAACATTTTATGCAAGGTCAATATCTAAGTTAGCAAGCTTCTGTAAAAATTTTAGAATTTTTGGAGTTGTTTTGCTACCTCAAATAAATCCCCAAAGTCCAGCTCAATTCAAAACTCAAATTTCAAACCTAAGGGTTCAGTCCGACTCGGGCTCGAGTCAGACCCAACCATCTTGGCTCGGTCACACCAAGTCCCCTTTAGCCGCACTCAGGTGCGTGTGTTGAGCCGTTGGATTAAAATCCAGCGCTCACGACCTCCCCGGTGTTTTGAACCTCAGGAGCTCTGGGGAAATCCCGACTCTCCGATTGAAATCGGGACCGTCCACGACCATCCTACCTCCCCTGTCCTTCTTCTTCCTCGCGCCGTGCGCTGTACAGCAAGCACCATGGCTAGGTCTTGTCATGCTCCCTCGTCAACGTCTCTCTGGTCGGGCATTTAGTGCGCGCCGGCTCGCTTTCGGCCGTGGTCGTGCCCTGCTTCTGCCTCTCCATCATTCCTTTTGGTCCACAGCAATGCCGTGAGCTGCGCTCACCGTCGGGCTCACCCTGGACCTCTCATCCTTGCCGTAGCCCTTGTCCTCCAGCCTTATAAGCTTCCCGAACCCCTCCTGGAGCTCTTTTACAGCATCTCTTAGCTCCCCGTTGCCGGTGGAGCTCAAAACACCAAAAACCCCCAAATCCGCCATTTTTGGCTGAGGAGCTTCGCGGGTGACTTGGGTCCTCCAGTGGTCCTTGCTCTCTTCTTGGGTTATCCTCTTGAGCTCTTTAACCGTCTAATCGTCATCCCTAACTCCATTCTTTGATTGCTTCACAGGAACAGCTTGAATCGGAGTTGGCACGGTTTACGGCCGAAAGTGCTCCCTGTCGTCCCCATTTTCGGTAAGACCTTCTCGGTTCAATCCCTCACTCCTGGACCACCTCAAGGCCATCGCAAAGTGATCCTGACCATCTCTTGTGTTTCTTCTTGTCCAGAAGTTCTTGTCCGCGTTGTCTTCCTCATCTCCGGTGAATTGCTCCGCCACCAGGTCTTCCCCGGCTTCCCTCGGGCCTCCTCTGCATCCTGGTGAGTTCACTTTAGCCCCGTAGTGCTCTAGGGCTCGCTAGTTTAGATCCTTCCGATGCTTTTAGCCGTTTTCGGATTTTGCCGAAAGTACTCCTTCGCCCCTTTCCGGCTCGCCAGCGATTGAGCCCAGCTCTGCCGTCGAGAGTGCTATCTTTGGGTTCGCATTAGTATTATGCACAATTCTATACTTGTTGGTAGCGCCGTCGTGGCCTTGGTCGTCGGCGACGTGTCGACGAGAAAAGTCCGGTGTCGGGTACTGTTGTCGTAAAATCGACAAGTCCCAGGACCTCTAGGGTCAATCTCAGCCGTTGATGACCACCTCACATTAGCTTTTAGCTGTAGGATCTGGTTTTGTGAAAAGTCTTAAGCGCTAGCACCTCCCCTGGTTAGATCCTAGCCGTTTAAGACCTCCTTGAGTATAATCTGAGCCTCTAGGACCACTCCTATGCAAAAAGACCACCTCGCGGTCTTTTTTTTTTTGTAAAAACCACCCTCGGGACCTCCCTTGGGGTCCTCTTTTCAAATGACCACCCATTGGTCTTTTGCAAAGAAAACCTCAGGACCTCCTTCTCGAGGAGATCTAAGCCTTTAGGACCACCCCGGGTAGATCTTGACCGTTCAGGACCTCCTAGAGGAGATCTGAGCCGTTAAGACCTCCCTCTGTTAGGACCTTGTCCTTGCGGACCTCCTCGTGTAAATCTTGACCGTTAAAGACCTCCCCCGCGAGATCTTAGCCGTCGGGATCTCCCTCCTTTAGATCTTGTCGTGTAGGACCTCCTCCGACTAAATCTGGACCGTCCAAGACCTCCTCTGGTAGATCTTGGCCATCCCAGACCTCCTCCGTTAAGACCTTAACCTTAGGATCTCCCCGTAGCTCTGGACTGTTAGATCTTCATCTCAGATCTTGTGTACATTCGGACTTCCGATTGTATCGCTGATCTAGGTTGTTCATCTTTAGATCTATGGCCCAGCTTGGTTGGGGTAATCGGAAAATCCGAACGTCACCTCCTTTGAGAGCCGTTGGATCTAAATCCAATGGTGGGGTGGTGTTGGGCACTGAGCGCACTCGTTCGGCCGCGCGCGTGGGTCGTTTGATTCGCGATCAGCGGCCCACAAAGTTCCACGTCGTTTCTTTTCGAGTAGGTTTTGTTAAATTCTGGTAAGTCTTTATTTGTTAGCTGAAAATTGTATTAAACTTTGAAAACTCATAACTAATTCGTTTTAAATCCTTTTTAGATGATTCCAACTGTGTTAAGTTCATGTTTAACTAAAGTTTAATCTAAAAATGCTTTTAGACTTTGTTCTATGCTAGAAAATTTTGTAAACAATATTAACTTGTTTCAGCCAATATTGAATATTCTAGAAATTAAATTGAAACTTGTAAAATGCATAACTTTTTCTGTATAACTCCAAACTGAGCAAACTCAAGCTTGTAAAATTTCTCTGTTAGCATACTTTAATATGAAGTCGGTTTTGATCATGTTTATATTTCTGAAAAATGATATGTGCTAGCTTTACAACTTAGAAAAATCATAAGTAATTCATTTTAACTTCAAATTGGGTAAACTCAACTTTGTTGTTCTTAGAACGTCATTATCTACGTACCATAAAAATTTTAGGTTCTAGGTCATTCTAGAAAATTTTGCCATGAACAATACCATTAATTAATTTAGTTGAATTTCCAGGCTGAGAGAATTTTTTTAGCTATAACTTCTTCATACTGAGTCCAACTGACTTGATTCTTGTTTCTAAATTCATTTAAAAACATAACCTTGCTGTTGTATAAATTTCATAAGATTTGGATGACTTTTGTTGTTGAGTTTTGTTTGGTGTTCTTCGTTCTTATTGGTTTATTGCATTTTTGCATTAGGTTCCGAAGATATTATTGATCTTGAATCTGATCCTCAGCAGCCAGACTCTGTCCTCCAGCAAGGCAAGCAGATGTAGCATCATTTAATCATGTTGTTCCTATTATTTTCAAATTCTAATATGTTGTTTGCAAATTCTACGTATGCATTGCTATCTTGTTTTAACTATTGTCGATTAGTTGACCTATTAGATGCATAATCTGTAGGAAAATGTTTATCCACTACTACTGAGCCTAGGACTATCTTGCTGTGATTTTGGGTTCGTTGGATGAGCCCTTGTCACTTAGTAGTACAAGTGAAATGCTTAGTCATGCTTAGCTATCGGTAGAAATAGGCGGTTGTCGACTTAGTCGATGACCTTGATCACACAAATGCTTATTATGACTTTATGTTTCAGCTTTGTGGTATGTTTAATTGTGAAAACTAAAAATGAAAATAAAATAATTTGGACTTGGGCACATTGGTATGTTGGTGTGATTTAGGGTGTGACTGGAACGGTGCCCGAGTCAACAAAGACCGAACATCTTGTTACACTAAACCAAGCTTTCTTGCGTACTAACAACACTAGAGGGTATGGGGATCTCTCTTGACTTAGTACTTTGGCGTGAGTTAGCTACGAGTCGCAGGAGTGCGTGTGTGTATTGTGTTGTGGTAAAATGAGGTGGTTTATGCGTTGGGAGCATTGTAGTTGTTCGAAAAGCTTTACCCCGAGGGGTAGTTGTCTTTTCGGCTTTACAATGTAAGCGTATGGGTTTCTATCCATACGAGCGACTCGTAGCTGATTCACAATATTGGAAATGTCTCGTTGGACTTAGCCATGCCGGCATACCATCGGAAGTGTGCTTGTTGTGGCTTAAAGGTGGTCTGAAGTGTGGGTACATTGGTACACCCCTACAGGGTTTTGATCTATTCGAATAGCCTCGTCCTAGGTTATGGACACGCTTGGGGAAGTCTTTCAAGAGTTAGACTACAACTTTAAAATTAAAACTTGTTGGGTGGTACGAATCGGGGATTCGTGCTATGTTGTGGTGGCTATTGGGTTAAGTCACCCCTAGGTGGTAACTTGTTATTTATTGTTACTCACTGTTATTTCAATACTTAAAAACAGATTTTACCAATTGCCTTCAATCTATTACATTTTTGCAAATGAAAATTGCTTTACGCGTCCAATTAACCATATAACCAATCTCCTTTGATACAGCTTTCATGTAGCTATGTATAGGCTTGTTACTCGTAAGTCTTACGAGTACATTTTTGTACTCACCTGCATTGCTTGTTGTGTGCAGAGGAGGAATGTGAGCCCCAAGGGCCTCACTTTTGTGAGTTGTGCTGTGGCAGTGTTTGAGACGACTAGCTTGGCGGTCCGGTTGGTTGCCTTGTGGGTTAAGGCACACTAATTGGCTTTTGTTTATGGCCTTCTGATGGCACTTTTGTTTCCGCTATTATTGATACTTTGATGTCATTTGGCCGGTCGGCTCTTTTGTAATAATTTTATATTATGTATGTCGTTTGCTAGACTTGTTATATGGATGTATGAATTGATGCATGCTTTTGTAAAGATGTATCTGTGCTGCAATTCTGGGAAGCACATGTCCATCGAGGGATGATGTATTTGGTTTGTGATGCTAGAGCCAATGGAAGGCTAAGTATTACAAGCTAAATAAACCGAGGTCTGACACGCGGATGACCGAGGGGGAGCACCAGTCTGAGTAAGGGGTGCGGACGACAGAAGTGATGCATCCTGACGGATGTACGACTGGAGTACGACGTGATGTTAGCACAACCTAAGGCATAATAAAAAAGGAGATCAAAAAATATTTATGATGAATTAAATACCACTAAATTAATTTCAATGAATTAAATACCACTAAATTAATTTTGAGTAATTAATTACCCCAGATTAATTACAAATAAATAATTACGACTTAATAAGGCCACTAAATTAATTACAAATAAGTTATTTATGACTAATTAAGTACAACTAATTAGTTAAGACTTAATTAACTAGAATTGATTAATTGCAACTAATTAATTATGACTAATTAATTATCTGACACTAACTAATTATGACTAATTATTTCGTAACTACTTAACTATGCCATGAATAAATACGTAAGATTAATTTAATTACGACTAACTAATTATGACCTAATTTATTGCAACTAGTTAACTAACACAAATTTAATTGCGCCTAAATAAAAATGACTAAATTAATTACGCCTCAATAACTACAACTAATTAATTACGACTAATTAACTATGGCTAATTAACTAACTGCATAGTTAATAAAGAAAATACATACAAGATAAAAATTACCTGTTAATATGACCGCTAATGAATGCTCTAAACAATCCTTAATCATGTGCAAAAACAAAATCGACTGAGGCTGTGAGAGAGCGAGCGAGGATGAGAGTGAGCAAAGAGTCTCACTCGCTACTCGGAATTTATAGCGAGAATGAGAGAGCGAGTGACGTCGGATTCCCTACTGTGCACGGGCAACATGCATGCGATTGATGGACGGGAGGGAATAAGGGCATTGGGGCCTATTTGGGCCAGGGTAGTTCGGCTTTGCCCGTGTGGCCCGTTTAGGAGAGAGGGACCTGGAAGCGGAGGATGTCCGTGCTTCAGGTGGATGGGCGACGCATGTCCAGACCAGGGTGGCGCAGCGTCGCCATGTCCGGGCAAGGGCGGCTGTAAGTGCATACTCTCCGCACGCCAGGTGGACGGGTGAGGCGAATCCGGGCCATGGAGCTGCGGACAAGATTATCTCTGGGCGTTGGGCGCACGGACATGGCACGTCCGTGCGCCAAAAGAGCAGTGGCGGCCATGTCACGGGAGGAGGTAGGTCTGGGCGGCAGACGAACGGTGGAGGTTAAATTGAGGCGCCAAATGCACGTTTTGGGCACGTGTCGGCCGCTGGCACGTCCATGGTGTCATTTTTGGCAATATTGTGTGAGAACGACTAGTTTTGTTAATCATGCCCCCAACAGTGCCATTTAGGCCAAAAACTCTTAATAATTTAATTATCAGCAGTACTTTTAGGTATTTGATCTTCGGATATACATGTTCCATCAAGCAAACTACCACTCAATTTCCATCAAGCAAACTACCACTCAATTTCTCAAGTAAGTTATGTATTCTTCCTTGTGAGTCTAAAACAAACGTATTCTTCCTTGTGTTCTACTCTGTGGAAGGTACATTAGTTGATGTGTATAGTCTGACCTGTAAAGAAAATGTATATTTAATACTTTTAAATGTTCAACGAAAACAGAAAACTGCTATTCTACGGGCGTGCGTGAGCTTCCCAGCTCTCGCGGACACCCGTCCAAGCCGTCCGATTATTACCACCTGAAGCAACAAATGCTGTTGGACCACCATCCCACACACCCCTCGCGTCGCGGAAGAAGCCCAGCGCCGCCGCTCCTTTCTGCCTCATGCACTTCATCCCTACTGCCGCCATCGACTTCCTTCCCTTCCCCTTCCCCTTCCCCTTCCCCTTCTCCTTCCCATGCCGTCACTGGATATGCCGCCGCCATAGGCCGCCGCTCTCGGGACGCCCGCACACGGGAGGACCGCCCTCAAGATGCTCGCGCTCGGGACGACCCCCAACGAGATGCCCGGAAGCGTTCCCCGTCCCCCGCCGCCGTCGGAGAGACCGTCGCTTGGGTCCAAGTATCGGGCGCACCGGGATAGATCAAGGTTGGGTTTCCCGATCCTCAATTTGTTGAGTAAATTTTTTATGAATTAATTGAATGTTTTTCGAATCGAAACTTTCCTCGAATCAGTTGAATTTTTTTTTAACCGAACTTTTTTAAGATTGAAAGTTCCCGAACTGAATTTTGTATACACTTTTTTTAAATGAGTTATTTTTTGGACCGAGCTTGAAACTTTTTCGGATCGAGTTGACTAGTTTTTTAATGAGTTTTCTTGACCGATCGTAACTTTGTTCTTGCTGGCGGTGGGGAAGAAAGAAGCGTCGTGAAGTAGATGAACTCACGAAAACATATGCTTGTTTGAAACAGAGAGCAATGTGCCACACAACATATGCACATGACTTGCACAGCAAGAAACTAACCAAAGATTATTGGCAGATTACATGCATGGATTACAATCGATGAGATTGATTCAGTTACCGTACAACAGATATAATCATATATATCTCTCACATCCCCCTTAGTCGAATCAGGAGGCAACTGTGCGCCGAGACTGGAATAGAAATCCACAAACAGATAATTAGCATCCTACACAATGATCTTCCGCAACAATATTTGACAAAAACGTAGCTTCAGTAACTTCTGAAAGTTCTTCAAGCAAGTTGACTTTTAGAAGAAACAACCAGAAGACTACGTACATACTGAATGATGGTGATAGATCGGTATGCTCGGATTGGATTATTGAAAATTATTGTGGACGATTGATATATTGGATCATGAGAAACTTATGGATGACGATTATTGAAAAGTAAGAATTTCTATGATTTTTTCTTTTTTCTGATTAATACAAGAATTTCTAGGCAGCCAAATCAAATTTTGTGGCTCTGTTTTCATCACATTTCGTTAATAAATAGATAGATACATAAACCTCCCCTAACAGGTCTTGGCAAATAAAAGCTTTACGTCAGATTCAGCCTATGATGTTGCTGTTCATCGGTAGAATATCTCTTCTTTCATGTGTGCAAAATATAGAGGCTGCTGCATCTTTCATGCATCTTCAAACTTGAAGTCCAAACACAGAATGTCATGGGCGCGGTAACGTTCACACATGCACTGTTCATTTATGCACTGTTCATCCACGGATAGTTTCCTTCATTACAAATATCTATTTCCTTCAATAGTTTATTAGTTTCTATATAATTGGAAATATTATCTATTAGTTAGGAAGGTTATCTATTAGTTAGAAAGATCATTATTTAGATTGATTTTATCCATAATTGTTAGAAGAACTCTCTATATAAGGAGGTCCATTGTATCCATTATGAAGCAAACAAGCAAAGATGAATAAACAAGTTCTTAGTCCCTAAAGTCCAGCTGTGGTCGTTCCCTTGATCGGTCATTCTAGATCTATTCCTCCCCAATCGGTGCCCTCCTTCACCTAGCGCCGTCCGACCTCCCTCCGACGGATGTTTACTCCGTTATGAACTAAGGTTCGTGGCACAGAAGAAACAAAATGATAAATTTTTCAAAATAGTCGAACAAAGGTCAGTTCATTGAAAAACAAAAGTCTAGTTTAGTACAAAATGATGTACTGGTGGCCTCCGAAGCTCTATTCCTAGTGAAGGGCAAGGCATTATGCAGGTTCAGCGGTGAGGAAAGGTTGGGCTTGTCAGAATGAACCAGACAAGTTGCAATGGAATAGGTTAGCAAGGATCAGAAACATTACAAGTTAAATGGAATTTGTTTACAGAATTCCTCATTTTTCATACAACATTGTATCAATTAATGTATGCCATATCTCAACTGTAAGATCACTTCAACACAAACCTGTTACATATCTCCATGTAACGCATATTTATTGTATTAGTGTTTACACATCTGCAGATCACAGACCCTGCATGGACAACATCTATCCAGACGCCTTTTTCACTTGAAAAAACGTATGAAGCATTTCGAGCATCAACATTTGCAGGGAAGAACGTATGAAGCATTTCAAGCATCAGCATTTGCAGGGGGGGCTCTCAACTTGAGTTCGATAGGAAGTCCAAGAACAGGCGCCGGCTTTGGATCCCTCATGTAGGCTTCTTCTTTGCAGATCATCCTCCACCGGAACTGCCTCACCAGGTAGTGCATGGCCACCATTGTTTCTACCCTTGCAAACTCATTTCCAGGGCACATTCTTGGACCTCCCCCAAATGGCATGAAGCAATATGGCGGGATAGATTTCTCAAACCGAGAAGGATCAAACTTGCTGGGCTCATGGAAGAACTTGGCATCCATATGTGTAATGCTTTGCGCGGCGAAGACCTGGCATGTTGCGGGACAAAGGCATGTGATAGAGTTCTGACCAAAAGAACGATTCAACTAGTAGAAACATGGAGATGTAAAGGTACTTACTTTCCAGCCTTTAGGGATGTGATAGCCCTGGTATTGGATGTCTTTGGTAGCTGTTCGGAAGCTCCCAAACACCGGAGGAATTGTCCTCAGTGTCTCCATTGCCACTTTCCATGTATACCTCATCCTTGCAACATCATCCCAGGTTAGAGCATCCTCTCGTCCTTTGTTCCCTGCAATCTCATCTTGCTCTGCAAATGATCACAAGCGTAACTTCAGATTATTATCCCTAGCACCAAAGAAGAAACCCAGTGGATTCAAATATGGAAGCACGGCCACTGCCGCATACTAACACACCTTCATTAATCTTGTCAAGGACGTCTGGCTCGTTCGCAAGGTACCGGATCATGAAGGTGATGAGAACAGAGGTTGTCTCGTGCGCGCCGATGATAAGGCCCATAGCATTGTCGACAATCTCCTCCAGTGTGAGAGAGTGTGCACCTTGAGAGCGTAGAATGAGCATGTAGGTGATGAAGTCAGTACTGGAAGCAGCATGGCCTTCCTGCAACAATGACGCTTCCCTCTTCTGGGCAATCCTTGTGATGGCTTTCCGTATCTTCGCACTTGCAGTCATACCCTTGCTGAACCTGGTGAAGGGTATCTTCACCGGAAACGATAGAATGGCCTTCCCTAGAGTGACGAAGTCCGCGGCGAGAGCTTCTTTCAGGGGGGCTGCCGCTTGGCCGAATACCACCGAGCAGATGATGCCAAGTGAAAGACCCCTCGCCAAAGGCAGAACCTGTAGGATTGGAAACAACTCACTTGAAAGTTTAAACATTCTGGTTTTTTATAATCATTTCGACAACTACAAGAATGACCATAAAATTTAAGGATCTCTCTGTCCATCGTTCGACTATTTCTGGAGTTAAAATCATTCGGATTTCTTAGCCGTCATGGAGATCCAAAGCACATCCTCTCCCCGCAACTTCCCTATTAAAGCAGCACAACCCTAATCTCCTGCGGCTTCCGCCGCCTTGCTGCTTCCGCGCCGCCACCAGACTCCCTCCCACCCGGCCGCCACCAGACTCGCCACCGCGCCGCCTTGCTACTTTCGTCGCCAGCCTCCTCCTCTCCTGCCTCCCCCGATGCCGCCTTCTTCCCTGTCCCCGGCGGCTACCGTCGTCGGATCCACCACCGCCACCCCTGCCTCCTAATTTCTTCCACTGTCGGCCTCCTCCTCGCCTTCCTCCCCCGCAGCCGCCTTCTTCCCCATCTCCGGCAGCTACCGCCGCCGGATCTGCCACCGCCACCCCCGTCTCCTAATTTCTAGTTGATTCCCGTGCTCTCCCGCCAACCTCCACCATCCACCACCCTCCTCCGACCTGTGGCCGACTGTGCCACCCCTCCGCCACCGCCGTGCCTCCGCTGCCCCTCCCTCCCTCCCTCCCTCTATAGTTGGGTCCTAGTGAATTCAAAACCTAACCCGGTAAACCCTAGTCCTAATCCGGCGAAGCCCCGCCCTAACCGGACGAGCTCGAATCTCCACGCAAAGCATCAAAGGTCAGAAATTCGATTGTTTTACCTCAAAAAAAAACATTCGACTGTTTTTTAGCAATTCCGAAAATTTAAAGAGTTCATAAAACCTTATTGAAGTTAGTTTTCGTCATAAAAATTCTGAACCAATATAAATCTTTTACAATTTCAGAAACACAAGCCGTCAGCAGTCAGCATGTCCTCTTTGTTTGCTAGTTGCTAGCTACAAAACGGTTATGTTGCCTCCGGCATGTCATCTTCTTCATCTCCTACCCATATACCACAAGTGGTAAACTAGCTCGTTGCTTTGAAGGTTGTGAAGAGGGTGTCTCAAACTCACAGTCAATAAGAATCTATGTATACATTGTTGTAACAATTTTATGCCTAATACATATTAAGCGCTAATAATAATTCAAGAATCTACACGGTTATATGTACTGGTGAAGACCACCTATCAGAACATTGTACATATTTGTCCGTTGGTTTCAGCATGGTAATTTTGAATTTCACTTCATTATGAGCACAACGGATATTATATAAACGTATATAAATCCTTTCCTACTGTTTCTCCTAAATGAAACTGATATGATATAAAGAGATCTATTAATCTTTAGTTTAACATGGAACTTACATTATATATCCAGCACAATATTTATTTTAAAGAGCAAGTAATAGAATTAATTTATATTGGTGCAAGATGCAATCATGGGGGCCACTTCACTAGCTTTTGTTAATGTTTGCTTATCGCCTTATCAGGTGTAACCAGTGTTTAGAATTTCGGTTGAAAATCACAAATTTTGGCCATACCGGTGGGGGTCGGTAGGAATATAAACCGATCCCAAAAAATAGGTTTGGATGAATTTTGTCCAAAAATAATTGAATTTGTTTAAATTTTGCTTGAATTTGATTTTGTAAAAAAAAAAATTGAAAATCCAAAAATTTTAAATTTTGATTTGAAAATTTCGGCCGAAATTTTCTGATTTTCAGCCTTACCGCCCCCCGCCTCCTGTTAAAATGTTTCCGGAATCCAAATCCCTGGGTCTAACATAGTCATGTTTGTGTCCATAAGATATTTGCACAGGGCTAAATATGAAAATTAATATTCACGAGTATTTTTTCATAAACTGCTAACTTTGGTATATGTGTGTTGTCTTTAATTTCCGCTCGCTCTTGTGGATATCATTGGGGGAAGAGAATATATGTGTAAGTGTTTGTTCATACTGTGACAGTCTTGCGACCAACCCAGTTGAGCTCGATGTGCTTCCTGACCTCCTCGTCCATCGTGCACACGTATCTCCTCACCATCTCCGGCCTCAGGTACCCCTGCAGGGCGCTGCGGACCTGCTTCAGCTCGTCGCCGGTGAACGTCAGTACCGACCGCCCGACGAGGGCTCTCAGCGCACTCGTCTGCGTCAGGATGAGGCCGTCGTTGCTGAATATGAAACGGTTGGCCGCCGGCCCGGCTAGCAGCACCGTAGGCGAGCCCAGCACCGACATATTGGACACCGGCCCGTACTTCTTGACCCGGTCTCTGAACCATTGGTCATCGGAGTTGCTGCGGAAGGCGCGGAGGAGGGACAAGGTTTGGCCGACGAGGGGGAAGCCGAGGTTACCCGGAGGGAGGTTGTAGGACGAGTAATGCCTGTGGTGTTCCGTGAGGAAGTGGAGGAGGAGTGCAGCTACGAGGAAGGCAAGTGGAGCTGCGACCAGCATGCAGAATGCCATTGGAAGTTAAGGTGAAGGCTTCAGGTTGTTGCTGCACGAGTGGTGAGATTGCATGTAGATATCAGGTGTATATATATAGGCGAACTAATTGGAGCTGAGTCCTTTGTCCCTTGTATTATTGGTGTCTGTTTGGAAATTTTATTGGACAACAGACAATATAATTTTCTCTATAGGGCTCCCTTATTAGAATCCACACGTTTCACCAGGACCTTAAGTAACCAAATAAACCATGCTTATATGTACGATCTAAAAGCTGTGAGCAATAACTAATTCCAGCACGTGATGGACACATGAATGTGACATGGTGGAGCCGATAAGTGTGTGGTGGATTGATGTCCTCCGCTTCGACTCAATAAAGGCAGAGATGCCGGTGACCCTAATGAGAATTCGTGATGATACTGACTGATGTGAGCCCTATATGAAGTCGGTTTGCTTTGACATCGCAGAGCTTCTGGAGGCCGGTACGGGCTGGCCGTACAACTCGCCAGACCATCCCCTAGACCGTGCTCTTCATCCACGTTGATTCCGTTGGTGCTCCAAAATGAAGTTGCTCCAAACAATATCTTCTAGGCGTTAGAGGCCTCAAATCACTGGATTTTTGATATATTAAACAAATACCATTTCTGCAATATAATCGCGATTAAATGATATTGATAACAATTAATTAAGCATTTGTTTTATTAAAAAATAGCAAAAAGCAGGAAAAGTATCCTGTTGGAATTTTACTTGTACATGACTTGCTCAGCCTTATAAAGGCTGCCGACTTTGACGCCTACTTGAACTCAATGTCCGGCTAGAATACTATTCGAACACATAATCAAAACTAGGAATTCTAAAACGAAAACTAACACAAAATACCAAAACGAGATTAACTCTAACAATCACCTCTTTAATCTCATTTCTTCACCTTGATCACACCAATCTTCTTTGTACTGGTTCCCACTGGAACCTCTTCCTCTTGTATGGCTTGATGTTGGCTTGTTGTATCGTGGGAACCATTATTAATTACTCCAGCCGAAATTCCCACCTTGTTACAAGCAATATCATCTGCCTTCTTTTTCTCTAAGATTTGCAAACCATGAAACTCTTTAGCAATGATCCTCCTCTCCTCTGATTTGGAGGACTCCAAAGAGGCACCTTATCTCCCTGTTATCTTCTGACTTCTGCCTTTATATACTGTGTAACACCCTAGTTTTTGGAGCTTTTTGAAAATTTCAAAATAAAGTGAACCATTTGGTTTCCTCGAGGTCTAAAAGCTTAAACTGAGATTTTGGAATGATTTTCAAGTGACTAACACCAGCCTCTACTAAATTCTCTGTTGGTTTTGTCGGTTTGTTAGAGTGTTGGAGCACTGGTGTTCTCTCCCCTCCTGTGCTTGTTTCGTTTTTCCTTGTTTAGACCTCCTCTGTGTTTGGACCTCCTCCTCTTTGTTCAGACCTCCCGTGGTTCTGACCTTCCTTTTAAGTCACAACCACCTTTAAGTTGTTTTAAGCTCGGGTTTGTGTTTCAAACCTTCTTTGATTTCATCTTGACCGTCAGGACCTCCCCTTTGAGAGATCTTAGTTCTACCACAGGATGTTTAGCTTTGGAGGGTTGGACAAATGGAACATATCAGCTTTTCAGTTTTGATGCCTCCCAACTTTTATCCACACCTGGGTTGTACCCAGGTACCACCATTGATTTTAGGATACCTCAACAGGGGGATAGCTAGTGCTTTTTGGCCTTGTGTTAGTCTTTCTGGATGGTATCCATGTGGTTTCATGCCAGAATTTGATTATCAGAATCTGCATGGTAGTCCACTGATGGGTTTGGTGTTTAAACCAGTAGTTAGAAATTTTATGAGCCATTGAACATTTAACTAACATCACTTCAGTAGATCTTTGCAAGATATTGAACAGAGAAGTATAGATGAGAAATCGAAATAACAGTGGACTAATACAACTTATACAAGTACTTAGAAATTAAAGTGTACCGATTCAGTTAACCATTGGACATTAAGTTAACAAAGGTAAACCAACTCCTGCTAATCTTATGGCTATTAGTTAGACCACTCTAATGATTTAACAAAATTGAATGTCAAAATTTAAGATAAGTTTGGATAGTAGCCTTCTTCCAGTTCTTAATACTTTCTGTTCAGTGCAGTTTGTACAGGGAGGGAGTGTAGATAAAAGTATGGTTAGCAAATACTCATTTTCATAATAACTCATCCTTTTTGGAATATATGAATAGAGAAGGGAAACTAAGTATACTCAGAGATGGAAATAGACTAATGTAAAGTTTAGATTACAAACTACAAACATTAGTAGCTTAGCAATTGAATATATTTACCACTACTTAGTAGTAGGCCATTCTAGTTAGTTTTTAACTACTCAATTGATAAGTTGTGTTTTCAGATAGTAACATCAGTGGCTGAACTAAATCAATTAAATCAAGTGATCCGAATGTTAACTAGAGAATGGTATGATAAGGTTGATTCAAGTAACTAGAGGATAGTGAGTGCCTTTAGTGTTTAACTCAAGACCATTGTTGTGATTATAGGAAGTAATAACTAATTTAATCATGAGAGCATATAAGAGGATTGATTTTGACTGTATGATTGTCGTGGAAAATAAGTGAGTTTGGAGAGAGCAATCAGAAGAAATCCTATCTAATTTAAATAATCTCCGAATCAGCTAATTTGTTGTTCCTAAATTCATAATCTATCTTCTGTGTTGATATTTTGTTTTTGGATACTTTTGGCATTCTGGTGTTTATTCGCTGTTTTTCGCTTTGACAGTTTTTACCGTTAGATGACGTTGATATCGAGAGTGATCCTCTGCAGCAAGTCGAATATCTCTAGCAAGGCAAAGGCAAGCAGTTTGATCATATCCACTTAATCCCATTACTTTTAAAATCTAATACTTTGTTTTACTCGTACGTATGCATGCTTTTGTGTCAATGATTAATTTTGTCGATTAGAGGTAGTTAATCCTATTGCATTGTTACCCTGAAATTGTTCACCCCTGCCACTACCTTAGGAATATTATCCTCACTGGTGAATTAGAGCCCAGTGAATGATTTAGGGCCTTTTATTGTCTTTACGATATGATGCTTAGCAATGCTTAGATACCGGTAGAATTGGGCGGCTATCGACATAGTCGATAACTTTGATCACACAAAAATTATTATAACTTTATGATTCAGCTTTTACGCTATGTTTAATTGTGAAAAACTAAAAATGAAACCAAAATGATTTGGACTTGGGCACAATGGTAAGATAGTGTGTTTTTTGGGTGTGACTGGATTGGTGCCCGAGTCATTAAGGACCGAGTTACTTGCGCCACCGTACTGAGCATTTTTGCGTGCTAACCACACTAGAGGGTATGAGACCTCTCTTGACTAAGTACTTTGGGGGGTGTTAATTAATGAGTCGTGTGGTGAGTTGCATATGGGATATATGCAATATGGACATGTTTGTGGGGAGTGGAGCGCCCGCCGAGGCCGGTGTCTCCTACTCCACGTATGGGTCCTTGTGATCCATATTTCGTCGACAGATCACTAAGGGTTAACCCCCATACGTGCGACTCTTGATTAGCTCAATCCATTGGAAAACGTCTTGTTAGACTTAGCCGTGCCTGCATACCAAAGGAAGTATGCTAACCGTGGATGGTGGAAAGGCGGTCTAAAGTGTGGGTACATTGGTACACCCCCTGCAGGGTTAAAACTATTCGAATAGCCTCGTCCTAGGTTATGGACATGCTCGGATACGCCCCTCAAGAACTAGACTACAACATTTAATTGAAACTTGATGGGTTGGTATGAATGGACGTTCATACTATTGTTGTGGTGACCATTGGGATGGTCACTTCCAGGTTGTCTTTATTGTTATTATTTGTATCGCTGTTATTTCAACAATTGCAAACAGTTTGTCAAATTACCTTGAATCTATTACATTATTGCAAATGAAAACTTGCTTTATGCTAAAAGTGAGTCCAGAGCCCCCTCCACTTAAATAAAGCTTGCATGTAGTTAATTATAGTTCTGTTACCCTTACACATCAGTCTTGCGAGTACAAAAATAATTTTGGTACTCAGTTGCTTTGCTTAATGTTTTTGTTGCAGAGAAAGAAGGTGAGCCCCAAGGGCTTCCCTTTTGTGAGATGCGTTTCGGGTTTGACGACTAGCTTGGCGGCCCGGTTGATTGCCTTGTGGGTAAAGGCACACTAATTGGCTCTTTTGTTTATCGCCATCTTATGGTACTTTTGCTTCCGCTGTTTACCTAGTTATTTGTATGTCTTTTGTTAGACTTGTTGTATAGAATTGATGCATGATTTTGTAACGGTGTGTGTATACTGCATTTCTGGGAAGTATACATATCTCGAGGCTTGGTTTATTTGATTTGTGATGCTAGGGCCAGGTGGTTGGTTAAGCATTACAAGCCAAATAAACTGGGGTCCTCACATTTTTTACTTGTGCTAACCTGATCTTTAGTTTTGGCAAAAGCATGGGTTTGGCACCGAAAACTAGGAAAGGGGGTTTCACCTGTATCCCAACTAGTAGTCATACGAACTGCCCATAATACTGAGAGTAATTCTTGTACCCAAGCCCGTGAGCGCTTGACAAGCTGGTCGAAGACTCGAGTTTTGATTCCCTGCATTATTTGATCATTCGCTCTCTTGACCACCCCATTGCTTTGGGTGTGGGCAACAGAAGCATAATATAACTTGGTACCCAACTCGTCGCAAAATTCTTGAAATTTTGCGCTCGAAAATTGCCTACCATTATCTCCGATTATTCAACTTGGGACTCCAAACCAAGTGATCACATATCTCATCATAAACCGTTTTGCTGCTTCCATTGTTATCCCAGTCACAAGTTTGACTTCGATCTATTTTGTGAATGTATCGATAGCCACAAAAAGGAACTCAGAACCACCTAGAGCTTTTGGGAACGATTCTAGGATATCGAGACCCCAGGTCACAAAAGGCCAAGATAGAGGGATTGTTTGTAATGCCTGAGCTGGTTGGTGTAACTGCCTGCTATGAAAATGGCATTGTACACACTTTTGAACCAACTCTCTAGCATCATAGAGGGTTGTCGGCCAGTAGAAACCTTATCGAAAGGCCTTACCGACCAGCGTTATGTAGGAAGCATGAGTTCCACATATACCCCCATGTATGTTGTGAAGGAGGTTTAATCCTTCTCTCTGCGATACACATCGCATGAGTACCCCTTGAGTACCTCGTTTATAAAGGACTCCTTCGACCAAAGTATACATTTTGGCCTTACGGGATAAGCGATCTATCTTGAGATCATCGTCGGGTATGAAACCCTTCTAACGATACTCATAGATGGGAGTCATCTAGGTATCCTCGTACTCTAGAGAGGTTGTCTCAATAGGAATTGTCTCTGGTGTTTCAACCAGAGACGGCTTCTCGAGCTGTTCCAAGAAGACTCCTTTTGGTACTTCTGATTGGGAAGAAGCTATACGAGCAAGCTGGTTTGCAAGAAAATTATCCTTTCGATGGATGAATTGTATCTCGAAGCCGAAAGAATGCTTTTCAAGCTTACGAACTTCTGATAAGTATCGAGACATGGTCGGGTTATTGCACTAGTACTCTTTTTCGACCTGACTCATGACCAATTGAGAGTCTCCTCTCACGAGTAGTTGGCGAATTACGAGCACTTTTACAGCTCGTATGCCAGCCAGCAAATCTTCATATTCTGCCATATTGTTAGTGGCCTGAAAGTTTAATCGGATACCATACTTTAAGGTCTATCCGGTAGGAGATTCCAAGACCACCCTAGCCCCCGAGCCACTTAAAGTAAGTGACCCGTCAAAGTACATCGTACACTGGTCGTGGGAATTGTATTGGGGATCCTGAACAGGTTCAGGATTTATCCATTCAGCGACAAAGTCTGCCTAGATCTGGGATTTAATGGCCGTTCGGGATACAAAATAGAGGTCGAACTCCCCAAGTTCTACCAACCATTTTGCCATGCATCCCGTTGCTTCCCTGTTCTGGAGGACCACTCCTAAGGAAAACTCAAATGGCATAATTATCTTGTGCGCTTGAAAATAATGCCGCAGTTTTCTCAAAGACATGGGAAGGGCATATAGAAGTTTTTAGACCTGAGGGTAGCGCTCCTTAGGCCTGTGTAAAACTTCAATGACGTAGTAAACTAGTTGTTGTACATTTTCACGTTCTACGACCAATACTACGCTCACTGCCTGTGGCATGGCACTTAGATAAATTAAGAGCGTCTCTTCCGGTTTTGGAGAAACCAGAATAGGAGCACTCGTAAGATACCTCTTGACATCCTCAAAGGAAGTGTTTGCCTCTTCTGACCATTCGAAACCCTAGTGATTCCTCAGAAGTTTGAAACAAGGTAGTCCTTTTTCTCCCAGTCGTGCAATAAAACGACTTAAAGCTTGATGAGGACAACAAACCTAAGGATGCAACCACTACTTCGACCTGCTGCACTGCATCCTCTACTTCAACATCTTCGCCAATAGGACTTTCGGCTAATGCAAGACCATATTACCAAATTGGATCGAGCTACGTATACATGCCATGGTGCTACGTCTACATGCCATGGTACTACGTCTACAAGCCATGGTGCTACTGCATGTGCCAAGCTGGATACGTTTTGGTCAGATCAGTTCAGAATCAGCCTGACAGTACCAACTTCAAATGGGCATAACTTTCACATACAGATTCCGTTGGAGGTCCACGAGTACTTGATTGAAAGCTTATTTCGTCCTCTTTCCAACGGATCTGGCCTCATCTTCAAATTCCTTTTGGACTGATCGCAATCATCTAAAGAAGGCGCCATATCACTTGTTTGGGCCAATCTGAGCCTTGTAATCGAACTCAACTTAGCCCATATGCCGGTGGCCCACCTAGAGGCGTGGTTACTGTTCATGTGAACAGTAACCCACGAGTTTAGTCCCTCCCCGCTAGTTCCTTTAGATTTGTGGCTCCTCGTTCTCTATTTAAGGAGACCGCACCCCCTCTAGTTTTCTTGGATTTTATTTAGTTAAAAGTTAGCTTTGTTGCAACTTCGTGTATTGGCTTGTGTCGGCTAGACCAACCATAATACCGCTTCAAAATCCCAACTAAATTAAATATTTCAATCCTATTTGCAATTTCAGAATTGCTTATTATCTTGTTCTTGCGTGCTTCTTCGGTGTATGTAGGAATCGACCTTCGTGGTCAGGTCAACCGGGTATTCGTGCACGGTTGATAACGACTTGTCAATCAGTTCAGCGATTGCGTGGTTTCGAGCCTTGCGTGTTCGTAGCCAGGATCGTGAGAGTTGAGCGACACCTACCGGACTTATCGTTCTCATCGAAAGATCGGGCCAACAAATCGGACTTTCGGGTTCATTAGGTGGTATCAGAGATACAAGTTCCTCGGTGAGAATTTTTTTTTTCCTACAGTCCAAAGCCACGAAAATAAAAAAAATTAGGGTTAGTTCTTATCGTCCAAACCAATTTGTGCCTTTGCAATTTTTTCTTTTCAGTTTGCATTGTTGAATTGTCGTTGCATCGTCGAGTCGTAGTGTTGGTTTCCTGTCTAGATTAGTCTCGTTTTAGGGTTTCTTGTTGATCGCCTAGTCTGTTCTCGCTTCCTGCCGTGAGCAACTTTAGGGTTCATCAGCGCTGCCACCGTGAGGGTTGAAGCCAAAAAAAAATTAACAGATCAATCCATTGCTCATTGATTACATCGCACATGCAAATCATCCAGACAACGGCGTAGCAGCAGACCCAATCGGGTTCATCAGGAGGCATTCATACACAACAAAACGCAGTTTCAATCGGTTCCGCCGCCCGAGCAGGCGCCGCCTCCAGGACGCTGCCGCACGGGCCGCAGCACATCGCTCTCCTTCGGATCCGGTCTGCTCCGCCACACGGGCCACCGTCGTCGCCGAAGGGGAAGCCGCCGCTGTCGCCCGCCGCCGTGTCGCCGAGTCGGCGCCGCCTCAAGGCCCGCTCCCTCAGAGCCGCTAGGCCGCCCGGGTCAAGCTACCGCCAGGCCGCCACTTGCTCTGCCTCCGGCCCGAGTCGCTGGATCTTGCGCCGCCTCCGGCCGAGCCGCCGCTGCCTTCCGGGCGACGCCGCCCGCTGTCGACCCACCTCCGGAGCCTCCACCGGGCCGCGCCGCCACAAGCTCCACCGGTCCGTGGTCGCCTCGCCGTTTCGCACCGCTCGTAGGCTCCACGGGCGCGTCGCCGGGGCCTCGGCGACCGCGCCGCCTCCACGAGCCGAACGGCGCGCCGCCGCCGCCGAGCCGCCGCGCCTCACGCCGCCACCACCAGCGCGCCGCCGCTGCCGCCGCCTCCGGCTCCTCGCGCCACCTCTCGCCGCCACTAAGGTCGCGCCGCTTGCCCCGCCACGCCGCGCCGCCGCCCGCCGCCGGCTTGAGGCGCCGTTCTTCGCCTTGCTCGTGTGGAGGAACCAAGTTGGCTCTGTGCGTTTCGGTTTGGTATAGAACATTGATGTTCCAGTAGCTTCTGTTTGCTAGTTAAAGCAAAATAGGGAAAAAAACAAAGAAAAAAAAAGGGGAGAAAAAAAAAAGAAAGAAGAGAAGACTCATTTGCCATTACTACAGTAAAAATCAATTTTTGGTACTGTAGCAACCTGGAAATTTCATGTTTTCAGTCCAGTAGTGTTCTGAGGTAGAAAATAAAAAGAAAGAAAAAAGAGAGAGAGAGAGAGAAAGAGAAGGAGAAAAAAAAAGACAGAGAAGAAGGGTAACAAAAAAAAAAGAGCGAAGAAGAAGAAAAACAAATTTTAGAGCGGCCTCTTTTCTCGACATTATTTCCTTGTTCAGTTGGGCGTAATTCATCCATTGCTCGCTTGCGTTGATAATTCTTGTGCTAGCCCTCCGTTGTTTCTTTCTAGTCGTTCTTGAGAGTTGCTCTAGCTAGACTTGGTTTAGACTAGGACCAGCACTTGTGACTAGTACTTTGAACTGCTTTTCAACTTTGCATACTGAATTGAATAATTGCTACTCCTTTGCTACATACTAGCCTTCTGAGCTCCACTCCCTACTAACTCAGTAGGTGTCGTTCCTCGCAATCGTTGTTCTGATCGCAAGTGAGAGTATCACGAACCAGCCACCGGTTGTACCACTTCCTTGCTGCATTGGTGAGAACTTGTAAGAACTGGGTATAAGCTTGAGTGTGAGTGACTTGTGAAACTCCAGAACCTAGTAGTTCATAGGGACATATACACTGTAATCTGTTCTTTGTTTTATACTAACGATGGCAGGTTCAGGGTCACAAGGGGAGAATAGCAGGGCCAATGTTGAGAAAGATGTACCTCTCACGCCTCGCACGAAAGACATCATGCAGCACTTTTCACGCTTGTTGAGTCAACATTCGGAGCGTATTGAGAGAGTGCTAGATCGCACCAATAACGATCTTGCTGCGATTGCTACACGTGTGGAGCAGCTAGAGAGAGCTCCCCCTCCTGCTGCCGCCCCCGCTGCTGTTGGCGTTGCACAACCGCGCCTTAATCCATCTGTTGCTCGCTCTCGCTCTTGGGCCGATGAGGTGGAAGAAGAAGAAATGAACAACTACACTGCTGATACGGAAACAGATGGAATCAATGTTCACAATGATCGCAACCATCGTCGGCTTCATCACAATCGTCAAGGTATGGGAAGACATCAACGTGAGGTATGTGACCATAATGATGCAGTTGGTAAAATTAAATTCACTATGCCATCTTTTGCTGGAAAATATGATCCCGATGCTTATCTCACATGGGAGCTTACAGTAGAACAAAAATTTGCTTGTCATGAATTCCCTGAAGATAAGAAAGTTAGGGCTGTTACTAGTGAGTTTTCTGATTTCGCATCTATTTGGTGGAGTGAATATGGTCGTACTCATCAGGACATACCTAGGACATGGCATGCTTTGAAGAGAGCAATGAGACATAGATTTGTACCTTCATATTATTCACGTGATTTGCTTAATAAATTACAACGCTTAAGACAAGGTAGTAGTTCTGTAGAGGATTATTATCAAGAATTGCAAACTGGTTTATTGCGTTGTGGTTTAGATGAAACCGAAGATGCTAAGATGGCTAGATTTTTAGGAGGTTTAAATCGAGAAATTCAGGACATACTTGATTATAAAGAATACAATTCTATCACTCGTTTGTTCCATCTTTCTTGCAAAGCTGAAAGAGAAGTGCAGGGTCGACAATCTCGCTCTAGGGGCAATTTTGGAGGTTCTTTTGCAGATCGGCCAAGTCAACAACAACACGTTGCACCCTCCTCAAGCCGTGCGCCCCTTGTTGCTCCTTCCACTCCTGCGCATGTCTCTGATGCAAGCAAATCTGCAAAGGTACAAGTCCCTACAAAAAGTGCTTCTTCTGTTACTTCTACCGGGCGATCTAGAGATATACAATGTCATCGTTGCAAAGGATTTGGGCACTTGATGCGTGATTGTCCCAGTCAGCGAGCTTTACTTATCAAGGACAATGGTGAGTACACTTCTGCTAGTGACATTGAGGAAGAACATGTTTTGGTTGCAACTAACAATGTATGTGATGAAACTGAGGATGAACATATAAGCCATGAGGCATCTGACATGTACCAAAGCTTAGTTGTCCAGCGTGTGCTAAGTGCTCAAATGGAGCTTGCTGAACAAAATCAACGTCACACCTTATTCCAATCAAAGTTCGTCATCAAGGAACGATCATGTAAAGTCATCATCGATGGCGGAAGTTGCAACAATCTTGCTAGCACAGACATGGTCGAGAAGCTTGGCTTGACCACAACTCAACACCCTCATCCTTACTACATTCAATGGCTGAATTCTTGTGGTAAGTTGAAGGTGACTAAACTTGTGCGCGTACATTTTTCTATTGGATCATATCATGATTATGTTGATTGCGATGTCGTACCTATGCAAGCATGCTCATTGTTATTAGGTAGACCTTGGCAATATGATAGATATACTGAACATCATGGTAGATCTAATCATTATACTTTCACATATAAAGAAAAGAAAATCACTTTGCTTCCAATGTCTCCTGCTGCTATATTAAAGGATGAATTAGAACGATCTGCGAGAACAAGTAAGGAGAACACAAAAGATGATCGTAAGATGATAGCTCCAAATGAAATTAAATTGAAAGCACCTGTTATGTTAGCTACAAAATCTGCTTGCATTGACTTGAAACAACATCAATCTAAATGCTCTAGTATGGTTTGCGAAGAATCTTTGTGTCCTTTAGAAGATATGCATGTTTCTTTGTTTCCTGTTGCTACTAACATTTTACAGGAAAGTGATGATGTGGAGACAACGATTGAGTCGAGGACAACTCCAATTCAAGAAAGGGAGGATGGTGAGGACATCAAACCTAAGGATGCAACCACTGCTTCGACCTGCTGCACTGCATCCTCTACTTCAACAACATCTTCGCCAATAGGACTTTCGGCTAATGCAAGACCATATTACCCAATTGGATCGAGCTACGTCTACATGCCATGTGTGGGGACCCCAGGGTTATCTCCTTAAGACCGAGACTAATCAAGGTCTTAGGGACATAACTCGGGATCTCCGGTAAATGGATTCCAACTTAACTCAGTCTAAATGAGAGACTTACTAGAATTTAGAGCCCCGACGATCATGCGCACAGCTCCCCTGCGAGCACTACATGATTGTCGGTTCCCCAACCAGTCAAGCACGACACTTAGTGAGTTAAATAGGAATCCATGAACAGCGAGCATGACCTATATTGGCTCCCAAGATCAGCGACCAATATAATCATACCCTCATTACAACGTTGGTCACATCCATACAACCATCATACATAAATAGGGCAAAAGTTACAACACAGTTCCAAGTATACAAATACATAAGGGCCGACCGGCCAAATTTAACAAGTTTATAGCGGAATCGAGTAAATAAACCAAAAAGACCAACAGTGGTATGCCCACAAACCATCGGCAACCGACTGGGAGTTAGAAGATAGCATACTACTCGTCGGTGTCACATAAATCGACACCGGCGAACTCATCAACCTCGATATCGTCCTCACCTGTAAAAGCCAGGAAACATCCGCCGAGTACCAAAGAGTACTCGCAAGTCTTACACAAATAAAAATAGTTATGCATAAGGTCATTCAAAGGAAGGCTCATATTGGCTTAGTTTTGCGAAGGGGACGCAACAATGTACAACCTACACATGCTAGTTTTCAAGTGCCCTTTTTCAAATCAGATTTGAAGTAGAAGTAAAGCATGTGAATGAGTGATGAACTAAGCAACAAAATAAGCATACAAATAATAAAGTGGCTGCCCACTTTGATACAACAACAAGCATGAACATCCCATTCATGCTAATTACCAAGTTCACCAACAATTTTAATTCCAAGTCTAACAATAGTAACTCCCGAACTCAAGCGGTTGTCCATAACCGTGGACACGGCTATTCGAATAGATTATACCCTGCAGGGGTGTACTACTTTACCCACACGACTCGACTAGCCCGTAAGCCTCCGGATAATGGCACACTTCCTTTGGTATGTCGTCGGGAGAATCGAGATACTGATGCGTTTTAGCAAGAAAACCCTATTGCGCTAAGTCCCCCATGTGAGATGTTTCCGGTCTTAGTACAAGTAGCATATAGCACTTGCTAAGGGGCCCACATGTTATATTGGAGATACCGATGTAATGAAAAGGTAATTGGTGCTCCTTTGCACACTATAGAACATTGACATCGATTCCTAAGGACAAATGATCAAACACAAATGCCCCTACACCACCATGAGACTTAACACAATAGAACCTTTCCCCTACTTAACCATACAGCACCCATATACTGCGTATGGTAGCACGAATGTACTTGAATCAACGACGTTACCAAAGTTCGGTCCTTAATTGTCCAGACAAGTCCACCACTTACCCAAAGCTCATGTACAAAGCACCATCACTAACCAACACTTGTCCAGACCAAAAACTTCTTTAAAATGTCAAAATTTGAGCTCATAAAACAGATACAAGGATCTGAACTAAAGTATATAAAGAAGGTTGTGTGTATCCCATAATTGTCGGGTTATTCCCGACAATCAAAGTACCGGTTCTAGACTTGCATGGCTAAGCAAACTCGAACAATATAACTTCACACCTCCTATCACAACATTTCAGCAATGGAATAATTCATGGATAGCCACAATGAAAACATAATATGATGTGTCTAACTATTCATCACAAAAATAGCGACAATATCGAAATAGCATGCAAGCAATTATTATTGCATCTATCCTAACAAAACTGGGATCAAGTATGATGCAAAAAGAAAGTTCAAAGGATGCTTGATTTGCAGGTAGCTAAGTTGTTCACTCTCAGTTGCGTAGGAGTCGATATCAATAAGCTCGGTATCTAGATAAATACAATACCGAATAAACATCGAGAAATACCTCAAAAATCAAAATGCTCAAAAATGCATGATTTTGCTACAGTAGCTAAGTCATGATTTTAAAGGATTTTTGGTGAAATAATTATTTCCTTTTGATTTAGTATGTGAAAGTTATGGTGGTTTGAATTTCAGGTTTCAATATGCCTTTACTTAAGCAATTTAATTATGAGGTGAAAATTTGTAGAGCAGTGGTGAATACAAGGGTTACATGAATAAATGGGCAATATTATCACAAGTTCAAAACAGTTGAGTTTGCTCCATTTGGAGTTTTCATGATTTAGTTATTGATTTCTAAAGTTATCAGCATTACTAGTACAAAAATAATGTCTTTTAAGATCATCTTCCTCAAACTATATTTGCTGTGACAGAGGTAAGTTTGAGACCATTTTTATAATTAAATTCATTTGAAATGTAAATTACCAAAACTGGTTTCACTGTTTTTGGAGTTTCCAAGAATTACTTATGAATTTTTGAAGTTATCAGCCTTTTTCTTTTGTATAAATAATAGTGTTAATGACTCATTTTCCAAAATAAAGCTCTATGTTACAGAGACAAGGTTGAAACCAATTTTAATATAAAGTTCATTGAATATGAAAATTATCAGAAGTGGTTTCACCCATTTCGGGGTTAAAATGATTTAGTTATGCATTTTCAAAGTTATACATGTTTTTTAGCTTACAAATAAATGGATTTCGACTTTTACATGTCATTTAAACCTTTTCTCACTGAGTGCAGCGCTAGCCAAAGTCACTGACCAGCGGGACCCCGAAAAAAATGTTGACTCGATCAACCTTGACCTAGCCCGGCCGAGTACAAGCCACAAACGTATTTCAAAAAAACGTCTTCTAGCTAGGAAAACATACTTTCGATCTTTCTACTGGAAAAATACGTTTCCACTAAACAAAAGGTGCAAACTATAACTTACGCAACCAACTAAACATGGCATGAGGGCCCACGTGTAAGTGACTCCTCCATTTGCTAATACACTACTTAACCTCTAATTACGTCATTAGGCCTAAACTAAACGCCGTGCTTACTGATCGCGTTTGATTTAAACCGACAACGATGAGCGCCGCCACGCCGTTCGGCGGCTCGCGAGCTGTGGTCTATGGCGCGCAAACCGAAAGCTAGTATGGGATCGCACAGCCATGCGCACCTCCAGGTAGTGGTGGCGAGGTCGGGGCTGCCCGACACCGGCGGCTAGCCGGAGCTAAGCGGCGACCTTCTTTCGGCAAAAGTGCACGCCGGGATTCGATAGTGCATCAAGCAAAACAAAACACGGACGAGCTACGGGTGGACTCCAAGAGGCTTACCAGGGGGTTGGTGAGGACGGAGAAGCTCGGGTAGAAGCTAGCGTCGGTAATGGTGACGACGGCGGCAAAGCTCACGAGTAGGGGACTATCTGTCCAAGAAGATCGAAAGTCATAGATTGAGAAAGCTTAAGTGAGGCGAGGAGATGGTTACCATGCATGGAATCGAGGAATGGCTCACCAAGATGACAATGCGATGGTGAATAGTTCTGTCGGCTGAAAAGAGGGAAGTTCCAAATTACCAAAACTCCTGTCAAGAATCGGAGAATTAGTTGAGGGGAAATGAGGCTTATACCTCATGGCCTAGGATGACGCACAAGGAAGAAGAAAAGAACTCACCGAGGTGAAAGTCGCACAGAAAAGGCCTTCGGGGCACGCTCCGGGTTCGCCGAGAGCACGAAGAAGAACTGAGAGCTACGCGACAATACAAGAGTTGAGATTAGCTAAAATGGAAACGGTGAAGAACAAAAAGAAGAGAGAGATCACCCGGAGGAAGATTACCCCAGCGAGGAACACAGGAGAGCCTCCCTCTTCTCAGTCAACAGAGAAGAAGTGAGGGAGAAAGAAGGGTTGCGAGGGGATGTTATGCCCGGGCGATGACGGCACTGGAGGCGGCGTGAAGAGGAGGTGGCTCCAGAGTGGTCCGAGGTGGCGGTGGATTCACGGCGTGCCTGGCGCCGTTCTGAGCACGTCGGGAGAACTCGGCCGCGTGGCACGGGGTGCCTGCGTCGCCAACGGCTGGGGAAGACGAAGCTGACAGCTCGGCCCACCATGTCAGCGAGACGACGACGCGAGCGAGTGGGAGTTAAGTGACTCAAGGCGCACCGTCGGATCTCAGATGGACGGTTAGGATTAGAAAGTGGCGAAAACAATCGGCCGAAAGGGTATGCGCTCTAGACCGTTGATCCCCGATCGTGTGGCTCACGTGATGTGCATTAGTTGGTCTGACCGAATCACTTCACCGAGTTAGACTCAAGCTCGAGGAACAGTATCGACCGGTTTAGGTTTCATGGTTTGACTGAGATTTAAATAGTTCCTCCACTTTGACCAAGGGCTTAAAAATAGAAATAAATTTCCTAAAATCGTGAAATAATTTGTGAGGGTTCCTGGAATAACCTAGTGTCCATAAAAATTATTGAACCCTGCTTTTCATGATATATTTTGTGATATATAATTCAAACATAGACTAGGCCTTTTAATGGTGTTTGAATTTTCTTAGGGTTCAAACCAGTCCCAAAAATTTGGGAAAAATTATATTAATTCATGATAATTACTATAGTATTTGAATAAATTATTTCCAGAGGTAAATTTGGATTTTTAGTTCATGATAATTAATATAGTATTTGAATAAATTATTTCCAGAGGTAATTTGTGAGGGTTCCTGGAATAACCTAGTGTCCATAAAAATTATTGAACCCTGCTTTTCATGATATATTTTGTGATATATAATTCAAACTTAGACTAGGCCTTTTAATGGTGTTTGAATTTTCTTAGGGTTCAAACCAGTCCCAAAAATTTGGGAAAAATTATATTAATTCATGATAATTAATATAGTATTTGAATAAATTATGATAATTAATCAGTAGCATTTATTTCGATTTTTAGTTTGGAGGTAAATTTGAAGTGTTTGTTTCCATTGTATTTTGAGATTTTCCAAGTACAATATTGAAATAAAAAGTTTCCAAACGTGAGGCATGCTAATGAGATGCATACTAAGCTCTTTATTAATTTGGGGATGTGACAAACCTCCCCCCTTACAAAAGATCTCGACCCCGAGATCGATAGGGTGGAAGTTGAATAGGAAAGTTCTAAAAGGAAACATAACATCCGTTGTTTTGATTTCCTTCAAAGATAGTGCCAAGATATCTTTGTAAGGTTACAAGGAAATGACTATTACATTGTTTCTTCCCATTGCTTTGTTTAAACTTTCCTTTCTTGATTCGAAGACACTTCAAGAAGAGAGAAAAAGAGTTGGATAGTTAGCTCGCACTTGATCCTCACGCTCCCATGTGGCTTCATCTTCAGTATGGTTACTCCACTGAACCTTGATGAATTTGATATTGCGATTTCGCGTCTTGCGCTCCTTTTCTTCAAGAATGCGGATCGGGTGCTCCCGATAAGGAAGATTAGGTTGCAAGTCATGTTTTTCTAGTTCAGTTGCTTCGGTTGGGGCACGAAGACACTTCCTCAGTTGTGAAACATGGAAAACATCATGTACATCAACAAGTGATGGTGGCAATTCTACTCGATAAGCCACCGGTCCCAACTTTACTAGAATCCGGAAAGGTCCGATGTAGCGCGGTGCCAACTTGCCCTTGACTTGGAAACTATGTGTTCCTTTCATTGGAGAAACCTTAAGATAGACATGATCATCCACCTCAAAGCTCAACTCACGACAACGACGGTCGGCATAGGACTTCTGACGAGATTGAGCCGTCCGAAGTCGTTCGCGGATGACACGAACTTGTTCTTCTGCATCCTCTACAAAGGTTGGACCATAAAATGGTCTCTCCCCGGCTTCAGACCAGTTCAGAGGTGTCCTACAAGCCCTCCCATATAATGCCTCGAAGGGTGACATTTGAATGCTTGATTGGAAACTATTGTTGTAGGAGAACTCCGCAAATGGTAAACACTTCTCCCAATCCTTGCTATAGGACAACACACAAGCACGGAGAAGGTCTTCCAAAACTTGGTTTACCCTCTCAGTTTGTCCATCAGTTTGTGGGTGGTAAGCTGAGCTGAAAGATAGGTCGGTCCCCATTGCTTGATGCAAGCACTTCCAGAAATGAGAGGTGAACTGAGGACCTCTATCTGAAACAATCACCTTTGGTACACCATGGAGACAAACAATTCTGGAGATGTACAACTCTGCTAGCTTGGCACCAGTGTAAGTGGTCTTGATAGGAATAAAGTGAGCAACTTTCGTCAGACGGTCGACAATCACCCATATGGAATCGGACCCAGCTTGAGTCCTTGGAAGGCCGGTGATAAAATCCATGCCAACTTCTTCCCATTTCCACTTGGGAATGGGCAGGGGTTGTAGAGTACCTGCCGGCTTCAAATGCTCAGCTTTGACTCTTTGGCATACATCACACTCGGCAACATATTGAGCGATCTGTCGCTTCATTTGGCTCCACCAGAGCCTCTTCTTCAAGTCTTGGTACATCTTGGTACTACCTGGGTGAATAGAGAATTTGGAGTCATGAGCCTCTTTGAGAATTTTCCCTCTCAAAGTGTGGTCAAAAGGCACCACCAAACGGTTCCCGAACCACAGGGTGCCTTGTGAATCTTCTCTAAAGCCTTTAGCTTTGTGTCTCTTCATTGCCTCTCGGATTTGAGCCACTTCTGCGTCAGTTTGCTGGGCTTCTCTAATCTGGTCCTCAAGTGTACAACTCACACTTAGGGCAGCGAGCGAACCTTCTTCAATTATTTCCATTGCAATCGTTGCATGGCAAAGACACAAGCTCCGCCAAGAAGGGATTACAGATAAACAGTTGCATTGAGATTTTCTACTCAATGCATCGGCCACCACGTTGGCTTTTCCTGGATGATAATGAAGTCCCATATCATAATCTTTGATTAGCTCAAGCCATCTCCTTTGCCTTAAGTTCAGATCAGCTTGGGTGAAAATGTATTTGAGACTCTTGTGGTCGGTGTAGATCTCGCAACGATTACCGATGAGGTAATGTCGCCAAATCTTTAGAGCATGTACAACCGCTGCAAGCTCTAAGTCATGAGTGGGATAGTTAGCTTCATGAGGCCTCAACTGTCTCGACGCGTATGCCACTACTCGGCCCTCTTGCATAAGCACACAACCAAGCCCATGGCGAGATGCATCGCAGTAAATACCAAAACTCTTGTGAACATCTGGAAGGATGAGCACCGGAGCTGTGGTCAGGCATTCTTTAAGAATCTGAAAGCTTTGTTCACAATCAGCTGACCATTCGAACTTCTTTTCCTTCTTCAGAAGTTGAGTCATTGGCCTAGAAATTTTGGAGAAGTTCTTGATGAACCTGCGGTAGTAGCCCACAAGTCCAAGAAAACTGCGGATGTCGGTGATGCTCTTTGGTTGTTTCCAGTTCAGCACATCCTGTACCTTGCTTGGATCAACAGCGACACCACCCTCGGAGAGTACATGACCCAAGAAACTCACTTCACGAAGCCAAAATTCACATTTGCTGAATTTTGCATAGAGTTGATGTTGACGAAGCTTCTCCAACACAAGTCTCAGATGTTTCTCGTGTTCTTCGTCGGACTTGGAGTAAATAAGGATGTCATCAATAAATACAACGACGAACTGGTCCAAATACTCCATGAAAACCGAGTTCATGAGGTTCATGAAATAAGCAGGTGCATTAGTCAATCCAAAAGACATAACGTTGTACTCGATAGACCATACCGAGTAGAGAAAGCTGTCTTCGGAATGTCCTCTGTCCTGACCTTGATTTGATGGTAACCCAACCTCAAGTCAATCTTGGAGAACACTTGGGCTCCACTAAGTTGGTCGAACAGGTCATCAATCCGCGGAAGCGGATACTTGTTCTTAACAGTGACTTCATTCAACGGACGGTAGTCAACACACATCCGCAAGCTCTTGTCTTTCTTCTTAACAAAGATGGCCAGGCATCCCCAAGGTGAGGAGCTTGGCCGAATGAAACCCTTATCTTGAAGTTCTTGGAGTTGTGCTTTCAATTCTACCAACTCATTAGGAGGCATCCGATACGGCCGCTTTGAGATTGGCGTAGTACCGGGTGCAAGCTCAATGACGAATTCCACTTCACGGTCTGGAGGCATGCCTGGGAGTTCTTCAGGGAATACATCTGGATATTCACACACCACTGGCACTTTCTCAATTTCAAGAGAGGTACTAGCTTCCAAAGCATAGAGATGAGAATCGCTAATCAAGGTGCAAAATGACTGATCGCCATCTTCGCTAGTGACCAAATGGACCGTTGAGCACAATCGATCTTTCCCTGATTTTTGGACAGCCAATCCATCCCTAATATCACATCAATACCCACTGAATTTATCACAATTAAATTTGCCAAGAAGTTGATATTTTGAATTTCCACTTTTACGCCCCGGCAGACTCGATCGGTTTGGAAAACCGATCCCGGTGATTGAATTTGATAAGGTGGCTGAAGTTTAACTATTTCAAATTGATTAAGTGCAGCATATTCTTCTTTGATGAATGAATGAGATGCTCCTGAATCAAATAAAACTGATGCTGGACAAGAATTAACGAGAAGTGTACCCAAAACGACGTCCGGAGCGTCGCTAGCCTCCTCGGCGGTGACGTGGTTCACTCGGCCACGTGCTGGAATCTGGGGAGGGGTAGATGCTGCCCTGAGGTGGTGAAGGTCTCGCCACACCGGTGGAGTAGGAGCTCGATAAGTGCAGGGCATGCCCCGCTGGCGGCGGGCAAGGTGTGCATAGTGGCCCTGGCGACCACAATGAAAGCAGGTGACATTGGGCTTGTATGCCCTACTGTTCTGGGAGTTCTTACCCCCGTTGTTCCGCTGCGCCACTGGAGGAGAAGGTCGTGGAGGTACCACAGGAGGCCTCGGTGGTGCTGGGGCCTGAGAGCGAGGTGCCTGGGGTGGCCCGGGGCGCTGCCGAGGGAAACTGCTGCTAGCTGACAACTGGGCGGCCCTCTTCCTCTCCCGGGACTCCTCCACTGCCACACTCTTATGCTCCACAACTATGGCCTTGTTCACTAAATGCTGGAAGTTGCGGAAGTCATGTGCAGCTAGAGCCAACTGCATCTCCTCTGTCAACCCGCCCATGAAACGGCTGGCGCGCGGCGCGCGGTGGAGACATCATCTGGGGCATAGCGGGCCAAGGAGTTGAACTCCTGGAGGTACTCAGAGACGGTCTTCTTTCCTTGCTTCAAGGCAAGGAACTGCTGCTGCTTAATCAACATAACCCCCTCAGGAATGTGAGCCTCCCTGAAGGCTGCACGGAACTCGCCCCATGATGGAACTTCTCCATCCGGCTGCATGGCGGAATAGTTGTCCCACCACGCACTAGCGGCGCCCTCTAGCTGATAGCTGGCGAAGAGCACCCTCTCAATGCCTGTGCACTGAGCAATAGCCAGCTTCTTCTCAATGTCCCTCAACCAGTCCTCAGCCTCCATCGGGCTCTCGGTGCCTGAAAAGGTGGTAGGATTGGTTCGCTGGAAATCAACGAGACCTCCCCGCTGCCTCTGATGTCCCCCTCCCCCTGCTGCCGCAGGAGCAGGAGAGGTGTTGCGAGCTATCGCCTCCAGGATCCTGGTCTGATCCATCCTGTTTCTCTCGATCTGAGCGAAGACTTCCGCCATAGTGGGTGGCGGAGGGAGCACTTCCTCAGAGAACTACCCAGCTGCTGGTGCTGCTGAGAGGGCTCACCCCCCTCTTCTCGGGCATAGAGGTCAGCCATGGAAGCAGATCGAATGCCCTGGGGTGGAGATCCCCCGTCACGCTGAGCTCTCGCACGAGTGGTAGGGCCTGACATCCTGAAGTGACAAAGCAAGTTAAAAAGAGGCCAAGGTTGCTAGAAACAGGGGTGAATTAAAAATCTGGACAGCAAGCACATAGCTCTTAATTAAGCATGCATAATGGTATAAAATGCACAAAAACATAACACCGAATGGGCGTACAAAGGCGCTAATGCCAGTACAAGATCCATAAATTCAAATCATAGTTTTCCTAGTGCAATTACATCCATAAAGGCCCATAGGCGAAAAGCAACTAATAGGATTAAAAGTTCTTGCAAGAAAGGCAACAATAGTTCAAGTACCCCTAACCTATTACAGGGAATCAAAGATACATGCTCAACCGTGAGCTAACACCTACAACATCCTAAATGTTGTTCCGGTCAAAGTTCACTGGAAATTCATCCAGAAGATGTGCCCTAGGGGATCCAGATCATCGTGGTCCCTAGATTAGGAAGACGCAGGTGATCCTATGGCATTAATATGACCTCCTACCACGGGAAGACGACAATCTGCTGGCGCAGAAAGATAAAGGGAGATCATATTAGTGCCATATAGCACACTGGGATGAATGAGCCTCATGTCATGCATGAGCCTTAAGTGCTCCTAAGCTTCAATGAGACGCCGTCGCGTCTCCCACAACTCATGCATGGAGCAGCGGTGCATCTGATCCATGATGTGCATCAGTCTTGCCAATTGTCGGACCTGAGGGTCTTCACCGAACTGAATCCTAGCAAACCTGCTCACTTCCCCTTCACGTGCTTGCATGGGGAAATGGTCATAAGGCGGTTGGGACAGCTGCAGCGATCATAGCGAGGCGACTCATGGCCACCCTAGCCACTTCTTGCGGCGCCATGGCCTCCGGTGCCATAAGCTCAAAACGATACGGGATACTTCCCGTAACACGCCTAGCAATAATATCGCGCCACACCAAGTATTCCTCCATTCCCGCCTCGATCTCGACGATAAAGGAGTACGTCGGCTAGTAGGTGAAATTCGCCTTCCACATCATATCCTCAAGAACTCGGGTATCCTCCCACATCCTCGCCTTGGGTCTCGAACAAGGTATTGGGGTTCATCTAAAGGATGAGAAAAGGCAAGGTAAGTTAGTTTTGCAAAACCAAAACTGAATAAGGCAAGGAATGATACTAGGATGGGTAAGGAATAAAAGATACTCCTAACTTAACTTTTCAAAGTAATTTTGATAATTTTGAAAAGTAATTTGACCAAGGGTTTGCTAAACTTAACGCCCATGCTATCACTAACCTACGATCAAGATGGCTCGATATCAACGCTGGGGACCCTGGTTATCTCCTTAAGACCGAGACTAATCAAGGTCTTAGGGACATAACTCGGGATCTCCGGTAAATGGATTCCAACTTAACTCGGTCTAAATGAGAGACTTACTAGAATTTAGAGCCCCGACGATCATGCGCACCGCTCCCCTGCGAGCACTACATGATTGTCGGTTCCCCAACCAGTCAAGCACGACACTTAGTGAGTTAAATAGGAATCCATGAACATCGAGCATGACCTATATTGGCTCCCAAGATCAGCGACCAATATAATCATACCCTCATTACAACGTTGGTCACATCCATACAACCATCATACATAAATAGGGCAAAAGTTACAACACAGTTCCAAGTATACAAGTACATAAGGGCCGACCGGCCAAATTTAACAAGTTTATAGCGGAAGCGAGTAAATAAACCAAAAAGACCAACAGTGGTATGCCCACAACCCATCGGCAACCGACTGGGAGTTAGAAGATAGCATACTACTCGTCGGTGTCACCTAAATCGACACCGGCGAACTCATCAACCTCGATATCGTCCTCACCTGTAAAAGCCAGCAAACATCTGGCTGAGTACCAAAGAGTACTCGCAAGTCTTACACAAATAAAAATAGTTATGCATAAGGTCATTCAAAGGAAGGCTCATATTGGCTTAGTTTTGCGAAAGGGACGCAACAATGTACAACCTACACATGCTAGTTTTCAAGTGCCCTTTTTCAAATCAGATTTGAAGTAGAAGTAAAGCATGTGAATGAGTGATGAACTAAGCAACAAAATAAGCATACAAATAACAAAGTGGCTGCCCACTTTGATACAACAACAAGCATGAACATCCCATTCATGCTAATTACCAAGTTCACCCACAATTTTAATTCCAAGTCTAACAATAGTAACTCCCGAACTCAAGCGGTTGTCCATAACCGTGGACACGGCTATTCGAATAGATTATACCCTGCAGGGGTGTACTACTTTACCCACACGACTGACTAGCCCGTAAGCCTCCTGATAATGGCACACTTCCTTTGGTATGTTTGGCGGGAGAATCGAGATACGGTCGTTTTCACAAAGAAAACCCTATTGCGCTAAGTCCCCCATGTGAGATGTTTCCGGTCTTAGTACAAGTAGCATATAGCACTTGCTAAGGGGCCCACATGTTATATTGGAGATACCGATGTAATGAAAAGGTAATTGGTGCTCCTTTACACACTATAGTACATTGACATCGATTCCTAAGGACAAATGATCAAACACAAATGCCCCTACACCACCATGAGACTTAACACAATAGAACCTTCCCCCTACTTAACCATACAGCACCCATATACTGCGTATGGTAGCACGAATGTACTTGAATCAACGACGTTACCAAAGTTCGGTCCTTAATTGTCCAGACAAGTCCACCACTTACCCAAAGCTCGTGCACAAAGCACCATCACTAACCAACACTTGTCCAGACCAAAAACTTCTTTAAAATGTCAAAATTTGAGCTCATAAAACAGATACAAAGATCTGAACTAAAGTATATAAAGAAGGTTGTGTGTATCCTATAATTGTCGGGTTATTCCCGACAATCAAACTACCGGTTCTAGACTTGCATGGCTAAGCAAACTCGAACAATATAACTTTACACCTCCTATCACAACATTTCAGCAATGGAATAATTCATGGATAGCCACAATGACAACATAATAGGATGTGTCTAACTATTCATCACAAAAATAGCGACAATATCGAAATAGCATGCAAGCAATTATCATTGCATCTATCCTAACAAAACTGGGATCAAGTATGATGCAAAAAGAAAGTTCAAAGGATGCTTGCCTTGCAGGTAGCTAAGTTGTTCGCTCTCAGTTGCGTAGGAGTCGATATCAATAAGCTCGGTATCTAGATAAATACAATACCGAATAAACATCGAGAAATACCTCAAAAATCAAAATGCTCAAAAATGCATGATTTTGCTACAGTAGCTAAGTCATGATTTTAAAGGATTTTTGGTGAAATAATTATTTCCTTTTGATTTAGTATGTGAAAGTTATGGTGGTTTGAATTTCAGGTTTCAATATGTCTTTACTTAAGCAATTTAATTATGAGGTGAAAATTTGTAGAGCAGTGGTGAATACAAGGGTTACATGAATAAATGAGCAATATTATCACAAGTTCAAAACAGTTGAGTTTGCTCCATTTGGAGTTTTCATGATTTAGTTATTGATTTCTAAAGTTATCAACATTACTAGTACAAAAATAATGTCTTTTAAGATCATCTTCCTCAAACTATATTTGCTATGATAGAGGTAAGTTTGAGACCATTTTTATAATTAAATTCATTTGAAATGTAAATTACCAAAACTGGTTTCACTGTTTTTGGAGTTTTCAAGAATTACTTATGAATTTTTGAAGTTATCAGCCTTTTTCTTTTGTATAAATAATAGTGTTAATGACTCATTTTCCAAAATAAAGCTCTCTGTTACGGAGACAAGGTTGAAACCAATTTTAATATAAAGTTCATTGAATATGAAAATTATCATAAGTGGTTTCACCCATTTCGGGGTTAAAATGATTTAGTTATGCATTTTCAGAGTTATACATGTTTTTCAGCTTACAAATAAATGGATTTCGACTTTTATATGTCATTTAAACCTTTTCTCACCGAGTGCAGTGCTAGCCAAAGTCACTGACCAGCGGGACCCCGAGAAAAATGTTGACTCGGTCAACCTTGACCTAGCCCGGCCGAGTACAAGCCACAAACGTATTTCAAAAAAACGTCTTCTAGCTAGGAAAACATACTTTCGATCTTTCTACTGGAAAAATACGTTTCCACTAAACAGAAGGTGCAAACTATAACTTACGCAACCAACTAAACATGGCATGAGGGCCCACGTGTAAGTGACTCCTCCATTTGCTAATACACTACTTAACCTCTAATTACGTCATTAGGCCTAAACTAAACGCCGTACTCAAGATCGTCTTTGACGAAACCGACAACGAGAGCGCCACCACGCTTGTTCGGCGGCTCGCCGGAGCTGTGGTCTATGGCGGCGCAAACTGAAAGCTAGTATGGGACCGCAATTGCCATGCACACCTCCAGGTAGTGGTGGCGAGGTCGGGGCTGCCCCACACCGGCGGCTAGCCGGAGCTAAGCGACGACCTTCTTTCGGCAAAAGTGCACGCCGGGATTCGATAGTGCATCAAGCAAAACAAAACACGGACGAGCTACGGGTGGACTCCAAGAGGCTTACCAGGGGGTTGGTGAGGACGGAGAAGCTCGGGTAGAAGCTAGCGTCGGTAATGGTGACGACGGCGGCAAAGCTCACGAGTAGGGGACTATCTGTCCAAGAAGATCGAAAGTCATAGATTGAGAAAGCTTAAGTGAGGCGAGGAGATGGTTACCATGCATGGAATCGAGGAATGGCTCACCAAGATGACAATGCGATGGTGAATAGTTCTGTCGGGTGAAAAGAGGGAAGTTCCAAATTACCAAAACTCCTGTCAAGAATCGGAGAATTAGTTGAGGGGAAATGAGGCTTATACCTCATGGCCTAGGATGACGCGCAAGGAAGAAGAAAAGAACTCACCAAGGTGAAAGTCGCACAGAAAAGGCCTTCGGGGCACGCTCTGGGTTCGCCGAGAGCACGAAGAAGAACTGAGAGCTACGCGACAATACAAGAGTTGAGATTAGCTAAAATGGAAACGGTGAAGAACAAAAAGAAGAGAGAGATCACCCGGAGGAAGATTACCCCAGCGAGGAACACAGGAGAGCCTCCCTCTTCTCAGTCAACAGAGAAGAAGTGAGGGAGAAAGAAGGGTTGCGAGGGGATGTTATGCCCGGGCGATGACGGCACTGGAGGCGGCGTGAAGAAGAGGTGGCTCCAGAGTGGTCCGAGGTGGCGGTGGATTCACGGCGTGCCTGGCGCCGTTCTAAGCACGTCGGGTGAACTCGGCCGCGTGGCACGGGGTGCCTGCGTCGCCAACGGCCGGGAAGACGGCCGACGGCCGCCCACCATGTCAGCGAGACGACGACGCGAGCGAGTGGGAGTTAAGTGACTCAAGGCGCACCGTCGGATCTCAGATGGACGGTTAGGATTAGAAAGTGGCGAAAACAATCGGCCGAAAGGGTATGCGCTCTGGACCGTTGATCCCCGATCGTGTGGCTCACGTGATGTGCATTAGTTGGTCTGACCGAATCACTTCACCGAGTTAGACTCAAGCCCGAGGAACAGTATCGACCGGTTTAGGTTTCATGGTTTGACTGAGATTTAAATAGTTCCTCCACTTTGACCAAGGGCTTAAAAATAGAAATAAATTTCCTAAAATCGTGAAATAATTTGTGAGGGTTCTTGGAATAACCTAGTGTCCATAAAAATTATTGAACCCTACTTTTCGTGATATATTTTGTGATATATAATTCAAACTTAGACTAGGCCTTTTAATGGTGTTTGAATTTTTCTTAGGGTTCAAACCAGTCCCAAAAATTTGGGCAAAATTATATTAATTCATGATAATTAATATAGTATTTGAATAAATTATTTCCAGAGGATCTTCAGTCGCATTTATTTCGGTTTTTAGTTTGGAGGTAAATTTGAAGTGTATATTTCAATTGTATTTTGAGATTTTCCAAGTACAATATTGAAATAAAAAGTTTCCAAACATGAGGCATGCTAATGAGATGCATACTAAGCTCTTTATTAATTTGGGGATGTGACACCATGGTGCTACGTCTACATGCTATGGTACTATGTCTACAAGCCATGGTGCTACTGCATGTGCCAAGCTGGATACGTTTTGGTCAGATCAGTTCAGAATCAGTCTGATAGTACCAACTTCAAATGGGCATAACTTTCACATACAGATTCCATTGGAGGTCCACGAGTACTTGATTGAAAGCTTATTTCGTCCTCATCTTCAAATTCCTTTTGGACTGATCGCAATCATCTAAAGAAGGCGTCATATCACCCGTTTGGGCCAATCTGAGCCTTGTAATCGAACTCAACTTAGCCCATATGCCGGCGGCCCACCTAGAGGCGTGGTTACTGTTCATGTGAACAGTAACCCATGAGTTTAGTCCCTCCCCGCTAGTTCCTTTAGATTTGTGGCTCCACGTTCTCTATTTAAGGAGACCGCACCCCCTCTAGTTTTCTTGGATTTTGTTTAGTTAAAAGTTAGCTTTGTTGCAACTTCGTGTATTGGCTTGTGTCGGCTAGACCAACCATAATACCGCTTCAAAATCCCAACTCAATTAAATATTTCAATCCTATTTGCAATTTCAGAATTGCTTATTATCTTGTTCTTGCGTGCTTCTTCGGTGTATGCAGGAATCGATCTTCGTGGTCAGGTCAACCGGGTATTCGTGCACGGTTGATAACGACTTGTCAATCAATTCAGCGATTGCGTGGTTTCGAGCCTTGCGTGTTCGTAGCCAGGATCATGAGAGTTGAGCGACACCTACCGGACTTATCGTTCTCATCGAAAGATCGGGCCAACAAATCGGACTTTCAGGTTTATCAAAGTTGCTATACAACCTATGAGTTTTTGGACTTTTTTCTTCGTGGTCAGAGGGCTCATTTGTACAATGTCCTTTATCTTTCAGGATTTGCTTCAATTCCTCGTACAAAGACTAGGAATCCAAGCAATTTTCCCGAAGAGACTCTGAACACACACTTCTCAAGATTAAGTTTCAAGAGGTGTTTTCTGAGGTTGTCGAATGTTTCTTGCAGGTCTGAAATATGATTAAGTTTATTGATGCTTTTTACGACTAGATAATCAACATAGGCTTTCAAATTTCAGCCTAGTTGAGGTGAAAAAGTCAATTGCATCAAGCGTTGAAAAGAAGCGTCAGCATTTTTTAGACCAAATAGCATTTTGACATAGCAAAATATACCTGTCGGTGTTTTAGAACCGATCTTACATAAAGATTATTTGATTCGGGGGGTCTCCACAATTGATAACGCAGACAAAAGAGACACGGGGATTTTTATACAGGTTCGGGCCTTCTCAGGTGAGAATAACAATCCTACTCTTGTGTATCTTGTATTGGGTATATGGATTACAATCAGTAGAGGATCTTCCTATAATGCTACTACTGACTAAACTGTTCCTCCAAAAAGCCTCTTCTCCTCTATCTCTAAAAGGCCCTTATTTATACTACACAGTGGTGACTATTGCCATTCCAAGCTAATTAGTCGCTCATTATTGCGTAATAATGAGAGTAATTACTGGAGTAGTAACCTCCCATGTCACAAACGCTTATCGATCGAGATAGTGGAGCATTATCGTAGTTATATCGTGCATAACTACGTATTTTGATCGCTGATTCTCACCATTAAATGGGCCTTCGATGAGTGGACCCGCTTAGTCGTGAGGAAGTCGTGGCGAGCCGGTCATAGCGTAACTTACGACTAGGGGTAGTCGAGAAAAGCTTACGATCGGAGTGCGGTACCGTAGAAAGACTTATGACCGGACGTAATCGTAGCAGGACTTACGATTACACCATAGTCGTAGAGATGCTTACGACTAAGGGGGTAGTCGTAGAAGAACTTACGACTACCTGACTTGCTCTCCCCTTATAATATTAAGGGGTATGCCATGTGACGTCATATTACATGATTATGGAATAATAAATTGAGGATTATTAGATCCTCGTCAATACCAAATGGTGTAATAAATATGATCTTTTCTTCATCGTCTAGACACATATTAATCTGATGACAACCAGAATATGCATCTAGAAAACTTAATACTTCACAACCAGTAGTAGAATTAACCAACTAATCGATTCGAGGTAAAGGAAAATCATCTTTTGGACAAGCTTTATTAAGGTCGGTGAAGTCTACACACATACACCAGTTGCCGTTAGACTTCTTAACCATTACAGGGTTAGCCAACTACTATAGGTGGTCGACTTCTCTTATAAAGCCAACTTTAAGTAGGTTGTCCAATTCTGATCTAATAGCATCTCGTCGATTAGGGATAAATCTTCGTAAGTTTTGTTTTATGGGTATTTTGTCAGGCTATAAAGCTAGCATATGCTCGATCACTTTCCTGGAGACTCTAGGCATGTCAGATGCTTGCCACGCAAAAACATCTGTGTTAGCTCAAATGAAAGTGATTAGGGCATTTTCCTATTTGGGGTCGGAAGTATCCCCAATGCGAAAAGTCTTCGAGGGCTCCGCTGGATCCAGAGGAACCTCTTTGACTTAGTCGTTCAGCTTTGGTGTAGCTTTGGGCCCCAACTTCTTGGTCGAAGGCTACCCTTTGCTTTCTTCTCGAGTTGGTATCTGACCAACCATCTCGAGAGATCGACGGTCGCAGGTATGCGCCATCTTCTTGTCACAATGAATTGTGATTACTCGTTTGGAACCTAGCATCTTGAGACATTGATACCCGTAATGAGTAGCTATCAAGAATTTTGCTGAAGTTGGACGTCCGAGTATGGCGTTATATACCATGTCAAAATCGACCACATCAAAAGAGATCTTCTCTGTCCTGAAATTACTTGGTGAACCAAATATTAAAGGAAGAAAAACTTGGCCAATAGGTTTGGCCAAAGACCCCAGTACGATCCTATGAAAAGAGTATCGTACTGGTCTTACCTTTGTCCTAGGTACTTGCATATCGTCCAGGGCACTCGTAAACAAAATGTTTAACAAGCTACCACCGTCAACTAACACTCAATTTACTCGATAGTTGTTGATAGTGGGTTCGATCACGATCGAAAATCGACCTAGTCGAGTCAAAGGGATTGAGCAGTCACCCTTCTTGAAAGAGATAGTGACTTCTGACCACTTCAGCATCTTATTGACAAGAGGAAAGTCAATGGAGTTTACCTCGCGTTCAATAGCTTTAAGCTGTTTCCTTGACTCGTTTGCTGACGATCCCCCATAGATGTGCTCGGTGGTGTGCTGCGGATCTTGGAATGGCATCTCCTCGTCGTCATTCGACTCCTTTCGACCACTCGTTTGCCCTACCTGCTCAAGAGTAGGAAGCGACCCTTTGCTGGAGTAATAGTCCTCGAGTTTTTGTTGGAAAACCCGGCAGTTGCGAAGATCATGTCCCTCCTTTTTATGGAAAGGGCACCACCTAGGCTTGTCATTCTTCCGATCAGGGCGCTTACCTTTGCCTTGGTTAGAGTATGGTTTGGAACCTCGTGACACCTTATCGCTTACGGCCAAGACTTCCTTAGAACTACTGGCTTGAAGTTTTTGGCCCTTCGCCTTGTTTGTGGATTTCTTAGCCTTTTTGCCCTTCTTCTTACCGCTTTCGCCCACCTCTTTAGGAATTTTGTCGTCTTGATCGATGGTTTTGTTCCACTCGATTGCTTCAGCAGCAGTTGCATATCGATCGACCATCTCGAAGAGCTCGGCGATAGTAGCAGGAGGGTTCAAAGTGATATCCTCCATAATCCTTCTACTGCGGACTCCCTGCTTAAAGGCTCTAATAACTGATGAGTCAGAAACGTTTGGAATTGAATTACGAACCTGACTAAAATGCCTGATGAATTGGTGTAACGTCTTGTGGTCATTTTGTCTCATCCGATGTAGGTCATCCTCTTTTCTAGGGTAATTGTAAGTGACCTAGAAGTTGGCTAGCAGAAGATCGTAGAGGTGTTGCCACGAGTAGATCGACTCAAGTGATTGGTTTAGCAACCACGATCGAGCGGACCCTTCGAGCACAGTTGGAAGGTAATTCGCCATGGCGCGTTCTCCTCCCCCTGCTGCTTGGACAACTGTCTTGTAGATTTGGAAAAATTCGATGGGATTTTGAGACCCATCAAACTTTTTCATGTTGACTGGTCGAAACCGAGGCGGCTAGTTAACTGCTCAAAGGTCGGGAGAGAATGCCTGATATCCAGTAATGACTTCCTGACGCCTTCTCTGCATGAAAGAAGGGTTGACATCACCAGGTGATCGTACACGATGATACCCAGCCGTGGGTAGGCACGACCTATTGTAGGTCTCAGCCTTACGAGGGAAATACTCCTCGTATTCCATCTGCCGTTGCAGATTTCTGTGTCGAGGTGATGAATAATCACCTCCTTTGGGAGCTTGTCAATTGTCAGTTTTTCGAAGAACCTTTCTCCGACTGGAGGAGATTAGGGGAACGACGTGACCTGTAGTCGTGCCGATCTCCGTGTAGTGAGTCATTTGAACGTCTGGTAGCTGATGGAGCCATGCTGCTGCGACTTTCGGGGTGAAGCCAACAAGGATGCTCGAGTCTGAACATTGTGCTTCGAAGCCTTCGTGCGATCTCTTTGGTGAAGAGGTCGTAGCCTGGTGCTCGAGCAAGCTCCTGAGTTGGGTTCTCGAGCAGATCATTGATGTGTTGGAGTTCCTAAGCCTCCTTCGACTGGTAGTGAACACGCCTAGGCAGAATTCTCTGAGTCGCAGTTCTTCTCTATCGGGTTGTCTCAAGATCACCGACATCTGACCTTTGAGTTTGCTTCAATGGAGTGCGATTACGTCGAGGACTTCTCTCACGCTCATCACAGAGTTGACCCTGTGCATCATTGGAGGCGTTCTCACCATTGCCACGAGAGGGCGCAGTGTGTGATCATTGGGGAGCATCCTCAGGTCTATCTCTTGGAGAGAGATCATTATCTGAGGGAAGGACGAAGACCTCTCGTTGTTGATCTCCACCCGCACTCTAGGTGTCCTCGCTCGAGGAGTAGTCGAGAGACACCATCTGACGACTTGGAGTAAACCCCTCCAGAAAGGAGAATTCCGGGTCATAACCGTCTCTGTCCGCAGGTGAGTCCTACGAAGGGATGGTCGAACTCGTAGGAAAAGCATGGTTGATCCCCTCCTCTGTGGAGCTAACTGGAGAGAGAGGACAACCAGGTGCTGATGAAGCTCTGTAATAATGGCTTCCAGACCTTGTCTCGCAAAGTCGGATTGTCTTTGGTGGACACGAACATTCTGAGGAAGAACTCTCATCATGTTGTGAGCCTGCCTTGATGCAGCCCTGTTTGTGGTCAGATTAACCCTTGCCCTTTGAGCAAACTGGTCCCTCAATTGGACGTATTGTTGTTGGGGATAAGGATCTCTCCTCAACTCCATCGGTGGCATGGTTTCCCGGATCTAATGAAAGATCTCCGGAGGCAGCTTCACCATCGGACAAGTTACTCAGCTCGTAATCGAAACCGGCATCCATGTCGATATCTACGTAATCGGCCAAGTCTAACCAGTTCTCCTCATTCTACTCTCCTACCATGAAAGCATTAAGATAAAAAGAGAATCTATTGACAAGGAATTACCAGAAGATCCCCACGAACGGTGCCAACTGTCGGTGTTTTAGAACCGATCTTACATAAAGATTATTTGATTCGGGGGGTCTCCACAATTGATCACGCAGAAAGAAAGACATAGGAATTTGTATACAAGTTCAGGCCTTCTCCGAAGAGAATAACAAACGTACTCCTGTGTGTATTGTATTGAGTATACTGGTTACAATCAAGGTAAAGCCTAACGCTTGCGCCCTTGATTCTCTGTTTTTCTCCTTCTCCCCGTTATCTTTTGACTTTCGCCTTTATATAGTGTGCGAAGAGATAACTGTTTCTCCAGGTCAAGAGGCACCTCATCATTTCATATAACGGGCGTATTGATGGTAGTTATCACCGGAGTAGTAACCCCTCCACGTTTCTTGGCAGTTACTCGTCAGAGATAATGGCGCATTACGTACAGTTATTTCAGAGAATAACAGCGTACAATGACTGCTTAGATCCCCTGATCAATTGGGCCTACTTGTCTATAGGCTCTATTGATTACGGGATGGTCATAGTTGAGCTGGTCGTAGAAAAACTTACGACTAGGGGGTAGTCGTAGAAGAACTTACGACTGGGTACTGGTTATAGAAGAACTTATGACCTGAGATGATCGTTGAAAGACTTATGACCAGGGGTGATTGTAGCAGAACTTACGATCATGAGGTAGTCGTAGAAATACTTACAACCACAGGGTGATCATAGCAGAACTTACGATCATGAGGTAGTCGTACAAATACTTACGACCATGCAGGTGGTCGTAGAAGGACTTACGACCATCTGATTGGTTTCCTCCTTATGATTATAAGGGTTATACCTAAGAACCACATGACGGTATATTTACCCATAATAAGAATTACAGATAAATAATAAAATAAGGATTATTAGATCCTCAACACTTTGCCTTTTATCTGCACCGTGGAGCAGTCGCCAAACTTTACTTTGCTTGAAATCTTCTCGTCAAGCTCATGGAACATGGAGCGATCTCCTGTCATGTGATTGCTTGCTCCATTGTCCAAGTACCACAAATCAGTGTGATCGTGGTTGCCTCCCTCCGTGCGTAGTTTAGGAATTACGTTCTCCTCATTCAACATCGCCATGACCGGCGGTTCTTTGACACATAAGAAGAGAAGCAGGGTAGGCTTGTTCTTCACAGACTCGGGTGGGGTTTACCTCCTCGTTCTTGTTCTTGTTTCGGCAAGCCGAAGCGTATTGTCCATACTTGTTGCAGTTGAAGCATTTTATGTGACTGCGACACTCTAACACGTAGTGACCGAAATCTTCACACTTGATATGTGACTTATTACGTGATCTGTCACCACCGCTTTGCCCAGCCTTGTCTCCACGTCCATCTTTGCCACCTCACCAACGCCTCTCACTAGTCTTCTCTTTTCTAGCCAGAGATTCCCATTGCTCACGGGTAAGCATAAGTTGTTCACCAATTCTATAAGTTCTCTCGGTATGCCTCCCTTTTGTGCTTTCCTCAAATGCCCTGAGATGTCCAATTGCTTCTGACATGGACATTGTGGACACATCACCCCACTACTCGATTGTTCTGACAATTCGAAGAAAGCGATCAGGAATAGAACTAAATAGCTTCTCAACCACAGCGTTGTGTTTCATCTCTGTACCAAGAGAGCGAATTTCTCCAACCAATGTGGAGAGTTTTTGGGAGAATACACTGATTGTTTCGGAGTCTTCCATGATAATACGATTAAATTGCCTCTTCAGTACCGACACTCTTGCTTTCTTTACTCGATCTTCACCCACATATATCTACTGGATTGCATCCCATGCAGCCTTGGCCGTTTCCTTCTACGTGATGACCATCATCACCGCATTCGGCATGGCTTGGGAAATAGCGGCTAAAGCGCCCTGGTCGATCTCTTCTAGCACCAGTGCAACACCTTCTATTGCCACCCATACACCAAGAGATCTTAGGATGATTTTCATCTTTACCGCCCACAAGCTGTAGTTTATCTCTGTCAGCATTAGATACTGAATCGGAACTTCTCCCATCAGTGATCTTCCGACGACGGCCACCGCCAACGGTGACTCCTTCTTTGGCGACTTATCTCCAGACATTGCTTCCAATATTGATCCAGCTCTGATATCAAATGTTGGAATTTTACTTGTCTTTTATTCTGTCACTGCTACTTCCAGAAGAAAATCGCTCAACTTGCTTCGCTCGAAAAACGTATTCGCTCGCTACTATCCACCCGACGTGATGTCTTCGCGTGATGCTGCTCTACTCGATGTCTTCACATGTGCCTAGTAGCGCCCCTGTACTTTCCTTGTCTCTCGTGTTGCTACTTGCTAGAAGCAAAGCCGCGCCCCTGCTTGGAACAGTAGCGCCCCGTGCCTCGGGACTTTGCGCTAGAGAGACAGGCAAAACATACCGAGACAAAGCAAAACAAAGAACGACACCAAGAACACGATTTCTTCTTGGGTGTAGTGCTCCTATTTTTGTCCTTTTAGTTCTTCTTAACACCGTATTTTTTTCAATTTAACTCTTTTTTTCGTTAAAACTCTATATTTATACCCTCTGCTCGTCTTATTTCCGATTTTGGACCCAGGGGGTCGGCGCCGTGACTCACGGCGCCGAGCTAACACAGCTCGGCGCCATGACTCATGGCGCCGAGGTACCGGCCACGCAGGCATGACTCACGCTGGCCGCAACGGTGGCTAGGGTGCGGTACCTCGGCGCCATGAGTCATGGCGCCGAGCTGTGTTAGCTCGGCGCCGTGAGTCACGGCGCCGACCCCCTGGGTCCAAAATCGGAAATAAGACGAGCAGAGATATAAATGTGGAGTTTTAACAAAAAAAAAAGGGTTAAATTGAAAAAAATTCAGTTCTTAACACACAACGATTAAATGACTTGCTCAGCCTTATAAAGGCTGTCGACTTTGACGCCTACTCGGACTCAATCAAAACTAGAAATCTAAAACAGAAACTAACACAAAATACCAAAACGAGATTAACTCTAACATATCCTATGTGTTTTTGACTCATCATCCTCCTCAAGCTTAAAACTTAGCTTGTCGTTGAGAAATGCAACAAATTACGATGCGGAAGAAATGTCATGAATAAGGGAAATCGAGATGGAAGTGAAATCGTACTGGTCAAATATTTTGACCTATCCTGAACCGTTACAGACGTGTGCATGCTTAAAACATAAAGAGCGTGCATTTGCAAGGTTGCCCTCATAAACAATTATGTTGATTTTATGATCCTCCGTATGACTAGAGCGACTAGCTTTCGAGCCGTGATGCCTCCCATCTGAATTATTAGTGTAAAATGTTAGCATCCCAGCGTTATCCATACTTGCATACCTGAAGGGGAATGGAAGGATTTGAGCAGTAGAGCTAATTTATTGTTAATTTTAATTATTTCCCTTCGGTTATCACCGGGACTCAGGCATGTCCCAAGTCCCAAGGTGTTGGCAGTTATGCTCGTAGTTGTAATGTTGTTCCATATAGATCATCAATTTATAAACCAGAAGAGCAATGTTGAGAAATCTTGTCTTGCATGAGGGTAGCGTATAGTCGCTATAGCATGTCTTCAACCAATGGTATAGCTGTGGATTCTCCTTGTGAACTAGAAGAACTGTTTAATGACCAGCAGAGTGGTGCCCAACCATTTATTCTTTTTTTTCGAATATTTGGTCGTTTAGGTTTTGACCCAAACCTTTTGCACATTTTTATCGTTTTTGTTTAGCATGATAAACAATTCAAGATAATAACTATATTAGCTCACAGATTAGAGAAATCAATATTTAAGGAAAACAGGTTGGATCTCTAGGCCTTAGCAATGCAGGTTACGAGAGTTACAGGCACTTCTTGGCATATGCATAGACCATCTGTGCCAGTACCAGGTCAAGTGACCACTTGTTTGGCTCGGCTTTCTTTCATGCATAGATCGTCTGTGCCAGAATTCTTTTGTAATACTAAGTGGGAGAAGAATTCAATTTACCTCTTTTGCATCCCTCATAAACCCTTCTAATTTCCGTGGTCCTACATAAACCCTTCTAATCTCCACATACCTCATGATACCCCTAAAAAAAGTTTGTATGTGTGTAATTGCTTGTGGAAAATTAAGGAAATCATTTGTGTAAGCCGGACAGTGTTGGAATTAATATAGGCTAGGCCCAATTTTAATTCTAATTAATTTTTGAAAAATTCCAAAGGCCCATGTGTACGTGCTAAAACTGTTTAGTCCCACATGGAGAGTTGAAGGGGAGTTACACTATTTTAAAAGGTGGAACATGGTAGTCCCCTTGTGGAATTGGAGAGAGCCAATACACGCGCGCTCGCTCGCTCGCTCGTCACGCCTCGCCGAGCCGTGCCGTGTATGTGCGCGCGCGCAGGCGTGTCGGGTGCGGGCACATTTTTCTTTATCTATTCAAAAATCGAAATGCACCGACTCATAGCAAATGGCATTAATGAACGGCTGGCAGTAACGGTTTAGTTACTAGTAAGTAATGGCTATGGTTAATACTGTTTGATGGTGACCGTTTCCTTGGCAAATTAAAAGGCCTGCTACTTCCTCTTCATCTGATTCTCTGCTATGTTTACATCAACGACACGACTACTATCACGATGTCCACTACGCCATGACGAACTGCTGCTGCTCCTTTCACTAGATCTGGGTATGGCTATCTTGCACTTGCTGTTTGGTTAGTTTTATTATCTGTTTTTGCCTTGAACACTGAGATAGGTATGCTAGTTTCTGTCCTTATAGAAATTTATATGCTTATAGTCTTCTTGTTTACCTGCTTTGTGAAAATGGCTAGAGTAATTTTTATGATTTATCTAGTATATTTTTGGATTAAAATAATTCAAAAAATGCTCATATTTTTAACAATTCAAAAATCTTATTATAGGCATTTTTTGTCAATTGGTTTTGCTGCTGCGCTCAAACCCTCTGAGTTCGATGGTGCGAATTACAAGAGGTGACGCACCAAGATAGTGCTTTGGCTAACTGCCATGAACGTTTTTCATGTGGCAAAGGGTAAGTCTGAAGAAACACTTACTCCTGAACAGGAGCAAGCGTTCGAGGCTACTGATAACCACTTTAAAGGTACCGTGGTTAGCATTCTTAGTGAGAAGTTAGTTGATGCATACATGGTGAATAAAACTGGGTAAGAGATATGGGATGCACTCGAGGCCAAGTTTGGCGTTTCAGATACAAGCAGTGAATTGTATCTTATGGAGCAATACCATAACTATAGAATGGTTGATGGTCGTTCTGTAGTTGAACAGGCTCATGAGATACAATCCATGGCCACAGAACTTGAGCACTTCAAGTGTGTGTTACCGGACAAGTTTGTCGCGGGAGGCATTATTGCCAAGCTTCCTCCTTCTTGGAGGAATTTTGCTACTTCTCTTTAACACAAGTGACAAGAGTTTTCTGTTAAAAATCTCATTGGGACTCTTGATGTTAAAGAGAAGGCGAGGGCAAAAGATACACACACTAGAGGTAATGCGGGACATTCTAGTGCCAATGTGGTGCGGAAGAAGAATGACCAAGCTCAAAAGTTCAAAGGCAAGAACAAGACTACACAAACAACTAGCTTCAAGAAGAAGAAGAAGAAGAACACAAAGGATGACCTTTGCTTTGTGTGCGGCGAACCTGGTCATTGGGCCAAGGATTGCAGCCAACGCAAGGGTGAGAAGAATCAGCAAGGGCAGAATTCCAAGTCTGTTAATAATGTTGTTGGTACTACTGAGATGGGAATATCAAGGTATGGTAATTTACCTACTGTTCTTTCCGTATGTCAATCTACCGATTGGTGGATAGACACTGGTGCTAATATATATGTGTGTGTTGATATTTCATTGTTCTTTTCTTACCAGGTCACATGGGATTCAGCTGTTCTAATAAGGAACAGGTCACATGTCACTGTTCATGGTGTTGGCATGGTCGATCTGAAGTTTACTTCAGGGAAGATCATGCAACTAAAGAATGTGCATCATGTACCATCTATCAATAAGAATCTCGTCAGCGGATCTTTTCTGTGCAGAGAAGACTTTAGACTGGTATTTAAGTCCAATAAATTTGTAGTGTCCAAGTGTGGACAATTTTTTGGTAAAGGCTATGTGTGCGGAGGCTTGTTCCACCTATCTCTTTCAGATTTGTGTAATAATATTGTAAATCATGTTTGTAGTGGTAATGAGACTACTATTTGGCATTCATGACTTTGTCACATAAATTTTGGTTGCATGACGCGGTTAGCCAGTTTAGAGTTAATCCCAAAATTCATCCTTGCCAAAGGTGCTAAGTGTCAAGTTTGTGTGCAATCAAAGCAGCCTCGTAAGCCTCATAAGGTCGCGGAGGTAAGAAACTTGGCATCATTAGAACTCATACATTCAGATCTGTGTGAGATGAATTGTGTGTTGACAAAAAGTGGTAAGAGATATTTCATGACTTTGATTGATGACTCCACTAGGTTATACTATATGTATCTTTTAAAAACTAAAGATGAAGCTCTTCACGACTTTAAAATCTATAAGGCAGAAGCTGAGAACCAACATGAAAGGAAAATCAAAAGGGATAGGTCTGATCGTGGCGGCGAGTAATTTTCTAATGAGTTCAATTTATTCTGTGAGGAACATGGTATAATCCATGAGATGACGCCTCTCTATTCACCCCAGTCAAACGGGGTTGCTGAAAGAAAGAACCGCACTATAACTAATTTGGTTAACACCATGTTAGACACAGTGGGTCTTTCCAAAGCATGGTGGGGGGAGGCTATATTGACTTCATGTCATGTCCTAAACAGGATTCCCACAAAGAATAAAGAGATAACCACATATGAACAATGGGAGAAGAAAAAACTATCACTTTCATACTTGCGCACTTGGGGTTGTTTTGTAAAAGTCAATGTGCTAATTCCCAAAAAACGTAAGTGAAACACCCCAACTCAGAACGAGCCTGGAGTGCTACCAAAACTAAATACAACTAGAGCGAATTTACAAATTTTCGACAGAGTTTCTCTTGTAATCTAGGAAAAACAATTTTCTAACAAGTGAACATAACATTTAACAGTAATTTCATAAACCAATACACTCATGCATAAGGGATAATCATATGAAGGTAATTAAATAACACCATTCTCACATCCATAACTTATTTCGTCATTCATAATCATAAAATAACTATGGGTATTTCTCAGCAGTCTATTTATTCTTATGTGATGCTAAAATAACAATTGCATTATTGTTGTGAAGTGGTGCGTGCTTTCCAATCATCTACTCCCGCCCATGCATGACGCCTTTGCCGAAGTACCTAAATCAAAACAAAGCAAGGATGAGCCATAGGACTCAGTAAGTATCAACAAGATTACAGGATCATAAAGACATAACCGCTTGAACAACTTTAATCAACATTACTCAAGGCATTTCCAATATTAAAAATATGCCGACAATGCTATGCACTCTTTGTTCTTTAACTCTTTACGCATTTTACCGTAATGCGGGTATTCATCCGTCAATGGATACCCATGCTCGTGCTATCCGCACAGGGACCAAGAGCCTATACAACAACTTGTATAGGGACCTTTGCCGTCATCAAAATGTCGGGACCTCAGATATATTGCCCACATTTCATAAATGTGGGGACCTCAAGCTCGTCATTGATCGACAGGGACCTCAATCGAATCACTTGGTCACCTCATGACCAAGTTTCAAGATGCTCGAATATGCATGAATATAACATCTATTTCTTCTCATTCAATAGAATTCAACATATACCTTAGTCATGAAAATGTAAGCATTATGAATAATCATAGTCATAACATGCAAGCATCAACACCACTAGGCCATCTCAACATCACTTTCACATGACAACAATGAACATTACACAACTCAATCATGACATGCAACAAGAATTTCCATTTTAACCCGAATACTTGCCTCAACTGTGTGAACGGCGGACGCGAAGTAGGTGCTGCCATTGGGACCTCGCTGCCACCTGGACAAGAATAAAACCCCAAACTAAGACTTGCTTACTGGACCAAAACCATACATAACATCACATTCAAATCGCTAACTTTTAACATTTTCAACTTTTCTAATTTCTAGCGATAGGTCACTGCAAACAGCATACTTCAAAAATTCATAACTTTCTTCTCAGGGGTCCAAATGAGATGATCTTAGACTTTCTGAAAAGATAATTAAGTTTCCTAAATAAACCTAGTTGGGGTGACCTCTGATTCGGCCATCTTCTACCCCTACCAATCCCTTTAGTCAGAGCAGCTCAACAGCATTCAGTTTCTGGACAGAAATAAAGAAAATAGCATAACTTTCTACGTTCATCCAAATTCAGTGATCTTTAGTTTTCCTGAAAGCTAAGAGGATTAGCTTCATTTTTCGTTATGGTGAGACCCTCTGAAACTCCTCTAACAGCGAGTTTAAATCAGGTTAAACTGACACTGTCAAATCTGTTACCCACAGAAACATCATAGCACTAAAAATCATAACTTTGGCTATCGAAGTCCGAATGACCTGATTCTTGTCGGCAATGAAAGATAACTACGATACCCACAACTTTCTAGGAGATGCCCAGACCCAAATCTGCCTTTACCTTAACCAAAAACGACAATATATGCTACTGCAGAACACCGATCTACTGTCATCCGAAAATTGGACAACAAGAAAACGACCCAAAACAAAGAACCACGGGTTACCCTTGCCGAAACGACGAAGGTACGCAGCGCGGATGAAGATCACCACGAGTTCCCGGTTGCGGATCCTTCTTCCCTTCTCCCTTTCTTCTCTTCCTTCTCCCTTTCTCTCCTTTTCTTCCCTTCTTTTCTCTTCCTCTTGGCCGGCCACCCAAGGCTTTTCTTTCTTGCTCTTGGCCAGCAACAATGGGGAATCAAGGAGGGGTGCAAGGAGGTGGGGAGGTGGGGCTGCGCAAGGGGGGGAGGGGAAGGGGAAGGGTTGGCCGCAAGGTAGGAGAGGAGGGGGCGGCTGCTAGGGAGGAGAGGGGGGCGGCTGCTAGGGAGGAGAGGGGTTTGGTCGGCTAGGGTTTGGGGAGGAGCCCCTGGTCGGCCACCCCATCGGGCCTTGGCCCAGCCCAAGTTGCCGAAAGTTTCGTTTTCCCCTCAAAACCTGGTTTTAGCAAAAACTACAGTCACTATCATGATTATCAACCCGCTCTCAACGAACCGACAAAAACTTTCCGGATATTACGCTCTCCCTTAAATGAGATTCGACCCGAATTCTAAACGCTCACGAGCACAAGAGAAACCGAGGTGAACACTTAACATACAATGGATACACACCAAGTGAATAATTCGAATAAATCTCGCATGCGAGATTCCACCCCACGTAGCTTCCCGCTCGATCTGCTGTGACCAAAGTACCTTAACATACTTCAAGGTCTTGTTCCTTAGTGCCTTCTCGACTTTTCCAATATTCTTACCGGCTTGGACTCGAAGGACGATCTTGTTCAATGGTTAAAGGTTCCAATGAAATATGATGTTCGGATCTCGCAAGTACTTCCTCAACATGGATACATGAAACACGTTGTGCACACCCTCATGGACTCGGAGGTCCAGCGGTATGCCAACTTCCCAATCCGGCCAGATCGCGAATGGGCCAATGTACCTCGGCTAAGCTTCCTTTGGTACCAAATCTCACTACTCCTTTGTGGAGACACCTCAAGAGTACCGGTCACCCACTTCAAATTCTAAGTCTCTTCTCCTTACATCGCATAGCTCTTCCATGCTCGCTTGAGTGCCAATAAATTCCCTCACTAAGGCTACTCGTTCCACCGTCTTTTGTACCCAATCCGGCCCAAAATCGCTTTCTCACCCACACTTCCCAAAGAAAGGGGTGATCTACACTGCCCATACAAAACCTCAAACGGAGCGGCCTTTATGCTTTGGAGTGATAATCATATTATAAGCAAATTCTACCAAAGGCAACCGATCTTCCAGCTACCCTTCCAAGATAGGACACAGTTTCTCAACATATCCTCCAAGGTCCGAATAGTGCGCTCTGCTTGTCCATCTGTCGAGGATGAAAAGCGGTACTCAAACGGAGTTGTGTACCCAAAGCATTCTGCAAACTCTCCCAAAACTTGGATACAAACTTAGCATCCCTGCCAGAAATGATGGTTTTTGGCACTCCATGCAATCTCACAATCTCACACACATAGATAGGGGCCAAATCACTAGCTGAGTTCGTCGAACGGACAGGAATAAAATGTGCAGACTTGCTGAACCGGTCCACTATAACCCAAATCGCATCCTTGCCTCGCGGTGAACGAGGCAACGCAACAACAAAATCCATAGAAATATCATCCCATGGCCATTGGGGTACTTCCAAAGGCTGCAATAACCCCAGACGCTTATGTTCACCTTCACCGCGACAAACACCACAAGAAGCTACATAATTGGCAATATCCACCTTCATTCTTTTCCACCGTAAATTTACTTCAAATCACGGTACATCTTCGTCTCTCTGGATGAACGAAGATACTGAGTGCGATGTGCCTCCTTTAAAATATCATCCTTAACTCCCGCTCGTGGCACACATAATCGTCCTTTGAATCGCAATGCTCCAAACCCATCCAAACTGAAATTCCCTTCTTTTCCCGTGTCCAACGCTTCGACCCTCAAAGAAAATGGGTCATTTTGTGCGCTTCTTATACTCATTGTGGAATGGTCGACCCCAAAATCACCGTGTCTCGACATGAGCAGTCCCTACATAGCAATACGATATCTCCATACGGTCAAAATCCGCAATAAGACAATCCAGTAGCGGTGTCGCCTTGCGACTAAGAGCATCTGCCACCACGTTAGCTTTGCCGGGATGATATCAATCGTGAGATCATAATCTTTATCGGCTCTAACCATCTTGCTGTCTTAGATTCAAATCCTCTCGTGTAAAATGTACTTAAGACTCTTGTGATCAGTAAAGATATCACAAGATTCGCCATAAAGATAATGCCTCCAAAGCTTCAAAGCGAACACTACTGCAGCCAATTCTAAATCATGAGTTGGATAATTCTGCTCATGCTTCTTCAGCTGTCTAGATGCATAAGCCAGAACCTTCCCGTCCTGCATGAGCACACAACCCAAACCAACTCGAGATGCATCAGAGTACACTGTGAATCGCTTCCCAGGCTCAGGAATAGTAAGAACCGGAGCAGTCACCAACTTTTCCTTCAAAGTCTGGAAACTGCGCTCACAATCATCGTCCCACAAAAACTTCACATCTTTCTGAGTGAGCCTGGACAACGGCTTTGCAATAATGGAGAAATCTTGCACAAAACGCCGGTAATAGCCTGCCATACCCAGAAAACTTCTCACTTCCTTGACGTTGGTCGGTCTTGCCCATTCAACCACTGTGGAAATTTTCCCTGGATCGACTGATATTCCTTTATCATTTATAATATGCCCGAGGAACCCCACTTCAGACATCCAGAATTCACACTTTTTGAACTTGGCATAGAACCTATTTTCTCTTAGTGTTTCCAACACCAACCTCAGATGACGCTCATGCTCATCTTCAGTCTTTGAATAGATCAAAATATCATCAATAAAAACTACGACAAAATCATCCAGATACTCATGCAGTATCCTGTTCATAGTTTCCATAAAAACAGCAGGGGCATTCGTTAGTCCAAATGACATAACTTTGAATTCAAAGTGCCCGTACCTTGTAGAGAACGCCGTTTTCTCAATATCTTCCTTTCGGACAGGGATCTGGTTATAGCCCGACTGAAGGTCTATCTTTGAAAACACCTTTGCCCCTCTCAACCGATCAAATAAATTTTCAATGCGAGGCAAAGGATATTTATTCTTGATGGTCACCGGTTGAGTGCACTGTAATCAATACACATGCGCCAACTACCATCTTTCTTCTTGGTAAACAATACCGAGCTCCCATGGTGACACACTAGGTCGAATAAGATCTTTCGCTTTGGATCATCCAACTGCTTTAATTCTTCCCGAAAGGACGCGCCAGCGATACGGGGTCATGGAAACCGTTGAGCACCCGTATCAAATCAATCCAAACTCCACGGGACGAGGAGGGGCATCCACGCAACTCTGTTGAAAACATCTAAGAACTCTCGAACCACCGAACTAATTCTGCAGTCAAGAGGAACTTGGCTTCCCATTAGTGACAAAAGAAACCCACTCTTCACGACTCGGCTACCAGGATACAAGCTAGCCAACACACAGAGTAAAAGAGGGGCACTACCTGAAACTACCTCAAGCCCGAAGGTGCTTGAAGAGTTACTGTCTTCCAAAAGCACGAAATAATCGCCGATAGCTATGTAACCAGTCCATACCCAAAATAACATCAAATGGCTCCATTTTCGTGACCATTAAATTAGCAATGAAATCTTCCCCATCCAATGAGATCACACAACCCGATCGATGTGGAGCTAGCAAGAATTCCACCAGAGAATTAACTACAATCGATCGAGATAAAGATCGCATACTCAAATTGGCCCGACTAGCAAACTCTAATGATACAAAAGAGAAAGTAGCTCTGAATCAAAAGAACATAAGCCTCCATCGAGTCCACTAAGAGCGTGCTGTCACCACATCAGACGACTGCCGACTCGCCGTCGGCATGGCATAGGAAATCGCCGCTATTGCCGGTGCGGTAGGAACTCCGCACTCAAAAGGAGGTGCGGCAATCGCAGGGGTGCCAAGGCACCGAACAGAAACGGTGCTAAAGGCACCGTGGCCAAAAGTACCGGCGGTGGCATCCTCCGTGATGTCAAGATAGGGCCGAGGTGACCCCAAGACCGAATAGGTGTGGTCGCTAACATCTGAATCGAACCTCGCGAAGACGCCGCTGTTCGTGCCGATGCGTTCTGGTTCCCATTTAATAATCTTTGGCGGGATTCCGCCGACGGACCAATGCCTTGTGGCCCTCCCACCACGATGGCGACAAGATCCTGACCAAGAACACTCGACGCCCGATGCTCATTGCCACACTTGAAACATTTCATACCCCGCTCGAATGGCGCAACCTAGGCCCACTCACCGCCGACTGAAGTAAAGATGACGTGGCCTTGTGGTTCTGGACTTGAAGGAATTCTCACGGCCTTTGAACTTCTTGAAACCGCTTCGTAAATGACCCACTACCTCCTCCAAAATTCTTCTTCAGTCGCCACTAGCCCCACTGACCATGGTACCTCCTGTGCTGTAGGTCCTCCCAAGCCGCATCTCTAGCTCCATGCCCCGGCTTGCTCTACCAGGGAGCTAAAGTCACGCAATTCTAGCGCTCCCAAGACCTGACGGAACTCCTGCCTGAGCCCCCTGCGAAACCTCTTAGCCTTTTCTGCCTCATCTGTAGCCACTGCCGGTACAAAGCGGATCAGATTGTTAAAACCTGCTTCATATTCCGACACCGTCATCTTACCCTGCTTGTAGCTCTGCAGTGAGACTTCCATCCTCTCCAAAAACGATGCTGGATAAAACCTCCTCCTAAACTGTTCCACAAACAACTCCCATGTAACAGGCCATGAGCGGCGAGTCCTAGTGTCAAGACTCCCTCCCACCGGATGTCCGCTTGCCCTTAAGTGAAATGCCACAAACCGTGCCTCATCTCGCGACATCCCCAAAGCACCAAAGTGCCTCTCCATGTGACGCACCGGTTGGCGCATCCACCGGAGTGCCCAATCCATCAAAGGTATCAAGGCGCAGGGCGTTCCACTGATGCAATCCCATAGTAACTGCCGCGGGTACCACCGCGGGGGCCACCAATGGGACGTCAACCGGAACAACTGGAGGAGCTTGATCCCGAGGGTCGCTGAAGCAACTTCTTCCTCGACCTCGCAGACTTGCTTCACCACTACACTCGAACTTCACGGCGGGGCATTGCCTGGCCTCGCCCGGCACCCTGCCGGCCACGACCACGACCTCTGCCTCTTGCCATCTAAGAACACCACAATAAAACTAACCACAATAAGCATAAGAATAACTAGTATCAAACCTTCAAGAATAATCATACAATGACAATAGCGTAGTGCAATGCAAAAGAAAACCCAATCCCACCTACTGTGCTCAGTGTGTCAAAATTAATATTTCGATGCCCGCGGACCTACAGCCCGCTCTGATACCAACTGTAACACCCCAACTCAGAACGAGCCTGGAGTGCTACCAAAACTAAATACAACTAGAGCGAATTTACAAATTTTCGACAGAGTTTCTCTTGTAATCTAGGAAAAACAATTTTCTAACAAGTGAACATAACATTTAACAGTAATTTCATAAACCAATACACTCATGCATAAGGGATAATCATATGAAGGTAATTAAATAACACCATTCTCACATCCATAACTTATTTCGTCATTCATAATCATAAAATAACTATGGGTATTTCTCAGCAGTCTATTTATTCTTATGTGATGCTAAAATAACAATTGCATTATTGTTGTGAAGTGGTGCGTGCTTTCCAATCATCTACTCCCGCCCATGCATGACGTCTTTGCCAGAAGTACCTAAATCAAAACAAAGCAAGGATGAGCCATAGGACTCAGCAAGTATCAACAAGATTACAGGATCATAAAGACATAACCGTTTGAACAACTTTAATCAACATTACTCAAGGCATTTCCAATATTAAAAATATGCTGACAATGCTATGCACTCTTTGTTCTTTAACTCTTTACGTATTTTACCGGTAATGCGGGGTATTCATCCGTCAATGGATACCCATGCCTGTGCCATCTAGCACAGGGACCAAGAGCCTATACAACAACTTGTATAGGGACCTTTGCCCGTCATCAAAATGTCGGGACCTCAGACATATTGCCCACATTTCATAAATGTGGGGACCTCAAGCTTGTCATTGATCGACAGGACCTCAATCAATCACTTGGTCACCTCATGACCAAGTTTCAAGATGCTCAGAATATGCATGAATATAACATCTATTTCTTCTCATTCAATAGAATTCAACATATACCTTAGTCATGAAAACAGAAGCTGTAACACCCCAGGACCCACAATACCCTGGAATGCTACTAAACCACTCTACAGCTAGCCAATAATTTCAATTATAACTTATTTCGGCAACATCTCTAAACAAGAAGTATTAAGCGGAAGCATAAACAACTAAGGGAACAAAGATAACGGTAACAAGTTCATTAATTAAACTACCTCTATCAGATTAATCAAAGAATGGTTCACAAGTCCATCCTTATTAAATAACATAATCATCCACAAATATTTAAGCGTTTGGCTAGAATTTCATTGACTTTATTACTACATGAGTTGATGAACCAAGTGCATTACTGTGGTGCCGCTCTACCCATCCCATGAATGCTCAACAATCACCTGAAAGGGGGGAAGAAACAACAAGAGTGAGATAAACTTTACTATTTCTCGCATCCACAATCTGCTATCAACAATTACCACAAGAGAGAAGAATCTCATGCCACAATCACAACCTCTACCATACCACAAGGGATGAACCCTATTCCACAACCACAACCACATTACACGCACCACAAGAGACTCTCATGAGTCAATTTCACATTGCAACTATGAAGTTGCGTTTGTTTGCAAAATAACTTCACCTCAATATCTTGCATGAGTATGCAAATGATCTTTCCACAATGCAATGCATATGTATGCTATGCTCCACTGCACCTTTACCCAACAAGGTAAAGGTATGCATCGTCTACTGCAATGCACGATGTTGTACCGCACTGATCGCGGCTAAAAGCGGCGACATCCACAATGCAAATGTCATGATATGTCATGAATGATATGATAATCATAAACCACAAGAATTTAACCACGAAGGTCAACAACATACTCATCATGAATATTTCTCATAATCCACATGTGTCTCATTAAGCACCATACCATTGTGTCATAAGACCATTACCACATAACCCACACTCGATTCACCAAGATCAAAATCAATCGATCTAAAGGAACTCTACCACATAGACCACAACAAGATCATCATGAATAAAACCACAAGGAATTATCAATATGTCCACCTTGAGTTTATTTTCATATTCCGCATTTGGCTCATTAAGCAAATTACCACGATACTACCCAAACTCATCCAAACATAGCAATTGATTAATATCTTGCTACCACATTCATACTTAGAAAACATGTAACCATGGCATATCGCTCAACATTACGTCAATCATACATAGTGCAAGTAGTAAGAACCACGAGTTAAACCGTAGCACAACCGCTACATTTACTTGCCTTCCACGATGCGACGCGTTAGCGGCAAAGATGATACTCCTAAACCTGAGGCTTCACCTCCTAAACAAGTAAAATAACTTCAATAAGGACATAATATTCCCAGCGCTACTAATCGGCATTCTACATCGCTTACTTGACGACTCAAAACGAGTTTATAAAGCTGAAACCGAAAAACAATGATTCCTGCCATTTACTGATTCTGGACAGCAGCACGGTAAATGACATAACTCATGAACTGGAAGTCAAAAAGAGGTAAACCCAATTTCTGTAGATTCTTAACTGAATAATCTACAATACTCTAGTTGACACGATAAACCAATTCGGCCAACATATTAGGCTAACCATTGTCTGAACTTTCAGTACAGAACCTGCCTACACAATTGAACAACAAAACTAAAATGACCATAACTTTTAATAGGTAACTCCGAATTGATCGTTCTTTATCAATCTGAAAAGCTTATCGAATTACCTACAATAACCTAGTTGGGTGAACTTTCAGATTCTACCAATTTCCATTTCATATTTTAGGAAATAACCAGACAGATTATTCTCGTCAGATTTCTGGCAGCAGATAGTAAAATGATCATAACTTTTGACTCAGACCTCGGAATCGAGTGATCTTCGCGGCCACTGAAAGATAACGACAGATCCCACATAACTCTAGGAGATGGAATCTTAAAATTCAGCCTCTAAATACACGAAAAACCCACGCAAGGTACTGGACAGAATTGCATCTTCTGCAGCCCAACAATTATCCAACAATTCTAATCGGTTTCGCATCTACTACGGATCAAACAGCGGGAAGGCATCTCGTTACCCTTGTAGAGCCCATGAAGATGCAGATCAAATCCACGAGGACCCTTCCTCTTCTTCTTCTTCTTCTCTTCCACCATGGCCAGCAGACCGGGCTTCTTCCTCCTTCCTTCGACCGGCATCAATGGAGGGGAAATCATCCGTGGAGGGGATGGACAGCAAGGGAGGTGCTGGACAGGAGGTGGATGGGGTGGAGGCGCAAGGGGTGGAGTCTTGGAGGGAGAGGAGGCGGCTAGGGTTAGGAAGGGGAGAGTGGCGCCCCTATGGCCGGCCACCAAAGGCCCCATGGGCCTCTAGCCTGTGCCCAGTTGTCTGCTGTTTGCAGAAAAATCCTCCAAACTTCTGATGAATCACTATTCTAATTGGTCCCTCTCTCTAAAAAATAATTATTCTCTCTCTAATATTACTCAGGAGTATTACATCTCCTCCCCGAATTCTGTTCTTCCAACTTAAGCAAATTTGGGGTATTACATTCTTCCCACCTTAAAAGGATTCGCCCTCGAATCCTACTCTACAGACCACAAAGAAAAGAACAACAAGCAAAAAGCAACCCAAACTAGGAGTACTCACCAGCCTCGAAGAGCTCGGGGTACTTCTTTCGCAAAAGATCCTCCAGCTCCCACGAAGCCTCTCTCTCCGACTGATTCGTCCAAAGGACCTTCACATACTTGATGGTCTTATTCCTCAAGACCCGCTCCGACGTATCCAAGATACGAACTGGCCGACTCTCCACGGTGAGATCTGCTCCACCGTGACTGCTCCAGTCAATCTTGTGTTCTGATCCCGCAAGTATTTCTCAAAGATAGACACAAGGAAAACATTGTGCACACCACTCAATGAGTTTGGCACTCCAAACGATAAGCCAAACTACCCACCCGAGCAAACACTGGAAAAGGACCGAGGTACCGCGGGCTAAGCTTCCCGGTGGTACCAAAACGAACAATACCCTTGGTTGGAGACACCCGAAGGAGCACAAGGCTACCCACCGCAAACACCAACTCTCGCGCGAACATCCGCATAACTCTTTTGTCGGCCTGAGCGTAATGTGTCCTGCCATTTTGGCAAAATTTCCATAATAACTATTAAGACCACTTTCTAAAACCATCCTCTTTCTTAAAACACTTTCCTCTTATTAGATATACTCAGGATAACACACTATACCCATTCTCAAGAATTTGATCACCAATTCCACTCACATAATTCTACTAGAAGCACAACGATATATTATACAAATATAACCCAACAAATGTAAGAGTAAAGAACTCTCAAGCATCACACTAGCAACCACTTTCCTTCAAAGGACCACGATCCAAAACAAAGGATTCACCACAAAATATTTCTACTCATCAAGTAGACAATTGGAGAACCACACCACGTAAGCTAAGAGTGAAAAATCACTCGACGCATCAAAACAATCAATTTTTTCTAACTGGAAAAGACTACGCCTCAACATAAGTCAACTAAATTTGCAAATGGTCTCGCCATAAACACACAAAGATAAACAAGAATCAAGAGAGCATCGCACTACTTGACATAACAATAATTTCCCAATTAACAAACACTCATTTCTTAACATCAATGAATCGCTTGGCTCCAAGATAAACATTCTATTTAAAACATATCCTTCTCAAGGATTATTCCATGGAAATAATATATTATCCATTGTATCTTAAACATCGAGATATTTAAGGCTCCCACAAAAACATCACTAGACTACCACTAATAAGTCGTCATCACTCAACAAAGGCTTCGCATCCCACAACAATTACCATGTTCTTAGAAGAAGAGGTAAGAAGAAATAAATTTCAGCATACGTAAAATGGTTGTCATCTCAATAGCCAAAAGACCAAAAGATTAACAAATAGCAAAGAGGTTGGAAAAACACAAGATAAGATCAACTGTACCTCAAATACTTATAGTACAACTTTTCCTTTCAATAAGAAGCAATTTTTCTTTTATAACAAAGATCCCGCCAATTCCAACAAAGGATGCTTGAAGACCACAACACGAGATTCGGATGAAAAACCAAAAGATCATTCAACATGTCGCTTACTCAAAGCAACCTCGGCTATCACACAAGTCATAAGGTACAAAAGATTTCAAACCGTAAATCTCACACCCTTCATTTCAATTAGTATTATGGAATTAACAAATTCCTTTATTTTTAAAACATTCAACACCATAATCACAACTACATGCTATCGATTGAATTCACAACAAGATAAAACATTCTTTGCAAAAAAAAAATCAGCATATCATCCCACTCCTTCATATTTTTTTCCAAAAGGAACACCATAAATCACTTCATCATGTTCTTATTATCCAAATAAGATTCCAACTACTTAATCTAGTTAAACCTAGTGCATAAGCCATCATATTAAAACAAACTCTTTAACAAGCTGATATTAGAACATAACAACCTCACAAAACATGCTAGTATGAATCTCTTATTAGATTTCATACATTTATCTCATCTCGATGCTCAACTCTAGTTTAGCAAAAAGTAATTACACTCTAGCCATTGCTGTCAATAATTGATTATTAATTTTTCATCAGCATAGCATTAATGATCCTATCTCTAATTTGCAATCTCAAAGACAAATAAAGAGCACAGATTCAATACTCCACCTTATGTTAAGATATTAAAATAAAATAACTTTAAACATCAACAATACCACTTTATAAGACCAGATTCCACAAGTCAATACATCAACCTTCATCCATTTCTTTATACATATTTCAACAATTTAGCGTGGTAAAAGTTGCATAACTTTAATGATTGTACATGCTCATCAAGTATGTAAAGAGAGAACATATTAAAGGTTAATCTTATTAAGGCAATATTCCAACACCTCCTTACTTGACCATCCCGAATGGTCGATTAATTACTTAAGATCAATCAATCCAATCTATCCAACAAGTTGGGAAAATTAAACAACTACAATAATCAAAACAATTGTTTTTCATATTCTTTGATAAATGCATGAGTTCTACACATGTATCGCTAAATTCTTAGCCACAAATCTTCAAGATACTACAACAGACAACATCATATTAATCGACTTCACTTCTAAAGATGATAGTAGAAATTAATGATGTACCACACTAACTTTTCGACTTGATAATTCACAATCTACCAATTATTTACATAATTGCCACCTACTACTTAAACACAACAAAACATCATAAAGGGATTTTAACACTCCTTCTAGGGAGAAATCAAACTTCAAAAGTCGAAATAACTCAGAAGAAATGCATAGAGCCAATGCTTCCACAAGTTAATGAACTTCTCACATAAAGCTTTGATTCTCTCTCAAAATAACAAACGAAATACAAGAGTCATGTTTTCCAGCAAGAAAGATGGAACAACACGGAAAATACCAATCTCTCCAAAAGCACTGCTCACGAGCAATCAAACATCCCATCAATCAGAAAGAAACAATACTTGGCCTCAAGAACAATTGGAGGCCTAGTGACACCCAACAACTGCAATAAACAGCTAACCCGAGAGAAAATCATTAACTGCAATAGGCCAAGAATCGGCCAACATCAATTCAAGGAGGATAACACTTTTCTAAGAAACTTACCCATGACATCCGCAACTAAGTTACCCGAGGTAACTGCATCAATATCCCCGTACCACGAATTGGGGTATAAACTGGCAATGCCCAAGGCAACAGCCGCAAACCCTACCTCTTATCATTGACTATCCTCACTCATAGCAGTCATAGAAACAACACATAAACATACAAGATTATCTCATAGCATGAATAATCAATATAACATGTCAAAGCATGCATGCAATGCTTGACCCATCCCATCCTACTGTGCACCAGTGTGTCAATTTAATATTTTTAATTACCACGGACCTAAAGCCCGCTCTGATACCAACTGTAACACCCCAGGACCCACAATACCCTGGAATGCTACTAAACCACTCTACAGCTAGCCAATAATTTCAATTATAACTTATTTCGGCAACATCTCTAAACAAGAAGTATTAAGCGGAAGCATAAACAACTAAGGGAACAAAGATAACGGTAACAAGTTCATTAATTAAACTACCTCTATCAGATTAATCAAAGAATGGTTCACAAGTCCATCCTTATTAAATAACATAATCATCCACAAATATTTAAGCGTTTGGCTAGAATTTCATTGACTTTATTACTACATGAGTTGATGAACCAAGTGCATTACTGTGGTGCCGCTCTACCCATCCCATGAATGCTCAACAATCACCTGAAAGGGGGGAAGAAACAACAAGAGTGAGATAAACTTTACTATTTCTCGCATCCACAACTGCTATCAACAATTACCACAAGAGAGAAGAATCTCATGCCACAATCACAACCTCTACCATACCACAAGGGATGAACCCTATTCCACAACCACAACCACATTACACGTACCACAAGAGACTCTCATGAGTCAATTTCCCCCGTTCTATGTTTCTTCTCTAGACCAACGTACAGCCTTGTGAGATCTGTTCTCTGTTCTTTGTAAACCATTGCATGTAGTTTTCTTAATGCATGCTTCTATGTTAATTCTTTCTTCCTCTATGTCATGCAAGAAAATAAATACCTCTCTCACTTACATGTAGACCCCACATGTCATCCACCCAATTAAAATCCTAGATTATTTATTTATCTCACTTACATGCAGGTCCCGCATGTCAGTCAACCTTGGTCAAACCTTGTTCATGAGCTTGGTCCACCGTGGACTAGCATCTCACCGTGGACCTGGTCCATAGACCAGTGGCCCACATGTCAACCCCTAATTCTATTTTCGAGAATTTATTTAATTCTTGAAAAGCCTTTTATCTTATTGGTCCCACATGTCACTCTCTCTCTACCTTATTTCTGGAATTATTTTAATTCTAGAAATCCATAAATACCAGTCGGTCCCACCTATCATACACTCATTCTTTTTCTATTATTTTCGGAATAGAATATTCTGAGAATATTCCATAGAGCTTTTTCATCATTTCATGTGAATTCCAATCTTCCAAAAGCCATATCTTCTTCATCCGAATTCCGATTGAACTCATTCAAGTTTCTAAATTCATCTAAATTCAATATCTACCTTCCAGTACCATTCAATTTCAATTTGGAGTTTATTTGATTTGTCTTTTGAATTTAGTTTGTTTTGCGCTTTCTTTCTCGTTAGACAAGTCCCTAATCGTCCAAGGAGCCAAGATCAAGCAAGTAGAAGATTGAAGATAAAATAAGATCACCATTGCTATAGCAAGGCAAGTTATACCTTTGATCATATTGAATCCCAGTTTTCAAAATTACTTTGATTCAAATTATTGCATTTACTTTAAGTAATTATTTAAATGCTTTTGGGTTTAGCTATTAATCCAATTTGTTATATCCACTTTGTCTATTGTATGTCATAATCTTTTGTCACCCTAGATTGGTTCATATTTAGTTGGTGCTATGGTATTACCAACGTGGGTTGGTTAGATGCGAGTACATTTGCTTAGCCATGCTACGAGTCTCACATCTCATGTAAGTTGCAAATATTAAATGTGACTAAGTGACTATGGAACTCGGTCTATAGACCAGTGGCCCACATGTCAACCCCTAATTCTATTTTCGGGAATTAATTTAATTCTTGAAAATCCTTTTATCTTATTGGTCCCGCTTGTCACTCTCTCTATCTTATTTCGGAATTATTTTAATTCTAGAAATCCATAAATACCGTCACCCCACCTATCATATACTCGTTCTTTTCTAAATATTTTGAATAGAATATTCGAGAATATTCCGTAGAGCTTTTCATCATTTCATGTGAATTCCAATGTTCCAAAAGCCATATCTTCTTCATCCGAATTCGATTGAACCCATTCAAGTTTCTAAATTCATCTAAATGGGGCCTTTTGGTGGCCGGCCATAGGGGCGCCACTCTCCCCTTCCTAACCCTAGCCGCCCCTCCTCTCCTCCAAGACTCCACCCCTTGCGCTCCACCCCATCCATCTGTAACACCCAGACCCACAATACCTGGAATGCTACTAAACCACTCTACAACTAGCCAATAATTTCAATTATAACTTATTTCGCAACATCTCTAAACAAGAAGTATTAGCGGAAGCATAAACAACTAAGGAACAAAGATAACGGTAACAAGTTCATTAATTAAACTACCTCTATCAGATTAATCAAAGAATGGTTCACAAGTCCATCCTTATTAAATAACATAATCATCCACAAATATTTAAGCGTTTGGCTAGAATTTCATTGACTTTATTACTACATGAGTTGATGAACCAAGTGCATTACTGTGGTGCCGCTCTACCCATCCCATGAATGCTCAACAATCACCTGAAAGGGGGGAAGAAACAACAAGAGTGAGATAAACTTTACTATTTCTCGCATCCACAACTGCTATCAACAATTACCACAAGAGAGAAGAATCTCATGCCACAATCACAACCTCTACCATACCACAAGGGATGAACCCTATTCCACAACCACAACCACATTACACGTACCACAAGAGACTCTCATGAGTCAATTTCCACATTGCAACTATGAAGTTGCGTTTGTTTGCAAAATAACTTCACCTCAATATCTTGCATGAGTATGCAAATGATCTTTCCACAATGCAATGCATATGTATGCTATGCTCCACTGCACCTTTACCCAACAAGGTAAAGGTATGCATCGTGCTACGGCAATGCACGATGTTGTACTGCACGATCGCGGCTAAAAGCGCGACATCCACAATGCAAATGTCATGATATGTCATGAATGATATGATAATCATAAACCACAAGAATTTAACCACGAAGGTCAACAACATACTCATCATGAATATTTCTCATAATCCACATGTGTCTCATTAAGCACCATACCATTGTGTCATAAGACCATTACCACATAACCCACACTCGATTCACCAAGATCAAAATCAATCGATCTAAAGGGAACTCTACCACATAGACCACAACAAGATCATCATGAATAAAACCACAAGGAATTATCAATATGTCCACCTTGAGTTTATTTTCATATTCGCATTTGGCTCATTAAGCAAATTACCACGATACTACCCAAACTCATCCAAACATAGCAATTGATTAATATCTTGCTACCACATTCATACTTAGAAAACATGTAACCATGGCATATCGTTCAACATTACGTCAATCATACATAGTGCAAGTAGTAAGAACCACGAGTTAAACCGTAGCACAACCGCTACATTTACTTGCCTTCCACGATGCGACGCGTTAGCGGCAAAGATGATACTCCTAAACCTGAGGCTTCACCTCCTAAACAAGTAAAATAACTTCAATAAGGACATAATATTCCCAGCGCTACTAATCGGCATTCTACATCGCTACTTGACGACTCAAAACGAGTTTATAAAGCTGAAACGAAAAACAATGATTCCTGCCATTTACTGATTCTGGACAGCAGCACGGTAAATGACATAACTCATGAACTGGAAGTCAAAAAGAGGTAAACCCAATTTCTGTAGATTCTTAACTGAATAATCTACAATACTCTAGTTGACACGATAAACCAATTCGGCCAACATATTAGGCTAACCATTGTCTGAACTTTCAGTACAGAACCTGCCTACACAATTGAACAGCAAAACTAAAATGACCATAACTTTTAATAGGTAACTCCGAATTGATCGTTCTTTATCAATCTGAAAAGCTTATCGAATTACCTACAATAACCTAGTTGGGTGAACTTTCAGATTCTACCAATTTCCATTTCATATTTTAGGAAATAACCAGACAGATTATTCTCGTCAGATTTCTGGCAGCAGATAGTAAATGATCATAACTTTTGACTCAGACCTCGAATCGAGTGATCTTCGCGGCCACTGAAAGATAACGACAGATCCCACATAACTCTAGGAGATGGAATCTTAAAATTCAGCCTCTAAATACACGAAAAACCCACGCAAGGTACTGGACAGAATTGCATCTTCTGCAGCCCAACAATTATCCAACAATTCTAATCGGTTTCGCATCTACTACGGATCAAACAGCGGGGAAGGCATCTCGTTACCCTTGTAGAGCCCATGAAGATGCAGATCAAATCCACGAGGACCCTTCCTCTTCTTCTTCTTCTTCTCTTCCACCATGGCCAGCAGCACCCGGGCTTCTTCCTCCTTCCTTCGACCGGCATCAATGGAGGGGAAATCATCCGTGGAGGGGGATGGACAGCAAGGGGAGGTGCTGGACAGGAGGTGGATGGGGTGGAGGCGCAAGGGGGTGGAGTCTTGGAGGGGAGAGGAGGGGGCGGCTAGGGTTAGGAAGGGGGAGAGTGGCGCCCCTATGGCGGCCACCAAAGGCCCCATGGGCCTCTAGCCCAGGCCCAGGTTGTCTGCTGTTTGCAGAAAAATCCTCCAAACTTCTGATGAATCACTATTCTAATTGGTCCCTCTCTAAAAAAATAATTATTCTCTCTCTAATATTACTCAGGAGTATTACATCTCCTCCCGACTCTGTTCTTCCAACTTAAGCAAATTTGGGGTATTATGTACATTATGAATAATCAGTCATAACATGCAAGCATCAACACCACTAGGGCCATCTCAACATCACTTTCACATGACAACAATGAACATTACACAACTCAATCATGACATGCAACAAGAATTTCCATTTTAACTCGAATACTTGCCTCAACCGTGTGAGAACGCGGACGCGAAGTAGGTGCTGCCCTTGGGACCTCGCTGCCACCTGGACAAGAATAAAACCCCAAACTAAGACTTGCTTACTGGACCAAAACCATACATAACATCACATTCGAAATCGCTAACTTTTAACATTTTCAACTTTTCTAATTTCTAGCGATAGGTCACTGCAAACAGCATACTTCAAAATTCATAACTTTCTGCTCAGGGTCCAAATGAGATGATCTTAGACTTTCTGAAAAGATAATTAAGTTGCCTAAATAAACCTAGTTGGGGTGACCCTCTGATTCGGCCATCTTCTACCCCTACCAATCCCTTTAGTCAGAGCAGCTCAACAGCATTCAGTTTCTGGACAGAAATAAAGAAAATAGCATAACTTTCTCTACGTTCATCCAAATTCAGTGATCTTTAGTTTTCCTGAAAGCTAAGAGGATTAGCTTCATTTTTCGTTATGGTGAGACCCTCTGAAACTCCTCTAACAGCGAGTTTAAATCAGGTTAAACCGACACTGTCAAATCTGTTACCCACAGAAACATCATAGCACTAAAAAATCATAACTTTGGCTATCGAAGTCCGAATGACCTGATTCTTGTCGGCAATGAAAGATAACTACGATACCCACAACTTTCTAGGAGATGCCCAGACCCAAATCTGCCTTTACCTTAACCAAAAACGACAATATATGCTACTGCAGAACACCGATCTACTGTCATCCGAAAATTGGACAACAAGAAAACGACCCAAAACAAAGAACCACGGGTTACCCTTGCCAAACGACGAAGGTACGCAGTGCGGATGAAGATCACCACGAGTTCCCGGTTATGGATCCTTCTTCCTTCTCCCTTTCTTCTCTTCCTTCTCCCTTTCTCTCCTTTTCTTCCCTTCTTTTCTCTTCCTCTTGGCCGCCACCCAAGGCTTTTCTTTCTTGCTCTTGGCCAGCAACAATGGGGAATCAAGGAGGGTGCAAGGAGGTGGGGAGGTGGGGCTGCAAGGAGGGGAAGGGAAGGGTTGGCCGCAAGGTAGGAGAGGAGGGGCGGCCGCTAGGGAGGAGAGGGGGCGGCCGCTAGGGAGGAGAGGGGTTTGGTCGGCTAGGGTTTGGGGAGGAGCCCCCTGGCCGGCCACCCCACGGGCCTTGGCCCAGGCCCAAGTTGCCAGAAAGTTTCGTTTTTCCCCCTCAAAAACCTGGTTTTAGCAAAAAAACTACAGGTCACTATCATGATTATCAACCTGCTCTCAACGAAACTGACAAAAACTTTCCGGGATATTACAGTAAGCTTGTACCAAAAACCATGGATTGCGTCTTTCTAGGCTATGCTCACCATAGCGTTGGATATATATTTCTAGTGATGAAATCTGGAGTACCTGACGTGCATGTTGATACAATTATGGAGTCCAGAGATGCTACATTCTTTGAGAATATTTTTTCGATGAAAGATATGCCTAGTTCATCGAGTCAGGAACCTGATCAACTCTTGAACCTGCCATTCTAATGGAATATTTTGAGTAAACCCTGAGTAAATTACTGAGGAAGACAATGAAACTCTGAGAAAGAGTAAAAGACAAAGGACTGCAAAGTCTTTTGGTCCTAATTTCATTGTGTACCTTGTGGATGATACTCCAAGTACCATTTCTAAAGCATATGCTTCTCCAGATGCGGAATACTGGAAGGAAACAGTCTGTAGTGAAATGGATTTCATTATCTCTAATAGAACTTGAGAGATCACTGAGCATCCTTATGGTTGTAAACCTGTAGGATGTAAGTGGGTGTTCAAAAAGAAGCTTAGGCCTGATGGTACTATCGAAAAGTACAAGGCACGACCTGTGACCAAAGGTTATACCCAAAAGGAAGGTGAATATTTCTTTGATACTTATTCACCTATGGCTAGATTGACTACTATTCCAGTACTACTATCTCTGGTTGCCTCCCACAGTCTTCTCGTTTATTAGATGTTCGTTAAGACAACTTTCCTAAATGGAGAGTTGGACGAGGAAATTTACATGGAACAGCCAGATAGATTTGTAGTAGATGGTCAAGAAGGAAAGGTGGGCAAGTTGTTGAAATCTTTGTATGGTCTTAAACAAGCACCTAAACAGTGGTATGAAAAGTTTGACAGAACTTTAACATCTGCAGGCTTTATTGTGAATGAAGCTGAAAGATGTGTGTATTATCGCCATAGGGGCGAGGGAGTCATTCTTTGTTTGTATGTTGATGACATACTGATCTTTGGGACCAACCTTAATGTGATTAAGGAAGTCAAGGATTTCTTGTTTCAGAATTTTGAGATGAAAGATCCGGGAGTAGCTGATGTTATCTTGAACATCAAGCTGTTGAGAGGTGATGATGGTGGAAATACATTGTTGCAATCCCATTGTGTGGAAAAGGTTCCGAGTCATTTTGGTTATAGCGACTGCAAATCCTCTCCAACACCTTATGATCTTAGCATGTTGCTTAGGAAAAATCAGAGAATAGCCAGAGACCAATTAAGATATTCTCAGATAATTGGTTCACTCATGTATTTAGCCAGCGGTACCAGGCCTAACATCTCGTTTGCTATGAGCAAACCAAGCCGTTTTGTTTTCAATCCGGGAAATGATCATTGGCATGCTCTTGAGAGGGTAATACGCTATTTAAAGGGTACTACGAGCTATGACATTCACTATACCGAGTACCCTAGGGTACTGGAGGGTTATAGCGATTCAAACTGGATATCTGATGCTGATGAGATTAAGGCCACAAATGGATATATCTTCGTACTTGGAGGTGACGCTGTTTCATGGAAGTCTTGCAAGCAGACCATCTTAATGAGGTCAATAATGGAAGCAGAACTCGTAGCATCAGATACTACAACTGTTGAAGCCGGATGGCTTCATGAGCTCTTGATGGATTTGCTGGTGGTTGAAAAACCAGTACCGGCTATTCTGATAAACTGTGACAATCAGACTGTGATTGTCAAAGTGAACAGTTCTAAGGATAATATGAAGGCATCAAGACATGTGAAGAGAAGACTGAAGTCTGTGAGGAAAATGAGAAACTCCAGAGTAATAGCTTTGGATTATATCCAAACATCTAAGAATTTGGCAGATCCCTTAGCAAAGGGTTTAACACGGAATGTGATAGACAATGCATCGAGGGATATGGGTTTGAGACCCATGTGGGTTATACCATAGTGGTAACCCATCCTATGTGATCGGAGATCCCGTGAAGTAGGATTGGCGAAACAAGCTATTGGTTAACTGAAAGGAGAGTAATCTGTATGGCAGGTTAATTTTTGCCTTGATATGTTCTGTGACTTGTTTAAGCAAAGATGCTGTCCTACGGAGCAGTCTTAAAAGAATTAATACACCTATATGAGCCCGACTACTAGTCACAGTCTATGAGATAGGGTAATATCTAGGAAGCTCATGAATAGGCCAGGAGTATAACTTATATGCTCCAACCCGCGGGGATGCCTGGTAGCCTAGTATCAGTTAAGGACTTAAGTGAAACTTATTCACACAAAACTTTCAATTCAATGCTTAGTCCATTGTGCAGTTGTGTATAAGTGTAGCTTCTGTTTTAGGTAGATGTTCAACCTTAACCGGTCTCCATTGAAACACTGGTATATCAAAATAATACTATGGATCAAGGCATTTGACATGTGCCCTTGGGATCTGGTGGGGGATTGTTGGAATTAATACGGGCTAGGCCTAATTTTAATTCTAATTAATTTCTGAAAAATCTTAAAGGCCCATGTGTACGTGCTAAAACTTTTTAGTCCCACATGGAGAGTTGAAGGGGAGTTACACCATTTTAAAAGGTGGAACGTGTTAACCCCCTTGTGGAATTGGAGAGAGCCAATACACGTGCGCACTCGCTCGCCTCGCCTCGCCTCGCCGAGCTGTGTCGTGTCGTGCGGTGTGTGTGCGTGCGCGCGTGCGCAGGTATATCGGGTGCATGCGTGTTTTTCATTATCTATTCAAAAATCGAAACGCACCGACTCGTAGTAAATGACATTAACGAACGGCTGGCAGTAACGGTTCAGTTACTAGTGAGTAATGGCTGCAGTTAACACTGGTTGATGGCGAATCAATGGCGACCGTTTCCTTGATGAATTAAAAGCCTCTGGCCTCTTTGTTTTTGGCGATTTTTCTGAAGAATAGAGTACTGGTTCTTCTTCTCTCCTCTTTACAAAAGACCAACATAGAACTCTATTGTTATTGTTGCTGTCTTTGGCGCAGCGAGGCGCGTGTACGGCTGCACCGGGAGAGCAGGCCTCTGGAACCCTCGTCCTTGAAGGCTTGCACGAGCGAGGACAAATAAGGTTTTTGGGGAGCGTTCGCGCGACTGCTCGCTGCTTTCTCTTCATCTGATTCTCTGCTACGTTTACATCAACTGCACGACTACTACCACAATGTCCACTATGCCATGACGAACAACGACCTCACCAAGACTCCTGCTACTGTTGCTCTTTCCACTGGATCTGGGTATGGCTATCTCGCACTTGTTGCTTGTTTAGTTTTATTATCTGTTGTTGCCTTGAACACTGAGATAGATATGCTAGTTTCTGTCCTTATAGAAATTCATATGCCTATAGTGTTTTTGTTTACCTGTTTTATGAAAATGGCTAGAGTAATTTTCCTGATTTATCTAGTATATTTCTATATTCAAATAATTCAAAAAATGCTCATATTTTTAACAGACAGAACCGGACTTCGGTAATGATATGATAGCACAAATTAAAGCTCGACCCATGCCTCAGCCATAATCATCAGCAGAATATAACTACAAATCCAGCTTAGAACTTGATCCATCTCGCCGGTCCACCTGGACTGCCCCGACTGGTTCCCTACATGCACTAATGACCAAGGTTCTCATGATGGGGATCTTGACTCGAATAGGAGATGCTTCCACATGATCATATTGTTGGATCGAATTGTAGTATCTAAGATCCTATCTGATTCTGTGAAATGGTACATTTTCTCACTCTACTACATCTTTTAATAGTGATGTTGGCATTTATTTAGTCATAATTGACACCCAATTAAATTTATAATTTCCTATCTAATTGCTATACCTAGGATGCATATTTTGTGAACATATGATAATGTTGTGCTCAAAATAATACGTTTAAAGTTTTTTATTTACAAAAACGAATGGTGCAAATGAAATGGCATTGTTTGTTTAGACAAATAATAATTATATATAGGAAAATTTGATCATATACCCTCCCCTTAGATGGAAATTCAGGATTTACCCTCCTGGCCCACATGTCATTGACCTATGGTGACCCCACATGTCATTGAGGTGGGAGGGTAAATCCTGAAATCCTGAATTTCAGGGAGGGTATATGATCCAATCCCCCTTATATATATGAACAAATAAAATGTGAAACTGTACAACTAAAAGGGTATATGCTATTAATTAGGCTGGACATCCATATGTAAAATATGAGCAAGATCCAACAATTTTTTCCCTAGAATCGTATCAATTAAATTAGTATGGTAGGGGTGGATCTACAGTGTGCTACAGGGATGCACAGGACACCGGGTCAAAAAATTATTTTTCTTTATATATAGGGTCAAAAAATTATTTTTCTTTATATATAGTTGTGTATATATAGTATGGACACCCCTAACCCAAGATAAGAGAACACCCTAAGCTACAGCCCAACATAACCCAAGATATATATATAGAGTGAGGACATCCGGTCATTTTCGTTCTGGATCCGCTACTACTGGGTCTGGGTCGTTGTTAGGCCGTCGATGGCATGGCCATGGCCACAGCCATTTATTTGCCTGGCGCGTGTCTTAATCATGCGGTAATTGGTTTCCACGCCAAACACAATCATGCGGTTTGTTTCCACGCCAAACACGCGCGCTGATAAAATCAACGTACAAATCTCACGTTACTCCGAGTCCTGACGAGGACGATAGCGCCGCGGACGGCCAGCACAACACGATAGATGCCACATGATGCTGCTTGCTGCCCTACCTGCACATATAAATGCGTCGGCAGCCAGCAATTGCTTTACTCAACAGACATTTGTGCCCTGCTGATCGTACGACCAGGTATATCACTGTGCATGTGTAGGACGTCATGGCCAGCTCGGTCTCCTCAGTTCTCCTCCTCGTCTCCTTCGGCCTCCTCGCCGCCGCCTATTTCTTCCGCGACGCCGGCTACGTGAACGGCAGCATCTCCTCTGCCACGACCACGCACCTCCGCTTCTACATGCACGATGACTACGCCAGCCCGCACCCTACGGCCGCACTCGTCGTGCCTGGCAGGCCGCCGCTCTCAGACAGCACGGCGTCGTCACTGTCCCCACGGCGGTTCGGTGACATCGCCGTGATGAACAACGCGCTAACGGAGGGTCCCGGACGCGGCAGCGCGCTCGTGGGCACGGCGCAGGGGTTCACCGTGCGCGTGGCGGAGCGCGGCGCCGTGAACGCCCTGAGCTTGCACCTGGTGATGGAGGCTGGCGAGTACGGCGGCAGCTCACTGGCGGTGATGGGCAGAGTCGACACGGACGCCGAGGTGCGAGAGTCGATCATCGTCGGCGGAACCGGCCGCTTCCGGTCTGCGGGAGGTTACGCTCTGAGCAGGAGCTACGACTACGACATGGCCAAAGGAGGCGTCGTTGAGATAGATGTGTACGTGCACATGCTGGACGCTTAGCCTTGTATGTATGGCGCCCGTGCATGCGTGAGCTTTCGTGTGCTTATATACATCGCTAAACTTTTAAAAACTAAATCCCGACGGCGAGCTAATCTACACCATAGTTACCGGACTCGTGGCAACCACCTTCGAACCCCGCTCTGGATAACGCGATCTGATTCACCAAAAAGGGGCGAAGCCATAAATCGAGGGGGAGAGGGATGAGAGGAAATAAAGGGGAGGGGAATAGTCGCCGTGTTGGAAATAATCTTGTCACAGTAGTGTATTTAGTTTAGTGAGTTGCATGTGATGTGCAAGCGTGATTAGCTGGTCATTGAGACGTGCACCTGCATGTTAGGAGGGAGTGATTAGTGGTTAGAGAGAAGTGTGCGGCTGAGTCGTGTGTGATGCATGACTGGTAGGCCGAGTCATAGGGTGTGCGTGCATGTATTGCATGCATGCAGTTGAGTAGTGGCGTTGGAAGAGGTAAGTTTGTTGCTTGGCCGGTGAGTTAACTAGTGCATCCTCTCTTGCATAAATAGCTGTTAGCATTAATGAAATCTTTGAGTTGGTTGGAATAAGTCCGCTGCTCCCATACGTGTGTACATGTGTTCATAATACATGAGTGTGTATACATCTTTGTGATAGAGATTGAGAGATGGGAGTTGACAGATTCAATTCCAACACGCCGCTGTTGCTTCTCGTCTCTCCTTGATCTAGCTGCAGATCAGCCACCACTGCAGCCGCTGGTTGAGGAGGGTAGATGTTGCTGCCGGCCATCCCTAGCCCTGTCACCGCCACTTGTCGCCCGTCGTGGCTCGAGGATGTGGCGGAGCAGCAAAAGCAGCTAGAAGCTACCACGAGAGGGAGAAGTGGCATGATAGAAAGGTGGAGGATAGGATGCGGCTGGAGGCGGCGGCTTGAGAAGATGAGGCAGAGCTTCTCTCGTGTCTCTGACTGTCTCTCTCTCCGTGTGTGGTTGTGGCCTGTGGGTTGCTGCTGCGTGCGAAGCCCTAGTTGCTAGTGGGGAGGGGCAAGAGATTTGGGCTGGCCTTGTTCTCGCGGCCGGCTGGGCCGACCCACTACCTTCTCTTCTCTTTTTTTTCCCTTCCTTTTTTTTAAAAAAAAAAGCTACGTAAGGATCATTTGCACATTAAATTATGTGGTTTGCTTACTGTTTTGACATCTGTATAGAGAAAAAAAATACAGCGTGCTAGAGTTGGCGTATTGGAATAGTCGGGTTCGCGAACCCTATCTTCGATTCACAAACCAAATAGGTATACCCCGTGATAAACCCTACTTTTGTGAAGTGGAGTACCGCTAATCCCGATCCGCACGAACCACAAATATGGTAACTACCATCTATACTGTCCCAGAAGGCAACACCTGTCAATTTTATTGATTATCCCCATGGTTCACGGCTGTTAGGCAATTACTAAGCAAATAGAATTTGGTGAAAAATTAATAAATTGTTCACGCTATCTATATATTTCGACTTTACTTCATGGGAATTACTAAGCAATATTTGTTCATGTCCTCAAAAAGTGTTGTTTTACCATATCTTTTCTATTAAGGATATCGATAGTTTAGTTATTTCAATATTTTCTCTTTCTACCCCAACGTTAATATATAGGGGTAGGGGTATGTCTAGCCTGACGTCATTTGGCGCCTCTTTGTTTTGAGCACAGTGGGCTCAGATAAATATTGCCAAATGGAGGAAGTACGTACTAACAAGTGAGTTGTAACATAAGGGTTTGTTGGCACCAAGGCAACCCAATGACCTCTTCACATGATTCCTTTAGTATTTTTCTGTTTCTAATGTAATATAATTCTTTCCCGATTGTAAGAATAAATTAACGACAAAAAGATTCTTACAATCTATATCTAAAAGGCGACGCGACGGCAGTGACGGCCCCTTCGCCAATAAAAAGGCTACCAATCTATACTCCGAAGGAAAAAAGACGGAGCATAATTTATAATATGATGTGTCCCATGTAATTAATCGGAATGATCCTAATATAAATGGTCTAAGTATGATGGTTGGTAGACTAAAAGAATTAGAAGCAAAGGTTTTAATTCCCTCTCCTCTCCCTTTACATTAGAGCAATGGTGCAAGTTACCATTTAAGTTCCTAAGTAACTTGCACATACGCATTAAGACGTGGGATTGGTCTGCAGCACATGAAGATGAGCATTATGGTAATTATGGCACGTTAATTAAGCTGATTAGTGCCATTGTAGGGCCCTGATGAATGAGCTCTTCGTATGGCTGCATGCGCCGGTTACTAGCATGCTACAAGAAAGAAGCGATGCAAGCTCTTGATGTTTCGTATAAACTGGCCGGCAACTATATATGGGGAGCTCACTCTGGCCGATCTAGGATATGGGAAGAATCCAATGGAATCAGGGGCGGAACTGGGCCTCGGGTCTCAAGGCAATAGTCTGAGGCCAGACTCAAATTGCCATGTAAAATTCAGTGAGAAACAAGAAAAAATTGATTTGGATCAAAAGTAGCTGGCCAGTCCTGAGGCCTAACCCATGGCTGGCTACGCTCCTGAATGGAATAGCATAATATACACATGCTATTGTTCTGTCTCCATGGAAGGTAATGGAATACATGTACATATCAGTTAGTTCTCTTATCGTCGAGAGAACACTTAAAAGAAGAAGGAAGAGGGAGAGAAAATGTTGGAATTAATACGGGCTAGGCCCAATTTTAATTCTAATTAATTCCTGAAAAGTCCCAAAGGCTCGTGTGCATGTGCTAAAACTGTTTAGTCCCATATGGAGAGTTCATTAGGAGTTACATCACTTTAAAAGGTGGAACGTTGTAGCCCCCTTGTAGAATTGGAGAGAGCCAATACACGGGCGCGCTCGCTCGCTCGCCTCGCCGAGCCGAGCCGTGTCGACGCCATAACGAACGACGATCTAGCCAAGACTCCTGCTGCTGCTACTGGATCTGTAATTCCTACTGCTGCTGCTCCTTTCACTGGATTTGGGTATGCCTATTTCGCACTTATTTGTTGGTTAGCTTTATTATCTGTTGTTAACTTAAACACTGAGATAGGTATGCTAGTTTCTGTCCTTCTGGATCTTAGTATGGTTATAGTGTTCTTGTTTACTTGCATTGTGAAAATGACTAGAGTAATTTCCATGATTTATCTACCATATTTCTGGATTAAAGTAATTCAAAAAATGCTCATATATTCAACAATCCAAAAAACCTTATTCTAGGCATTTTTCGTCAACTGGCTTTGCTGCTATGCTCAAACCCTCTGAGTTCGATGGCGCGAACTACAAGAGGTGGCGCACCAAGATGGTGCTTTGGCTAACTGCCATGAACGTTTTCCATGTGGCAAAGGGCAAGCCTGAAGGAACACTTACTTCTGAACAGGAGCAAGCGTTCGAGGCTGCTGATAACCACTTTAAAGGTGCCGTGGTTAGCGTTCTTGGTGAGAAGTTAGTTGATGCATACATGGTGATTAAAACTGGGAAAACGATGTGGGATGCACTCGAGGCCAAATTTGGGATTTTGGATGCAGGCAGTGAATTGTATCTCATAGAGCAATACCATGACTATAGAATGGTTGATGGCCGTTCTGTAGTTGAGCAGGCTCATGAGATAAAATCCATGGCCATAGAACTTGAGCACTTCAAGTGTGTGTTATCAGACAAGTTTGTCGCGGAGGTATTATTGCCAAGCTTCCTCCTTCTTAGTGGAATTTTGCTATTTCTCTGAAACATAAGAGACAAGAGTTTTCTGTTGAAAATCTCATTGGGTCTCTTGATGTTGAAGAGAAAGCAAGGGCAAAAGATACACATACTAGAGGTAATGAGGGACACTTAAGTGCCAATGTGGTGTAGAAGAAGAATGGCCAAGCTCAAAAGTTCAAAGGCAAGAACAAGACTGCACAAACAACTAGCTTCAAGAAGAAGAAGAAAAACACAAATGATGGCCTTTGCTTTGTGTGTGGAGAACCTGGTCATTGGGCCAAGGATTGCAGCCAACGCAAGGGTGGGAAGAATCAGCAAGGGCAGAATTCCACGTCTTCTAATGTTGTTGTTGGTACTACTGAGATGGGAACATTAGGGTATGGTAATTTACCTACTGTTCTTTCCGTATGTCAATCTACCGATTGGTGGATAGACACTAGTGCTAATATACATGTATGTGCTGATACTTCATTGTTCTCTTCTTATCAGGTCACACGGGATTCAGCCGTTCTAATAGGGAATGGGTCACATGCCACTGTTCATAGTGTTGGCACGGTCGATCTGAAATTTACTTCGGGGAAGATTGTGCAACTGAAGAACGTGCATCATGTTCCATCTATCAATAAGAATCTCGTCAACGGATCTCTTCTGTGTAGAGATGGCTTTAGACTGGTATTTGAGTCTAATAAATTTGATCTTGGCAAGCACTTTAAAATTACCATCACCACGGGGCATCAATTTTGATTTACGCCTCTCTGGAAAGCGTTCTTTGCGAAGATGAACCCATACTAAATCACCTGGTTTGAATACCATTTTCTTTCTAGTTTTGTTAGCTTTGGAAGCATAAGAACGTACCTTCGCCTCAATTACCTCTGTAGTCTTTTCATGAAGTTTTTTTTTACAAAATCAGCAAGCTTGGAGGCATCCATATTAGCACGTTCTTGTAATAGAAGTGGTAGCAAATCAAGTGGTGTGATCGGTTTGAAACCATACACTACCTCGAATGGACACAATTGAGTAGTAGAATGCACCGCCCGATTATAAGCAAATTCCACATGCGGCAAACAATCCTCCCACTCTTTTAGGTTCCTTTTAATCATTGTCCGGAGCAACATGGAAAGTGTGCGGTTCACCACCTCCGTTTGTCCATCGGTTTGTGGGTGATAAGTTGTCGAAAAGAGTAACTTTGTCCCAAGCTTAGCCCACAAAGTCTTCTAGAAATAGCTCATAAACTTCACACCACGATCTGAAACAATAGTGCGAGGGACGCCATGCAATCTCACAATTTCCCTGAAAAACAAGTCAGCTACATGTGATGCATCATCGCTCTTATGACAAGGAGTAAAGTGTGCCATCTTAGAAAACCTATCCACAACTACAAAAACGGAATCCCTCCCCCTCTTAGTCCTAGGCAGTCCCAAAATAAAGTCCATGCTAATATCTTCCCAAGGAGCAATAGGAACTGGAAGTGGAGTATACAAACCATGTGGATTGAGTTTAGACTTAGCTTTATGGCATGTAACACAGCGTTGAACAAACCTCTCAACATCACGCCTCATCTTTGGCCAATAAAAGTGATCAGCCAACATCATGAAGGTCTTCTCCCTATAAAAATGTCCCATAAGCCCTCCTGCATGAGATTCCTGCAACAATAGCATACGCACGGAAGAAGCTAGAACACATAGCTTGTTAGTTCGAAATAGAAAACCATCATGGATATGATACTTACCCCATCATTTCCCATCTTTGCATTTAGAATATGGTGCTGAAAATTCATGATCAGAAGCATATAATTCTTTCAGACTCTCTAATCCGGGAATCTTAACTTCCAAATGATTTAAAAGCACATTCTTTCTAGACAATGCGTCAGCTACCACATTTTCTTTGCCTTTCTTGTATTTAACAATGTATGGAAAAGTCTCAATGAATTCAACCCACTTAGCATGTCTACGATTCAGTTTAGCTTGACCTTTTAAATATTTCAAAGCTTCATGATCAAAATGAATGATAAATTCTCTAGGCCAAAGATAATGTTGCTAAGTCTCCAAAACACGCACAAGAGCATATAATTCTTTGTCATAAATAGGGTAATTCAATTGTGCGCTGCTAAGTTTCGCACTAAAGTATGCAACAGGTTTTCTGTCTTACATCAAAACACCACCAATACCTATTCCACTAGCATCACATTCAATCTCAAAAGTTCTAGTGAAATTAGGTAAAACGAGCAATGGTGCTTCAGTCAAACATTTCTTTAATTTAGCAAATGCTTTATCTTGTGTTTCTCCCCATTCAAAAGCAACGCCCTTTTTAGTTAATTCATTTAATGGGGTAGCAATGGTGCTGAAATCTTTCACAAAACGTTGATAAAAACCAGCAAGCCCATGAAAGCTACGAATCTGACTAACATTGACAGGAGTAGGCCAATTTCGAATAGCTTCAATTTTAGATTCATCTACTTCAATGCCATGAGCTGAAACAATATAGCCTAAGAACACTACTTTGTTTGTGCAAAAAGTACACTTCTCAAGATTAGCATACGATTGTTCAGTTCTAAGCACTTCTAACACTTGTCTAGCGTGTTCAACATGTTCTTCCAATGAGTGGCTATATATCAAAATGTTATCAAAATAGACTACCACAAATTTTCCAATGAAGTGTCTCAAAACATGGTTCATTAAACGCATGAATGTACTAGGAGCATTGGATAAACCAAAAGGCATCACTAACCATTCATACAAGCCAAATTTCGTTTTAAAAGTTGTCTTACACTCATCACCATGTTTCATTCTAATTTGATGGTATCCACTACGCAAATCAATCTTAGAAAAAATAGTAAAGTCACTCAATTCATCAAACATATCATCTAACTTAGGGATAGGATGACGATAACGAATGGTAATATTGTTGATAGCTCTACAGTCTACGCATATTCTCCATTTCTTAGGAACAAGAATGACAGGAACGGCACAAGAACTAAGACTTTCACGTACATACCCTTTATCCATGAGCATTTGCACTTGCCGCTGAATTTCTTTTGTCTCCTCCGGGTTTGTGCGGTATGGCGGCTGGATGGGAAGTGGAGCTCCTGGTACTAAGTCAATTTGATGCTCAATTCCTGGAATAGGCGGTAGGCCAGCGGGTACCTCCTCCGGAAAGACATCCTCATAAGCCTTCAAAACTTGAGAAACCACGCTAGGAAGAGAGGTTAAGTTATTAGTAAAAAGCAAAACATCTTTGTATAGCAATACAAAGTGCATCAAAGTGGGATCATCTATCATCTCTCTCAAATCAGATTTAGTGGCTATCATGACTAACTTTTTCTCTCCCTCATTCTTTCTTTTTTCCATTCAGGTTTAGCTTGTGTCTCTCACTCACCTTTTGTGGAATCACACTTTTTTGCTCCTTCCCTCTCTCATTCTCTAATTTCACCTCAATCTTTTGCATGTTATCATGTACTATTTGAGAAGGGGTTAATGGTTGTAGCACTATTTCTTTATCATTCAACGTGAATTTGTATTGATTAGTTCTTCCATCATGAATCACAGAACGATCAAATTGCCATGGTCTACCTAATAACAAGTGACATACGTCCATGGACACAACATCACATTCTATGGTATCAAGACAAGAACCAATTTGAAAGCTAACATCAACAGTATATCCAACATTCATTGAACAATCATTGTTTAACCATTGAATTTGATATGGATGTGGGTGTTTCTTATATTTCAAACTAAGTTTAGAACAAAGCTCTTTACTAGCTAAATTGTGGCAACTTCCACCATTAATAATAACTTTGCAACACTTACCATTCTTGCTCACCTGCGCCCTTATTTGAAAAAGATTGCAGCGTTGTTCGTGATTTGATTTTGCTTGCACACTCAACACCGTTGGTGTACACACAAGTATAGGACCAGCCTCGGGATCACAAAAGCCATCTTCATGCGCCTCCTTCCCTTGTCCTTCCTCATGTACAACACCAAATCTTCCAAAATCAGCAAGGGTCTCACCTTCCTCCTCGCTAGTAGAGTCATACTCTCCATTCTCCAATAGCAACATAACCTTGTTATTTGGACAATCTTTTTGCATATGACCTCGTCCAAGGCATTTGAAGCATTGGATGGCACTACTTCTTGCTGTAGAACCCACTGAAGATGAGGTAGAAGATGCTGGACTCTTCTTGGCTATGGGTGTTGTTGCATTTTTCCTGCGTGGTGCAGCACTGGTACTAGCTGCAAAGCTTCCACTAGATTGATTAGTTTTAAAAGAATTGAAAAGGGATGTGGGTTTACCTCCTGTAGGTGCTGAATGGGGTGTGTATAATGATGTTCTTGTTGCACTTGCCTTTCAGCCTTGGTGGCTTGATGCACCAACTCTACCATATTGTTGTAGGGTTGAAATTCGGTGATGCGCTTGATGGGAGGGTGCAAACCAACAAGGAAGCGAGCAATTGTTTGTTCTTCTTGCTCAAATATATTAGCTCGAATCATGGCTATATCCATCTCTTTATAATACTCTTTCACTGTGAGTGCCTTGCTTCATTTGCTGCAATTTATCAAATAAATCACGTTTGTAATGTTTAGGAACAAACCTCGCTCTCATGTGATATTCATCTCTTCCCATGTAGTGATGGGAGGTTCGTCGTACTCTCTCCTTTGATTTTGAACTTGTTCCCACCATATGAGCGCATATTTGTCAAATTCAAGTGCAGCCATGTGTATTTTCTTTTCTTCGGAGTAATTGTGCATACGGAACACCTTGTCCACCTTGAGCTCCCAAGTGAGGTAATCTTCGGGATCATGTGTACCTGAAAATGTTGGCATGGTAAATTTAAGCTTACCAAATTTCTCTTCATGAGGTCATTCATTGCCATGGCGGTGTCGGCGGTGGTATCCATCATCGTAGTGGTACAAGTCATCGTCGTCAAAGTGAGGCGGTCCCCCACCTCGGCCACCATGCCCACGGCCCCTTTTGGGTCCTTGGGCGCCTCCCCCACCTCCTCTCCCAAGCGGAGGTGGCCGTATGGCTTGTGCCACCACACGGTCTCGCCGTTGTTGAGCATCCTGGGCGACTCGTGCAGTGACCTCCTCATCTCGTGGAGGTATGCAAGCCGGTAGATGCACACTATCTTCTTCTTGCTACTGACGAAGTGCCCGCATGATATCATTCACGATGCCCGTACGCAACACATTCATTTGTTGATTGAGGTCAATGCGGAGATCCTACATATCCGCCTTGAGTTCTTCCCCCATTGCAGTGGTGCCAGCTACAAATTCTTGTTGCAATGTACTTCTCAATGCCTGATGCTGGAAGGGAGTCACCGGGGAATTAAGATCAACATCATGCTCCTCACCATAGTTGTCTTCTCCACCTGACATAGTTAGATTGTGCAAAAGAAAACACAAACAGCAAGAATGTATATGGATGATTAGTAAAATTCACTCAATCTCTCTCTCTTTTTTCTCTCCCAAGTAAAGTTCTTACCCTTTCGAAGTGAATTAAGGCCAAAAGAAACTTACACTTGGTGGAAGCTGCAATAGCAAGTGATGATCAAGCGAATTTAAAAGTGTTCACACTTGCACAACAACGGTTATTTGGTGGAGCTTGGTATGGAGGTGTATATCCTAGCAATCTGAAATTCTCGATGTTCTAAAGCTAAGTAATAATCCAAGCTAGAATATTTTGCCTAAGTGCTGATCCAAAGGATTTAAGCGAAGTGTACGAACGCACACGCAAAGATAAATGTGACTCAATGCAAACAAAGGAATGAGCTAGTGAGATGCAATTTGAAATTGAGATGAAAACTAGCTCGTTTTGCACCAAGTACTAGGAGAGACACTAGTCAATTGCAATAATATGAAATGTAAGGGCACAAGATTGCTCAAAGAAATTAAATACACAATCTGAAATTATAAACTAAGGTTATCCTTTTCCCAAGTTTCGGCCAATATCTTTTTCTTTTCTTTCTTTCTTTCTTTATTTTTTTTACTTCATAGCCATAGATTTTTTTTTGATTTGTGGCTTGTCTTTTCTTTCTTTCGTTCTTTTTTTTTTGTTGCCGAAACTAGGGTTTAAGGTTCCCTCACATAAGTTCTAATTTTCAGCAAGTGTAAATAATTCAATAAGTAGCCCCTAAGCAATTATCAAAGGCTACTCTCAAAGACGAAGGTTTTTTTTGTGTGCAATGTTCACAGCATCACGACTGTAGCAGGCTGAAACACTGTATCGGGATTGCAGCGCGTGGAACACTATAGCGATCAGGAACTCTAGCAGCACACGAATCCCTGTAGCGATCGTGCACTGTAGCAGCGCGCGTCCCTACAGCGTGATGCGCACATATCGGTTTTTTTCTCCGCGTGGACTCGAGGAGTTCAAGAACCAATGATTTTTAGGGTTTTAATTGGACACAAATATTAAGCAACGCAAAAGAACACTACGATCAGCACTAAACAAAAATTCTAATGGATAAAAACCTAACTAAACTCACAGAAAATAACAGATGCAAAAACTAGGGTTTGGAATTTTTTGTGTTGTAATTTTTGGTTTATGGACTCTAGGTACTAAGAACAACAAATAAAATCAATCTAATCTAGGGATAAGTAATCCTACCGAGTTAACCGCGCTCTGATACCATGATGATACGGGGTCGTCGATCTTCTCGACGTAGGATCAAGATTACTCACATTTGGCCTCTCGAATCGTAGTGATCCCCCGTTGCTAATGCAAGAACGAACACTCTTTAATTCGCAAGAACACACGCGCTGGACTTCACGACCACCAAGCGAAGCCCTATCGTGCTCCCAATTCCTAGCGGAAAGGTTGAACGATCTCAATTAGCAAGAACTCTCAATTTCCCTATTGATGCCATCGGCTATCAAGAAGAAAGCAATCTGTTTTTTATTTAATATCAAAATTGAGTCTGCCTTACAATCGCAAGGGCGGTGGCTACTTAAGCGCCCCAGCCAATTCCTTACGCACGCACACATGCATGGGCCGACTAGAAATACAAGGCCGAACAAGGCTTGACCTAGAGCTTGATACGTGGGCTGCACCACATGGCTTGACCGGGCTGGTCACGGTTTGACCATGGCTCATGTTGGCTACCGAACCAAATGAGCACATGGATTGACCGAACACAGCCATGTTGGACTTGGACCGAAGCCTTGACTTGAACCAATTGCTTGATATGTTGGCTTGACCGTGATAGCATGCAAGCCAACACCAACTCCTTTGGTTAGTTTCTGACGTGAATGTATTTGCACCACATGGCTTGACCTTGATGACTGCATGGTCGGGAAATGCCTCTCCATGTTGTTCAAACCTAAGAATACACAAGAAACCAGCATAAGGTAGTATGGCCCTGTTTGGTATGGCTCCGCTCCAAGTTTTAGCAACTTCAACTCCAGCTTCACTCTTGGATCCACTCCAGCATAAAAATCTACAAGCTTTGTCATACAGACATTGCTATGCTTGGATAACACAGTGATATCAGAACCAAGCTATTTTCTTTTCCAATTATCAGTCTTCTGAAATGATACAAATCTACAACACAGTGGCATCAGAACCACACTAATGTACAACAAACATTAGTTTTGGCAAGTTCACAATCCAAATATCAGAAGCACACTAATGTACAAGCAAACATTTGCTAGGCATCATCCAAAACACACTAATGTACAAGCAAGCATTATCATCTAGGAACCAAGGAAAAAAATATCCTGAGACTCTATGACCAATATTGCTCCACATTGGCCTTCCTCCCACTCGGACGTGAAATTCATGCAAACATGGGGCGGCTACAGGGGGAGGGTAGCCACAGGTGAGGATGGAGACCTAGAAAGGAGTTGAGACTTGGGAGGGAAAGGGGGAGAACCGGGCGACGAGCAAACCTTCACTTAGGACCAGGCCGGGGAAGAAGCCGCCGTCGGGGAGGAGCCGGGGAGAGAGGACCGGGCCGGGGAAGAAGCAAACCTTCACAGGGGAGAGATCACGAAGAGGCCGCGCGCGTCGGGGTGGAGTCGTTGGGGTGGAGTCGCCGGGGGAGAGAGGACGAAGAGGTCGCGCGGAGGACTGGGCCGGGGAAGAAGCCACCGTCGGGGAGGAGCCGCTCGCCGCCCTGGCCATCCCCTTGCTACGAACGGGCGAGGGATGAGCAGAGGCGCCGCAGGGGGATGCGAACAGGTGCAGGGGGATGAGAAGGCAGGCGCAGGAGTGGGGGATGCGGGTTGGGGGTAGGGTAGTTGAGTGGCATATTGTGGGTAATTACCTTCAACTTCTGGGGGTATTTTGTTTTGTTGGTCTGCTGCTTCTCATTTGAAGCAAGGTTCTACTCGCTCCCAAAATTTGCACTACAGGCTGCTCCGCTCCCGGTTGCTCCAACTTCAAAAAATTTGTGGAGTAACCCCGTTTGGCACAGCTCCACAAACTCCAACTATGAAGATAGGAGTTGGAGCTGTACCAAACAGGCCCTATATTGTCCTCATCAATAGAAGGCAATGCATTAAGAAACAAATTCACCTGTTTATTTAAAAGCTTGGCTCGTGCTCTAGTCATTGGACCTTTTGGTGCTTTATTAACACTTGGAGATATGGTAGTAGTAGGGATGCCCTCATCATATGTCTCTTGTGTAATGTGTATGATCTTTGTTAGGGTCAATTTACCATGGACACCAACTCAAAGGCAATCACATTTGCATGTGCTGATTTGCTCAAGTGTGGACAACGACAGATGAGGTACAGGCTTAAAAAGCACTACTTTGATGGTGTACCAGCAAATCAAGTGAGAACCACTAGCTCGCTGAAGCAAATGACTGATGAGCAATGGAGAGTGCTGGTGTAGATGTGGTCCAACCTAAAGCACATGGTATGAAAGTAATTGGTTCATTTTCTTAGTTATCTGTTACTTGGCATGTTTTACACCAATCTGTCTTTCTGTAGAACCATTGTGAGAAAAACAAACTGAACCGTGAGAAAGTCCAGTTTTAGCAGTAGACTGGCTCTCGTTCCTACATTGCACACTGTTATGCTATAGTAACTACTTAGAGAAATGATGTTCTTATAGATTTGTTATGAAACCCTTCTATACCATGTTGGAAGTTTACAGTTTGCAATGATTTGAACATTTCAGAAGCAAGAGAAATATAAAGATGTAGAGCTCACTGCAATTGGCCTCTTCAAAGAGTGCCATAATAGCAAGAAACTTGGTTTTAGTGAGCCAGTGAAGAAAGCAATTGTTAGTCACCACTTGTTCAGTTCTTTTGTACATAAGTATACTGTAAATAATAACACTTTTCACGTGTAATCCATCTATTGCTAGGCTGATATGGAAGCCATCGTGGCTCAACCGGTGGAAGATGGACAAGAATCAAAGTCTCCTACTGCAGCTGTTTCTGAAGTGCTTGGTGAGTCAACCAAATTCCTTGAACGTGTGGGCCTCGAAACACCCTCACAGAAAAGCTCGAGACGAGGCGTTTCTTCGCGTGTGGAAGAGCTTGAAGCTGAACTTCACATTGAGAAACAAGGAGCATCCCAACTTCAAGACCAACTTGAAGCTCAACAGCAAGACTTGGATGACTTGAAGCTCAGCAGCAAGACTTGGATGCCTTGAAGAAGGGAGAAGAGATTGGCTTTTCGAAGGACAAGATTGCAGATACTGATGCCCTCCTTCGTCGTTTGCTGAACTACAATTAGGGTCAAGTGAACCCTACTCCCTAAACTAATGTAGTTTGTGGTTTGATGGCACTGCAATCTGGGATACTATTATTTTGTGAACTGTGTTGGAGTTAGGAGTTGTGATGGCTGATGTGAACTTGATGCTGGTTGTTGTGTCCCAAGTCCTAGTACCTTGGATAATGATGCTGGATGTGTGTAACCTGGGAACAATGTGTTGGATGTCGCTATTATGACATGATATGAACTTATTGTGTATCCTTGTACTATTTTTATCTGTATGGATGTGCTGGGTCAAACACAATGGTTTGGTCTGTAGGTGTGAAATTGGAAAATTGGTTTGTGAATTGTCAAAGGGCTTGGCATAGATAAAACTAGGACAAAATGGTTTTAGCCCAACAATATATTGCGCCTTTCAAAACAGCCCAGCTTAAACCCTGACTAGGCAATCAAAATGGGCTACACCCAAAAAAAGTTGGGCCTGCAATTTGGGCTAACCTAAAGTAAGTTGGGCCTACAAAATGGCGTACGACCACAAATTGACTCAGTGGACGATGGAATCAAAATGGGCCTTGTAGAAATTATGACAAAAATTTACATGGGCCTAACTCACATTATGACAGTAGACATCGTCACAAACCAACAACCATGTCAGATCCCGCATGGCCCGACCAGGCTACCAATGACAATAAGAATCTGACGTGGCAGCGTCATAAAATTCGTGACGACAATGGTTTCATTACTAAGTCTGTGACGATTTTGCTACTTTTACCACAGAAACCAATCAGCGACGCACTATAGGTGACGATCGATTTTTCGTCATGGGAGCGTCACAGATTCCATACTGTGACAAGAAAACTCAAATCCGTGATGAATTCTGATTGTCACCGTTCAGTAGATTTCTTGTAGTGAAAATTTACAACGATCCTCCATCCTCTTATTCAGAGCAACCAGAGAAAGCCAAGCACCCACTTTGACCATGTTGGTCCTACTATTTTAATTATTGTACTTCTTTTTGCAAAATCTATTATGCATGCGTGCATATTTTCTTAAAATTGCTTTATCTGGGAATAACGGTAGTTATAATCCTATTCGATGCTTTATCCTCCTTGAAATATTGATATCCTCATTGTTGTATCCATTAGGGTATGGTTTAGACAATGAAAGATGTCAAATTGGATTTTTTGAGTGCGAATATCGCACAAATGCTTGGTCGGACTCTAGATTTACTAAAATTTGTAAATGGAAGATATGTTGAAAAAGAATTTGGGAGATTTTGAAATGATAGTTTAGATGTGTTTACCTCTATTATTTTGTATAAAAATAAAAAACTTAGTTTGTGACACGGGTGAGTTATATTATATTATGAGAAGTGTGATAGGTATATCTTACAAGTAGATAGGGGAGATCCTCGTCCGCGTCAATTAAGGACCGAACGCCGGTGCTCCCAATCTAAAGCCTGAGCGTACAACCACATGTACTGGTATGGGATGACTTTATCAAATAAAGTCTGTAATACCCTGAAATGGCTGTAAGGAAGAAGCTTGAACTACTAGTTTAAATCAGAGAAAAAGGGGGGGGGTTTGTTCAGTGTTTCTACCATGCCTTGGGCCTGGGCCTTTGGCCAACAGGCCCAAGAGGGGAGCAAGCCTTAGGGCCCAAGAGGGGTGGTCGAAAGGCCCATGGGGGGGCAGTCGATCGAGAGAGCCCAAAGAGGGGGGGGGGGCTCTTGCCCTAGCCCCTTCCCCCACTCCTGCGCCTCCTCCGTCCTAGCAGCCACCCCTGCCTCTTCCCCTCCCTACACCCCTATCTCGTCCCCTCTCTGCGCCCCATCTTCACTTCCCTGTGGCAGCCATCTTCCCCCTCCTCCATTCGTGCCGCTGGCCAAGTCAAGGAGGAAGAGCCGGGAGGCCGTTGTCCAATGAAGATCCGTGCAAGGATCAGTGTTTCACGCATCCCCTAGGGTATCAACTCACATCCCTGCTATTTTGATTCAGTTCGTTCTTGGTAGATGCTATATTTTGATCCGTTTTTAGTGTTGTGTTTAGAAACAATTTGTTGTTCTATGTTGTGCATTAGTTTTCACATAGATCAAGGCCGAATTAGGATTTGTGATCTCCTAGAGACTTGTAGAGTTTTTTTGTCAGGTTTCACCGGCCACTGATTTCACCTGAATCCGAGTTGTGTATTGGAAGTTACGGCCATTTCTTTGTCTGCTGTCTAGAAACTCGGTTAGATTGCAACAGTCATTTTAATCATCAGATTGAGTGTCATTAAGGTTCGAATTAGGACTTCTCCCCATTATGAATATTGTAGGCCTTGGTCTTAGCTTTCGATATTGATAAAGAACACGAAGTTTGGTTCAGTCAATTAGAAGTTATAGCTAGTTTCGTGCTGCTGCCCAGATTTGTCGAGTAGTTCTGTCAGAAGGTGTTCATCAGTCTGTTGGAGATAGATACATACAGAATTCGGGATTTCCACCACTTAGGTTGTTGTAGATAATTTCATTACCTTTCAAGCAAGACTGAGTTTACATTTTTTTACGAAGTTCAGAGCAAAAGTTATGTCACTTTTAATACTGCTGTCCATTACGGCTTCCTGCTAGAAGGTATTTCAATTTGAGTAAAGTTTATAATCAAACGTTGGGTTTTGGGGTATGAGTTAGGAGTGTTGCGAGTAGTGTCTTTATGTCGTTGTTCTTATTGAGTAATTTAATAGTGTAAGAGGTGAGGCTTGGAGGTTAGCGGCATCGCCTTTGCCTCCTAACATGTCGCAACACGAAAGGCAAGTACATTGATATTCGTATGATTTGTGAATGCTGGATGCTTGATGGTCGTATTGTGTTTTTATATGATACGTGAGAAGATTCAATGTTTATGTTCCTTTCATATGTGAAATTCCCATGTTTAGAGATGATGTTATTCATTATTCATAAGTTCGTTACATGCATCCATTTTCATGTTCCATCCACGGGAGTGGATTTCAAAGACCCATCAATTCCAGTATGGGCACGTGATACCCGTCATTCCAATGTGGGCAGATTTGGACACCCATATGAAATATTCTTCATACGGGATTTGGATCCCCGTATTTTGTTAAATACAAGCTTAAGTGAACACCGACGGGTATGTCACTAGCTATACCAGTATAAGCAGGAGTGCAGTCCTTTCATTTCATTAAATCCATTCATTCCATTCACTCATATAAACATTCGGTGTTATGTTCATATCCTTTAATGTTATTGTCTTGTTCATATTTGTTGTATGTCCAATTATTCATTGTACTTGTTGAGTCTCGTACTCACTCTTGTTTTGTTTGTTTATTTTAGGTGATCGTTGATGATGACTACTTTGGGAGGGAGTAGACACGTACTATTCATTCACTTCACCATATTTCAGTTTCAATAATAGGACTTGATTTTGTCTTTTATTCGTTAAGTGATGAACTGTAATAAATAAAGTTAGTTGTGGTTGATAACTTCCTCTATGTTATGGTGGATTATTTCTGCTCGTGATACTTGATCATCCCTATTGATATGCTTATTTGGATTCAGACTATATTCCTGTCATTGTTCTATTAAATTTGGGACTCTTTTATGTCCTTAGATGAGTTATGGCTTAAATCCTTTCGCTTGATGGTTGTATGTTAGATTATTTAGGTGACATATTGGCTTCGGAATAGCCAGGGTGTTACAGTTGGTATTAGAGCAGACTTTAGGTCCGTGGTTAATAGATATATATTAAAATGACACACTTTGCACAGTAGGTAGGGTTAGGTAATTCTTTGCTTCCGCATTTCCATCGATATGTTTCATTTAATGAGCAATTGTGAAATTGTTTTTGTGCTTCTATTAGACTGTTGAGCTAAATGATTAGTTTATTTGCTGTGGTGTTCTTAGATGGCGAGAGGAGTGGGTCGTGGTCGTGGTCGTCCGCCAGGCCATGGCCGTGGTCGTGGACGTGGTCCGGCTGTCTCTTCATCTCTGTGTGAGGAGGCTCCTGGTACTACTGCTAAGTAGGTTGCCTCAGCTACTCACCCGGCTGTAGAAGCTCAGGCCGCGTTAGCCGTTATCATTCAGAATCTTCAGAGGGAGGTTCAGCAACTTCGTCAGCAAGTGCAGGCCGCCCCTCCTGCGGTAGCTGCACTTGTTGCGGAGCCGGTTGTTGCAACAACTCCACCCGAGGCTAGGATGAGCCTCCACGAGAGGATGTCGCTTCGTCTGGACACCTTTGACAGAGCGGGTACTCTGGTTCAGGCCGTAGATTGGTTACAGTATATGGAGAGGTAGTTTGGTGCCTTAGAGATGACTTCGGCGCAGAAGGCGTAGTTTGTGGCCTTTGAACTGAAAGGCCAAGCTGATATCTGGTGGGGAAGGGGTTTTGTCTGCTAGGACCCCAGTGCAGGGACCCACCACTTGGGAAATATTCGTGGAGCAGTTTAGGGCAAAATTCTATCCGGATTCCTTTCTTAAGAGGATGGAGCAGTCACTGCTGACATTTGTTCAAGGAAAGATGTCACTGTCGGAGTATGAGACTGAATTCAACAATCTGGTACGTTTTGTACCAGCGGTGGCTAATGACGATCGAGAGAAGGCCAAGAGGTTCCGCAAGGGCCTCAATCAGGAGTATCGTCACGTTCTGGGGGCGACTGGCTTGCGTGACTTTAGCTCTGTGGTTGAGCAGGCCAGGGGAATTGAGTTGGAGAAAGATCTTTCTTCGCAGAGACAGGCTGCTAGTGGCCATGTTCCTGTAGGTGGATCTAGCAGTGGCCAAAAGCGGAGTTTTGGTGGGGGAGACGGGTCTTCTCAGTGACCTGCTTCTAAGAGATTTCAGGGGAGCCATCACACTCATCCTGTTCAGCAGTGGCAGTCTTCTTCATCGGCGCGACGTTCTTTGTCATCCACACCATAGATGTGTCCTGCTCCAGGTCAAGGTATGAAATGCTTCAGGTGTGGTGAGGGGCACCGGGCCTCAGAGTGTTCTTTCAAAGGGACATGTCGTCAGTGTGGTCTGGAAGGCCACAAGTTGTCTGTATGCAAACAAAACCCAGCGAGCATCATCAAGTGGGAGCCAGTTCCGACAGTGTCTTCTTCTAGTGCTCCTAGGGGTTCAGTTCAAACCCTAACTGCTGTTCCTGCGCCTCAGTTTTCTTCAGGATGGGTTCCTCCTACGGCATCTATTCCTGCACCTCCTGCGGGATTCTACTGGAATCCTGTTCCATCTACACCGTCGTCGTTCGCTTCACTTGCAGCTGCTCCTGTTCACCCTTCGCAGAGTGTTGGTGCGTCCTCTACTCTGGCACCACCAGGAGTCTATGCCATGCCCACCCCTGAGACTATGGGCCGTCCTGATGTGGTGACAGGTACTTTGCTAGTCGATTCACATGAGGCTTTTGTTCTTTTTGATTCAGGGGCTACTTATTCTTTTGTGTCTCTGGAGTTTGCTAGAAGGGCGGGTTTGAGTTTGCAGCGTATTTCTGAGTCTATGGTAGTCAGTTCTCCAGGGGGTATTATTTCTAGCTCTTCAAGATGTCCGGGCTGTTCTATCACTATTGATGATGAGAACTTCACTGCTAACCTTTTCATGTTATTTTGGGCATGGACTGGTTATTCAGTCACTGTGCCAAGATTTGTTGTTTCTGGAAGACGGTGACTCTGGAAGCCCCGTCCAGTGAAGAACTGGTGTTTCAGGGCAGTGCACCGTCTGATTCCTTGTTCGTGTTGGCTAGTCTGTTTCCTAGTCGGCGGGCCTCAACCATTGGGTTACTTTGGTCTCTCAGCGAGAAGACTGATTCTACACTGTATATTGGGGAGATTCCTGTGGTGAATGAGATTTCTGATGTCTTTCCTGTGGAGCTTCCTGGGATGCCTCCAGAGCGGGAAGTGGTGTTCCGGATTGATCTTATTCCGGGAACTCAACCTATTTCAATATCTCCGTACCATTTGGCACGACCCTTCCAAGAGGAGTTGAAGAAGCAATTGGACGATCTGCTGTCCAAAGATATGATTTAGCGTAGTGTTTCGCCGTGGGGGGCGTCTATTCTATTCACTAAGAAGAAAGATGGCAGTTGGCGTATGTGTGGACTACTGGGCTCTTAATCAGGCTGCTGAGAAGAATAAATATCCTTTGCCCCGCATTGAGGATCTCTTTGATCAACTGAAGGGAGCTAAAATATTCTCCAAGATTTACCTCCAGTCGGGTTATAACCAAATTCGAGTTTGGGAGCAAGATATCGAGAAGACGTCTTTCTCTATGAGGTATGGTCATTTTGAGTATAAGGTTATGTCTTTTAGACTAACAAATGCTCCTGCAGTTTTCATGGAAGCCATGAACAGTATGCTGCACCGATACCTTGATGATTTCGTTGTGGTATTCATTGATGATATCTTGATTTATTCCAAGACGGAAGAGGATCATGTCTAGCATTTGAGGTTGGTTCTTGAAACTTTAAGAAAGAACCAATTTTATGCCAAACTGAATAAGTGTGAGTTCTGGATTTCCGAGGTTGGTTTTCTGGGCCATGCAATCAGTCAAGAGGGCATTTCAGTTCATCCTAGCAAGATCTCAACAGTGGTACAGTGGAAAAGGCCAACCAATGTCAAGGAAGTGAGGAGTTTCCTGGGTTTAGCTAGCTATTACCGGCGCTTCGTGGAGGGTTTTTCAACCATTGCTAGACCGATGTCTCAATTGATACAGAAAGGTGTCAAATTTCAGTGGTCTGATGCGTGTGAGCGCCGTTTCTGTACTTTGAAAGATAGGTTGGTGACCGCTCCAATTATTACTCTTCCTGAGCCTGGGAAGCGTTTCAAAATTTATTCAGATGCGTCTAGGGTTGGACTTGGTTGTGTGCTCATGCAGGAAGGCAAGGCGATTGCCTATACATCGAGATAGTTGAAGAAACATGAGCAGAATTACCCTACTCATGATTTAGAGCTTGCCACAGTGGTTCTTGCTTTAATGATCTGGCGCCATTAAAGAATCTAAAATACATATTTACCTAGAAAGATTTGAACCTGAGACAGAGGAGATGGTTAGAGTTGATAAAAGACTATGATCTCACCATTCAGTATCACCCTGGCAAGGCGAATGTTGTAGCAGATGCTCTGAGTCGCAAGGCGACACCTCCTACTCTCAGTTGTCTTATTGCTGATTTTGAGCGTATGGATATCTCCTTTTGCTTTGTAGGTACCGCCCAGACTAAGACTCGGTTACTTCTTGAATTAGCCATTCCAGATCGAGTGAGGGAAGCGCAACAGCATGATCAGATGCTCCAGCGAGTGAGGAAGTGCTTCGATGAGGGTAAGCAAGGTCACTTCAGTGTTGATGATTTTGGTGCGTTGCGTTTTAAAGGCCGCCTCTGTGTGCCACAGGAGGCCCAGGTCAAAGATGAGATTCTAAGGGAAGCACATCATACTCCGTATACCGTACATCCTGGTGAGACCAAGATGTACAAGGACTTAAAGAGGAGTTTATGGTGGAAAAGGACGAAGGTCGATATCGCTCAATATGTAGCATCTTGCGGAGTTTGTTAGCGGGTCAAGGCTGAGCATAAGCAACCAGCAGGTTTATTGCAACCGTTGGAGGTTCTAGTTTGTCCATGGGATGATATCTCCATGGATTTCGTAGTTGGTTTACCTCGCACACAGCGAGGGAAGGATGCTATTTGGGTTATAGTGGACCGGTTCAGTAAGTCTGCACATTTTATTCCTATTCGTACGACTAATTCAGCGAGTGATTTGGCCCCTCTCTATGTACGAGAGATAGTGCAGTTGCACGGAGTACCTAAGACTATTGTTTCTGATCGAGATGCCAAGTTTGTCTCCAAGTTCTGGGAGAGTTTGCAAAGTGCTTTGGGCACACAGCTACGTCTTAGCACCACGTTCCATCCCCAAACAGATGGTCAGTCTGAACGCACCATTCAGACACTAGAGGATATGCTTAGATGTTGTGTTATATCTTAGAAGGGAGGTTGGGAAGATCACCTAGCTTTGGTAGAATTCGCCTATAACAACAGTTACCACGCTAGCATTCGAGCTACTCCGTTCGAGGTTCTTTATGGGAGGAAGTGCAGATCCCCGTTGTGCTGGGATGCAGTTGGAGAGCGGGCAGTTTTGGGTCCCGATTGGGTTCAGCAAACTGTGGCCAGAGTAGCAGAGATTAGGAAGAATTTGTTAGCTGCTCAGAGCCGACAGAAGAGCTATGCATATGTCAGAAGGAGAGATTTGGAATTTGAGGTGGAGGACGAGGTTCTGTTGAGAGTATCGCCTACCAAAGGCGTAGTGTGATTTTGTACCAAAGGGAAGCTTAGCCCGAGGTACGTTGGACCATTTCCAATCTTGGCACGAATTGGGAAGTTGGCTTATCGCTTGGATCTTCCTGAGTCCATGTGCGGAGTTCATAATGTGTTTCATGTATCAATGTTGAGGAAATTCTTAAGAGACGCAGAGTATGCTATTCCATTGGAGCCATTGAGCATTGAGCAAGATCTTACTTTTGAGTCCCAACCAGTGAAAATTCTAGAAGAGTCAGAACGGGTTCTGTGAAACAAGACTTTGAAGTACGTCAAGGTTCTTTGGTCTCATCAGACTGAGAAAGAGGCCACTTGGGAACTGGAGTCTCGCATGCGCGAGTAGTATCCGGACTTGTTCACTTCAGGTGTGTGTTCTTCGTTGTTAATTTTCAAGTCATGGTTTCCTTTCTTGTAGATCAACGTTTACATTCGGGGTCGAATCTTGTTAAGGGGGGTAGAATGTAATAACTCGAAATGGCTACAAGGAAGAAGCTTGAAATACTAGTTTAAATCAGAGAAAAAGGGGGGTTTGTTCAGCGTTTCTAGCATGCCCTGGGCCTGGGCCTTTGGCCAACAAGCCCAAGAGGGGAGCCAGCCTTAGGGCCCAAGAGGGGTGGTCGAAAGGCCCATGGGGGGTGGGCAGCCGAGAGAGCCCAAAGAGGGGGGAGGGCTCTTGCTCTAGCCCCTTCCCCCACTCCCGCGCCTCCTCCCTCCTGGTAGCCGCCCCTGCCTCTTCCCCTCCCTGCACCCCTGTCTCTTCCCCTCTTTACGCCCCATGTTCACTTCCTCGTGACAGCCATCTTCCCCCTCCTCCATTGGTGCCGCCAGCCAAGTCAAGGAGGAAGAGCCGGGAGGCCGTCGTCCATTGAAGATCCTGATGGATCGCGGCAAGGCTTACGATAGCACAAACAAAAAAATTACCGCGCAACCAAGGAACCACCGCAAGTCATAGATCACGAGATTACCACTAGACGCGCCGACTCGTAGCGGAAGTAGAGTCGATGTAGCGAGTTGATGCAGTCGTAGTCGTACTTGCTCCGCGTCTTCTCCTCCTACTCCGACGAACGTCGCAAGTTCTCCTCCAGCTCCTGAGGTCGTCGTGAGTTGCGGATCGTCCTTAGTGCTGATGCTTCGCAACAACACCTCCAAGGTATCCACACGTACGGGGCACGGACACCACGCGCAGGAGTGCTAGCGCCGACGGCGTGGTTGAGGAGAGCGTGGCTATTAGGGTTTCGGGATTTTTCTTCCAAAAGGATTGATCGATCACGTCACCCCATGCCACCGCCCCTCTATATATAGGCATCCATAATGGGTCCCGAACAGGAGGCCCAATAGGAACTCGTGGCCTATAAGAATTCGGATCACCATCCAAATCAAATCCTAGCCCTTTAAGTGTGTGACCCTATAGGTTCGTGTGTAATCGGTTGTGACTCGGAAACTCTTTCCCGATCACGAGTCGTCAGCGGTACCTAGCAGCACATAACGATTCCCGAACACACACAGAATATTTCGGACGAACCTTAATGCAATATGATCTACGACTAGGTCCTTATCACTTACGACCAGCTCGTACTTAGTCACGACCAGTTCATAATCAGTTACAACCAGTTCGTAACTCCTTACGACCAGTTAGTATCTAACTACGACCAGTTTGCAACTCCTTACGACTAGTTGATAATAATGTTCGAGTAGTCTTCGACTAGGTCGCATCTCCATACGACTTTGACTAGTCTACGACCTCGGCAACTGTATGACCTGTTTGTGTATTCTCCCTTTGCCTCACGACATCTGGTTGAACTCCAGGTGAGATAATATGTCATCCATGGACTGTTCAATACTTTCTCAATCAAGTGTCGAATAACTTAATGTGGTCGACACTTCGACCACTAGTGGCATGGCCATGCACTTTCTTTATTGGACCACAACGAGGGGCCCAGAGAAATCTCTCCCGTTATGTTAGGAGGGGCAAATCCCATATCCGACCAGTCACATTCCTCTGCATGTTTCATAACATACCCGAAAGCAACCCCTCAGAGTGCTATTACACATGTAGGAAACCATGCTGATCTCAGGTCTAAGGATTATACATCATCATTGCTTTAGACCAACTAACGACACATAGAATCATAACAATCTCAATAGTGTCTCGAGGTGGGTCTTATCCAACACTATGTTCTCTAACATGTGTCCACATTATTGATTCGATATCTCTATATCCATCACCGGTGAAACACGGTCATCGATCAATACATGTACTGGTCGTAGAGTCACTGGTGTTCTGACCAGTGATATTTGACCAGGGATACTTTTAGAACGACATCATATAAGATAAAGAGTTTCACCAACAAGTCACATACTCATTGATCTATATAACTGATGATTCATTCAAGGAACAAGATAACATATTATCAAATGTTATGAACATAATGAAATATAATCATCTCTATAATTGCCTCTAGGGCATATTTCCAACAGATCCGTGCAAGGATCAGTGTTTCACACATCCCCTAGGGTATCAATTCACATACCTGCTGTTTTGATTCAGTTCATTCTTGGTAGATGTTGTATTTTGATTCATTGTTAGTGCTGTGTTTAGAAACAATTTGATGTTCTATGTTGTGCGTTAGTTTTCACATAGATCAAGGCCGAATTAGGATTTGTGATCTCCTAGAGAGTTGTAGAGTTTTTCGTTAGGTTTCAACGGCTACTGATTTCACCTAAATCCGAGTTGTGGATTGGAAGTTACGACCATTTCTTTGTCTGCTGTCCAGAAACTCGCTTAGATTGCAACAGTCGTTTTAATCAGCAGATTGAGTGTCGTTAAGGTTCGAATCAGGACTTCTCCCCATTATGAATATTGTAGGCCTTGCTTTTAGCTTTCAATATTGATAAAGAACACTAAGTTTGGTTCATCCAATTAGAAGTTATGGCTATTTTCGTGCTACTGCCCAGATTTGTCGAGTAGTTCTGTCAGAAGGTGTTCATCGGTCTGTTGGAGATAGATACATACAGAATTTGGGATTTCCACCAGCTAAGTTGTTGTAGATAATTTCGTTACCTTTCAAGCAAGCCTGAGTTTACATTTTTTATGAATTTCAGAGCAAAAGTTATATCACTTTTAATACTGTTGTCCATTACGGCTTCCGGCTAGAAGGTATTTCAATTTGAGTAAAGTTTATAATCAAACGTTGGGTTTTGGGGTATGAGTTAGGAGTGTTGCGAGTAGTGTCTTGATGTCGTTGTTCTTATTGAGTAATTTAATGGTGTAGGAGGTGAGGCTTCGAGGTTAGCGGCATCATCTTTGCCTCCTAACACGTCACAACACGAAAGACATGTACATTGATATTCGTATGATTTGTGAATGCTGGATGCTTAATGCTCGTATTGTGTTTTTTATATGATACGTGAGAAGATTCAATGTTTACATTACTTTCATATGTGAAATTTCCATGTTTAGAGATGATGTTATTCATTATTCATAAGTTCGTTACATGCATCCATTTTCATGTTCCATCCACGGGAGTGGATTTCAAAGACCCATCAATTCAAGTATGGGCACGTGAGACCCACCATTCCAATGTGGGCAGATTTGGACACCCGTATGAAATGTTCTTCATACGGGATTTGGATCCCCGTATTTTGTTAAATACGGGCTTAAGTGAACACCGACAGGTCTGTCACTAGCTATACCAGTATAAGCAGGAGTGTAGTCCTTTCATTTTATTAAATCTATTCATTCCATTCATTCACATAAACATTCAGTGTTATGTTCATATCCTTTAATGTTATTGTCTTGTTCATATTTGTTGTATCTCCAATTATTCACTTTACTTGCTAGGTCTCGGACTCACTCTTGTTTTGTTTGTTTATTTTAGATGATCGTTGATGATGACTCCTTTGGGAGGGAGTAGACACACACTATTCATTCACTTCACCATATTTCAGTTTCAATAATAGGAATTGATTTTATCTTTTATTCGTTATGTGATGAACTGTAATAAATAAAGTTAGTTGTGGTTGATAACTTCCTATATGTTATGGTGGATTATTTCTGCTCGTGATACTTGATCATCCCTATTGATATGCTTATTTGGATTCAGACTATATTCCTGCCATTGTTCTATTAAATTTGGGACTCTTTATGTCCTTAGATGAGTTATGGCTTAAATCCTTCCGCTTGATGGTTGTATGTTAGATTATTTAGGTGATATCTTGGCTTCCGAATAACCAGGGCGTTACAAAGTCATTGAAAACTAACCTTGCATGTTGGTACACCGTAGTTGTGCGAGCATGATAGGTGTAGGCATGTTCGAAGGGGCTCCCTTCACCACAGTGTCGGGCATAAAGCTTGCTGACACAACGGTGAATGCCTCACTGAGACAGGGGTGTACCTGGGTGAAGTGAGGGTGTCCATTCGTCGGGCTAGTACAAGGTTAGACCAAGATGATGTAAAGGCTTCGATAGTTGCTCTAGACTGCGTACCAAAGGTTAGTAAGCGGTTGTATCGACGAATGCCAAACAAACTAGAGAATTCGTATGCTATAGATAAAGTTGTACCCTCTACAGAGTGTAAACCTATTTAAATAGCCGTGCTCGTGGTCACGAGCGTGCTTGGTGCGGTCCATTGGGTATTGTCTTGGTTTTTATGAAAATTGTTCTTGTTGGAAAATGATGTAATGGTTTTGTTGTTCTTTTTTGAGTTAAGTGCCATGTCTATGGCTGTAAATAAGATGTTAATCACAGCTGACGAGGGTTGCGATTTGTTATTTATTCAAGTACTTACTTGTTGATTCAATATCTATTTAATTTCTCTTTAAATTTTTGTTGCAAAGTACTATGTATTGATATTGCAAATAAAACTTGCTTAATTCTAAAAATAACCTGTAGCATAGAGCCTCATCCCTTGTTAGCCATACATGTATATATAAACTTTGCGATATACTATAAGTCTTGCTCAGTTAGCAATGTAATCAATCTTGTTTCAATTGTTGTTCAGACTTAGAGGATGAGCCTACGCTGAACGATACGTTCTTTGCATCCGGTACCGGAGGATTTGATGATGGATCTTTCTAGGACTTGTTTCTTGTCGGTCGCCTGAGGGTTTGGATGGGAATACTGCTGAACGTTTTGGAGTTTATATATATTATGCTTTCGCTATTTCATTCGCTACTTCTAATACTTGAGCTTTTATTTGGCTAGTCGGCCCTTGTAATGTAAAATTGGTAATCGTTCAAGTTATGTATCATATTTGCTTCATTTTATATGTATGTATGAATGTGTGTATTAGCTACTGATCATGGGACTAGTACGGTACACACACGAGGGCTTCGGGTATTTCATGCCCGGGTTCCAACAGCGCTTCGTGAGGTACTCGGTATAAATAGTCCCTGGATGAGCACACACGGAAAGAGAGGTCTCCCAAGTGTTGTCCCTGGATGAGCACCTAGGTGAGGTACTCGGTAGATGACGCACTGGAAGGTGAGCTAAAGACTGTGTACTAAGGTGTGCACGGCCAGTGGATACGCTGTAGCATTACCCATAAGTTATGCTGTAGTGTACCCTCCTGAAAAGTGTTGGTGCGGTACTGGGGTTCCCATGGGGTGGTCATCTATAATTTAAGAAAAAGGAATGTTAGTGATCATTTCTACACATAATGAGAAACATCAGCAATAAATGATACTAAGACACGAAAATAATTATAGCACAAAATTTTATTTGTTCTCTACATTATTTGACCAACACCTAAGGTTTATGTTCAAGTTATACTACCCCTTGGTCTTAACGTATAAATAGACCTCTATAACATCCAATCAATTTAACTCTAAATGAAAGTTGAAGGGGTAAAATAATAGTACATCACATCATTTTCAGAATATAACTAGGATATGAAATTTTCGTAAAGAACCATCTAGGGTGATATTTTTGCTAGGTTAAGAATGGATTTTCAAAGGATCTTCGTGTTGCATGTTTTAGGGACTTTTCCAAAATATTTTGGCTCCATTTTAATGCTTTAAACATGGTTAAAAACATTTATTTTTAAAGGGCATATCTTCTCCCAAAACTATGATTATTTTGAAGGAACTTGAGAGGAGATGGCAAACGAATGACTTAGATGAGAGGGGAATGCTAGGGCTGGTAAAAGTAGCAAAAACTCCTAAATTTTTACAACCATTTTTATGATTAAATAGGTTGTTTTTTGAATACCAATTCCTAATCTAACGAGCATTCTAATTAGGGCTTGTCTTACAGTTAGTGTAGCTCTAATACCAAGCGTTGTCAGACCCCGGGCGTGGAATACCCGAAGCCCTTGTGTGTGTACCGTACTAGTTTCATGATCAGTGCCTAATACACACATCCACAATGATGGCATACACATACATACATACATACATACATACATACATACATACATACATACATACATACATAAAAAATGAAATAAATATGGTACATAACTTAAGCGATTACAAACTTTACATTACAAGGGTTGACCGGCCAAACAAAAGCTCAAGTATCAGAAGTAGCGAATGAAACAACGGAAGTATAATATGTATAAAGTCCAAAAGGTCCAACGGTATGCTCATCCAAACTCTCAGACAACCGACAAGAAACAAGTCCTAGAAAGACACATCACTGAACTCTCTGGTACCGGGTGCAAAGAACGCGTCGTCCAGCGTAGGCTCATCCTCTAAGTCTGAACAGCAATTTAAGCAAGATTGAGTATATTACGTGCTCAGCAAGACTTGTAGTGTATCGTAAAGTATATATATATATATATATATATAGGAAGCATTTTTCCTACTCTCGGGAGTAGTTACTCCCTATTCCGTATCTCACATATCTCACAACGTAGGGAGTATCTTGCGCAACCGAGAGTATGTATGTGTAGTATATGAGTATATAAGACTATATAGGTGGTATTTACACATTTTCAGAGGTGGTATGTACAATTTTTAGATATACTCCTTTTTATGTGCGAATATGAAGATATTTACAAAATATGCTAAAAACTATAGACTCTCTTGCAAATTTTTCGTGTGATTCACATTGGAGTATCTTATAATTAGTATACGAGTATACCCAAAGTGATAATGAAGTATGTTATGTTCTTTTAGGTGGTATATCAAAGGTGGGAGTAACTACACCCGGGAGTAGAAAGTATTTTTCCTATATATATATATATATATATGCATGGCTACGAAGGGATGATGCTCTATGGTACATGTTATTTTTAGTATTAGCAAGTTTTATTTGCAATATCAATACATAGTACTTTGCAACAGAAATTTAAAGAGCAATTAAATAGATATTGAATCAACAAGTACTTGAATAAATAACAAATCGTAATCTTCCTCGGCTGCGATCAACATCTTATTGACAACCATAGACATGGCACTTAACTCAAATAAGAACAACAAAACAATTCCCTCATTTTCCAACAAGAACCATTTTCATAAAAACCAAGACTATAACTAATGGATCGCACCAAGCACGCTCGTGATCGCGAGCACGGCTATTTAAATAGATTAACACTCTGCAGAAGTGTATAACTTTACCCACACCCACACAAATTCTCTAGTTTGTTTGCATTCATCGAGACCACCGCCCACGAACATTTGGTAAGCAGTCTAGGGCACGTATCGAAGCCTTTACATCATCTAGTCCTAATCTTGCACTAGCCCGGCGAATGAACACCCTCACTTCACCCGGGTACACCCCCGTCTCAGTGAGACATTAACCATTATGTCGACAAGCTTTGTGGCCGACACTATGGTGAAGGGAGCCCCTTCGAATATGCCTACACCAGTGATGCTCGCACTACTACTGCCTACCAATGTGCTAGGATAATTTTCAATGACTTAATTAGCTAAGGCTATCAAATACCGGCACATGTGGTTGTACGCTTCGGATTTAGATTGGGAGCACCGGCGTTCGGCCCTTAATTGACCCGGGCAAGCCCCCCCCCCCACATCTACTTGTGAGATACTTCTCTCACATTTCTCAGAATATAATATTATTTGCCCGTGTCACAAAATAAGTTTTTTATTTTTATTTTTATACAAAATAACAGAGGTAAACCCATCTGGACCATAGTTTCAAAATCTCCCAAATTCATGTTTAAACATTTCATCCTTTTTCAAATTTTAGTAAATCTTGAGCCAGGCAAAGCATTTGTGTGATATTCGCACTCGAAAAACCTACACTACTACAGAAAAAGCCATCACAGACGGTTCGGAACCGTCATCACAGACGGTTTTCGAACCGTCTGGAAAAATAGGTCTGTGATAACAGGTGGTTATCACAGACGGTCAGTAAACCGTCTGTGATATGAATATCACAGACGTTTTTATCAACAACCGTCTGTGAAGACAAAGTATCACAGACGGTTATGGTCACAAAACGTCTGTGAAGTCAGAATATCACAGACGGTTCTATTGAAAAACCGTTTGTGATACTCTGTCTTCACAAACGGTTATTTACACGAAACGTCTGTGAAGTCAGATTATCACAGACGGTTCGTTGTTAAAACCGTCTGTGATACTCGGAGTTCACAGACGTTTTTTACTTAGAACCGTCTGTGATACTCTGAGTTCACAGACGTTTTTTACTTAGAACCGTCTGTGATACTCTGTCTTCGCTGCATCGTTTTTATAAAAACCGCTCGTGATAGTTCATTAAACTAACTACATTTTTCTCGATTTTTGGCTAGCCTCGGAATTGCTAGCCATGCCCTCGAAAACAAGCATACAAAAAAAGATACATCACAGATAATCAATTGTCGACAAACCGAATCGATCATTACTCAAAATAAATTACAAAAGATCACATTTGTTCAAGTATTGTTACAAAATAAATTGGATTACAATTGAGTCAATTGTTTGCGGTGGTTGAGAAGTGCCGCAGGTGATGCGCTCGGCAAATGAGTGAAATTCTCTCGTGTCCTTAATTATCTCTCGATATGATAAAGCCGCAGAGCTTCCTCGAATGTCCCCGATCTCATTATCAACGAGTCCATCTAATTCTATATTCAAACCCCGTAAGCTAGCAAGAGTAAAGTGTTATGCATATATATTTAATTTTATAATTAGAAAATAATTATTTGGAGATTCACAAACCTCGGGATCCTTCTTCCTAGCTCTAATGATTTGGTCCATATGATGGCAAACGAGATTGCACATAACTCATCATTTTTTGTCAAGCACTCGCAAAAATAGAATTACATATATCGATTCGAGATGCGTTATTATGAAGTATGATATAGGATTATCGTATTATAGCGCGTACCGGAAATTTTGTCCTGTGTGTTAGTTGGGCGCTCTTTCCATCGTATATTCCTTTGTTGGCAACATAGTTGATGAACGACCTACATGATTCCAAAAATTTATCCTCGACCATTTCAAACTAATGAAGACTAAAATAGAGTTATGTATGAAGGAAATGAGCATACCTGTCGAGTATTCCTCCTAGAATGCTGAAGTCGTGGTTGTTGCGGATTAGGGAATCAAGGTATATCACATGGTTCCTCTTTGGTATGATGAGTAAAAGGATCCAGTGGTACCTACTCATGTATGTCACTATAGTCATTAAACCTGAGTTCGTGCTGCGTATAAAGTAGAGCAAGTAGTGACACTTACCCCTGGTTGTAGGGCACCACGATGTACTTCGTGTTCTGACGACGGCAATGCCCGTGTTATGTATTTCGACGAAGGACGAGTCTGCTTGGATGGTTTGCAATGATACCACATGTGGGTCGAGAAACCCACCGGTTCTTTCCACCGGACATTTTTCATCATGTATCCGTACATAAGAAATGAGTTGTGATATTTATCGGTATTACGTGAATGTAGAACTTGATTGTATGCACTTACGGTGTCCAACATCGAGAAGCGAGGCGCCAAGGCCAACGAGGTTGAATAGGTCATATAGGTCGTTGAAGCCCACGACGAAGTGGTTCGTCCCGTTGAAGAAATGCTTATCCTCGATCGACGGTGATTCCATGTCGCACCCTCCTTTTGGGTCCTATCCAAGTACCGTGCATGCAAAGCGACAAGCATATACAAAGACGCCCTAATCTGCGGGGAGCACAACGGTTTTCCGAGGATGTACTTCATGGATATTCCGACTTGCCGGACTTGAGGGGCGCCGATTTGGTCTTAAGCATTAGCGGCGTCTTCTTGCGAGCGACTCGGGACCCGATACGGTGACACGCTTTCCTTGTTCCTTCGATGTCTTCTCCAAGGGAACCGAAAGGTGTCCTTCGAGGCGAAATATGAGGTGGAGTCATGGAGGGTCCCGTTGGAGAGGAATGGTCGTGTTGAGATCGCGCATCTTGGGGTCAAGGACGATGTCCTTCTTGGGCCATCGATAAAACCGTACGGCATCCCCAGTGTTGTGATCTCTTCATTCGGCGAATCTCCAATGGACGGCCATGAAATGTTCATGTACCATGTCCACCTCCACCGTGGCGTAACCTGCGCCACCTGGACACCGTGCTGCACTGCCCCTTCCTGGTATGGATGCACCATCCCCCGCGCGGCCTCAATAGAAATGGACCCAACTAACCTCACTACGAGCTTGCAGGCCGTCGGCTCCTACAAAACGATACGCAATTAGCTAAAGTGTCCTATAGGTCTATCTTTGCTGCATTCCATACATGTACATTACCTTGATCTCGTCTATCGGTAATTGGACATCGTCATGTCCAGAATTATGCGTGGACGCGACGCTACTCCGATGTCGAGCAGGACTGGCTCCCAAATTAACAGGCGGCTTGCGACTGCTGCTGGCTGAGGAGTTGATTCAATTGATCCTGCAATGCTGCCAGCTTTCCTTCAAAATGTTCATCATGCATGCGAACCGGTCCTCACGCCGCCTTAGATCTCTTCCTACTCCCGTGCGTGCGAGAGTCGCTCATAATCCATGACTCCATCGTGCGGTAACCCCAAGACTCGCGTGCGACCGGTGTTCCTTGTTTCCCGGTCAGAGAGTATATCCTTCTCCTGCCTACATGGAAGGAGCCTTGGGAAGTTTGGGCGCATAATTCACGCCGCAAGAAGTCATCATGTTATTATAGATACTATGAAGTTATATATGGAGTTATTAACTAGGTAGTTCGACATACTTACCAAACGTTGAGACACTTCCTCGTCTCACGGGTTTGTGAAAGAGATGCTTCCCAAGACGAGACTTTTGCCTCGCTTAACCAAAGCTAGGGAACGCGGTCCGTGACATCGAAACGCGTTGTCCTCCGCCGCCATTCATCATATTTTCTCGCGTATCCAGCGGTGCCGAGTTTGTGCGGATGAGTGTTTCGTGTCCGAGAGCTTTGTGTGCCGCACTTTGCTCGTTAAATTCAGCGTCGTCTTCATAGCAACAAAGGCGCCCCATGTTTCTGCGTCAAGAATCTGTGACGCGAAGGGCATCGACCCGTGTTCACGTGCCGTGACAAGAATGCTCTTGAACGACCTCCACGATTTATCGATCGTGAGCATCGCCGTCCGCTCCACGCGCGCCATGTCCGCTTCGGGATAGTGAACTTTTGTAATAGTTCGTCCCACGCGCGCCTCGCTTCTTTCGCGATCCTTCCACCTTGGTGTGGTGATGGGGACCCGCTTTCCTTGCAAGTATCCCGCACATGGTCCGGAATCCGCCACGAGCTCTTGGGACGCAGAGGGACCCCAAACCGACTAACCTCCGTGATGACCGGTCCGCCCACGTGCATCTTCGATTCTCCTCGCCATCTCGCTTCGTGTCATTGTCGTCTGCGCGGCGTGCGACGGTGGGGAAGATGGTGCCTCTGCAATCTGCGGCGTCGGTGACGGCGGGAAGATGGTGCCTCGCCATCTCGCTACTTGCTATCTATATAATTAGTTTGAGATATATTACTACCTGTGCCAGGCCGAGGTTAAGCACACCAACAAAACAAACCGATTGATACCAAAAGATGTGACTGAGCATTCTTTTCTTATTAATGCAAACAATGGAATGATCTAGTGTAATAACTCAACAAGAGCCCTAAAGCAATGTTCAACAACTAGATGCTTTGCAAACAGACAACAAAAGAGGTCACCTATTGATAAAAATTCAACACACGACACCACATTGCTTCCTAACAAAGATGATTTCTCCATGAAAACAATTAATATTAATGTATGGGCACAATGTTGCATCCTCAAATGAGCATAATTGAGCGACTAAACACATAAGCTATTACAGAAAGATCACGAGCAATTGCGGTTAAATGAACCTCAAAGATCACATACAATTGCGCTTAAGATGCCATGGCAATCAAAACGAACCCTCAAATGCATTTTTTGTCGACAAATTGCTCTCGCTTGACAAATTGCATAAGACATAGTCTTTGCAATCTTAGTCCTCTCACAAAATCTCTTCACCAATCAATTTAGATAATTACAAAACAGATCTTGAGCTCAAACTACAACACATAAAGCATTCTATAAACAGAACATCTAATCATATATCTTCGAATAATTCACAAATTTATATCAACAATAAGCCTAATTGATGATTGAGAATAAAAATATGCTTAAGCTCAAGTCCTGCTTTCTAATCATCTATTGAATTTCAGATTTCGCTATCATCACAGAAAACATACAAGTGTATCTTAATTCCGCTATAACTGCAAAACAAAGAGTACAAGAGCTCAAGTCTGTTTGTAAATATCTATATGATTTCAGATTTTGACTACATCACAGAGCATCAACAAGGCATCATCAGAACCCATCACAGAGCATCAAACCCATCACAGAGCATCAACAGAGATCATCACAGAGCATGAACAAGGCATCATCAGAACCATCACAGAGCATCAACAGAGCCCATCACAGAGCATCAACAAGGCATGATCAGAACCCATCACAGAGCAAGGGAGGTGCGAGGGAGAGGAGGTGACGAGTAAGAGCACAACCTAGTGTCGGTCGCCGAGGTCGGACCCATCACAGAGCCCATCACAGAGCATCAACAGAACCCATCACAGAGCAAGGGAGGTGCGAGGGAGAGGAGGTGACGAGTAAGAGCACAACCTAGTGTCGGTCGCCGAGGTCGGAGGCGGCGGTGTCGGGGGCGCCGGTGTGGGGGGCGCCGAGGTCGGGGGCGTCGAGGTCGGGGGTGCCAAGGTCGGGAGCGGCGGTGTCGAGGTCGGAGGCGGCGGTGAACGGGAGCCCTAGAGGAGGCAAAGGAGCGCGCGATAAACTCAGGGGTGCGGGAGAGGAAGGGACGAGTGAGGAAAACCCTAGCGGTTTCCACCTTATAAGAGGCTATCACAGACGGTTATTTAATAAAGCCGTCTTTGATAGGTAATCATAGACGGCTCTATCTAATAACCGTTTGTGATACGATCCATATCACGCACGGCCTTATTTAAACCGATCGTGTTAGGGATATCACGACGGTTTGTGTCTAGAACCGTCGTGTTGTGGATATCACGACGGTTCTTAAATACAACCGCTCGAGATAATCTCATATCACGATGGTTCTATATTAGAACTGCTCAGGATTCATTATCACGACGGTTATATAATAGAACCTTCGTGATAGCTCCCGACAATTATCAATTACAATGAACTCGTGACAATGAACATCAATATCCACATATATGAGAGATGACAAAACACGTGACAAGTATATATGAAGACAAGCTCATAACACATTTTACTTCAAAACCAATTGTCGATTCGATGAACGTCCACATTGACATCAATATCAAAATATATGAGAGATTACAAGTCCATAACACATGATGTTATAGAATAAATTAATTACAATGGATTAAAATCTTAATGAAAATATAGCCCTTCATGATGATCGGCGCGCATATAGCTAGCTTCCTCATCGGGTTCTTCGTCGAGCCCGATGCCATCTCCGAAAGGAGGCAACTCGTCAAATTGATTGTATTCTTCCTCGCCCACTACATTCTCAACTCCGACAATCCTTCTTTTCCATGAAGAACTACGTGGCGTTTCTTATTTGCCGGTCGGTTACATAGAATACTTGAACAACTTGATTAGCCATGACGAATGGTTCGTCTTTGTATCCGACACGTTCAAGGTCCACGGTAGTGACGCCGTGCTTTGTCAACCTTCACTGTGGGAGATGGACCCAACGGCACCGAAATAGGGGGATCTTGAAAAGCACGTAGTCGAGCTCCCATATCTCCTCTATTTGCCCATAGTACGAGCTCCTCAGCCCATCGATACTGAATGCATCTATGCGGACACCGCTGTTCGGATCGTGCTCTTCCTATCCCGAGCCGTCGATAAAATGTGTACCCATTTATGTCATATCCTTGCCATGTGACAATTGTAAATTGTGGCCTTGTGCCAACCATAGCAATGTATCATCACTTGATGACCTCCCGTGATTCGCACCTTTAACCATCCGTTGAACCGACGGTTGTGCTCTCTCATGATCCAAACCTCCGACCGGTTTGGATTCTGTTGGCGTACCATGTCTTTGTGCTCGCCGATGTACGGGACACTTCGGTCATGTGTTGCAAGACCATGAAATGGGCTTGAGCGTATGTATCCAGCTCGGGAGTGATTGATTTCGTTCCGATGGTCCCGATACCATCAAGTCTCCCCTCATGACGAGAAAGAGGCACACCTATCGGATCCACCTGAGTCATATAGTCAACGCAGAACTCAATGACCTCTTCCGTTGCATAACCTTCGATGATGCCGCCTCCGGTCGAGATTGATTCCGTCACGTAGGACTTGAGAATTCCATGTACCTCTCGAACGGGTACATATAACGAGGAACACAGGGCGCATATCTTTATCTCTTTCACAAGGTGAACAATGAGATGGACCATGATATCGAAAAATGACGGAGGGAAATACATGTCAAGATGACATAGAGTCGTCACCACCTCGGCCCGTAGAGCATCTAGTCCTTGGGGATCGATGACCTTACGAGCAATTGAGTTGAAGAAATAACACACCTCAAGATTGCTACTCGGACCTTGTTCGGCAAGATACTCCTAATTGCAACAGAAGCATTTGTGTCATCGACATGACAATCATGCGACTTCATACCAATTAATTTCAAATCTTGCATAGAAACAAGTTTCTTAATGTTAGCAGAGTAACCAAGCGGGACTTTCACACCATGCAAGCTCGCACGATTCATATCTCTCGGCCTTGGGCAGAGTGTAGCAAGTCGGTGGGAGGTACGTTAAATCTGATCGCTCTTTGCGGTGCTAACTCGGTCCTTATGTTCATATCGACCAAGTCTCTCCGTGCGTTAACACCATCCTTTGTTTTGCCACTAATGTTCAAGAAGAGACCAATCAAGCTATCACATACATTCTTCTCCACATGCATGACGCCGATGCAATGGCGAACTTCTAAGTGCTCCCAATAAGGCAAGTCCCAAAAATTGACCGCTTCTTCGGATGTTCTTCCGACGGGTTCTTAATTGACGCCCTTCCCAAGCACAACATCGATATCCTTAACCATATCATAGACATCTTTCCTCTAAAAGCCCTTGGAGCTGAACCGTCCTCCTTATTTCCGTCGAATTGTTTCTTCATCTTCGGTATGGGTGACTCACGGAAGGAACCTACGGTGACGCAGTATACACGTTTTGCGTGAGTTGTTTAGCCATATACTCTGTAGCATCTAGCGGTGCGGACAAGCTTTGGCTCCTTTTGTACCGGCCCGACAGGTTACCTGGCAGGAAAATCATTGATGGTGCGAACAACATGGCGTGTAAAGTGAAGTTCTCTCGCTTGTACGCATCCCATACCTGCACCCTTCGTTCCACAGTGTCACAAGATCTTCCAAAGAATGGTGCTAGGTACACATCAATATCATTCCCAGTTGTTTCGCCCTTGGCTAAGTAGTGACATCAAAATGTACTTCCGCTTCATACACAGCCAAGGAGGAAGGTTGTACATGCATAGATTCACAGGCCAGGTGCTATGTCGACTGCTCATGTTACCGAAAGGATTCATTCCATCTGTACTCAACCCTAACCTTATGTTCCTTAGTTCTGCACCGAACTCTTCGAACCTCCGATCGAAGTTTCTCCACTGAGCAGAATCAGCAGGGTGTCTTAGCTTTCCATCTTTCTTACGGTCCTCTGAGTGCCAACGCACCAATCTTGCCTCTTTTGAGTTCGCAAATAAACGCTTCAAACGTGGGATCACAGGCAGATACCACAACATCTTAGCAGGAGGTCCTTGCTTCAACCTAGAAGTATTCTGACGCTTGTATCGGGATGCTTTGCACACGGGACATACATGCATGTCTGCATACTCTTTACGATAGAGGATACAATCGTTCGGACATGCATGTATTCTTTCTACTTCCATTCCCAATGGACAAAGAACCTTCTTTGCTTGGTAGGTGGTGTTGGGCAACACGTTTCCCTCCGGAAGAATGTCCGCTAGGAGACCTAACAACGCCGTGAAACTCTTATCGGACCAACCATTGCTTGCTTTTAATTTAAGCAGTTCAATCACGGTTGACAACCTTGTATATTCCGGCTTGCAGCCAGGGAACAAAGGTCTCACCGAGTCCTCCATTAAGCGCTCGAATTTACAAAACTCTCTCTCACTGTAGTTCTCTTCTGCATCGCGTAGCATCTGATCCAGATTGTCATCGTGTGACCTATCCTCATCAAAAGCACGATCTACATCCGGCATATCGTTGACATCCGCATATCGTTGACTTCCTCGGCGATGTCGTTATTACTAACTTCCGCCGCTCTTCACCGTGGATCGGTCCAACATGTATACCCTTTTTGAAACCCTTCAATCAAGTGTGCTTCTATCTGCGCCGAGTTGGTAAACATCTTCGATTATCGCAATCAATGCATGGACAAGACATATATTTTATCCCTTTTTCAACATATCCCGCTCGCGGCTCTTCTAAAAGCAACCACGCCATTAATGTACTCTTGACTCACACGGTTCACACCATACATCCAGTTTCGGTCCATCTACGCTACACATGTAACAAAATATATAGTGTCAAATTAGATTAATAAAATCTCTCTCAACCGCTCTCTCTCTCCATTTCCTTCCCCCTCACAGAAACTTTAATATTATTCCAACTACCAAATGAAAAATATTATTCTATTCCCTTACATCGGATACAAAAGTTTACTCCCACTTCGACTCTTATACACGCGATGCTTAGCATATTCTACCATATCTCGATTGGGTTATAAAGAATGTTACCCTCGGAGCTCACGACGAAAATACCAAATCGATCTATTCCGATTGCTGTCTCCCTCCCTTTCTCCTCTCTTTCTCTTCTCCTTCCCTTTCTCCTCTCCTTCTCCCTCCCTTTCTCCTCTCCTTCTCCTCCCCTCTCTCTCTGTCGGCGGCGCAGTGGGTTTTTATCTGGGTGGCGGCTCAAATGGGAATGGGCAGGGGGTACTCAAGGTATTTATAGCGCGAGATATCGCGACGGTTCCAAATATGAATGCTCGTGATAGGCATATATCACAGACGGTTTATAAATAAAACCGTCTGTGATATGTCACAGACGGTGCTTTTTATGAACCGTCTGTGATACGGAGGATTATCACAGACGGTTTATATACAAAACCGTCTGTGACATATCACAGACGGCTCTATTAATAAACCGTCTGTGATATGGGGGATTATCACAGACGGTTTATGTACAGAACCGTCTGGGAAATATCACAGGCGGCTCTATTTATAAACCGTCTGTGATATGGGGGATTATCACAGACGGTTCATAAATAGAATCGTCAGATATTTCCTGACGGTTCTTTATATAAACCGTCTGTGATAATCATATATCACAGACGGTTACTAGTAAGAACCGTCTGTGATAGACCGGCAAAGCAAATGCTGCGCCAACAGACCCAACACAGACGGATTCAAATTAACCCGTCTGTGATGGGGTGTCTTCTATAGCCTGTTTTGTAGTAGTGCTAATTCGACATCATTCATTGTCTAAACCATATCCTAAAGGCTACAACAATAAGGATATTAATATTTCAAGTACGATAATGCATCGTATAGGACTATAACTACTGTCGGTACAATTATCCCAAGGTGGACGTTCATGACGATACAACATATGTTCCATTAGTCTTTTTAGTGTAGATGGTGCACTTAAATTCCAAGCACCCTCCAAGTTAATACAACTTTTTATGTGTCCCAAATATTGTTTGTGAACATGGATATGATACGAGAATTGTAAAGTTACATAAGATAACATGGTACTACATGGTATCCACCACAACAAGAATCCAACGTGACCTTGTTGGAGGATATTAACATGATACATATATATAAAAGCTCGCGAGTGCTGTAATACTTTTCCAAAACAAAGTTATACAGATCATCATGTAACAAAGCTTATCAACTCAGCTACTTGATCCGTTCAACTTTCCTTTAGGAAACAAGTCACTCTGATTATTTATTTCCTTAGAGCACACCGTCTATACCAAACCATATTGTAGGAGTATCTGGGAGCACAGCTCTATCACTGTTTATTTATTTCCGTAGAGCACACCATCTATACCAAACCATATTGTAGGAGTATCTGGGAGCACAGCTTTATGGATAGACCTCCAAGATACTTCGAGCTCCATGTTTCTTGATAATCTTATAGTCGCTGAACCCTGCTTTCATGAAGATCTCGCGCCAGTCGTTTTCATCCCGCTGACGGCCCCTGGTATTCACCAACATCAGGATGTCCATCAACAGCTGGGTTTCCAACATTGGCCCTGACGCAGAACCTAGCACTATATCACCGATGATCACCTTCCCTCCTGCTGCTCGCGAAGGAATGGCCTTCCTGCATTGAGCCAGGATCTTCACACAGTCCTCGTCGCTCCAGAAGTGCAGAACAAGCTACCATGGATAAACTTCCATAAAGTTAAGCCATGCATAACCGAGAATGTTAAATTTAAGAGCTTAAGGTAATTATTTATATCACAGGCAGAAAACTGCTTAAATTTTAGATTAAATGTTTTACATATAAACAGGTCAGCGGAGATCGAACACTCAATTCCTCATGCAGGTTAGAATCCGTGCAATTTACCTTTCGGATTGAAACATGTAGAGAGACATTTCCATTGGTTTAGCACTTTATTATACCTTGAGCATCACAGCTTGAGCAGGTGGGATGGACTTGAACATGTCACCTGCGACGTAGTTAACGACACCATCAGCCGGGACCTTCTCAATCACCTGCGGAAGGTCCAGCACGGTGCACTTGATGTGCGGGAAGGCCTTGGCGATGGCCCTCGCCGTCGTGCCGTCGCCACCACAGCAGTCAGTCAGCGACTGCAGCCCCTTGAACACGTGGCCGAACTCCCGCAATCCCGCGGCGATCCCCAGATGGTCATGGGCAGCCAAAGCTTCATGGAACACCTTGTCGGACTCTGGGTCCAGGCGCGCCATACTCTCATCGAAGAGTGTCGCGCCATGCAAATCTTCGAATGATGACGGCGGTGATGACGACGCCACGTCCTTCTTGAACCAGTCGGCCAACCCCATCGCTGCCTCTACGTAGTGCCTCGAAGATGTGGCGAGCACAATGGCCTTCTGGCTGGCGTTGCCGTCGACGAGGATGCCATCCACCAGGAGGTAGGACAGTGTGTTGAGGCGGTAGATCGCCACCTTGGAGGAGTCTTCGACGGCGAAGACGCCCGACGTGACCAGCAGCCGCATGAGGCGGCCGAGGAATGGCAGCTTAGCCGGGGGAAGGGACAGCGCTGTGATCAAGTCAGGCAGCGATGCGGCCCCACCGAGGCGGTGGATGGCGGTGGGGATGCCGAGCTCGACAGCGCACTTGAGTGCCATGGGCCTGAGGTAGCTGAGGCTGTGGCGAAACAGGTCGGACTGAGCCTGCAGCAGCTCGGCGTCGGTGGGGACAAGATCAGCCTGAGCCGCCATTGCTTGCTCTATGTATCTGCCTATGCCTGTGTGCGGTGTCTGCTCTGCTTGCTTGGCGATGATTTAAGTAGCGATAGCCTCACGTGGAGCGCGAGGGAAGCCACGGTGCTGTCGACGGGTCAGGACTCAAGGAGTAACGTGAGAGTTGCCACATTTGACTTAATCTGCGCGCGTGTCTAGCGTGGAAATGAACTGCAGGGCAAGTAAGAGAAATAAATGGCCATAGCCATAGCAGCATCGATCGCCCAACCAAGTTGCCATCAGCGTAGAGAACTATTGAAAGGATAACCACGGACTTGAATGGATAACCACAGGGGCACAGGTAACGCCATAACAGCCCTTTCAGCCTTATGTAATCACCCGATGTATGAACTGTAGAGAGAGACAATAAGCACGTCGCTGTTTTCTCTCTCTCTCTCTCTCTTTTTTTTTTTTTTTGCGATTAGCTCTTTTATCTTTTCTGTTAATGAGAGTGTCCAGTGACTCCTTTTTCTTATTTGCTTTGTCAGCCAGAAGCTCACGTGCGCCTTGATCCTACGATCCCATTCTTCAAGAGCATCTTCCCTTGCTGCACGAAGTAGGACGTACTGAGTAACGTAGGAGAAAATAAATGGCCATTGCATGCATGCATCGTGTACGTACTAGCTAGGGTAAGCCCTGCAGAAACCTGCAGACGTAGAACTTTTATAGTAAGTACTATCTTCGTAAGAGCTATGTTCTACGCTGAATAACGTTTACGTTAAGTACTATTTTCATAATCTAAAATGGGTCTGTCTACACATAATTCGATTGTTTTCTTTATAAAAAACTATCACATTCTGAAAGTTCATTCACAACTCCATTATATATATAGTAAATTATTTATGTAACTTTTGTTCTTGGTCACTGTAATTATTCTTGAAAGTCTTAATAACTCATATTTCGATCACATGATTCAAAATTTCACATGTACTTTGAGAGGTTGAGCAAAAACAAAGACAAAAAACATTATGAAAGTTCATTTACAACTTTATTATACATAAATTACAGTAAATTATTTATGTAATTTTGGTTCTTGATCACTATAATTATTCTTCAAAGTCATAATAACTCATATTTCCATCATATGATTCAAAATCTCACATGTACTTTGAGAGATTGAGCAAAAACAAAGATAAAAAATAAAATTATATACCAACAAAATACAGCAATATGGTGAACTTATTATGTTTTTCACATGTACTTTGAGAGGTTGAGAAAAAACAAAGACAAAAAATAAAATTATATACCAACAAAATACGACAATGTGGTGAACCTGTTATGTTCTTCACATGTACTTTGAGAGCTTAAGTAATAACAAAGACAAAAAATAAAAATCCTCTCGGTGCCTCTTGATGAGCTGCAAAAGATATTAGTTTTTCATGAGTGATGTTTCTCGAAGCATCACGAGATGAATGCCTCACATGCATATGGGGGCAAATAGCCATTCTGTTGATAAGTAATAGTTTTACAGCACATCAACAACACGAATCTTATAGCACATCTAACGAACATAAAAGTGACAGTTTCAAACAGTTTTTTGAAGCCAAAACTGTCACTTTTCTGTTCGTTAGATGTACTATAAGATTCGTGTTGTTGATTATATTGTTTACAAATATTAGTAATTCACGTGCTAGCTAGCAGTGGTGTGCTAAGATTATTGTACTAGATGCACTCAATTAATGCTGCTAGTTGTGATCTACCTACTATATATTACAAAGTGTGTTGTACGTGCACAATTTGTAAGTGGTTGATGTGGAAGTAAATCTTCAAAATGATATGCTGGTGAGATGAAATGACATGTGTTTGGTTACAATTACATTATACATAAATTATAGTAAATTATTTATATAATTTTGGTTCTCGATCACTACTACAAAATAGGTCATAGTAGACGCCTCATCACAGACGATTCCTTTGGAATCATCTGTGTTGAACTTATACAGACGGTTCCTTTTGGAACCGTCTGTGATACTCACTATCACAGACGGTTCGTATTACGAACCGTCTGTGATAGTGATACATCACAGACGGTTCTTAATAAGGACCGTCTGTGATACTTTTGTTTTGTTGGGCGGGAAAACAAAAAATTGGACTTAATGGGCGGGCTGCCGAAACTCACTTATATTAACCGAGTCTCCTCACACCTCCATCTCCTCCTCTGTCGTCTCTCCTCCTCACACCTTGCGCCCCGGCCTCCCCCGAGCTCATCGCCCGCGACCTCCTTGTCCTCGTCCCGGCCTCATCGTCGCCGGCCTCCCCCAACATCATCGCCCCCAGTCTCCTCCACTTCGTCGCCCCGGCCTCCCCCGAGCTCGTCGCCCGCAGCCTCCTCCACCTCGCCTTAGCCTCGTCGTCACCGGCCTCCCACGACCTCATCGCCCCCGGCCTCCTCCACTTCGTCGCCCCGGCCTCCCACGACCTCACTATCTCTACTCCCCCCTTTGCTTTGTGATGTGGATTACTGAGAGCTATTGTGATGTGGGTGATGCTGTGGTGTTAGAATGGATTGAGTTGATGCTACTGTGATGTGGATGATGCTGTAGTTATTGTTGGAGGCTTTCTGTGTATGTGTAATTCATGCAAAAATATAGATGGCAGATCGCGCACTGTCCGGTAAAAACCGCCATAACTTTTGCATACGAACTCGGATTGCAACGTTCTTCAGCTCGTTTGAAAGCTAACGAAAAGTTCAATCCGAAAATCAGATTCTCTTCGCGAGGCCCTGAAAAAGTGGAAACCCCAAAAAAGGTCGTTTAGGGCCTCAAAACAGCCTCCGAAGTTTCAGCACCCGTTTTTTTTTTTGCAATAGAAAAAGCTATCACAGACGGTTCGGAATATGAACCGTTTATGATAAAAGCTATCACAGACGGTTCTAAACACGAACCGTCTGTGAACCGTTAATTATCACGAGCGGTTCTTGTTCGAACCGCTCAGTATAGCTTTTTCACGCAGCGGTTCTTGTTCCGAACCGTCTATGATAGCTTTTATCACAGACGGTTCAAGAACCATCTGTGATAACCGCCTGTTATCACAGACGTACAAAAACACAGACGGTTGGAAACCGTCTGTGATGACGGTTCCGAACCGCCTATCATGAGGCTTTCTGTAGTAGTGGATCACTGTAATTATTCTAGAATATGCTTTGAGATTTGAGCTTTGAGATTGGGTCTGAATTTGTTATGATTTTTTATTCGGAATATAACGGGTTCACCACACTGCCGTATTTTGTTGGTATATAATTTTTTTTCGTCTTTGTTTTTTGCTCAACCTCTTAATGTACATGTGAAGAACATAACATGTTCACGATATTACTGTATTTTTTTGTATATAATTTTTTTTGTCTTTGTTTTTGCTCAACCTCTCAAAGTACTTGTGAGATTTTGAATCATATGATGAAAATATGAGTGTCGGTGTTTTAGAACCGATCTTACGTAAAGATTGTTTGATTCGGGGGTCACCTCAATTGATCACAAAGACAGAAAAGACACATGGATTTTAATATAGGTTCGGTCCTTCTCCAGAGAGAATAACAACCCTACTCCTGTGTGTATTGTATTATATTGTGTATGCTGGTTACAATCAGTGAAAAGATTTAAGCTTGTACTACTACTGATTGTGTATGCTCGATTGTCTTGTATCAATCAATCGCCTCCCCATTTCTCTCTGACTAAAGCCCTTTTATAGTACGTGAAGAGGTAGTCATTCCAGGTCATGAGGCGTCTCATTATTTCATATAACGGATATAATAATGGTAGTAATCACCGGAGTAGTAACCTCCCCACGTCGCTTAGCAGTTACTAATCAGAGATAATGGTGTGTTACATGCAGTTACTTCAAAGAATAATAGCGTATATTATCTGCTCAGATCCCATAATCAATTGAGCCTACAGACAAGTGGACCCAATTAATTATGGGGTGGTCATAACTGAGCTGGTCGTAGAAGGACTTACGACCAGGGGATAGTCGTAGAAAAGCTTACGACTGGGTACTGGTCGTAGAAGGACTTACGACCATAGATGATCGTAGAAGAACTTACGATCACGTGGTTGTCGTAGATGGACTTACGACTATGTGGGTGGTCGTAGAAGAACTTACGACCACCTGGTTAGCTTCTCCCTTAAGATCATAAGGGGTATACTTAATAGCCGTATGATGTCATATTTACCCATAATATTAATTACAGATAGATAGTAAAATGAGGATTATTTGATCCTCGTCATCTAGCCCCCTAGCTTCAAGTGAAAATAACTTACTTGGAAAAGGAGTCGTAGATATTCTTACGACCATGAGGTGGTTGTAGGGTGAAGGTTGAAGGAAAAACTCTTCAACATGTGTTTCATTTGAGCAGAGTATGCTTGGTCAAGGAGGTTGTTGAAAATCTCACGACTACAAGGTAGTCGTAGAAAATCTTACGACTGCGAAGTGGTCGTAGTATGGTAATCGGAAGTAAAACCTTTCTGGTTGGTATTTCATTTGACTAGAAATATACTTGACCAAGAAGGTAATTTCGCTTGAGGTGTGAAGATAGCCTCGGTTTTCTCGAACATGCAGATTTAAGAAAATATGTCCGTTAGAGCAATTCTCGAAGCGGTGGGAACCGTTGAGTTTCCATAGCATTTCATTTCAAGCGCGCGGTTATAAAAACTGACCGCAGAGGTGACTTTAGGGTTCTTACCTTTTCCACAATTACTCTAACTGTTCATCTAGCTCTCGCGTTTTCCGTTGCCACCCAACTCGTATTCTTCCTCAAAATCTTTTTGAGTCCAAATCCCCCCTTTCTGAGAGAAATGGCCAGAAACATTTTCGAGTGGGCCGAATCGGAGATGGACGAGACGAAGATGGAAGCATTGGTCACCACCGAGAGGATTCCAAAAAAGGTGCTTGTGAAGTGGATTGAAGTTGTTGGACAGCATTGGCCGTCAAGGGAGATAGGTCAAATTCCTGTATTCCAAGCATATTGTGAGTGCGGCCTGCGATTGCCTACCCACCCCTTCCTCACTCTGGTACTCGAACATTTTGGGGTGGAGTTGGTGAACCTTGTCCCTAACTCTATCACAATGCTCGGCGTGTTCGTGTACTTGTGTGAGGCGTACCTGGGAATTCCAGCAGACCTCGAGCTCTTCCAGTACTACCATAGGATGGTTTGCCAAGCTGGAATCGCTGGAAGCTGCAGCCTGAAGCTCTACGACGGGAAATCAAGGGAGTACATTTAGATGTTCACCCAGTCATCGTGGCCATGGTGGAAGAGGAGGTGGTTTTACTGGGAGATCACCAATAAAGACAACGTTTCTTTTGTGGGAAAAGCTACCAAGAGGATTTCTTCCTGGGATTCAACTCCCAAGGACCTAAATCGGATCGCCCCTTATATTGAAGCTATCAAGGACATGAAAGCGGAGGGACTCACCGGATGGCATGTGGTGAAGGATTTCATTACGCGCCGCATTAGCCCCGTGAGGAAACGAGTTCCTCCCATGTAGAGGTACTCGGGGGCAACAGACCCGACCAGAGATTACAAGGAGAGTAAGTAAAATTCTTACTTTTGGCTCTTGTTTTGGTTAATCCTAGACTAGTCTGCTAAATTTTTTATCTTCCTACACAGATCTTTCATAGGTAGAAATTGACGCCCGCGTTAAGCTCATCTGTGAAAAAGGTCCACCAAATGTGGTGGCTCCTCAAATACTAGCAGTCCTGCCCGCGGAGGAAAAGAGGGAATGCCTAAAGGTAATAGAAAATTGACTTTGTCTTTAGGCTTTTATAGTCGAGCCCGGTTGTTCCGAGCAAACCTTTTGCACAATTTGCTGCAGACATGTTCGCTGCGGCCAAGGCAAGGGAGGCTGAGGCTACCATAGCACTTAAACACAAACACTACAACACAACACCCATCTAGAGACGTCCAATCTATAGGCTAGAGACGTGTTATTTCATCTCTAGAGAACCGTAGAGCCGTTTTTATAAAGCGTCCTTGGAGCACCTCCCTACGGACCGTGTCAAGACCAATAGAGACACTTGTAAAACATGTGTACATGATATAAGACGCTCTATAGAGACGTTAAAATTCATGTCTATGTATGTAGAGACGTTTTAGTAGATACACTTACATAACGTCTTTACTGATATAGACACGTCCAATTTGCGTGCCAACAAACATAGGGACAGTTTTACAAATATATTCAATTCATGTGCGCATAATTTATGCACATTCTGTAGAGACGTTATATACGTCTCTAGGTATGCAAAAGCGTATTTTTGGACATCTTATTGTAAAAAAATATTTCAAATTTAATTGGATTATTTCAAATTTAATTCGTGCATTTTGCTACAAACGGAAACATATATCGTCATATGAAGACATTATTCCACCTCATCCAAAAAAAACTAGAATACAGTAGAGCACATGTCATCACATGGAAGCATCATATTCTCACAATCAGCAAAGTAAGAAAACTGCACAACATACATATATGCATGCACTTCATAGCAGCAACAAATATTTGAATTTACCGCAAGTGGAGTTCACAACTGAATCAAAGATCCATATAAAAAAAAGGTGCAGATACATCAGGAAAAGATTCTAAATAGTTGGAATCTATCCATAAGCTTTGTCTAGGGAGAAACTAATACACTAGCTCATCCATCTCCATTGCATTCTCTTTGTAAATGTCCTGATTAGAAAAGTGTCAGATGACAAGTCTATTTGATGAAATTAGAATAATGTAACATACCAGATTGTTTTGTGACCGATTTGAAGCTGTTTTCTTAGCTCTTTTGACCTAAAAAGCGCAAAGGTTCTTCACGAATAATAGAGTTTAAGCAACTATCAAACATTGGAATGTACTCAATGATTATATGAAAATGGACTTACATATGACCGAGGCCAAGCAACAACACAACCAATAGCATCTCTTACTGTACGTATATTTTCATATGGTCTAAGCAATCTTTCATCCCCAATATTTGTAACAGCGTGAACAGCAACTCCAAAATATTAATCTCCAAGCATGTTTCCTCCAACCACACATGTTTTATCTTTGCTCACTAAACCTCCTTTGGCCACAACTTTATTTTTGTTTCTTTGGTTCGTCGAAAACAAGAAGACTTCAATATTATCCTGTCATTTAAAGAAATACAACATTTGTTATTGATGAACTTGTAAAGGGTTTATTTTATACAAAAACTAGGAACATCACATATTGAATTGTAGCAACTATATTCTAGTACTTCCATTCTTTGAGGTACATGTGAGATGTGACAAACATAATTTAAATGAGGAAGATCACTGAATGCATAAACAAAATTGGTAATACTATTGTACGAAACAATACAACTGTAGTAATTTTGATTTGCAATTTGCATATACCTGGTTAGTAACCTGCTCACACGGTAAAGCTGATTCAGCACAACCCTGATTGGCTTCAACACAATTTTCAGTATGTGCTATCTACAATTAAAGTTCAGTTCAGTTGTAAGTGAACGTATACTGAGAATGAGCATAGTTTGATAGCTGAGTGAAAATTTCTCCACACACCTTAGCAATCATGTGTTCATGTGGTAAAGATGAATTGGCATAACCCTCTTCAGTTCTAGGACAATTGCCGAGATGCAATTACTGCAACGATAGTTTTAAAACATTAGCAAAAACTTGCATTTAAATTTATCAATGAAGAAAATAAATGAAAATCACTGCATCACTTGCATAGTATTCGATAGAGCGTGCACATTGCCATTTGATTATTCAAGGTTGTTATCAAATTCATGTCGGATATCATTATCAACAACTCTTTCAAAGAGATCAACCTGCAATGACCATGACTATAACATATCAATGTTCATCAATTTATCATTGGACAAAGAAAGAGGAGCTCAGATGGTAACTTCATCATTTTCTGCCGCTAACATTGCATTTCTCCAATCATCTCCAGGAAACTTTTTGGCCATGAACGCACGCATCATTTTCATCTCATCTCTTATGTCTTCTATATTATCTCCCATAGATCGTACTGCAAATTGAAGCTTTTCTTCTTGCTCAGATTGCTCAACAAAAGTTTGTCCTTGAGAAACCTTTACTTGGCTCCAATACTTATCATCATAGTACCCTCGAAGTTTGAACTTTTTTCCAATTACACCTTTAAACACTTCGCTATAATCTTTACATGATAGGCTCCCATTGTTGTTTGTTTTCCTTTTTGCTAATTCCTCATAAGTTGTATCCTATTGAAATAAACAAGTCATTATACTATGAACTAATTATTTTTATTGTAACCATAAGACTAAAATGTACCATATTCTCTTCATATTTTCGTTAGTATAATTGCCATCCTTTTTCTTATGAGCTTCATCCCATAGGTTAATCTTGTGTACCTTTGCATTCCTTAATGTTTCCTATACAACAAAGTATAGTAGAAGGTTTATTAATTTTTCTATTAGAAGATCTTTTAGTTGGTCAAGAAACAAAATATAGAGACAGAATAATTATTACCATCTCTTTTTTTTAGCCTAGCATGTGATGAACCCGAAGGTCCGATTGTTGGCCCGATCTTTCGATGAGAACGATAAATTCAGTAGGCGTCGCTCAACTCTCACGATCCTGGCTACGAACACGCAAGGCTCGAAACCACGCAATCGCTGAACTGCTCGACAAGTCGTTATCAACCGTGCACGATTACCCGGTTGACCTGATCACGAAGATCGATTCCTGCATACACCGAAGAGAACAAGGTAAATAAGCAATCTGAAATTGCGAATAGGAATTGAATGTATTGATAGGTTGGATTCCGAAGAACAATGTCACTCTTGATCTCGCTGACCAAGAGAATAAAGTAGAAAGTAGCAAAGCTAAACTTTAATCAACAAAACCCGCCGAACAAAGGGGGCGGCGGCCACTATCTATAGGAGGAAGAGGGAGGGGGCGGTGGTACTGTTCATGCATGAATAGTGCCATGTGAACAGTACCACAAAACCCTAGGGGGCAGCTATATGGGCCAATGTGGCCAAAATAACACATTCGTTACATAACCTATGGGCCAACAATTGGTGACGTAGCACCATGGCATGTAAACGTCGCCCGACACGTATGAGTAGGAGCAGTAGATGTAGCCCGGCATATATGTGTAGAGGCAGCTCGGTCCAACTGGAAAATATGGCAATGCAGTCGCCGAAAGTCCGATCGAAGATGTGGATGTAGCGTAGCGAGTCGAAGTAGTGGGTGCAGTCGAAGCAGGGGATGTAGTCGAAGCAATGGATGCATCCTTAGGGTTGATGTCCTTATCAGCATGGCTTTTCCTCCCGGTTGTGTGTGGATTCTTTTGTTGCCTTGCACACTAAGTGTTCTTCTCACATAATTTTTGCAAATATAACAGATTCAGTCAATACTGATGTTAACAAACTAATTTCAATGTTTAGTTGAAGCATGAGAAAATGAAGACATCACCGAGTGTGAATCCTGACACCACATTCCAATAAGAGCTTCCCATTGATGTGCATTAACACCTTTTGAAACATTTTTCAAAATTTCACCCAAAGACCTCTCATGACGATTGAAATACTTGTTCTTCAAACAAGATTTGTAGACTCTCCACCTTTTACTAGTAGTCATTAGAATCCAGTCTCGTGTAAGCTGCATTGTCTCAGGAGGATAGACAAATTTCTCCTTCAACAAGTAAAGTTGATTGTTAGCATGTTAAGTGAACGTAGTGATTTATGGTGCAATGTAGTGAAAATTTTATCTCCACATGATTGATCATGTTCTCCTTTTTCTTCACAAACAATTCGTTGTCCCATCTAGGAATGTTCAATGGTGCAAATGTTGAATTCTCTGCTAGCTGGCCAAGATATTGGCCAAGAATGGAAGCTGACCTTTCGTTTGGAACACCATTTTCATCAGTCTCCACAATTATCTTTCCTCCGTCTAATTGCAACAAATTTTTAACTCGAAATTCCCCTAGAATCTGCTGCACATCTCCATTTGGCCCTACATGTAGGAATAGCACAATGGTGCGTATCTGGGGCAAATCACACTTATGTATATATTTCAAAAATAAGTTACGAAACTTACATATAATCTTAATTGGCCTAGTAGATTCATGAGACCTCTCTAATAATATGTTATCAATCTCTGGAGGACCTTGTAAATTATCTTCATGGAGTTGCACATTTTCTGCATCTTGTGCTAGAAAGTTCAAGTTTCGCAATCGTCTAGGTGTCCTGGCCATAATATCATTGCTAAAGCAAAGAAAAATTCGGAAGTCACCTGATGAGGACATCAACCCTAAGGATGCATCCACTACGTCGACTGCATCCCCTTCTTCGACTGCACCCACTGCTTCGACTCGCTACGCTACATCCACATCTTCGATCGGACTTTCGGCGACTACATTGCTATATTTTCCAGTTGGACCGAGCTACGTCTACACATATATGCCGGGCTAAATGTAATACTCCGAAAGTGTTACAACGTCTAGTCGGGAAAGTTTAATCGATCGGGAGAGAATCAAATGGAGTATCGGGAAGGACCTTTTAGAAGTTACTCAGATAATCAGCTTGAGAGGGGGGTTTATGCAACTGTCACCTCAACCTGGGCCTGGGCTTGGCCCATAGAGGCCCAAGTGTGGCCGGCCAAGGGGGGAGAGCACCCCTTTTCTCCCACCCAAACCCTAGCCGCACCCTCCCCTCCCCCTTTCCTCTCCCACCCCCCAACCGGCCGCCACCCCTCTCCCTCTCCACCTCCCTCCACCTCCCTTGCGCCTCTCCACTCCCCACCACCTCCATTGCTGCTGGCCAAGGAGGAGAAGGAGCTCCATTGCAGCCGGCCAAGGAGGAAGAAGAAGGAGAAAGGAAGAGAAGGAAGAAGAAGGAGAGGGAGAAGAGAAGAGAAGAAGAGGGAGAAGAAGGGATCCGTAGCAGAAGCGTGGTGGTCATCATCCCCGCTGTGTACTCTCTTCGTTTCGGCAAGGGTAACCCGTGGTTCTTTGCTTTAGGTCATTTTCTAGTTGTCTAATTTTCGGATGTCAGTTCATCGATATTCTGCAGCGGTGAAGTTTGTCGGTTTTGATTAGGTTAGATGCAGATTTGGGTCTGGGTGTCTCCTAGAAAGTTGTAGCTATCGTAGTTACCTTTCATTGCCGACAAGAATCAAGTCATTCGGACTTCGGTAGCCAAAGTTATGAATTTTTTAGTACTTCTGTGTTTCTGGAGAGAAGCAGATTTGCTAGTGTTAGTTAACCTGATAGAAGCGCTTATTTAGAGGGGTTTCCAGAGGGTCTCACCATAACCAAAAATGAGGCTAATCCGCTTAGCTTTCAGGAAAGCTAAAGATCACTGAATTTGGACGAACGTAGAGAAAGTTATGATAGTTTCTTTGTCGCTGTCCAGAAACCCGACGTGAAATGTTTGCTCTGATTAAATAGATTGGTAGGTCTGGTAGATGGCCGAATCAGAGGGTCTCCCCAACTAAGTTTATTTAGACATTTCAATTACCTTTTCATATTGTCCAAGATCATCCTATTTGGACTCCTGAGCAGAAAGTTATGAATTTTTGAAGTCTCCTGTCCGCAGTGACCGATCGCTAGAAATTAGAAAAGCTAGACGTGATAAGAAGATTAGCGATTTCGATTGTAATGTGATTTATGATTTTGGTCCAGTATGCTATTCTTAGTTTGGGGTTATCTACTTGTCCAGGTGGCAGCGAGATCCCAAGGGCAGCACCCACTTCGCGTCCGCCGTTCTCGCGCGGTTGAGGCAAGTATTCGGGTTTATGTGTAGTATTGGTTGCATGTCATGATTGAGTAGTGTATTGTTCATCATTGCCATGTGAATGTGTTGTGGAGATGATTCTAGTTGTGTTGATGCTTGCGAGTTATGTTTAAGGTTCCTTCATAATGCTATTGTTTACATACCCTGACTACATATTGAGTTATGATATTGGAAATATGATGTTGTAGTTCTTATGCATGTTGGAGCATTTTGAGACTTGGTCACGTGGTGACCAAGAGTACAATGTTGAGGTCCCTATCATATGTAATGACAGGCTTGAGGTCCCCGCATTCATGGAATGTGGGCAATGGAAAGAGGTCCCGTCATTGTGATGACGGCAAAGGTCCCTATACATGTGATGTATAGGCTCTTGGTCCCCGTGCGGAGAGAATGCGGCATGGGTATTCATTGACGGATGAATACCCGCATTACACGATAAAATGCGAAACGAGATAAAGATCAAAGAGTGCATAGCATTATCATCATTTAAATATTTGAAATGTCTTAATGGTGTTGAATAAAGTTGTTTTTAGATGTTATATCTATATGAATGTTGCAACCTTGTTGATACTTGTCGAGTCGTATGGCTCACCCTTGCTTTGTCTTGTTATAGGTACTTCGGCAAGAACGTCATGCATGGGAGGGAGTAGGCATTGAAAGCACGCACTACCTCACAACATTTATGCAATTGCTATTTGGTTTCACTTAGGAATAAATAAGCGTGTGGAGACTATCTATGGATGTTTTATGATGTTGGTTGTTGGATTATTCATGGTTATGAGAATGATGTTAATTGTTTACAATCGAACGATTATTTTATATGATGAAAGACTTGGATTATAGAAATAATAATAAATGCCATGATCATCTGTTGATACCTCGATTTTGTTGTTCATACAAAGGAAGTTCTGTCGAAAAAATTAAAAATTTATTGAATGTTCTAGTTAGTTTAATTCTTGTAGCATTCTAGGCTCATGTGGAGTCAGGTGTTACTGATTGGTATCGAGCGAGTGTGAGGTCCGTGGTTAGTGAAACATTAATTTTGACACACTAAGCACAGAGGTGGGTTGGGTTTTGCATTGCATTTACGTTTCGTTGATATTATAGTTTGACTTGTGCTTTAGTTGGTCACAGTGCTTATTGTTTAAATTATTTTGTCATGTTTGTGATTGTTTAGAGATGGCAAGGGGTGGAGGCCGTGGTCGTGGTCGTGGCCAGCAGGGTGCCGGGCGAGGCCAGGCAATGCCCCCGCCGGAAGTTCAGAACTCTGTAGCTGGGGAGGCTAGTCCTGCGGGGTCAGAGGAAGAGGTTGCATCCGCGGTGCAAGAGAATCAGGCCCCGCCACCGGTGCCTGTCGTCGCTCCCATGGTGGCTCCTGCAGCGGTCTCTGCAGCGTTTGCCATGGGGCTACACCAGTGGAATGCTTTGAGGTTGGACACCTTCGACGGGTCAGGCACGCCAGTTGATGCAGCTAACTGGCTGCGACACATGGAGAGGCATTTTGGAGCTCTAGGGATGACTTCAGAAATGAGGGCGCAGTTTGTCACCTTCCAGCTCAAGGGGCAAGCAGATATCTGGTGGGAAGGAGTCCTGACAGCTAGGACTTCTGCCCATGGTCCAGTTACTTGGGAGTTGTTTGTGGAGCAATTCCGGAGGAGGTTTTATCCTGCCTCGTTTGTGGAGAGGGTGGAGGTTTCATTGCAAAGCTACAAGCGTGGCAAGATGACAAGTGTCGGAATATGAGGCGGGTTTTAACAACCGATCCGCTTTGTTCGGCGGTGGCTACTGATGAGGTGGAGAAGGCCAAGAGATTTCGTAGAGGTCTCGATGTGAGTTTCGCCGAGGTTTTGGGGGCACCGAGCGCGTGACTTTAGCTCCCTGGTAGAGCAAGCTCGGGCATGGAACTTGAAATGCAGCTTGGGAAGAATTACTGTACACGAGGTACCATGGTCCAGGAGGATGCAGTGGCGATCGTAAGAAGAGTTTTGGGGAGGAAGTGGGTCATCATCGAAACCAGCTTTACAAGAAGTTCAAGGGCCCGCAATTCTTTCAAGTCCAAGTCCGCAAGGCCACAGTCATCCTCTTCTTTCGACCTTCTACGAGTGCTCCTAGATTGCGTCCGGCCTGGGCAAGGGATGAAGTGTTTCAAGTGTGGTAATGAGCATCGTGCTTGGAGTGTTCTTGGTCGGGTTCTTGTCGCCACTGTGGTCGGGAGGGCCACAAGGCTTTGGTTTGTCGGCGGAATCTGCCAAGTGATCAAGTGGGAGCGATCCACTGCCAAGACGAGCAGCGCTTCATCCCGGGTTCAGTCAAGATGTTAGCGGCCACTCCTACTCAGTCCTGGGGTCAGCCGCAGTCTTATCTTCCTTATCCTGGGGGTATTCCACCGCCAGGGTACTTTTGGCCACCGGTCCCTGCGGCACCGTTTCCAGTTGCGGCACCTTCAGCACCTCCTGCAGCCGCCGCACCCCCATACCAGGGTGTTGGGGCTCCTTCCGCCCCAGCAGCAGTTTCTTATGCCATGCCGACGGCAGAGTCGGCAGGTCGTCCCGATGTGGTGACAGGTACGCTCCTAGTGGACTCAGTGGAGGCATTTGTACTTTTTGATTCTGGAGCTACTTTCTCTTTTGTATCGTTAGAGTTTGCTAGCAGGGCCAATTTGAGTTTGCAGTCTATAGCTCAGTCAGTTTTAGTTAACTCTCCTGGGGGAATCCTTTCTAGCTCCACAGTTTGTCCTGGTTGTGTGATCTCCTTGGATGGGGAAGAATTCATTGCTAATCTAATGGTCATGAAGATGGAGCCGTTTGATGTTATTCTGGGTATGGACTGGTTGCATAGCTATCGAGCGGTTATATCCTGTTTCTGGAAGACAGTAACCTTGCAGGCACCTTCTGGGCAGGAGGTAGTATTTCAGGGGAGTGCCCCCTCTTACTCTCTTTGCGTGCTGGCTAGTTTGTTTCCTGGTAGTCGAGCCGCGAAGAGTGGGTTTCTTTTGTCTCTGGTGGGAAAGTCGAGTTCCTCTTTGATCGCAATTAACTCCGGTGGTTCGAGAATTCTTAGATGTTTTTCCAGCAGAGTTGCTGGGATGCCCCACCACGCCCGTGGAGTTCGAATTGATTTAGTACGTGCCCGACCGGTTTCTATGACCTCACCGTCCGCACGTCCTTTCCAGGAGGAACTAAAGAAGCAATTGGATGAATTAAGGGCGAAGGATCTTATTCGACCTAGCATATCTCCGTGGGGAGCTCCGGTTTTATTTACCAAAAAGAAGGATGGTAGTTGGCGCATGTGTATCGATTATCGTGCACTCAACCAGCTGACCATCAAGAATAAATACCCTTTACCCCGTATTGAAGATTTATTTGATCAGTTGAGAGGGGCAAAGGTATTTTCAAAGATAGACCTTCAGTCGGGCTATAATCATATTCCTGTCCGAGAAGAGGATATCGAGAAAACGGCGTTCTCTACAAGGTATGGGCACTTTGAATTTAAAGTTATGTCTTTTGGACTAACGAATGCCCCTGCTGCTTTCATGGAGACTATGAACAGGATGTTGCATGACTATTTGGATGATTTTGTCGCCGTCTTTATTTATGATATCTTGATCTATTCAAGACCGGTTGAGCATGAGCGTCATCCGAGGATGGTGTTGAGACGTTAAGAGAAAATAGATTTTATGCCAAGCTTAAAAGTGCGAGTTCGATGTCCGAGGTGGGATTCTTGGGGCATGTTATCAATGATAAGGGATATCGCTTGATCCAAGTAAAATATCCACAGATGGTAGAATGGGGAAGGCCGACTAACGCCAAAGAAGTGAGAAGCTTCCTTGGTATGGCGAGCTATTATCGGCGTTTTGTGCGATTTCTCCATAATTGCGGCCGTTGTCTCAGGCTCACACAGAAAGATGTGAAGTTTCGGTGGGATGAGGAGTGTGAGCGCAGTTTTCTTATTTTGAAGGAAAAGCTTGTGACTGCACCTGTTCTCACTATTCCTGAGCCGGGGAAGCGATTCACAGTCTATTTCGATGCTTCTCGAGTTGGGTTGGGCTGTGTGCTCATGCAAGATGGTAAGGTTCTGGCTTATGCGTCTAGGCAGCTGAAGAAACATGAGTAGAACTACCCAACACATGATTTAGAATTGGCTACGGTGGTGTTCGCCTTGAAGCTTTGGAGGCATTATCTCTATGGTGAGTCTTGTGATGTCTTTACGGATCACAAAAGCTTGAAATACATCTTTACGCAGAGGGACCTGAATCTAAGGCAGAGAAGGTGGTTAGAGCTGATCAAGGATTATGATCTCACGATTCAGTATCATCCAGGCAAAGCCAACGTGGTGGCCGATGCTCTTAGTCGCAAGGCGACACCGGTACGCATTGATTGTCTAGTTGCGGATTTTGACCGCATGGGGATATCTTATTGCTATGCAGGTTCGGCTCATGCTGAGATCCAGTTGATTTTAGAGTCAGCCATTCCAGAGCGTGTGCGGGAAGCACAACAGAGTGACCCGTTATTGCAAAGAGTCAAGAGACGTCTGAATTCGGGCAAGGAAGGAGATTTTAGTTTGATGGGTGTGGAGCATTGCGATTCAAGGGACGATTATGTGTGCCACGAAAGCGTGGAGTTAAGGATGACATCTTAAAGGAGGCACATCGCACTCGTATACTTTGCTCATCCAGAGAGACGAAGATGTACCGTGATTTGAAGCAGCAATTTACGTGGAAAAGAATGAAAGTAGATATTGCCAATTATGTAGCCTCTTGTGGTGTTTGTCACAGTGAAGGTGAACATAAACGTCTGCAGGTTATTGCAGCCTTTGGAGGTACCCCAATGGCCATGGGATGATATTTCTATGGATTTTGTTGTTGCGTTGCCTCGCTCACCGCGAGGCAAGGATGCGATTTAGGTTATAGTGGATCGATTCAGAAATCGCACATTTTATTCCCATCTGCACGACTAATTCAAATAGTGATTTGGCTCCTATCTATTTGCGGAGATTGTGAGATTGCATGGAGTGCCAAAGACCATCATTTCGCGGGGATGCCAAGTTCGTATCCAAGTTTTGGGAGAGTTTGCAGAGTGCCTTGGGCACGCAACTCCGCTTTGAGTCTGACTTTCCATCCTCGCATGGATGGGCAATCGAGCGCACTATTCAAACCCCGGAGGACATGTTGAGGTCATGTGTCGTGTCTTGGAAAGGTAGTTGGGAGGATCAATTGCCATTGGCGAGTTTGCGTACAATAACAGCTATCATTCGAGCATAAAAGCCGCTCCGCTTGAGGTTTTATATGGGCGTAAGTGCAGTCACCTCTTTCTTTGGGAAGCCGTGGTGAGAAGGCGGTTTGGGACCGGACTGGTGCAAAAGACGGTTGAACGAGTGGCCCTGGTGAGATAGAATCTATTAGCAGCTCAAAGCATGTGAGGACCTCAATTTATTTGGCTTGTAATGCTTAACCAACCACCTGGTCCTAGCATCACAAATCAAAGAAACTGATCCTCGAGATATGTATACTTCCTGAAAGCGATATACACACCTCGTTACAAAATCGACATCAACTCCATTTCAAACATAGAGTCCAAACACCACACTACCAAACGGAAGATAAACAAATAGAAGAGTTATTACGCACAAAGGCCGATGTGCCACAAGATACAAAAATAACAAGAACGATAATGAAGCAAAAGTGCCATAAGATGGCTATAAACAAAGCCAATCGTGCCTCCAACCCACAAGGCATCCGACCGACCGCCAAGTCTAGTCGCCCACGAAACGGCAACACAACTCACGTAGTGAGGCCCTAGGGGCTCACCTTCTTCCTCTCGCAACAAAACATTAAGCAAAGCACCGAGTACAAAGATTGTCTTTGTACCCGCAAGACTGACGTGTGAACTAGCGCACTGCTCATATGCTACATGCAGCTTGTTTAGTGGAGGCCATATGTTTCATTTGCATAAAGCCAATTTTCATTTGCAATAATATAATACAGTTTGAAGGCAAGTTTGCAATTCGCTTTTAATGTTGAAATACAGAAAGGTAATACTAACAAAAGAGAAAGATAAACAACCTAGAGGTGACTACCCCAATAGTCACCACAACAATAGCACGAATCCCATTCGCACCACCCATCAAGTTTTAATTTAAATGTTGTAGTCTAACTCTTGGAAGACCTTGCCAAGCGTGTCCATAACCTAGGACGAGCTATTCGAATAGTTTTAAACCTGCAGGTGTACCAATGTACCCACACTTCGGCCGCCTTTAAGCCAAGCACACTTAGAAGGTATGCCACACACTAAGTCCTACGAGACTTTTTCCAATATTGTGTATTAACTACGAGCCGCTCGTATGGATAGAAATCCATACGCTTACATGGTAAAGCCGAAAAGACAACTACCCACTCGTGATAAAGCTTTTGACAACTACCATGCTCCCGCTCCATCCCTCCCGCGACCTCCTGCGACCGGAGCCAATACACGCCAAAGTACTAGGTCAAGAGAGGTCCCATATACTCTAGTATGGTTAGCACGCGAAATGCTTGGTTCAGTGTAACAAGATGTTCGGTCCTTGTTGACTCGGGCACCATTCCATCACACCCAACAGATCACACCAATCATACCGTTGTGCCCAAGTCTAAATCATTTTTGTTTTCGCTTTAGTTTTGCAATTAAACACAAAGAAAGATGTTTGAAACATAAAGTTATAGTAGATTTTGTGTGATGAGGGTTACCGACTAGAGTCGATAACCGCCCAGTTCTACCGATACTAAGCATGTCTAAGCAATTTGACCCGGATCTACTAAGTGACAAGAGATCATCCAGCGACCTCTAATCACAAAGAAATAACCTAGGCTCGGTAGTAGAGATCAATATTTTGTCTACAGGATATGCATTCTACGGATTTAACTAATCAATTTAACACAAATTAAGCAATGCATACATACAATTAAACAAAATATTTGATTTTAAAATACCGGGATTATTATGATCAAATCGCTTGCACAGTTGTCGTTGCTCAATTTGTTGCGAGGGTCGTTCTCGTGGTTGCCGCAAATATCGAATCCTAACGATTGAACAAAAACAGCGAATAAGAACGAATAACACCGACCAAACTCAAACATGCAACAACAAACAAACATACTAAAATTCACACAGCAGCTAAAGCATGATATAACAAAAATTTTAGAAACAGAGAACAACTCATTTTAAGTGGTTATGAATTTTCTAAGAATTTTCTAAGCTAACAATTCACATGAAAACACTAGTTAATTACTTAACAAATTTTCATGAGCAAAAACAGTATCTAAAACCTAACCTGATAATTAGCACACTAAAAATGAAAATTTACAGAGTTGGTTTTACTGGATTTGGACAATTATTGATAGAGATATGAATTTTCTAAGTTGGAAAGTACATAATACACCAATTATTCAATAACCAGATTCTAGCTAACAGAAACATGGTCGAATCTAATTTTGGTAAATATTACATTTAAAATTAAAATTAACAGAACTGGTTTCAAGTGATTTGGAGAAAATTGAATTAGTTATGCATTTTCCGAGTTTAAATGAATTAACAAAGACAAAAAATACATTACGTAAATACTAAAGCATTTAATCCTTTTTCTACCCACACCAACCAAATTTCAGACAACCGGCAATGGCCCAAATAAAGGTGACGATCAGACAGATCGCTCATTAAGGTGACGTCGAAGCGATTCGAGAATACGTCTTTGACATATCAACGCCGCATTTCTAACATATTCTCACGATAAATCGTTTCCAAACAGAGAAAACGGCACGAGCTACACAAACTAATCGACGATGGACCCACATGGCGTTGACTCGGAGAACAAATAACGGGCTGGATTAAAGGATTTCTAAACGCGATTTAAGAGAGGGCCCACAAGTCGAGACTCAAAGCTAAACAAGATTAGCGCTAAACTAACTCCACCGGCGCTCACCGGCGCGCGACGGGACGGCGGCGCGCGCGCAAGAATCAACTTGCTAACGGAGGGTTTCGGCGAGTGAGTGATACCTTCGGTTCGCGAAGATCTCACGAACTCGATGACGGTGACGCGACTCACGGGGATGCCGCGCGAAATGGCGCGAACGGAGGCGAGAAGAAGATACGGCCTCGCGGAGATGACGCCATCGGCGACGGAAGCTTGGCAGTGCGCGCACCGCCTTGACTCCGTGAAGGATAAGCCCACGACCACGACGACAATGTTGCTCGAGGCGCGGAATCGCTGCGGTGGCGCTTCCGAGCTTGAGAAGAACGCGCCGCACACTCGCGATGTACCAAAGAACAAGAGAAGGCTACGGTTAAACTCGGTGAAGTATTGCGATTCTAAGGGACTTTCTTCCGAGGTTTGAAACTCACCGAGCGCCAAAGAGCTACGAGGACGAGGTCACGGAGGCGAAGACGAAGATGTCGCCCCAACGACTCCGTGGATGAAACGAGCTCGGGCCGGGAAAATGGACGCGGTGTGAGAGAAGAACGCGACGGGAGTTCGGAGTGCTCAAGCGGCAGCGAGGTGGTGGCGCTGCCTCGGTTTCTTCTCGGCGAAAGAGGAAAACGAGCGGAGAAGGCGAGAGAGAGGGTAGAGGCGAAATGAATGAGCTCGGTGGGTAGATGAGACACCGGCGATGCTTTACTGACGGACACGAAAGCACCGAGGTGGCGGCGACGAGGACGTGGCAAGCATGCGCGCCGCGCGCGAACTCCGGTGGTGCGGAGAAGACGAGGGCGGACTGACGGTAGGGTCCACCGCCGCCGACGGACGGCGGTGCGAACCGGTGGTTTGACTCGATCAGTATCGCACCGACCGTTGGATCTGAAATGGACGACTGAGATTGGTGTATGCATTCGGACAGGTCGACGAGACAAGCAACGTGGATCGTTCGATCTTCATCGGACGGTCAAGATTGATTGGACTCGGGCGGTGCGATTAGTTGACGCGACCGAGTCCATTAGTGCGGTCGGACTCGAGCCCAAGTGTGGTTCGGGCCCGACAAACAGTGTTTTCAGAATTCGATTTAAAACACAGAGAAGTTTTGGGAAATTTTTAGAGATAGCTCCAGGGCTCCAAAAATTTCGAAATTTTTATGGAAGCTAACTGGAACAGAGGACCACCTTGTGTAATTTTTCCAGGAGTTTTTATGCACTGCATTGTTCTACAGAAAATTCACAAGCTGCTTCCTAAGGGTTTGACCAGATTTCTAAACTGGTTTGACTTGGGCATTTGAAATAGCAACTAAAATCTAAAAATTGTGAAATAATTCAGGGAGGTAGATAGGATGATCAAGATGATAGGAAAAATAATTTCAGAGGATGATCACAAGTTTGAAGGCTAATAATTTGATGACAACAATTTCCAATCACAAGAATCAACTTCTAGAAAATTGGAAATTGTTAGGGAAAAATGTAGAAACTTTCAAATGATTTGAAGAGACAACAAAAGTTTTTATTTCTCCTCAAAATTTTACATTTGAAATACAAACCCTAAGTTAGGGCTGTTACAAATCCCCCCCCCTTACAGGAATCTCGCCCCGAGATTCTGATCACTGGGAGAAGAAAGACGGGTAGTCTGCTCGGAGACGATCTTCCTGCTCCCAAGTGGCTTCATCCTCGGAGTGGTTTGACCACTGAACTTTGAGGAACTTGATCACACGGTTCCTCATTCTTCGTTCAGCTTCTTCGAGGATACGAACGGGACGCTCACGATAAGACAGATCTTCCTGCACATCGATATTTTCCAATGGTGTTTCCTCAACCGGAACACGGAGGCACTTCTTCAGTTGCGACACATGGAAAACATCATGCATCCCCTCAAGTGTAGCTGGCAATTCTAGTTTGTATGCAACAGCTCCCACTTTCTTGATGATGCGATACGGCCCGACATACCGAGGAGCTAGTTTGCCCTTGACACCGAAACGACGATGTCCCTTCAAAGGTGAGACTTTGAGATACACAAAGTCATTGGGCTGGAAGCTCAACTCACGACGACGCCGACCGCATAGCTCTTCGCGCTTGATGAGCTACGCCGCAAGTGCTCACGAATCAATCGCACTTGGTTTTCAGCCTCATTGATGGAATCTGGACCAAAGAACTGCCTTTCACCGGTTTCTGACCAGTTCAACGGTGTTCTGCAGCGCCGTCCATACAAGGCCTCAAATGGTGCCATACCGAGGCTAGCTTGGAAGTTGTTGTTGTAGGAGAACTTCGGCAAGCGGCAAACTCTTCTCCCGCTTCTTCCCATAGGAAAGAACACAGCACGAGCATATCTTCAAGCACACGTTGACGCGCTCCGTCGACCATCGATCCGAGGATGATAGGCCGTCTTGAAAGTAAGACGAGTTCCCATGGCCTCCTGCGGACTATGCCAAACCGAGGTAAAAAAGCAGCTCCACGGTCGAGACACAATCGCCTTGGGTACACCATGCAAGCTCACAATCCTTGATACATAGAGCTCGGCAGAGGTTCCACACGGAGTGACTCTTGACCGGAAGAAAATGCGCCACTTTAGTTAGCTCACAATGACAACCCAAATGGCGCCATTTCCCTTGGATGAACGGGCAGCCAGGTGATGAAATCCATGCCTCTAATCCCACTTCCACTCGTATAGGTAAAGGTGAAGAAGACTGCTGACGCGATGCTCGGCCTTGACACGACAACATATGTCACATCCGCAACGAACACCGCAATCTCGCGCTTCATGCGAGTCCACGAAATTCGACGCAGATCTTGGTACATTTTGGTGGCCCCGGATGGATGGACAAAGGCGAATCATGGGCCTCTGAAGAATCAAATCCCGCAACTCGGGACCTTTGGGACCACAAGACGCTGCCCAAACCATACAACACCGTGCTCATCTTCGTAGAAACATTTGGTGATCCATTCTTCATGTTCTCGCTTGATTTTACCCACACCAACATCCGATCGGCCAGGTTTGACTTGATTTGATCCACCAAGGTTGGTTGCACAACCAAGGCGACAAGGGAACCATGTTCAACCAAACCCAAGTTGAGACGCTGAAGTGCGCAAGAAGTGCGAGTTCTTGCTCTTGGATCATCGTGGTGTTGCAATACACCTTTCGCTAAGTGCATCAAGAACCACATTGGCCTTGCCAGATGATATTGAATACCCATGTCATAATCTTTGATCAATTCCAGCCATCTCCTGCTCGAGGTTCAGATCTGGCCGAGTGAACAAGTATTTCAAACTCTTGTGATCGGAATACACCTCACAGTGATTCTGGATCGATAATGCCGCCAAATCTTGAGTGCATGAACCACAACAAGAAGCTCTAAATCATGGGTGGGATAGTTGAGCTCATGAGGTCTCACCGCCTAGATGCATAGGCAACCGCCTTGCCTTCCCGCATAAGAACACACTAGAGCCTCGCGAGAGGCATCGCAATAAATATCAAGCTCTTGTGAACATCGGAAGAGTAAGAACTGGGTGAAGTCAATCGCCGCTTGAGCTCCCGAAAGCTCTCATCACAAGCAGAGGACCACACAAACTTCTTATCCTTCTTGAGCAATTCAACATCGGCTTAGCGATTTTGGAGAAGTTCTCGATAAAGCGGCGGTAGTAGCTCGCTAAACCAAGAAAACTCCGCACATCGCTGGATCGACTTGGTGGCCCCAAGATAGAACGTCGACCTTCTTTGGGATCCACGGCTACACCTCCAAATGAAAGAACATGGCCCAAGAATGCCACTTCCTTCAACGAACTCGCATTTCTTTGAACTTATACAAACCGTGCTGCTCGCAATTTGCCCAAAACAATCTTCGATGCTCAAAGATGCTCGCTTGATCTTGGAATAGATAAGAATATCATCAATAAAGACCACCACAAATTTATCCAAATACTCCATGAATACTGAATTCATAAGGTTCATGAACAAAGCCGAGCATTGGTTAAACCGAAAGACATGACGGTGTACTCGCATGCTGACCATAACGAGTAGTGAAAGCCGTCTTCGAATATCCTCCGATCCGATCCTCGACTGATGATACCCCATTCTCAAATCAATCTTGGAGAACACTGGCTCCATCAACCGATCGAATGATCATCGATGCGGGCAAAGGATATTTGTTCTTCACCGTCACCTCATTGAGAGGACGGTAATCAACACACATGCGCAAAGTCTTGTCCTTCTTCTTCACAAAGATCACCTGACAACCCCAAGGAGATGAACTGGACGGATGAAACCTTTCGCTTGGAGCTCACCAAGCTGCTTCTTCAATTCTTCTAGCTCATTGGGAGGCATCCGATACGCGCTTTGAAATCGGGCGATGCTGGCAGCAACTCGATGACAAACTCGGATCTCGAACCGAGGCATCCTGCAAATCTTCGGAAAGACATCCACAAAGTCGATACTATGTGTGAGGACCCTGGCTTATTTGGTTTGTAATGCTTAACCAACCACCGGTCCTAGCATCACAAATCAATTAAATCGATCTCGAGATATGTATACTTCCTGAAAGCGATATACACACCCTGCACAAAATTAGACATCAACTCCATTCCACACATAGAGTCCAAACACCACACTTCCAAACGGAAGATAAACAAATAGCAAAGATATTATGATAATGGCCGATCGCCACAAGATACACAAATAACAACAAAAAGACAATGAAGCAAAAGTGCCATAAGATGGCTATAAACAAAGCCAATCGTGCCTTCAACCCACAAGGCATCCGACCGACCGCCAAGACTAGTCGTCACCCACGGCGACAAAGACTCACACGTATGAGGACCCCGAGGCTCACCTTCTTCCTCCGCAACAAAAACATTAAGCAAAGCACCGAGTACAAAGATTGTCTTTGTACCCGCAAGACCGACGTGTGAACCAGCGGCTGCTCATATGCTACATGCAAAGCTTATTTGGTAGAGGCCATATGTTTCATTTGCATAAAGCCAATTTTCATTTGCAATAAGGTAATATAGTTTTAAGGCAAGTTTACAATTCATTTTTAAGATTGAAATAGCAGTAAGGATATTAATAACAAAAGCGAAAGATAAACAACCTAGAAGTGACTATCCCAATAGTCACCCCAACAATAGCACGAATCCCGATTCGCACTCACCCATCAAGTTTTAATTTAAATGTTGTAGTCTAACTCTTGAAAAGCTTACCCAAGCGTGTCCATCACCTAGGGCGAGGCTATTCGAATAGTTTTAACCTGCGAGGGTGTACCATCAGCACCCACACTTGCATCGCTTTAAGCCAAAGCACACTTAGAAGGTATGTCGCACAACTAAGTCCTACGAGACTTTTCCAATATTGTGTATTAACTACGAGCCGCTCGTATGGATAGAAACCCATACGCTACATGGTAAAGCCGAAAGACAACTACCCACTCAGATAAAGCTTTTCGACAACTACCATGCTCCCACCTCCATCCCTCCTGCGACCTCCTGCGACCCGAGCCAATACACGCCAAAGTACTAGGTCAAGAGAGGTCCCATATACTCTAGTGTGGTTAGCACGCCAAATGCCCGGATAAAAATTCACTCACAAGATGTTCGGTCCTTAATTGACCTGCACCTTTCCATCACACCTAAGATCACACCAATCTTACCATTGTGCCCGCCCAAATCATTTTTGTTTTCATTTTTAGTTTTGCAATTAAACATAGCGTAAATGCTGAAACATAAAGTTGTAGTAAATTTTGTGTGATCAAGGTTACCGACTAAAGTCGATAACCGCCCGCTTCTACCGATAGCTAAGCATGTCTAAGCAAGTTGACCCGAATCTACTAAGTGACAAGAGATCATCCAACGATCTCTAATCACAAAGAAATAACCTAGGCTCGTAGTAGAGATCAATATTTTGACTACAGGATATGCATCTACGGATTTAACTAATCAATTTAACACAAATTAAGCGATGCATACATATAGTTGAAACAAAATATTAGACTTTAAAATACTCGATAAACATGATCAAACCGCTTGTTCGTTGTCGTTGTTCGATATGGTGCGGAGGATCGCCCTCGTGGTTGCCGCAAATATCGAAGCCTAACGATCGAATAAAACAAATAATAAGAACGAATAACACCGCAAAACTCAAACATCAAATACAAACACCAATATATGCACCAAGGCTAGACTATCACAAAGAATGACAAATAATTGCTACAGAGACCCATCCACTCATTTGCTAGGTTAACCACAAAATCAAACTTCTAACATGCTTTAAACTTTGGACAGGCTTTGATGGTGATTGTGTGCACATCTATTATTTAATCATCAAGTTAACACATCAAAATCAGCTAGCTATACTAAAACCACTATTGACAGGTGAGAGCACAAAATCTACAAGAAACTATTGAAAGCATAACTAGCCAATTATCCAACTAAGAAATGCTAAACAAAAATCTTCTACCTAAGATAGGATGCTAAGGATGCTCACTATTCATACCCCTAAGCATCACACCTAGACTTTGCAAGGCTAACAAGTTTCAAAGATGCGCTACTACCCAAATCTTATAACACCGATAACTCAAAAGTACAGAGGCAAATAAAATGAGCAACTAACTATCCCTATGATTAAGCATGGCAAATGTGTTTAGAAACTTAAAGATACCAACTAAATGATTTCATGCTAACCACCACAACAAAAAGGAGGCATCAAGTCTAACAAAACCTAATAGCAAGCATGATACAAATTTTCGACATCGACAATGATAAAAATGACAACAGAGAAAAGCTACAAGGAAACTTGCACTAATATACTTTCAAACCTCAATTACAAGCTTCGATCATGCATGAGAGTGAACTAAAGAACAATCATAAGCATGATTAGCAGCTAACTAATTGGTTTTGAAGGAGGGGCCCACCGTCGCATGCATGCAGAGGAGCACAATCAAAAGAACAGAGGATCTCGCGCGGCTCGACTGGATTCGCCGCCGGCGGTGGAGGCGCGCGAGGTGGAAACCAAGGCCAAAATGGGTCACGGAGGATCACCAAATCGAGGTGGTCTCGAGGCAGCCGGAGATGCACTGCGGTGGCGCGGCGACGGAGCTTGGCGGCCGACAGTGGAGGTGATAAGGTGCGACTGCACTAGAGAGGAAGACAATGAAATTTAGCGCGCGCATGGGCATCAGTGAGTTACCAGGAACTCACCGGTGTGCTTGGCGACGACAGAGAGGCACCGGAGTGACCCGGCGACGAGAGCCCACGGCGAAGGTGATTAACGGCGACAGGAGCCTGGGGTGAACGAGAGGACACGAGAGTGAGTGGAGAAGAAAGGTGGAGTCCAGGTGGTGCTCACCGAGCGAAGAATTGTGCTGGAGCTCACCGGAGAAGATGCGGCGGTGGAAAAGGCGGTTTCGGCCGGACTTGGAGAAGAAAGCCCACGCGCAGCTCCACGGTGACGGAAACTCCGAATCTCTTGAGGGGTTTGCTTCCACGGGATGCTAGGCACACCGTGACGCTATCGGCGATGACCGGAGCTCACCGGAGTGGCTGAAATGCTCGGAAGCGGCGCGGCGGCGCTTACGGCTCCTGGAGCTCAGTGGAGAAGAAAGGTAATGGAGACGAAAACGAGGTAGGAAAAACCCTCGGTGGCCTTTGTAGGAGCAGGCGGAGGCAGCGAGGTGAGGCGGTGGGCGGTGAAAAGACCGGTGAAGCTAGGTGGCGGCGCATGCAGCCGCGCGGCCGCGCGAGAACGCTACGGCGAAGCGTGCGCGTGGCGGCGAGGCGACGGGCGGGATGACCTGCAGTGGGTCCGCTTTCGTCGATAAAGAAAAAACGGCGCGAGCCCGAGTTAGACTCGATCAATATCGCGCCGACCGCTGGATCTAAAACGGACGGCCGAGATTGGTGTATGCATTCGACAGTCGGTTGCATACGCGACGTGGATCGCTCGATTTGCATCGGACGGTGACAGCCATCGGGCTCGCAGCAAAATGCAGCTAGGCGGTGCGACCGAGTCAAGTGTGCGTAGCCGGACTCGAGCCCGAGGTTGGGTTCGGGCCCGAGGAACAAGATTTTTAGAATTTTGATTTAAAAGACAGAGAGGGTTTAGGAATTTTAGAGGTAGCTCCTGAGCTCCAAAAATTTCTGAAATTTTTATGGTAGCTACTAGAGACAGAGGACAACCTTGTATAATTTTTCCAGAACTTTTATGCACTGCATGGTTCTAGAGAAAATTCACAAGCTGCTGTCCAGGAGTTTGACCAGATTTCAAACAGAGTTGACTTGGCCATTTGAAATAGCAAACAAAATCTAAAAATTGTGAAATAATTCAGGGATGTAGATAGGATGATCAAGATGCTAGGAAAAATAGTTTCAGAGGATGATCACAAGTTTGAAGGCTAAGAATCTGATAACAACAATTTCCAATCACAAGAATTAAATTCTACAAATTGAAATTGCTAGGAAAATTGTAGAAACTTTCAAATGATTTGAAGAGACAACAAAAGTTTTTATTTCTCCTCAAAATTTTACATTTGAAATACAAACCCTAAGTTAGGGCATTACAAATCTCCCCCTTACAGAATCTCGCCCGAGATTCGATCACTTGGAGAAGAAGGATGGGTAATCTGCTCAAGGCGGTCTTCCCGCTCCCAAGTGGCTTCATCCTCGGAGTGGTTTGACCATCGAACTTTGAGGAACTTGATCACACGGTTCCTCGCTCTGCGTTCGACTTCTTCGAGGATACGAATGGGGCGCCACGATAAGACAGATCTTTACGCACATCGATATTTTCCAATGGTGTTTCTCAACCTAACGCTGAGGCACTTCTTTAATCGTGACACATGAAAAACATCATGCACCCTTCGAGTGTAGCCGCAACTCCAACTTGTATGCAACAGCTCCCACTTTCTTGATGATGCGACACGCCCGACATATCGAGGAGCCGCTTGCCCTTGACACTAAACGACGATGTCCTTCAGAGGTGAGACTTTGAGATACACAAAGTCATTGGGCCGAAACTCAACTCACGGCGACGACGATCCGCATAGCTCTTCTCGCTCGATTGAGCTACGCGCAAGTGCTCACGAATCAATCGCACTTGACTTTCGCCTCATTAATGGAATCGCCAAAGAACCGCCTTTCACCGCCACCAGCCTCAACGGGGTTCTCGTGACGCCTCCCATACAAGGCCTCGAACGGTGCCATGCCGAGACTAGCTCGAAGTCGTTGTTGTAGGAGAACTCGGCAAGTGGTAGGCACTTCTCCCAATTCTTTCCATAGGAAAGAACACAAGCACGAGCATATCTTCTAGAACTTGGTTGACTCGCTCCGCTCGACCATCATCGAGGATGATAGGTCGAAATGAAAGAAAGACGGTACCCATGGCTTCCTCGTAAATCGTGCCATAGCCGAAGTGAAAAGAGAGCCACGATTCGACACAATCGCTCGTGGCACACCATGCAAACTCACAATGCGGGATATGTAGAGATCTCGCCAATCGATCGACACCGAGAGTGGTATCGCGGAAGTGCGCTACCTTCGCAATCGATCGATAACAACCTGATAGCATCCTTCCTCAAGAAGTACGGGGTAGACCAGTTGATGAAGTCCATACCAACGGAATCCCACTTCCACTCCGGTATGGGCAAGGGTGAAGAAGACTCGCTGACGCCGATGCTCGGCCTTCACGCGACAACATACGCCGATCGGCAACGAACCCGCAATCTCGCGCTTCATGCGAGTCCACCGTAATCTCTCGACGCAGATCTTGGTACATTTTAGTGGCCCCGGATGGATGGACAAAGGCGAATCATGGGCCTCCCAAGGATCAAATCCCGCAACTCGGGACCTTTGGGACCACAAGACGCTACCCAAACCATACAACACCGTGCTCATCTTCGTGAAACACTTGGCTATCCCATCCTTGATATTCGCTGATTTTACCCACACCATCATCGATTGCCGTGTCGCCTTGATTTGATCCACCAAGGTTGGTTGCACAACCAAGGCAAAGAAGGGAACCATGTTCAACCAAACCTGTTGAGACGCTGAAATTCGCGCAAGCGGTGCAGTCGCCGCTCTTGGATCATCGAGTATTGCAATACACTTTTCGCTAAGTGCATCAAAGAACCACATTGGCTTTGCCCCGATGATACCGAATACCCATGTCATAATCTTTGATCAATTCTAGCCATCTCCTCCGCTCGAGGTTCAGATCCGCCGAGTGAACAAGTATTTCAAACTCTTGTGATCGAATACACCTCACAGCCGTTACCGATCGATAATGCCGCCAAATCTTGAGTGCATGAACCATCGCAGCAAGCTCTAAATCATGGGTGGGATAGTTGAGCTCATGAGGCCTCAATTGCTCGGATGCATAGGCAACCGCCTTGCCTTCCCGCATAAGAACACATCCGAGTCCCCGTGAGAGGCATCGCAATAAATATCAAGCTCTTGTGGATATCGGAAGAGTAAGGACTGAGCTCAAGTCAATCGCCGTTTGAGCTCCCGAAAGCTCTCATCACAAGCAGAGGACCATACAAACTTCTTGTCCTTCTTAAGCAATTCACCATCGGCTTTATGATCTTGGAGAAGTTCTCGATAAAGCGGCGATAGTAGCCCGCTAAACCAAGAAAACTCCGCACATCGTGGATCGACTTGGCCGCCCCAAGATAAAACATCGACTTTGTTGGATCTACACTATTCCTCCACTGAAAGAACATGGCCCAAAAATGCTACTTCCTTCAACCGAACTCACATTTGTCGAACTTCACAGATACCGTGATGCTCCCCAACTTGCCCAAAACAATCTTCGATGCTCGGCATGCTCGCTTGACCTTGGAATAGATAAGAATGTCATCAATAAAACCACCACAAATTTGTCCAAATACTCCAAGAATACGGAATTCATAAGGTTCATGAACAACGCTGGAGCATTGGTCAAACCGAAAGACATGACGGTGTACTCGTGCAGCCATAACGAGTAGTGAAAGCCGCTTCGAATATCCTCACCGATCCGACTTGATGATAGCCCGATCTCGATCAATCTTGGAGAACACCGAGCCTGCATAACCGTCAAAAGATCATCAATGCGGGGCGAGGGATATTTGTTCTTCACCGCTCACTTCATTGAGAGGACGGTAGTCAACACACATACGCAAAGTCTTGTCCTTCTTCTTCACAAAGATCACCTGACAACCCCAAGGAGATGAACTGACGGATGAAACCCTTTGCTTGGAGCTCACCAAGCCGCTTCTTCAATTCTTCTAGCTCATTGGGAGGCATCCGACACGGCGCCTTCAAATCGGAGCGCACCGGCAGCAACTCGATGGCAAACTCGATCTCGAACCGAGGCATCCTGCAAATCTTCGTGAAAGACATCCACAAAGTCGATACTATAGGAACATCTTGAATTTGCAAGGTCGCTTCGCTCCTAATGCACATAGATGTGGCCCCAAGTCGCGCGAAAATCCGACCGCCACCAAGGGTCGGTAAGATAAATCTTCCCGGCACAATCGATTTGCCCCAAGTGTTGGGACAACCAATCCATGCCAAGAATCACATCCGCACTTGCTGAACTAAGCGTAATAAGATTTGCCAAAAATCCTACCCTTTGACTTCAATAGGAACACCGCGCATTCCATATCGCTCTCATTTCCGAACCCGAGAGCGAATGAGTAAAGGAATCCCCAAAGGAACACAAAGAAGACCACTAGCAACAAAGAAATGATCTTGACATAAAAGAATGCGATGCTCCAGAATCAAATAATACTGCAGCAGGACGAGAATTAACAAGAAGTGTACCCATCACGACATCTGGCGCCTCCTGAGCCTCCTCAGCTGAAAGGTGGTTGACTCGACCGCTACCCGCACCCTGGGGCTTCTGGATCATCTTCTGGTCAGGTGGATGACCACTCCCCTGCCCGCGTCCTCCATTAGGACGAGGGGCTGCTGCAACACTCTGAGGGCAGGCATTCGCATAATGGCCCTTGTTGTGGCAGCTAAAACAAGTCACCTCGACCGCCGGATTGCGAGGCCGCCTGTCTGCTGAATCGCAGCGCGCGTGGCTGAAACACGCCTGCGGTGGGCGAGGAGCTGTGCAGATGGTCTCGGCGCCGGTGGAGCAAAGAACGGGCCATCGGTGCCGCCCACCCGAGGACGAACGAGGCCGGTGTGAGTAGACCGATGCGCCTCCCATTTGCGCTATGGGACTCGCCAGCGCTTTGCCTTATGCTCGCAACAATGGCCTTATCTACCAAGGCCCGAAAGTCCGAGAAGTCCACAATGGATAGCTTGTCCTGCGGCTCCTCGGACAAGCCATCCATAAATTTCTCTGCTAGCCTCATCTCGAGGCCACCTCCCGAGCATAACGAGCCGGATGATTGAACTCGCATGTACTCCGTCACAGACGCGCCCTTGCTTGAGCGCGAGGAACTCCTTTTCTTCACTTCATCAGCCATCCGGGATGTGGGCCCGACAAAGTCGACCGAACTCCTCCCACGCGACCACATGGCCCGCGGGCCGCATGGCGAGATAGTTCTCCCACCATGAGAGTTGTGCCCTCGAGCCGGTGGGGCGCGAAAGCGCCTTGTCCGCGCTGCATCGAGCTATGTTGAGCTTTCGCCAACCATGCGCAGCCAATCGTCCGCATCGAGAGGGTCCTCGAGCGGGAGAAAGTCGGCGGTGTGTACGGAGGAACTCGCAAGTCCCCGCGAGTCCGTGGCCGCTACCACGGCAGGAGTGGAGGTATTCTAGTAATAACCTCCAAGATGCGTGTCCGTCCATGCGGTTTCGCTCGACCGAGCGAGCACCTCACCCATGGTCGGAGGAGGGGCTCCTCATCATGACCACCGCTTTGATCGCCACGCTGCTCTCCGGCCATCCTGTTTCACTAAGACAAGTTAACAACAAATTTAAGAGCAAGAAAGCCCAAAATTCATGAAAGCAAATCCAAACAAACACAAGGCGGGATAAAGTTCGACAAAAAAATCAGACACATAACTACTCCCTTTACATCTTACCCTATTATCCCCACAAGTTTTAGTGGAATTAAACTTCACGGTTCTCCCCAAACTAATTCCACCTGTAGTAACTATCTTTTGAAAGGTGAAGAGAGAAACCAAGTTTCAAAACTTAAATTAGAGTAAGACGAGAGTAGAAAGGTAAGATAGGTAAGGAATAAAATTTGAGAATCTGCCTAGGTTTTCATAAACCTTTTTATGATTTGAAAATAAGACTTTCAAAATATCCTAAGGACGACTATGCTTGGGTTACTACGGTCAGAATGGCTCGATACCAACTTTGTGAGGACCCGGTTTATTTGGTTTGTAATGCTTAACCAACCACCGGTCCTAGCATCACAAATCAATTAAATCGATCCTCGAGATATGTATACTTCCTAAAGCAAGATACACACCCCTACAAAATTAGACATCAACTCCATTCCACACATAGAGTCCAAACACCACACTTCCAAACGGAAGATAAACAAATAGCAAAGATATTACAGTATAATGGCCGATCGCCACAAGATACACAAATAACAACAAAAAGACAATGAAGCAAAAGTGCCATAAGATGGCTATAAACAAAGCCAATCAGCGTGCCTTCAACCCACAAGGCATCCGACCGACCGCCAAGACTAGTCGTCACCCACGGCGACAAAGACCTGACTCACGTATGAGGACCCCGAGGCTCACCTTCTTCCTCTCGCAACAAAAACATTAAGCAAAGCACCGAGTACAAAGATTGTCTTTGTACCGCAAGATCGACGTGTGAACTAGCGGACTGCTCATATGCTACATGCAGCTTATTTGGTAGAGGCCATATGTTTCATTTGCATAAAGCCAATTTTCATTTGCAATAAGGTAATATAGTTTTAAGGCAAGTTTACAATTCATTTTTAAGATTGAAATAGCAAGTAAGGATATTAATAACAAAAGCGAAAGATAAACAACCTAGAAGTGACTATCCCAATAGTCACCCCAACAATAGCACGAATCCCGCATTCGTACCACCCATCAAGTTTTAATTTAAATGTTGTAGTCTAACTCTTGAAAAGCTTACCCAAGCGTGTCCATCACCTAGACGAGGCTATTCGAATAGTTTTTAACCTCGCAGGTGTACCATCGCACCCACACTTCGCATCGCCTTTAAGCCAAAGCACACTTAGAAGGTATCTTTGGCACAACTAAGTCCTACGAGACTTTTTCCAATATTGTGTATTAACTACGAGCCGCTCGTATGGATAGAAACCCATACGCTTACATGGTAAAGCCGAAAGACAACTACCCACTCAGATAAAGCTTTTCTGACAACTACCATGCTCCCACCTCCATCCCTCCCGCGACCTCCTGCGACCGGAGCCAATACACGCCAAAGTACTAGGTCAAGAGAGGTCCCATATACTCTAGTGTGGTTAGCACGCGAAATGCTGGATAAAAATTCACTCACAAGATGTTCGGTCCTTAATTGACCTGCACCTTTCCATCCACACCTAAGATCACACCAATCTTACCATTGTGCCCGTCCAAATCATTTTTGTTTTCATTTTTAGTTTTGCAATTAAACATAGCAGTAAATGTTTGAAACATAAAGTTGTAGTAAATTTTGTGTGATCAAGGTTACCGACTAAAGTCGATAACCGCCTGCTTCTACCGATAGCTAAGCATGTCTAAGCAAGTTGACCGAATCTACTAAGTGACAAGAGATCATCCAATGATCTCTAATCACAAAGAAATAACCTAGGCTCGGTAGTAGAGATCAATATTTTGACTACAGGATATGCATCTACGGATTTAACTAATCAATTTAACACAAATTAAGCGATGCATACATATAGTTGAAACAAAATATTAGACTTTAAAATACCGATAAACATGATCAAATCGCTTGTTCGTTGTCGTTGCTCGATATGGTGCGGAGGATCGCCCTCGTGGTTGCCGCAAATATCGAAGCTTAACGATCGAATAAAACAATGAATAAGAACGAATAACACCGCAAAACTCAAACATCAAATACAAACACCAATATATGCACCAAGGCTAGACTATCACAAAGAATGACAAATAATTGCTACAGAGACCCATCCACTCATTTGCTAGGTTAACCACAAAATCAAACTTCTAACATGCTTTAAACTTTGAATGAGCTTTGATGGTGATTGTGTGCACATCTATTATTTAATCATCAAGTTAACACATCAAAATCAGCTAGCTATACTAAAACCACTATTGACAGGTGAGAGCACAAAATCTACAAGAAACTATTGAAAGCATAACTAGCCAATTATCCAACTAAGAAATGCTAAACAAAAATCTTCTACCTAAGATAGGATGCTAAGGATGCTCACTATTCATACCCCTAAGCATCACACCTAGACTTTGCAAGGCTAACAAGTTTCAAATGCGGCTACTACCCAAATCTTATAACACCGACAACTCAAAAGCACAGAGGCAAATAAAATGAGCGACTAACTATCCCTATGATTAAGCATGGCAAATGGCTTAGAAACTTAAAGATACCAACTAAATGATTTCATGCTAACCACCACAACAAAAAGGAGGCATCAAGTCTAACAAAACCTAATAGCAAGCATGATACAAATTTTCGATTCATCGACAACAGATAAAAATGACAACAGAGAAAAGCTACAAGGAAACTTGCACTAATATACTTTCAAACCTCAATTACAAGCTTCGATCATGCATGAGAGTGAACTAAAGAACAATCATAAGCATGATTAGCAGCTAACTAATTGGTTTTGAAGGAGGGGCCCCACCGCCGATGCATGCAGAGAGAGCACAACCGAAAAAGAACAGAGGATCTCGGCGGCTCGACTGGATTCGCCGCCGGCGGTGGAGGCGCGGCGAGGTGGAAACCAAGGCCAAAATGGGTCACGGAGGATCACCAAATCGAGGTGGTCTCGAGGCAAATGGAGATGCATCATGGTGGCGCGGCGACGAGCTTGGCGGCGGCGGTGGAGGTGATAAGGTGCGATCGCACTAGAGAGGAAGACAATGAAATTTAGCGCGCATGGGCATCGGTGAGTTACCAGGAACTCACCGGTGTGCTTGGCGACGACAGAGAGGCACCGGAGTGACCGGCGACGAGAGCCCACTGCGCGCAAGGTGATTAACGGCGGCAGGAGCCCGGGGTGAACGAGAGGACACGAGTGAGTGGAGAAGAAAGGTGGAGTCTGTGGTGCTCACCGAGCGAAGAATTGTTGGAGCTCACCGAGAAGATGCGGCGGTGGAAAAGGCGGTTTCGGCCGACTTGGAGAAGAAAGCCCACGCGCAGCTCCACGGTGACGAAACTCCGAATCTCTTGAGGGGTTTGCTTCCACGGATGCTAGGCACACCGTGACGCTTATCGGCGATGACCGAGCTCACCGGAGTGGCCGAAATGCTCGAGCGCGCGGCGGCGCTACGGCTCTGGAGCTCGGTGGAGAAGAAAGGTAATGGAGACGAAACGAGGTAGGAAAAACCCTCGGTGGCCTTTGTAGGAGCAAAGCGAGGCGCGAGGTGAGGCGGTGGCGGTGAAAAGACCGTGAAGCTAGGTGGCGGCGTGCATGCGGGCGGCCGCGGCGAGAACGCGCGCGAGCGGCGTCAAGTCGGGCGAGGCGACGTGGCGGGGATGACCTGCAGTGGGTCCGCCTTGTCGGCGACAAAGAAGAAAGCGGCGCGAGCCCGAGTTAGACTCGATCAATATCGCGCCGACCGCTGGATCTAAAACGGACGGTGAGATTGGTGTATGCATTCGACAGTCGGTTGCATACGCGACGTGGATCGCTCGATTTGCATCGGACGGTGACACCATCGGGCTCGCATGTGTGCAGCTAGGCGGTGCGACCGAGTCAAGTGTGCGAGTCGGACTCGAGCCTGAGGTTGGGTTCGGGCCCGAGGAACAGTACTTTTAGAATTTTGATTTAAAAGACAGAGAGGGTTTAGGGAATTTTTAGAGGTAGCTCCTGAGCTCCAAAAATTTCGAAATTTTTATGGTAGCTACTAGAGACAGAGGACAACCTTGTATAATTTTTCCAGAACTTTTTATGCACTGCATGGTTCTAGAGAAAATTCACAAGCTGCTGTCCAGGGAGTTTGACCAGATTTCAAACAGAGTTGACTTGGCCATTTGAAATAGCAAACAAAATCTAAAAATTGTGAAATAATTCAGGGATGTAGATAGGATGATCAAGATGCTAGGAAAAATAGTTTCAGAGGATGATCACAAGTTTGAAGGCTAAGAATCTGATAACAACAATTTCCAATCACAAGAATTAAATTCTACAAATTGGAAATTGCTAGGAAAATTGTAGAAACTTTCAAATGATTTGAAGAGACAACAAAAGTTTTTATTTCTCCTCAAAATTTTACATTTGAAATACAAACCCTAAGTTAGGGTCATACACTATGGGAACATCCCGAATCAGAAGGTCGGCTTACTTCTAATGCACATAGATGCGCCCCTGAAGCCGCGCGAAAATCCGACCGCCACTCAAGGGTCGGTGAGATAGACAATCTTCCCGGCACAATCGATTTGTCCCAAGTGTTGGGACAACCAATCCATGCCAAGAATTACATCCAAACTCACGAATCGAGGCGAATAAGGTTTGCCAAAATCCCACTCCCTTGACTATGATAGGAACATCCCGACATCAGAATCGACCCTCATTTCCGACCCGGAGAACGGATGAGCAAAGGAACTCCCAAAGGAACACGGTGAAGACCACTAGCAGCAGCAAATGATCTTGAAATAAAGAATGCGATGCTCGTAATCAAATAATACTGCAGCGGGGCGAGAATTAACAAGAAGTGTACCCATCACGACATCCGCGCCTCCCGAGCCTCCTCACCAAAGGTGGTTGACTTAACCGCCGCCGCACTCGGTCTTCGAATAATCTTACGTCGTGGGTGACCACTCCCTGCCGCCCTCCATTAGGACGAGGGGCGATCGCAACACTCGAGGCAAGCGTTGGCGTAGTGGCCCTTGTTGTGGCGGCGAAAACAAGTAACCTCGGCCGCCGGATTGCGAGGCCGCTCTGCCTTTGGATCGCAGCGCACGTGGCTGAAACACGCCTGCGGTGGGCGAGGAGCTGGTGCGAGATGGCCTCGGCACCGTGGAGCAAAAGAACGGCCATCGTGCCGCCCACCGAGGACGAGTGAGGCCGTGTGAGTAGACCGATGCGCCTCCCATTTGCGCTATGACTCACCCGCGCCTTTGCCTTGTGCTCGGCAACAATGGCCTTATCAACCAAGGCACGAAAGTCGAGAAGTCTACAATAGATAGCTTGTCCCGCAGCCTCGGACAAGCCATCCATAAACTTCTCCGCTTAGCCTCATCCGAGGCCACCTCCTGGAGCATAACGAGCCAAATGATTGAACTCGTGCAGTACTCAATCACGCACTTGCGCCTTGCTTGAGCGCGAGGAATTCTTTCTTCTTCACTTCATCGGGCCATCGGAATGTGGGCCCGACGAAAAGTCGACTAACTCCTCCCACGCGACCACATGGCCCGCGGTGCATGGCGAATAGTTCTCCCACCATGAGAGTGCCGCGCCTCAAGCCGGTGGGACGCGAAGAGTGCCTTATCTCGCGCTCGCATCGAGCTATGTTGAGCTTTCGCCAACCATGCGCGACCAATCATCCGCATCGAGAGGATCCTCGAGCGGAGAAAGTCGGCGCTGCGTCGTGGAACTCTGCAAGTCCCCGCGAGTCCGGTGGCCGCCACCACCGGCAGGAGTGGAGGTATTCCTAGCAATAACCTCCAAGATGCGCGTCGGTCCATGCGGTTTCGCTCGATCGAGCGAGAACCTCACCATGGTCGAGGAGGGGAAGCTCCTCATCATGACCAGCTCTTGATCGCCACGCGCTTCTCCCGCCATCCTGTTTCACTAAGACAAGTTAACAACAAATGGAAAACACGAAGTCGACAACCTCGCAAATAACTTACTAACAAAGACAAAACAAACACAAGACTTTTAAGTTACAAAACCAATTGACAAAAATCAGACACTTAGCAAACTCATATATATCTTACCCTTATGCCCCCACAAATTTTACTTAGACTAATTCTCTATGGTTCTCCCAAAGACTGATTCTACCGGTAGTAACTATCTTTTGAAAGGAAAGAGAGAAACCAAGTTTTAAACTCAAATTAGAGTAAGATGAGAGTAGAAGGCTAAGATAGGTAAGGAGTAAAATCGAGAATCGCTAGGTTTTCATAAACCCTTTTATACTTTGAAATTAAGCTTTTTCAAAATATCCTAAGGACGACTATGCTTGGGTTACTACGGTCAGAATGGCTCTGATACCAACTTTGTGAGGACCTCAATTTATTTGGCTTGTAATGCTTAACCATCCACCTGGTCCTAGCATCACAAATCAAATAAACTGATCCTCGAGATATGTATACTTCCTGAGCGATACACACCTCGTTACAAAATCGACATCAACTCCATTCCAAACATAGAGTCCAAACACCACACTACCAAACGGAAGATAAACAAATAGAAGAGTTATTACGCACAAAGGCCGATGTGCCACAAGATACAAAAATAACAAGAACGACAATGAAGCAAAAGTGCCATAAGATGGCTATAAACAAAGCCAATCGTGCCTCCAACCCACAAGGCATCCGACCGACCGCCAAGTCTAGTCGTCCACGAAACGGCAACACAACTCACAGAAGTGAGGCCCTAGGGGCTCACCTTCTTCCTCTGCAACAAAAACATTAAGCAAAGCACCTGAGTACAAAGATTGTCTTTGTACCCGCAAGACTGACGTGTGAACTAGCAGACCTGTTCATATGCTACATGTAGGCTTGTTTAGTGGAGGCCATATGTTTCATTTGCATAAAGCCAAATTTCATTTGCAATAATATAATACAGTTTGAAGGCAAGTTTGCAATTCGTTTTTAATGTTGAAATACAGTAAAGGTAATACTAACAAAAGAGAAAGATAAACAACCTAGAGGTGACTACCCCAATAGTCACCACAACAATAGCACGAATCCCAGATTCGTACCACCCATCAAGTTTTAATTTAAATGTTGTAGTCTAACTCTTGGAAGACCTTGCCAAGCGTGTCCATAACCTAGGACGAGGCTATTCGAATAGTTTTAACCCTGCAGGGGTGTACCAATGTACCCACACTTCAGATCGCCTTTAAGCCAAGCACACTTAGAAGGTATGCCGCACAGACTAAGTCCTACGAGACTTTTCCAATATTGTGTATTAACTACGAGCCGCTCGTATGGATAGAAATCCATACGCTACATGGTAAAGCCGAAAAGACAACTACCCACTCGGGATAAAGCTTTTGGGACAACTACCATGCTCCCACCTCCATCCCTCCCGCGACCTCCTGCGACCGGAGCCAATACACGCCAAAGTACTAGGTCAAGAGAGGTCCCATATACTCTAGTATGGTTAGCACGCGAAATGCTTGGTTCGATGTAACAAGATGTTCGGTCCTTGTTGACTCGGGCACCATTCCAAATACACACCCAACAGATCACACCAATCATACCGTTGCCCAAGTCTAAATCATTTTGTTTTCAGCTTTAGTTTTGCAATTAAACACAAAGAAAGATGTTTGAAACATAAAGTTATAGTAGATTTTGTGTGATGAGGGTTACCGACTAGAGTCGATAACCGCCCGCTTCTCTAGATACTAAGCATGTCTAAGCAATTTGACCGGATCTACTAAGTGACAAGAGATCATCCAACCTCTAATCACAGCAAATAACCTAGGCTCAGGTAGTAGAGATCAATATTTTGTCTACAGGATATGCAGCTACGGATTTAACTAATCAATTTAACACAAATTAAGCAATGCATACATACAGCTGAAACAAAATATTAGATTTTAAAATACTGGGATTATTATGATCAAACTGCTTGCCTGGTTGCTGTTGCTCAATTTGTTGCGGAGGGTCGTTCTCAGGGTTGCCGCAAATATCGAATCCTAACGATTGAACAAAAACAGCGAATAAGAACGAATAACACCGACCAAACTCAAACATGCAACAACAAACAAACATACTAAAATTCACACAGCAGCTAAAGCATTATATAACAAAAATTTTAGAAACAGAGAACAACTCATTTTAAGTGGTTATGAATTTTCTAAGCTAACAATTCACATGAAAACACTAGTTAATTACTTAACAAATTTTCATGAGCAAAAACAGTATCTAAAACCTAACCTGATAATTAGCACACTAAAAATGAAAATTTACAGAGTTGGTTTTACTGGATTTGGACAATTATTGATAGAGATATGAATTTTCTAAATTGGAAAGTACATAATACACCAATTATTCAATAACCAGATTCTAGCTAACAGAAACATGGTTGAATCTAATTTTGGTAAATATTACATTTAAAATTAAAATTAACGAACTGGTTTCAAGTGATTTGGAGAAAAATTGAATTAGTTATGCATTTTCCGAGTTTAAATGAATTAACAAAGACAACAGTAAAATACATTACGAAATACTAAAGCATTTAATCCTTTTTCTACCCACACCAACCAGCCCCGCACAAGCGGCAATGGCCCAATAAAGGTGTTGACCAGACACATCGCGCACTAAGGTGACGTCGGCGATTCGAGAATACGTCTTTGACATATCAACGCGCACTTCTAACATATTCTCACGGATAAATACGTTTCCAAACAGAGAAACGAAGCACGAGCTACACCCTAATCGACAAAGATGGACCCACATGGCGTTGACTCGTAGAACAAATAACGGGCTGGATTAAAGGATTTCTAAACGCGATTTAACAGAGAGGCCCACAAGTCGAGACTCGGCTAAACAAGATTAGCGCTAAACTAACTCCACCGGCGCTCACCGCGCCACGACGGGGCGGCGCGCGCGCCGCAAGAATCGAACTTGCTAACCGTGAGGGTTTACGGGCGAGTGAGCGCGAAGATCTCACGAACTCGATGACGGTGACGCGGACCCACGGGGATGCCGGCGGCGAGCTGGCGGCGAACGGAGGCGGAGAAGAAGATACGGCCTCCGCGGAGATGACGCTTCTGACGACGGAAGCTTCGGCGGTGCGCACTTCCGCCTTGACTCCGTGAAGGATAAGCCCACGACCACGGCGACAATGTTGCTCGGCGGCGACCGAATCGCTGCGCGCGCTTCACCGAGCTTGAGAAGAACGCGCGCACACCTCGGTGATGTAACAAAGAACAAGAGAAGGCTACGGTTAAACTCGGTGAAGTATTGCGATTCTAAGGGACTATCTTCCGAGGTTTGAAACTCACCAGAACGCCAAAGAGCTACGAGGGACGAGGCTGCCGGAGGCGAAGACGAAGATGTCGCCCCAACGACTCCGTGGATGAAACGAGCTCGGGCCGGGAAAATGGACGCGGTGTGAGAGAAGAACGCGACGGGAGTTCGGAGTGCTCAGCGGCAACGAGGTGGTGGCGCTGCCTCGGTTTCTTCTCCGTGAAAGAGGAAAACGAGCGGAGAAGGCGAGAGAGAGGTAGAGGCGAAATGAATGAGCTCGGTGGGTAGATGAGACACCGCGATGCTTTACAAAGCGACACGAAAGCACCGAGGTGGCAGCGACGAGGGACGTGGCAAGCATGCGCGCACGGCCGCGAACTCCGGTGAGGTGCGGAGAAGACGAGGGCGGACCTGACAGGTAGGGTCCACCTGTCAGCGACGGACGAAGCGGTGCGAACCGGTGGTTTGACTCGATCAGTATCGCACCGACCGTTGGATCTGAAATGGACGGTTGAGATTGGTGTATGCATTCGGACAGGTCGACGAGACAAGCAACGTGGATCGTTCGATCTTCATCGGACGGTCAAGATTGATTGGACTCGGGCGGTGCGATTAGTTGACGCGACCGAGTCCATTAGTGCGGTCGGACTCGAGCCCAAGTGTAACATCCCCATTTTCAACTTGTGTTTCAAATGTAAGAAAATGGGTAGAAATTAAAACTTTTTCTTACATCATGTATTTCCTGTGTGTACTAAACAATTATTGTACAAGCGTATGGAAATACAAAGTCACAAGTCTGTTGATCCAAATCTTGATCCTCCAAAAACAATCTTGTCCAGTCTTGTGATCCTTCTCGAAATATTTTCCTAAGTTCTTGGGATGGTTGGTGACCCTCTGAAAAATTTCACAATTTTTAGAAATTGTTCGAATATTTTTAAGGTCACAAACTTGTTTGACTTGTAGTCAAACCCTAGCTCAAAGCATTGTATAATTTACGGAGAAAAGTGCTCAGACATAAAAACCTCTGAAAATTTTATACAAGATCCATCTCAAGGTTAGCAAGCCACTGTCAAAATTTCATAAAATTTGGAGCTAGTTCTATCTCTTAAGACCCCTTCAAAATCTCAATTCAAATTAAAACTCTAAACCTGGTCCGAGTCAGACTTGGACTCAGACCTCCAGGTCTTGGTCACACCGAGCCTCTTAGCCGTGTCGGGCTCGGTCAGGTTGGGCGCAGGTGGTCTGGGCCATTGGATTTTCAAATCCGACGCTCAAAGACCTCCTCGGGTCTTTGTAAAGGACCTCCCACCCGCACGACCTCCTCAGGTTCTTTTACAAAGACAACCCTCGAGGGCCTCCCCCAGGACCTCCTTTGCACCTTTTGCAAAGACCACCCTGGGCGACCTCCTCGGACCTCCACGACCACCCCTAGCGCTTGGGTGATCGTGAGCCATCTCTCTTGAGATCTGTGGCTCAGACCTCCCCTAGTGTTAGGACCTCTAATACTGGGCTCAAGATCCGAGCCCTTGGATTTCAATCCATCAGCTCACGACCTCCCTAGTGGGGCTCGGTGCGGATTTTAGCCGTTGAGCTCCTTGACTGGTCCTCTCACCGTCGGGTGGGCACAGGCATTATCAATTTTGTGCATGGCGGTGAGAGCGGTGCCTTGTCAACTCTAAGGTGACAACGGCTATGTCTTGCCAACATTAAATGTCCGCAAGACCTTTTGCCCAAAAGTCTCCATGACAACCTACTCCCATCGATTCGTGTACTTGGGCTCGGTGCGCGGTGACTTTGCCATCCTCCCCACCGGCTATATTTGAAGCTCAAGCTTCCTCTCATAGTTCCTTTAGTCACTCTCTTGCACCTAGCTCATCTCGGTCCTCTTGTGCTCAAACACCGAAAGCCATTGCCACCATTGCTGGACATTGGAGCTCCCGGCGACCTCCGAGCCTGGTGGTTCAACATTGCAATAGTGGCGCTCATCTTGTTCCCTTGGTCACCTCAAGCCTCCTAACTCGCTTTGTTTGACCTTCACAGAGGTTGACGAGGTGGGCGCTTCGCTCGTGGCGGAGCTTCGTCTTCTTCATCTCCGCGACCTCCACCGTCACCGAGCTACCGCGACCACTCCCGGTTCTCCTTCAATCCCGGGTGAGTACCTCAGTTCCAAAAAAAACCCGATCCCATTAGACCTCTTCGGTTTCGCCGTAATTGGTCCCCGCGTTATCTCGGTTAGCCGCCCGGTTGGTGGTCTTTGTTGGTGTAGTTTTGGCACCCTTAGGTCCTCCGTCCTATTTGGAGCTCATTCGTGCCTTTGGTTTCCGCCGACGAGGTCCACATCGCGGCGGCAAGCCATTTATGCGCCGGGTTTTGTCAGTTCAAAACCTCCCGTTTTCGTCATATTCTTAGGACCACTTTAATGCTCAAATCATTGCTCATCATTGGTGCATTAATTGTGTCCTAATTTGTGCCGTGGAGTCACTGACGTGTGGGCCATGGGTTTAGAATTAAAGTTTGGAAATCATTAAGTGTCCCATTTAGCTTCATTTATTGTCAATCATCTGGAGCATTTAATTTGTCTTAACCGCCTTTTTTGTCGTTGTCAGGAGGTCTGCGCCATTAAAACCACTCCAGGACCTCCCCGCCGAAATCCGGGCCGTTAAAGACCTCCGTAGGTTAAATCCCAGCCGCTAGGATCACCCTCCTCCTTGGGGTCCTCTTTGCAAAAAGTCCTTCCTTAGTCGTTTTCGAAAAACCACCCCTGAGCCACCCCACCAAGGTCCTCTTGTGCAAAAGACCACCCCTGGTCATTTGTAAAGAGAACCTTCAAAACTACGTTTAGGGTCCTCTTTGCAAAAAGACCACCTCGCCCTTTGTGAAGAAGTCGTAGGACCTCCTCGCTCGGATCTGGACCGTTCATGACCTCCCCACGGAGATCTGAACCGCCCGCACCTCTCTCTGTTGAACACACATCGCGTAGGACCTCCCGCGAAGATCATGGCCATCCATGACCTCCTCGGTGAAATCCTAGCCGTCCCGACCTCCTCGCTTCATCTTAGCCGTTCGGGACCTCCCACCGGAGATCGTGACCGTCTAGGACCTCCTCGCGACTACGGGACCGTTAGATTTAGATCTAACGGGCTGAACCTCCTCGAGTAGATCTCAACCGTCCAGGACCTCCTATGGGAGATCTCGAGCCGTTAGATCTCGTCGATCAATCGTTGACCTTTAGACCTCCCTAGTGCTCGGGACCGCGGATCTTGATCGGACGGTCCACGACCTCTGATAAGCGCGAGGACCTCCTTTGCGTCTTGCGTCGTGCGTGCAGTCGTAGCCATTGGATTCAAGATCTACGGCTTAGACCTCCTCGCTAGATCTTGCCGTCTAGGACCTCCTCGTTAGATTCGGACCATCAAGTCTAGATCTAACGGCTAAGACCTCCCTTGGCGCGATGAGGTCTTTGCGCCTGTGTGCTCGTAAGGGTTTTAGCATCGAGATCGTGAGCCGTGCGATCTTTGATCAACGACCCACGACCTCCCGCTTTATGGGTTTTCCAGTTTAGTCCAAAAGCTTTTATTTGCACATATTAATTGTTTTAAACTTCAAAATTGCGTAACTTTTCTCTCTCTGTAGCTCCAAATTTAACAAACTAAAGTTCGATAAATGCATCTGTTAAAGTACTTTAGCTTAGTATAGGTTTTGCAGTAATCTTTATCTGAAATTAATCATGTCTTAGATTTAAAACTTAGAAAAATCATAACTAAATCATTTTAACTCCAAATGACCTGAAATTTTATATGGGTTACCACTATACCAGTGGGTAGCTACCATAAAAATTTCAGCTTCAAAATCTTTCTAGAAAATATTTTTGCTACAGTGCTAATTATGGCGAAATTAGGTTTTTAGAGAATATCTTTTGCACCACAAATCCAAATTAAGTTTTTCCAGTTTCTATGTCTAGGTATGTTCGTATTTTACCTTGTGTATAAATTTCGTCACATTTGGATAATTTTGCTTGCTCTTTTGTTTAAGTGTTGCTCGTCTTATTGGTTGTTTTCGCTCTTAGCTTAGGATTCGATATTTGCGGTAATCCCGAGAACGACCCTCCGCAACAAGTTGAGCAACGACAAGCGAGCAAGCAGCTTGATCATTTCCATTAATCCCATTACTTTTAAAGTCTAATATTTTGTTTAACTTCTATGTATGCATTGCTATTTTGTTGTTAAATTGATTAGTTAATCCTCTAGTTGCATAATCTGTAGGTAAATAATTATCCTCTACTACCCGAGCCTAGGTTATTTCTTTGTGATTAGAGTTCGTTGGATGAGCTTTTGTCACTTAGTAGATTTCAATAAATATTGCTTAGCCATGCCTAGTATCGGTAGTATTGGGCGATCATCGACTTAGTCGGTGATCTTTATCACACAACTACTTATACTACTCCATTATGTCCAACCCTTGTGTTTTATTGATTTACAAATCAAAAACTGAAAACAAAACTATATCTTGCTTGGGCACAATGGTATGTTGATGTGATCTGTTGGGTGTGTGGAATGGTGCCTAAGTCCCCAAGGACCGAGTTACTTGTGTCACTAAGCCAAGCGCTTATTGCGTGCTAACCACACGAGGGGGGATATGGGACCTCTCTTGACTAAGTACTTTGGGAGGTGCTAATTATGAGCTGGTCGGTGGGTGTGTGCGTGTGTGTGTTTGTGGTGTGCGAGGGGAGCATTAGCTGTCCGGTTAGGCTGTCTAATGTATCCTTCTCCCGTGGGTTGCGGCTCTTAATTAGCATCGTCCATTGGAAAGCGTCTTGTAGACTTAGCCGTGCCTCGCATACCAAAGGAAGTATGCTAACCGTGGTGGTGGAAAGGCGGTCTATCGTGTGGGTACATTGGTACACCCCTGCAGGTTAAAACTATTCGAATAGCCTCGTCTAGGTTATGGACATGCTTGGTAAGGTCGTGCAAGAACTAGACTACAACCTTTTAAAAATTTAAACTTGACATGGGTGGTATGAAGGGTACTTCATGCTATTGTTGTGGTGACTATGGGTTAGTCACTTCTAGGTTGGTGTTGTTCTCTATCTATGTTATTATTGTCTCTCTTTATTTGAACAATAAAAGTTAATTGCAAAACTTGCTTTGAATCTATTACCTTATTGTAAATGAAAACTTGCTTTATGTTTGAAAATATGTCCAAAGCCTCATCCACTTAAATAAAGCTTGCATGTAGTTAATTATAGTTCTGTTATCTCACACGTCAGTCTTGCAGTACAAAAACAAGTTTTGTACTCATCCGCTTGCTTAATATTAATTGTTGCAGAGGAAGAAGGTGAGCCCCAAGGGCCTCACTTTTGTGGTATGTTCTTGCGCTGCTTGGGACGATTAGCTTGGCGGTCCGGTTGGTTGCCTTGTGGGTAAAGGCACACCGATTGGCTTTTGTTCATCGCCATCTTATGGCCATTTTGCTTCACTGTGTATTTACTTATCTTTATGAATTTTGGCAGTCGGCCTCTCTTTGTAATAACTCTCTTTATATTATCTATGTCTTTCGATTGTTGCTTTTGCTGACTCTATGTGTATGAATGGAATTGATGCATGATTTTGTAGCGGGTGTGTATACTGCATTCTGGGAAGTATACATATCTCGAGGCTTAGTTTATTTGATTTGTCTTGTTAGGACCAAGTGGATGGTTAAACAAACAAGCCGAATAAACCGGGGTCCTCACAAAGTTGGTATCAGAGCCATTCCGACCGTAGTAACCCAAGCTTGGTCGTCCTTAGGATATTTTGAAAACCTTATTTTCAAAGGGTCAAATGATTTGTGAAAGCTTAAGTAAGTTCTCGGATTTTATTCCTTACCTATCTTAGCTTTCTTCTCTCGTCTTGCTCTAATTTGAGTTTTAAAAAGTATTTTTCCCTTTCCTTCTCTCAAAAGATAGTCATTATCGATTAATTGGGTTTTGGGACCAATGAGCTTGGCAAATTGAAATGTTAGCCGCCCTCTACAAGGTTTTGAAGCTTCCGAAGTTGAAGATTTCAATTAGGAGGCTTGGATGCAAAATCTGGACAGCGATCATTCAGTTTCCGGACAGCAAGCTCAAAGGTTCTAAATAGGGTAGAAAATGAGAGGATAATCAACTAAAACTTGTGGGAATAAGAGGGTAAGATGTGATACTAGTTAGCTAAGTACCTAACGCTAATTTTGTCGCCTTAACCTTGATCTTTAGTAGTGTTAGACTTGTCGTAGTGTGCTGAAATTTTTATCTTCTCACCCTATTACTCGTTCATTCAATACGGGTTAATGGCATTGAGAAGTTGAGCTTGTTTTGGAGTTTCCTTGCTGATTTGGAGCTTCTTTGGAAACATTTAAAGTTTGTATGCTTGCTGTTTTGGCTTTCGGTTAGGGTGATATCTCATTTCCCTAGTCGTTAACTTTTCGCTTTCATCAACTTCCGGTTTGGCGTGTGTTGCTAACCAAAGTTATTAATAACGCCTTTGTTTTCTAAACCTTTTCAAGGCATTTAAAATAAAATAGAACCATTTAGTTTTGATGAGAGTTCAAAACTTAACCTAAGTTTCCAAAGAGTCCTAAATGACTAAAACAAACTTCAACAGATCAAATTTGGAATTTCTTTGTGTTGAGTGGGTTCGAACTACCTGTGCCTCCCTTCTGTTTTGTCTTCTCTAGAACTCTCTTTCGATGCCCCTTTCTCTGGAATATCCATACCGCGTCAACTAGGTATTACCACTATGCGGTATTACCTTCGATCAATTCGTGGTCACACCGCTTCATGAGAGAAACAAACTCTTAAGAACGTAGGTTCTGGGAATCCCTTACCGCCATGTAACACCGGTGCTACCGGAGGTGTGATGGTACCGAGTCCTGCAAACTCGCGAAGACCAGCGTTTGAACCTCTTTATACCATATGAGACCTCCTTGATCTAATCCGAGCCATTCAGACCTCTTGTTGGATCAATCTTGACCGTCAAAGACTACGACATGGGGATTCATTACCATCCGAGCAAGACTAATGTTGCTGCCAGTGCAATTAGTCGAGAGGTGTTTTGCAATGCATTGTTGCTCCAGGAACTGCAGCCTACCCTCCTTGAAGACTTTTATTGTCTCAACTCGGGTGTGGTTGAGCACGGGTCTATTGCCGCCTTGGTTGTGCAACCAACCCTGGCGCATCAGATCAAGTTTGCTCAGCAGTCGGATGCTGGAGTGAACCAAATCAAGCAAAATGATAAGATCGGAACAACCAACTTCAGTTAAGTTGAGATCGATTTGCGCGACTCAACCGCATGAAGGGCTACGCGGATCGTTGTCGTCACAACTTAAGTTTATACGTGGCCTAAATGGCCATAGTCCATCTAAGAAGTCGCTGCGGAGGGATGACTCGCATAGCTAGTTAGCAAGTCGAGATCCGTTGTTGGCGGAATTGACCGGACAAATCGCTCCACCACTAACAACAACCTTGTTCCATCAACCTTAGGATCTAGAAAGACCTCTCGATCGCCAATCCTTATTTTATCCGGACTTGGTAAGTTTCTCCATGTCAACTAAAGTGGCACATTTTCTACAGTCGAACCAAGATTCGTACCAATCACCTAGCGGAGCTCTATGTCGCCAGGATCGTGAGCTTGCATGGGGTGCGAGACGATCATTTACGATCGTGGTTCCATCTTCACTTCCCGATTCGCATAGCTTGCAAGAAGCTATGGGAACTCGTCTTTCTTCGGCCTGACGTATCACCCCAAACAGATGGTCGACCGAGAGGGTCAACCAAGTTTTGGAGGACATCTTTGCGAGCTTGTGTCCTTGCCTATGGGAAGCACGGGAGAAGTGCTTGCCATTCGCCGAGTTTTCTTACAACAACGGTTTCCAAGCCACCTCGGCATGGCACCATTCGAGGCCTTATACGGGAGAAAGTGTAGAACCCGTTGAACTGGTGCGAGACCGGTGAAAGACCTTTCTTTGGCCCGACTCAATTAATGAGGCCGAGGGTCAAGTCCACTCATTCGTGATCGCTACGCACGGCTCAATCCGAGCAAAAGAGCTATGCGGATCGCCGTCGTCGTGAGTTGAGCTTTGAGCCCAATGACCGTTTATCTCAAGGTTTCTCCTCCGAAAGGTCACGGCGTTTTGGTGCCAAGGGCAAGTTAGCTCCTCGATATGTCGGTCCATACCGTGTTATCGAGAAGAAAGGAGCTGTTGCCTACAAGTTGGAGTTACTGCTGCACTTGCGGGGTACATGATGTGTTCCATGTGTCCCACTAAAGAAGTGCCTCCGTGTTCCAACAGAGGAAGCTCAGTTGGAAACTCTTGATGTCCAAGAAGATTTGACCTACCATGGCGTCCTGTTCGCATACTCGAGGAAGTGAACGAAGAACAAGGAATAAGACCATCAAGTTCCTTAAAGTTCGGTGGTCAAACCATTCCGAGGATGAGGCTACATGGGAGCGAAGATCGCCTCGTGTGCACTACCCCTCTTTCTTTTCCGAGTGAACCAAATCTCGGGACGAGATTTTTGTAAGGGGGGGAGGTTTGTAACATCCCCATTTTCAACTTGTGTTTCAAATGTAAGAAAATGGGTAGAAATTAAAACTTTTTCTTACATCATGTATTTCCTGTGTGTACTAAACAATTATTGTACAAGAGTATGGAAATACAAAGTCACAAGTCTGTTGATCCAAATCTTGATCCTCCAAAAACAATCTTGTCCAGTCTTGTGATCCTTCTCGGGAAATATTTTCCTAAGTTCTTGGGATGGTTGGTGACCCTCGAAAAATTTCACAATTTTTAGAAATTGTTCGAATATTTTTAAGGGTCAGTCAAACTTGTTTGACTTGTAGTCAAACCCTAGCTCAAAGCATTGTATAATTTCTGGAGAAAAGTGCTCAGCATAAAAACCTCTGAAAATTTTATACAAGATCCATCTCAAGGTTAGCAAGCCACTTGTCAAAATTTCATAAAATTTGGAGCTAGTTCTATCTCTTAAGACCCCTTCAAAATCTCAATTCAAATTAAAACTCTAAACTGTCCGAGTCGGACTTGGACTCGCACCTCAGTCTTGGTCACACCGAGCCGCTTAGCCGTGTCGGGCTCGGTCGGGTTGGGCGCAGTGGTGCAGGCCATTGGATTTTCAAATCCGGCGCTAAAAGACCTCCTCGGGTCTTTGTAAAGGACCTCCCACCCGCACGACCTCCTCGGGTTCTTTTACAAAGACAACCCTCGAGGGCCTCCCCCAGGACCTCCTTTGCACCTTTTGCAAAGACCACCCTGGGCGACCTCCTCGGACCTCCACGACCACCCCTAGCGCTTGGGTGATCGTGAGCCATCTCTCTTGAGATCTGTGGCTCAGACCTCCCCTAGTGTTAGGACCTCTAATACTGGGCTCAAGATCCGAGCCCTTGGATTTCAATCCATCGACTCACGACCTCCTAGTGGGGCTCGGTGCGATTTTAGCCGTTGAGCTCCTTGACCTGGTCCTCTCAGCATCGGGTGGGCACGGGCATTATCAATTTTGTGCATGGCGGTGAGAGCAAAGCCTTGTCAACTCTAAGGTGACAAGCGGCTATGTGTTGCCAACATTAAATGTCTGCGGCACCTTTTGCCCAAAAGTCTCCATGACAACCTACTCCCATCGGTTCGTGTACTTGGGCTCCCACTGACTTTGCCATCCTCCCACTAGCTATATTTGAAGCTCAAGCTTCCTCTCATAGTTCCTTTAGTCACTCTCTTGCACCTAGCTCATCTCGGTCCTCTTGTGCTCAAACACCGAAAGCCATTGCCACCATTGCCGGACATTGGAGCTCCCGGCGACCTCCGAGCTTCGGTGGTTCAACATTGCAATAGTGGCGATCATCTTGTTCCCTTGGTCACCTCAAGCCTCCTAACTCGCTTTGTTTGACCTTCACAGAGGTTGACGAGGTGGGCGCTTCTTTGTTCGTGGCGGGAGCCGTCTTCTTCATCTCCGGCGACCTCCACCGTCACCGAGCTACCGCGACCACTCCGGTTCTCCTTCAATCCCGGGTGAGTACCTCGCCCAAAAAAACCCGATCCCATTAGACCTCTTGGTTTTCGATTTAGTAGTAATGGTCCCCGCGTTATCTCGGTTAGCGCGGTTGGTGGTCTTTATTGGTGTAGTTTTGGCACCCTTAGGTCCTCCGTCCTATTTGGAGCTCATTCGTGCCTTTGGTTTCCGCCGACGAGGTCCACATCGCCGCGGCAAGCCGTGGCCTTCGGGTTTTGTCGGTTCAAAACCTCCGTTTTAAATCATATTCTTAGGACCACTTTAATGCTCAAATCATTGCTCATCATTGGTGCATTAATTGTGTCCTAATTTGTGCCGTGGAGTCAGCGGCGTGTGGGCCATGGGTTTAGAATTAAAGTTTGGAAATCATTAAGTGTCCCATTTAGCTTCATTTATTGTCAATCATCCGAGCATTTAATTTGTCTTAACCGCCTTTTGTCGTTGTCAGGAGGTCTGCGCCATTAAAACCACTCGGGACCTCCCCACAAATCAGGGCGTTAAAGACCTCGTAGGTTAAATCCCACCGCTAGGATCACCCTCCTCCTTGGGGTCCTCTTTGCAAAAGTCCTTCCTTAGTCGTTTTGAAAAACCACCCCGAGCCACCCCACCAAGGTCCTCTTGTGCAAAGACCACCTGGTCATTTGTAAAGAGAACCTTCAAAACTACGTTTAGGGTCCTCTTTGCAAAAAGACCACCTCGGCCCTTTGTGAAGAAGTCGTAGGACCTCCTCCGCTCGGATCTGGACCGTTCATGACCTCCCCACGAGATCCGAACCGTCCGACCTCTCTGTTGAACACTGTCGCGTAGGACCTCCCGCGAAGATCATGGCCATCCATGACCTCCTCGGTGAAATCCTGGCCGTCCCGACCTCCTCGCTTCATCTTAGCCGTTCGGGACCTCCCACCGAGATCGTGACCGTCTCAGGACCTCCTGCGCGACTACGGACCGTTAGATTTAGATCTAACGGGCTGAACCTCTCGAGTAGATCTCAACCGTCCGGGACCTCCTATGGGAGATCGAGCCGTTAAGATCTCGTCGATCAATCGTTGACCTTTAGACCTCCCTAGTGCTCGGGACCGCGGATCTTGATCGGCGGTCCACGACCTGATAGCGCGAGGACCTCCTTTGCGTCGCTGTGTCGTGCGCCGGTCGTAGCCATTGGATTCAAGATCTACGGCTTAGACCTCCTCGCTAGATCTTGCCGTCTAGGACCTCCTCGTTAGATCGGACCATCAAGTCTAGATCTAACGGCTAAGACCTCCCTTGGCGCGATGAGGTCTTTGCGCCCGTGTGCTCGTAAGGGTTTTAGCATTCGAGATCGTGAGCCGTGCGATCTTTGATCAACGGCCCACGACCTCCCGATTTTATGGGTTTTCAGATTTAGTCCAAAAGCTTTTATTTGCACATATTAATTGTTTTAAACTTCAAAATTGCGTAACTTTTTCTCTGTAGCTCCAAATTTAACAAACTAAAGTTCGATAAATGCATCTGTTAAAGTACTTTAGCTTAGTATAGGTTTTGCAAGAATCTTTAATACTGAAATTAATCATGTCTTAGATTTAAAACTTAGAAAAATCATAACTAAATCATTTTAACTCCAAATGACCTGAAATTTTATATGGGTTACCACTATACCAGTGGGTAGCTACCATAAAATTTCAGCTTCAAAATCTTTCTAGAAAATATTTTTGCTACTGATGCTAATTATGGCGAAATTAGGTTTTTAGAGAATATCTTTTGCACCACAAATCCAAATTAAGTTTTCCAGTTTCTATGTCTAGGTATGTTCGTATTTTACCTTGTGTATAAATTTCGTCACATTTGGATAATTTTTGCTTGCTCTTTTGTTTAAGTGTTGCTCGTCTTATTGGTTGTTTTCGCTCTTAGCTTAGGATTCGATATTTGCGGTAATCCGAGAACGACCCTCCATAACAAGTTGAGCAACGACAAGCGAACAAGCGCTTTGATCATTTCCCATTAATCCCATTACTTTTAAAGTCTAATATTTTGTTTAACTTCTATGTATGCATTGCTATTTTGTTGTTAAATTGATTAGTTAATCCTCTAGTTGCATAATCAGTAGGTAAATAATTATCCTCTACTACACGAGCCTAGGTTATTTCTTTGTGATTAGAGTTCGTTGGATGAGCTTTTGTCACTTAGTAGATTTCGAATAAATATTGCTTAGCCATGCCTAGTATCGGTAGTATTGGGCGATCATCGACTTAGTCGGTGATCTTTATCACACAACTACTTATACTACTCCATTATGTCCAACCCTTGTGTTTTATTGATTTACAAATCAAAAACTGAAAACAAAACTATATCTTGCTTGGGCACAATGGTATGTTGATGTGATCTGTTGGGTGTGTGGAATGGTGCCTAAGTCCCCAAGGACCGAGTTACTTGTGTCACTAAGCCAGCGCTTATGCGTGCTAACCACGAGGGGATATGGGACCTCTCTTGACTAAGTACTTTGGGAGGTGCTAATTATGAGCTGGTGGGTGGGTGTGTGCGTGTGTGTGTTTGTGGTGTGCGAGGAGCATTAGGTGTCCGGTTAGGGTGTCTAATGTATCCTTCTCCGTGGGTTGCGGCTCTTAATTAGCATCGTCCATTGGAAGCGTCTTGTAGACTTAGCCGTGCCTGCATACCAAAGGAAGTATGCTAACCGTGGCTGGTGGAAAGGCGGTCTATCGTGTGGGTACATTGGTACACCCCTGCAGGGTTAAAACTATTCGAATAGCCTCGTCCTAGGTTATGGACATGCTTGGTAAGGTCGTGCAAGAACTAGACTACAACCTTTTAAAAATTTAAACTTGACATGGGTGGTATGAAGGGGTACTTCATGCTATTGTTGTGGTGACTATGGGTTAGTCACTTCTAGGTTGGTGTTGTTCTCTATCTATGTTATTATTGTCTCTCTTTTATTTGAACAATAAAAGTTAATTGCAAAACTTGCTTTGAATCTATTACCTTATTGTAAATGAAAACTTGCTTTATGCTGAAAATATGTCCAAAGCCTCATCCACTTAAATAAAGCTTGCATGTAGTTAATTATAGTTCTGTTATCTCACACGTCAGTCTTGCGAGTACAAAAACAAGTTTTGTACTCATCTGCTTTGCTTAATATTAATTGTTGCAGAGGAAGAAGGTGAGCCCCAAGGGCCTCACTTTTGTGAGCTGTGTTGCGGCGCTGTTTGGGACGATTAGCTTGGCGGTCCGGTTGGTTGCCTTGTGGGTAAAGGCACACCGATTGGCTTTTGTTCATCGCCATCTTATGGCCATTTTGCTTCCGCTGTGTATTTACTTATCTTTATGAATTTTGGCCGGTCGGCCTCTCTTTTGTAATAACTCTCTTTATATTATCTATGTCTTTCAGTTGTTGCTTTTGCTTCGGCTCTATGTGTATGAATGGAATTGATGCATGATTTTGTAGCGGGGTGTGTATACTGCATTCCTGGGAAGTATACATATCTCGAGGCTTGGTTTATTTGATTTGTACTGTTAGGACCAAGTGGATGGTTAAACAGTACAAGCCGAATAAACCGGGGTCCTCACACCAAGTGTGGTTCGGGCCCGACAAACAGTGTTTTCAGAATTCGATTTAAAACACAGAGAAGTTTTGGGAAATTTTTAGAGATAGCTCCAGGGCTCCAAAAATTTCGAAATTTTTATGGAAGCTAACTGGAACAGAGGACCACCTTGTGTAATTTTTCCAGGAGTTTTTATGCACTGCATTGTTCTACAGAAAATTCACAAGCTGCTGCCTAAGGGTTTGACCAGATTTCTAAACTGGTTTGACTTGGGCATTTGAAATAGCAACTAAAATCTAAAAATTGTGAAATAATTCAGGGGGGTAGATAGGATGATCAAGATGATAGGAAAAATAATTTCAGAGGATGATCACAAGTTTGAAGGCTAATAATTTGATGACAACAATTTCCAATCACAAGAATCAACTTCTAGAAAATTGGAAATTGCTAGGGAAAAATGTAGAAACTTTCAAATGATTTGAAGAGACAACAAAAGTTTTTATTTCTCCTCAAAATTTTACATTTGAAATACAAACCCTAAGTTAGGGCTGTTACAAAGCAGACAGAAGAGTTATGCGGATCTGAGGAGAAGAGACTTGGAATTTGAAGTGGGAGATGAGGTGCTCCTGAGAGTGTCCCCCACTAAAGGTGTTGTCAGGTTCGGTACCAAAGGGAAGCTTAGCCCGAGGTACGTTGGGCCATTCACGATCTTGGCTCGGATCGGGAAGTTGTCATACCGCTTAGACCTACCAGAGGCTATGCGAGGAGTGCATAACGTTTTTCATGTGTCTATGTTGAGGAAGTTCCTTCGTGATCCAGAGCATCATGTTTCATTAGAACCCCTAACCATTGACCAGGATCTGACATTTGAGTCTAAACCAGTGCGAATTCTGGAAAGATCAGAAAAAGAGTTGAGAAACAAAACTTTGAAGTACGTTAAGGTGCTTTGGTCGCAGCAGACAGAAAGGGAGACCACTTGGGAACTGGAGTCTCGCATGCGTGAGCTTTATCCGGATTTGTTCATCTCAGGTGCGTACCCTGGTTGCTAAGTTTCCAGTCTCGGTTTTATCTCTTGAAGTTTGGAGTTTAGATTCGAGGTCGAATCCTGTTTAAGGGGGGTAGAATGTAATACTCCGAAAGTGTTACAACGTCTAGTCGGGAAAGTTTAATCGATCGGGAGAGAATCAAATGGAGTATCGGGAAGGACCTTTTAGAAGTTACTCAGATAATCAGCTTGAGAGGGGGGTTTATGCAACTGTCACATCAACCTGGGCCTGGGCTTGGCCCATAGAGGCCCAAGTGTGGCCGGCCAAGGGGGGAGAGCACCCCTTTTCTCCCACCCAAACCCTAGCCGCACCCTCCCCTCCCCCTTTCCTCTCCCACCCCCCAACCGGCCGCCACCCCTCTCCCCTCTCCACCTCCCCCCCACCCTCCCTTGCGCCCCTCTCCACTCCCCCACCACCTCCATTGCTGCTGGCCAAGGAGGAGAAGGAGCTCCATTGCAGCCGGCCAAGGAGGAAGAAGAAGGAGAAAGGAAGAGAAGGAAGAAGAAGGAGAGGGAGAAGAGAAGAGAAGAAGAGGGAGAAGAAGGGATCCGCGGCGGAAGCATGGTGGTCATCATCCCCGCTGTGTACTCTCTTCGTTTCGGCAAGGGTAACCCGTGGTTCTTTGCTTTAGGTCATTTTCTAGTTGTCTAATTTTCGGATGTCAGTTCGTCGATATTCTGCACCGGTGAAGTTTGTCGGTTTTGATTAGGTTAGAGGCAGATTTGGGTCTGGGTGTCTCCTAGAAAGTTGTAGCTATTGTAGTTACCTTTCATTGCCGACAAGAATCAAGTCATTCGGACTTCGGTAGCCAAAGTTATGAATTTTTTAGTACTTCTGTGTTTCTGGAGAGAAGCAGATTTGCTAGTGTTAGTTAACCTGATAGAAGAACTTATTTATAGGGGTTTCCAGAGGGTCTCACCATAACCAAAAATGAGGCTAATCCTCTTAGCTTTCAGGAAAGCTAAAGATCACTGAATTTGGACGAACGTAGAGAAAGTTATGATAGTTTCTTTGTCGCTGTCCAGAAACCCGACGTGAAATGTTTGCTCTGATTAAATAGATTGGTAGGTCTGGTAGATGGCCGAATCAGAGGGTCTCCCCAACTAAGTTTATTTAGAAATTTCAATTACCTTTTCAGATTGTCCAAGATCATCCTATTTGGACTGCTGAGCAGAAAGTTATGAATTTTTGAAGTCTGCTGTCCGCAGTGACGGATCGCTAGAAATTAGAAAAGCTAGACGTGATAAGAAGATTAGCGATTTCGATTGTAATGTGATTTATGATTTTGGTCCAGTATGCTATTCTTAGTTTGGGGTTATCTACTTGTCCAGTGTGGCGAGATCCCAAGGGCAGCACCCACTTCGCGTCCGCCGCTCTCGCGCGATTGAGGCAAGTATTCGGGTTTATGTGTAGTATTGGTTGCATGTCATGATTGAGTGGTGTATTGTTCATCATTGCCATGTGAATGTGTTGTGGAGATGATTCTAGTTGTGTTGATGCTTGCGAGTTATGTTTAAGGTTCCTTCATGATGCTATTGTTTACATACCCTGACTACATATTGAGTTATGATATTGGAAATATGATGTTGTATTTCTTATGCATGTTGGAGCATTTTGAGACTTGGTCACGTGGTGATCAAGAGTACAATGTTGAGGTCCCTGTCATATGTAATGACAGGCTTGAGGTCATGGAATGTGGGCAATGGATCTGAGAGGTCCCGTCATTGTGATGACGGGCAAAGGTCCCTATACATGTGATGTATAGGCTCTTGGTCCCTGTGCGGAGGGCACGAGCATGGGTATTCATTGACGGATGAATACCCGCATTACCATAAAATGCGAAACGAGATAAAGATCAAAGAGTGCATAGCATTATCATCATTTAAATATTTGAAATGTCTTAATGGTGTTGAATAAAGTTGTTTTTAGATGTTATATCTATATGAATGTTGCAACCTTGTTGATACTTGCTTTGAGTCGTATGGCTCACCCTTGCTTTGTCTTGTTATAGGTACTTCGCAAGAACGTCATGCATGGGAGGAGTAGGCATTGAAAGCACGCACTACCTCACAACATTTATGCAATTGCTATTTGGTTTCACTTAGGAATAAATAACTGTGTGGAGGCTATCTATGGATGTTTTATGATGCTGGTTGTTGGATTATTCATGGTTATGAGAATGATGTTAATTGTTTACAATCGAACGATTATTTTATATGCATGAAAGACTTGGATTATAGAAATAATAATAAATGCCATGATCATCTGTTGATACCTTGATTTTGTTGTTCATACAAAGGAAGTTCTGTCGAAAAAAATTAAAAAATTTATTGAATGTTCTAGTTAGTTTAATTCTTGTAGCATTCTAGGCTCATGTGGAGCTGGGGTGTTACACTACATCTATTGCTCCTACTCATACGTGTTGGGCTATGTTTACATGCCATGGTGCTACGTCACCAATTGTTGGCCCATAGGTTATGTAACGAATGGGCTGTTTTGGCAACATTGGCCCATATGGCCCATATAGCTGCCCCTAGGGTTTTGGGTTACTGTTCACATGGCACTATTCACATGTGAACAGTACCACCACCCCCTCCCTCTTCCTCCTATAGATAGTGGCCGCCGCCCTTTTTGTTCGACGAGTTTTGTTGATTAAAGTTTAGCTTTGCTACTTTATACTTTGTTCTCTTGGTCGACGAGATCAATAGCGACATTGTTCTTCGGAACCCCACCTATCAATACATTCACTTCCTATTTGCAATTTCAGATTGCTTATTTACCTTGTTCTTGCATGCTTCTTCGGTGTATACAGGAATCGATCTTCGTGATCAGGTCAACCGGGTATTCGTGCACGGTTGATAACGATTTGTCGAGCAGTTCAGCGATTGCGTGGTTTCGAGCCTTGCGTGTTCGTAGCCAGGATCATGAGAGTTGAGCGATGCCTACCGAACTTATCGTTCTCATTGAAATATTGGGCCTACAATCGGACCTTAGAGTTCATCAAGTGGTATCAGAGCTACGGTTCATCGGTGAGAATTTTTTTTCCCTATAGTCCAATACATAGCCACGAAAAATCACACAAAATTTTTTTAGGGTTAGTTCATATCGTCCAAACCAATTTGTGCCTCGTATTGTTCTTTTCAGTTTTTGCATCCTTGAATTGTAGATTGCATCGTCGAGTCGTTGTGCTGGTTTCTGTCTAGATTGGTTTAGTTTAGAGTCGCTTGGAAGTCGTCACCACCACTCTGTCACATCCCCAAATTAATAAAGAGGTTTATTATGCATCTCATTAGCATGCATCATGTTTTGAAACTTTTTATTTAAATATTGTACTTGAAAAATCTCAAAATACATATGAAACATACACTTTAATTTGAACTCCAAACAAAAAACTGAAATAAATGCTACTAAATATCCTCTGGAAATAATTTATTCAAATACTATATTAATTATCATGAATTAATATAATTTGTTCCAAATTTGTGGGACTGGTTTGAACCCTATAAAAATTCAAACACAATTTAAAGACCAACATTATGTTTGAATTTAAATTATACACTTTATATCATGAACAGTAGGGTTAAATAATTTTTATGGACACTAGGCTATCCCAGGAACCTCCGAGAATTATTTCATGATTTTAGGAAATTTATTTCTATTTTTATCACCTTGGTCAAAGTAGGGAAAACTAGTTTAATTCTCAGTCAAAACCTAAACTCAAATTCGAGCACTGTTGGAACGGCTCGAGTCAGACCCGAGTCAAACGGCGAACTGGCTTGACCCAACCCCCTAGCTGCACCGCACTTGGACCGTCCAATTGAAACTCGATGGCCCAGATCGCGTACCCCTTCGTCACGGCCCGAACCACACACCTAATCCTAGCCGTCCAGCCCAGATCCAGTGGTCCCCGCCAACCCACTTACCGGGACTCATGCGCGCACAGGAGAAACGCTGACGTCGTGGGCCCGCGCTGTCAGGGTCGTCTCCCACCTCTCGCTGCAGCCTTCAGGCATCCTGTGCCACACGACCGCGACGCTCCGACGCACACCAACGGCCCCAGTCGACGCCGTCAATCCGCCGCTACCGTTGGCCACTCCTGGAGCTCCCTCACTTCACGCCGCCTCCGATGCCGTCATCGCCCAGGCATAATACCCCCTCGGCGCCCCGTTCTTCCTCACTTTTCCTCTCGGTGGCTGAGGAAAAGGAAGCTCTCTCCTTGGCATCTCTAGGGTAAGCTCCCACCGGGTGGTAGGTAGCCTTCAATACCCTACTCGATGCCTTCTCCATTTTTGCTAATGGGAGCTTACTTCATTGTTTGTAGCTCTCGGACCATTTTCGTGCTCCGGTTCACGTCCAGAGCGCGCACTCGGGGACATCTTCTTGCCATCTTCGTTTCCGGTGAGGTTTTTAACCATTCTTGCGTGTCATAACGTGTATTAGGGTATCTTAAAGCTTTCCCCTCAATCAATTTCATGGATGCATGGTAGGGTTGAAGTGAATCGAAGTTTTGCCCCGTTCGGCCGCAAAGCAACTTTTCATCTCCCACTTGGATCCGGTAAGCCATTGTTCGATTCCTTGCTTTTATAGCCTGCTCTTAGGCTCCTGAAGCTATTCCGAGCATTCACTAGTCTCAGTTTGGATCAGGACTCTCTCTCCACGTGAAGCCGTGTTGTCATCATTTTCTTCTCCGGCGCCGACGTAGCCCCAGCAGCTCTGAGTTTCCTTGAGCACCATTCCTCGCTCAGGTAGTTCACTAATAGTCCCTAGTACCTGGGCACTCGCTTGTATGTCGCTGCGGAGCTCTCTTTTGCTTTGTGCACGATTACCGTAGAACCGTTGCCGCCCAACTCCGGCTAGCCGCCGGTATAGGCTGGCTCAGTCGTCGAGACTACCCTCTTTAGAAGCGCATTGCTATTTTACATCTGTGCATGCCCTTGGCTGGTGCCGCCGTGGCCGGAATCGCCGGTGAGCCGCCGGTGAAGCGCGCGGGGCAAAAGCCCGTTGTCGTACTCGGACAGCCACTGTAGCAGGTGATTAGGAGTAAACCTCCATCATTAGCATTTAATTACTGTCGGAAGAGAACGGCTAAACTCACTTACATGTGGGCCCCGTGCACAGAAAACCAACGCACTTAGTAAAACAAAACCGAGGCTGACGGGTGGGCCTAGCCCTTGAAACGCCGTGCACCGTGCACATGTGCGCGTGAACCAAGTCTAGTGGACCTACTCGCTGACGACGGGACCCACACGTCAGAACTGAATTTAAATCTGAGTTAAATTAGAAAGCACACTATTCACCAGGCCCGCTGGTCAGTGACCTCGGCTAGCGCTGCGCTCGGTGAGAAAGGTTTAAAATGCCGTGTAAAATTCGAAATCCATTTATTTGTAAGCTGAAAAATATGTATAACTTTGAAAATACATAACTAATTCATTTTAACTCCAAAATGAGTGAAACCACTTCTGATAATTTTTATTTTTAATGAACTTTATGTTAAAATTTGTTTCAACCTTGTCTCTGCAGCAGAGAGTATTATTTTGGAAATTGACCCATTAACACTATTATTTTTACAATAGAAAAAGGCTCATAACTTTAAAAATTCATAAGTAATTCTTGGAAACTCCAAAAACAGTGAAATCAGTTTTGATAATTTCTATTTCCAATGAACTTCATTATAAAAATAGTTTCAAACTTACCTCTGTCACAGAAACTATAGTTTGAGGAAAATAATCCTAAAAGGTATTATTTTTACACTATTAATGCTGATAACTTTAGAAATCAATAACTAAATCAAGAAAACTCCAATTGGAGCAAACTCAACTGTTTTGAACTTGTATTAATATTGCCTATTTATCCATATAATCCTTGTATCCTCCACTGCTCTACAAATTTTCATCTCATAATTAAATTACACGAATAAAGGCGTATTGAAATCTGAAATTCAAACCACCATAACTTTCATATACTAAATCAAAATAAAATAATTCTTTCACCAAAAATCCTCTAAAATCATGACTTAGCTATGTAGAAAAATCATGCATTTTTGAGCATCTTGATTTTTGGAGTATTTCTCAGTGTTTATATTGGTCTTTATTCTTTAGATTCCGAAGCAATTGATATTGACTCTTACGCCACCGAGAGTGAACAATTACTCTACCAGCAAGGCAAGCATCATTTGAACTTTCTTTTGCATCATATTTGATCCCAGTTTTTGTTAAGTTAGTGCAATGATAATTGCTTGCATGCTATTTTGATAATGTCGCTATTTTTGTGATGAATAGTTAGACACATCCTATTATCATGTCATTGTGGCTATCCATGAATTATTCCAGTACTGAAATGCTTATGATAGGATGTGTGAAATTATATTGTTCGGGTTTGCTTAGCCATGCAAGTCTAGAAACGGTAGTCTGATTGTCAGGAATAACCCGACAATTATGGGATAAACACAACTTACATTATATACCGTTGTTTTGAGATCTTCGTACCTGTTCTATGAGTTAAAATTTGTTTTTTTTTTAAATAAGCTTTGGTCTGGACAAGTGTTGGTTAGTGATGGTGCTTTGTGCATGAGCTTTGGGTAAGTGGTGGACTTGTCTGGACAATTAAGGACCGAACTTTGGTAACGTCGTTGATTCAAGTACATTCGTGCTACCACACGCGGTATATGGGTGCTGTATGGTTAAGTAGGGGGAAGATTTTGTTGTGTTGAGTCCCACGGTGGTGAAATTGTAAGGGCATAGGACCGCGAAATCCTATGTTTTCCTTTTGGGACGATAGGATGGAGACATTAACGTCTTGTGTTTCCTAGGAGCCCTGGGTTGAGGGACTTAGCTCAATGGGATCTTCTTACTAAAAACGACCATATCTTGATTTACCCGGCCGGCATACCATAGGAAGTATGCTATATTCGGAGGCATCTGGAGGCTTACGGGCTAATCAAGTCGTGTGGGTAAAGTAGTACCCCCTGCAGGGTATAAATCTATTCGAATAGCCGTGTCCACGGTTATGGACAACCGTTTGAGTTCGGGAGTTACTATTGTTAGAATTGTAATTAAAATTGTGGTTATAACTTGGTATTCTCATGAATGGGATGTTCATGCTTGTTGTTGTATCAAAGTGGACAACCACTTTGCCATTTGTATGATTTATTTGTTATCGAATTCATTACTTGTTCACATGCTTTACTTCTACTTCAAATCTGATTTTGAAATGGCACTTGAAAAACTAGTATGTGTAGGTTGGACCTTGTTGCGTCTCTTTTGTAAAACTAAGCCAATATGAGCCATCCCTTGGAACAGCCTTATGCATAGCTAATTTTTATTTGTGTAAGACTTGCGAGTACTCTTTTGTACTCAGCCAGATGTTTGTTGGCTTTTATAGGTGAGGAAGATATTGAGACCGATGAGCTTGTCGGTGTCGATTTAGGCGACACTGATGAGTAGTATGCTATCTCTTAACTCCCAGTCGGTTGCCGATGGGTTATGGGGCATACCACTGCTGGCATTTTGGTTTATGTGGGGACCCCGGAGTTATCTCCGTAAGACCGAGACTAATCAAGGTCTTAGGGACATAACTCTGGATCTCTAGTAAATGGATTCCAACTTAACTCAGTCCAAATGAGAGGCTCAACTAAAATTTAGAGCCCCGACGATCATGCATGCCGCTCCTCTGTGAGCACTACATGATTGTCAGTTCTCCAACCAGTCAAGCACTGCACTTAGCGAGTTAAATAGGAAGCCGTGAACAGCGAGCATGACCTATATTGGCTCCCAAGATCAGCGACCAATATATCCATACTCTTATTACAACGTCGATCACATCCATACAACGCTCATACATAAATAGTACAGAAGTGATACATCACAGTTTCAAGTTTACAACTACATAAGTGGCCGACCGGCCAAATTAAACAAGTTCATAGCGGAAGCAAGTAAATAAACCAAAATACCTGCAGTGGTATGCCACACAACCCATCGGCAACCAACTGGGAGCTAAAGATAGCACACTACTCATCGGTGTCGCCTAAATCGACACCGACAAGCTCGTCGATCTCATTATGTTCTCACCGTAAAAGCCAAGAAACATCCGCCGAGTACAAAAGAGTACTCGCAAGTCTTACACAAATAAAAATAGTTATGCATAAGGTCATTCAAGGAAGGCTCATATTGGCTTAATTTTGCAAAACGACGCAACATCTTGAACAACCTACACATACTAGTTTTTCAAGTGCCATTTCAAAATCAGATTTGAAGTAGAAGTAAAGCATGTGAACAAGTGATAAATTCAATAATAAATGAATCATACCAAAAACAAAGTAGCGATCCACTTTGATACAACAACAAGCATGAACATCCCATTCATGGCAATACCAAGTTATAACCACAATTTTAATTCCAAGTCTAACAATAAGCAGCCACAGGTTTCAAGCGGTCGTCCACAACCGTGGACACGACTATTCGAATAGATTTATACCCTGCAGGGGTGTACTACTTTACCCACATGACTTGATTAGCCCGTAAGCCTCCAGACGCCTCCGAATATAGCATACTTCCTAAGGTATGCCGGCCGGGTAAATCAAGATACGATCGTTTTTAGCAAGAAGATCCCATTGAGCTAAGTCCCTCAACCCACGGCTCCTAGGAAACACAAGACGTTAACGTCTCCATCCTATCTCCTAGGAAACTGTAACATCCCAAGTTTTAGACTTGTGTTTCAAATATAAGAAAATGAGGGGAAATTAAAAACTTTTCTTACATCTTGTATTTCCTGTATGACCTGGACATTTGTTGTAAAGAAGTCATGGGAATACAAAAATCACAAGTCATTTTAGCCACATGTTATTCTTCTTAGACATTCTTGTTCCATCTTGTGATAATCTCCTGGAAATAATTTTCCTAAATTCTTGGGTTGATGTGTAGCCCCTCTGAAAAATTTCACAATTTTTAGAAATTGTTTGAATATTTTTGGAGGTCAGTCAAACCTATTTAAATTCTGGTCAAACTTTAGCCCAGCACCTTGTAGAATTTTTGGAGGAAAATGTATAGCACAAAAACCTCTGCAAAAATTTACACAAGTTCAATAACTCAGCTAGCAAGCTCCTGTAAAAATTTCATAATTTTTGAGTGAGTTTGCTACCTCAAATAAATCCCCCAAACTCCAGATCAGTTTGGAACCCAAATTTAGGGCTGAGACAGACTCGGGCTCGAGTCAGACCCGAGTCCGACCCAGCCATTTGACTCGCTCGAGTCAAGTCACTAGCGCCGCACTCGGGCTCGATCTCGTGCGCGCGTGCTGGGCCGTTGGATTTCCATCCAATGCCCCCGACCTCCCCACTGAATCCATTGGAGCTTTTGAGCGCTCTCGGCGCATAGGGTGTGGTCCAAGCCCTTGGATCTCCATCCAGCGGTCGACGACCTCCCCTGGCCCTCCTCGCCGCGAAGACCTCCTCTTCATTGGGTGATCTGGGACGTCCAGGACCACCCCGTGTGAATCTAAGACGTCCAGGACCTCCCTCGGCCCTGTTTTTTCTTCCTCACGACCTCCCTGAGTCTGGTCATCATGGTTTTCACGCGCCTGCACATGTGTCAGAACCAGAACAGTTGGGAGCAGTGATATGTCACCTTTTTATCTGTGTCAGCGGCTCCTTTCTGCCATGCATTAATTGTGTCAGAGCCTAGCCCTAAAAGAAGTCATCCCCTACCTGCCTTGTCTAATCTAGCATGTCCATTGGTTGGACTTTGGCGGTGTACCCGAGGGTTGCCGTTGCTCGGGGCCTTGCTCCTTTGGCTGCAAAAGACCCCTGAGCTCCTCCCTCTATCCTTAGACTCACTCTCCCTCAACCAGGCCTCATTGTAGTCACTTGAGCTCATTTCTCAAAATCTCCGAGACCTCCATTGTCGGGCGTTGGAGCTCCCGAAGGCCATCCGAGCTCCAGTGGTCCCCTGAAGTTCTTGGCTTGTCTTTTGGTCATCTTGATCACCTCAAGCTTTCCCTGACTTGCTTGGTTCACCTTTGCAGAGGTGGACAAGTTGGGAGGTGGCGTTTCGGGGTCGAGGTCATCTTCTTCTTCCTTGCCGGCAAGCTCTTCACCGCCGGACTTCGTCGGCCATCTCTGAGCTCCTCCGACCACCCTGGTCCCCTCTCTGCCCTCAGGTGCCCATTCCTTAGCTTTGTTACTGTTTTCTAGAGCTCGTGTAGTTTCGTAGTTTGCCGCTTTAGCCTTCCTAGTCTATCTCCGGCTCGCCGGCGTTCAAGGCCGTCGCCGCCGTCGAGAGCACGTCCTTTAGGTTCTTGATGTCATTTGGAATCCAACCATGTCCTTGGTTCCCGCCGGCGCGGTCCCCATCGCCGGCGGTGAGCTCGTTTTAGCGCTCGGGCTTTTGTCACATAAGTTTCGGACAGGTTCTGTAGTCTAATGATTGGCTTTAATGTTGTCCTGAGCCGATCGTTAATGCTGCCTTGTCGGCATAGCGCGCGTGCCGCTAAGTCCCAGGCCCTCCTGGAGTGGTCTCGTCCGTTAAAGACCTCCTAGGTTAGCTCTAGGTCGTTGGATCCTTGTCTGCGAAAACTATGCGTGCCAGGACCTCCCCCTAGAGTCAATCCTAGCCATCTAGGACCACCCTGGTTACATCTTAGCCGTTTAGATCTTCCCCGTGCGCAAAAGACCTCCCCTTGGTCATTTTGCAAAGACCACTCCTAAGACCACCCTCGGGGTCCTCTTTGTAAAAAGCCACCCCTGGTCTTTTATAAAGAAAACCTCGGACCTCCTCCTTGAATTAATCCTGACCGTAGACGACCTCCCCAGGTTTAGATCTGAGCGTTAGACCTTCTTTGTAAAAAAAAAAAACCGTAGTCTCTGGACCTCCCTCCGCGTCGATCTGGACCGTTCAGGACCTCCCTAGATCTAATCTGAGCCGTCCAGATCTCCTCCCGTTAAAGCCCTGTCGCATAGGACCTCCTCGCTTAGATCTTGGCCATCCATGACCTCCTCGGTGAAATCCTAGCCGTCCTGGTGTTCCTCTGTTAACTTACCGCCCAAGACCTCCTTCGCTTGATCGTGACCGTTGAGACCTCCCTCTGCGAGATCTTACCCGTCCAGACCTCCCTCCGTAGATTTAGCTTTAGGACCTCCCTCGGAGATCAGGACCGTTGGATCTGATCTCAACGGCCCGACCTCCCGGTCTGGCGCGCGATGCGTCAGAGCCATGAGTCGTGAGCCGTGCGATGCAAGATCGACGGCAACGACCTCCCCATTTCCTTCAGTTCATTTGGACCTCCCCAAAGAGCTGGTTTTCAAAGCCTTTTAAATGTTTAGAATTTCATTTGTGCATATCTTTATCGTCTTAGCTCCTTTTTGAATGATTCAAATCACAGTAGCTTTGTGGTAGGATAAATTTTAATCTGAGAATAGATGTAGTCACTGCATGTTCAGGAAATTGGTTTAGGATGTATTAAAATGTTCAATAGGGAAGCATGTTTAGAAATTATCTCAAATTTGTAAAATACATAACTTTTCCTCTGTAATTCCAAACTGAGCAAACTCAACTTGGTAAAATTTATCTGTGGACATGCTTTAATATGAACTAGGCCTTGTCCTTATTTATGTTCCTGAAAAGTGATATATGCTAGTTTTACAACTTCGAAAAATCATAACTAATTCATTATAACTCCAAATGATGTGTACTCAACTTTGCTGTTCTTAGGATGACCTTAGCTACCTACCATAAAAATTTCAGATTCCAGATCATTCTAGAAATTTTTGCCATGAACAGTAACTGAAATTAATTTAATTAGGATTTTTGAGGCTCAGAGAACTTAGTTTAGCTATAACTTTTTCATGCTAGGTCCAAATGAAGTAATTCTTGTTCCTAAAATTGTCTAAAATCAACCTCTAGCTGCTATATAAATTTCATGGGATTTGGATGGCTTTTGCTGTTGAGTTTTGTTTGGTGTTCTTCGTTCTTATTGGTTTTATCGCCTTTTCGCGTTGGGTTCCGAAGATTATATTGAACTGAGCACTCCCTCGCAGCCGCACACATCCCAGCAAGGCAAGCGGTTTGATCGTGTTAATCCCTGTATTTTCAAGTATTTATGTTGTTTACAAATTCTATGTATGCATTGCTAGTTTGTGTTTAACTATTGTCGTTAGTTGACCTAGTAGATGCATTTCCTTAGGCAAATGATTATCCTTTACTACCATGAGCCTAGGTTATTGATGTGATCAGAGTTCGTGGATGAACTCTTGTCACTTAGTAGTTTTGCGGATTAATTGCTTAGCCATGCTTAGCTTCTGGTAGAAATGGGCGGTTATCGACTTGTCGATAACCTTGATCACACAAATACTTACTATGTATCTATATTTCGGCTTGATGCTATGTTCAAATTGCAAAAACAAAAACTAAAAGCAAAAAGGATTTGGACTTGGGCACAATGGTAAGATGGTGTGACCTTGGGTGTGACTGGAATGGTGCCCGAGTCAATTAAGGACCGAACATCTTGTGAGTATCCGTTATCCAGGCAATTTGTGCGTGCTAACCACACTAGAGGGTATGGGACCTCTCTTGACTTAGTACTTTGGCGTGTATTGGCTTCGGGTCGCAGGGAGTCGCAGGAGGGATGGTGCTGGGAGCATTGCATTGTCCGAATGGCTTCCCCCGTGATGGCTGGTTGTCTTTCGGCTTGCAATGTAAGCGTATAGATTCCGATCCATACGAGCGGCTCGTGGTTAATGCACAATATTGGAAAGCGTCTCGTAGGACTTAGCCGTGCCGGCATACCTTCGTAAGTGTGCTTTTTGGCTTAAAGGCGGTCTGAAGTGTGGGTACATTGGTACACCCCTGCAGAGTTAAAACTATTCTAATAGCCTCGTCTTAGGTTATGGACACGCTTGGGTAAGCTTTTCAAGAGTTAGACTACAACCTTTTAATTAAAACTTGATGGGTGGTACGAGTCGGGGATTCGTGCTATGTTGTGGTGGCTATTGGGATAGTCACTTCCAGGTGGTTACTTGTATTTATCATTAATTCGCTGTTATTTCAACAATAAAACAGATTTGCAAACTTGCTTCCAAATGTATTACATTATTGCAAATAAAGTTGGCTTTGTGCAAAATGAGACATATAACCTCCACTTAAATAAGCCTACATGTAGCATATGAATAGGTCTGCTATTCTACACGTTAGTCTTGTGAGTACCTTGTGTACTCATTGTTCTTGCTTAAATGTAAATTGTTGCAGAGGAAGAAGGTGAGCTCGATGGGCCTCACTTTTGTGAGCTGTGTTGTGGTAGCATTCGGGGCGACTAGCTTGGCGGCCCGGTCGGTTGCCTTGTGGGTTGTGTTGGCTAACCGGTCGACTTTTGTTCTTAGCCATCTTATGGCGCTTTTGCTTCCGCTGTCATTCTTGTATATTGTGTTATTTGGCAGGTCGGCTCTTTTGTAATAACTTTACTTTATGTTGTCGTTGTTGAACTTAGTGGTAAATGTTGTATGGAAATGATGTATAATTTTGTGATGATGAGCATGTGCTGCAATTCTGGGAAGCACATGTCCTTCGAGGCTTTGGATATTTGATTAGTAATGCTAGAACCCTATGGAGGTTAAGTATTACTAGTTAAATACCCGGGTCCTCACACAGTTGGTATCAGAGCCATACTGACCGGAGAAACCCCTAGCTTGGTCGCCTTTAGGATATTTTGAAAACTTACTTTCAAATGGTTCATGAAGGCTTAAGGAAGTTTCAGATTTTACTTCTTACCTATCTTAGCTTGCTCATCTCACCTTGCTCTTGATTAAGTTTTGAAAAAGTTGTTCCTCTCTTCCTTTCTAAAGCCAGCTACTTATCGATTAACTTTGGTTTTGGGAGGACAATGAGAGTGTAACTTGAAATGGGCTGTTTTGGGAGAAGATTAGAAGCTCCTGAAGATGAGGTTTCGGCCAGAAGCTTAAAGGAGCACATTTGGACAGCTAGCTAGTAACTAGGGAAGGAGGTAGGAAATGAGAGGTTAATTCAACTAAAACTTGTGGGAATAAAAGGGTAAGAAGTGATATGAAATTAGCTAAATGCCAAATACTCTATTAGGTGGTTATACCTTGATTTTTGGGCTGTTTAAAGCTAGAGATGATTTCTGAAATTTTGATCTTCTCCAACGATTACTCGTTCTTTCCATACGGGTTAGTTGTTTCGGGAAGTTGATTTGGTGACTTATGGTCATATGCTTTTTGTGGTGATTCCTGAGTCTTTTAATTGAGTTTGGATTTCCGTGCTTTGGGTCTCGGGCTGTAGCTAACTTGTCTTAGTGAAACAGGATGGCTGGAGGGACCCGTAGTGGTCGGAATCAGCCGGGTAGTCCCGATGAGGAGCTTCCACATCCTCCGACCATGGCTGAGGTCCTTATGCAGATCGAACGCAACCGTTCGGAGGACCGCAGGGTGTTGAAGGTCATCGCGAGGAACACCTCCACACCCTTTGGTACCTCCGGATCTGGAGGTGGTGGACATCAGTCTCGTGGGGGGCTTGCGGAGTTCCTCCGTACTCAGCCTCCTACCTTCTCCAGGTCCGAGGATTCCCTGGACGCGGATGACTGGCTGCGTCTGGTTGAGCGGAAGCTCAACGTTGCTCAGTGCCAGGAGCAGGAGCGGGCACTTTTCGCATCCCATCAGTTGGAGGGTGCGACACTCTCATGGTGGGAGAACTTCCTCGCCATGCAGCCTGCGGGACACGTGGTCTCGTGGGAGGAGTTCAGGTCAGCTTTCCGTCGGGCACATGTCCCCGCCGGCCTGATGAAGCTGAAGAAGAAGGAGTTCCTTGCGCTCAAACAGGGGCGCAAATCTGTGACTAAATACCTCCATGAGTTCAGCCATCTTGCGAGGTACGCTCCTGCTGAGGTGGCCACTGATGAGGCCAAGCAGGAGAAGTTCATGGAAGGTTTGTCTGAGGAGCTTCAGGACAAGCTCTCCATTGTTGACTTTGCAGACTTCCAGACCTTGGTGGACAAGGCCATCATCGCTGAGCACAAGGCGAGAGGGTTGGGCGAGTCCTGCAAGCGCAAGTGGGAGGCCCATCAGTCGGCTCGGGCCAGCCTTGTTCGTCCTCGTGTTGGGCCAGCACCAGGGGCCCATTCTCAGGCTGCACCACCACCGAGGCCTTCGGCACCAGCTCCACGTCCTCCGTAGGCCGTGATTCAGTCACGTGCGCCTGCAATCCAGCAGCAGGGTGTTCCCCGCAACCTAGCTGCCGATGTCACCTGCTTCTACTGCCACAACAAGGGCCACTACGCGAGTAGTTGCCCTAAGAAGATTGGAGCGGCCCCTCGTCGTAATGGAGGACGCGGGCAGGGAGCGGTCACCCACCTGACCAGAAGACCCACGGCATGGGGAGCGGCCGAGTCAACCACATCTCGGCTGAGGAGGCACAGGTGGCGCCCGACGTTGTGTTGGGTACGCTTCTTGTCAATTTACGTCCTGCTACAGTTTTATTTGACTCAGGAGCTTCGCATTCTTTTATTTCGAGATCGTTTGCTGTTGATAGTGGTGTCCACTTTGTTCCTTTGGGGGTTCCACTGCTTATTCGCTCTCCGGGTTCGGAAATGAGAGCTGACCAAGGATGCCGGGACGTTCCTATCCACATCGAAGGAGTGGGATTCCTGGCGAATCTTATCCTACTCGACTCGGGGCGCCTGGATGTGATTCTTGGCATGGATTGGTTGTCCCAACACTTGGGGCAAATCGATTGTGCCAGGAAGATTGTCTACCTCACCAGCCCTTCAGTGAACAGTTGGGTTTTCCTGCGATTCAGAGCCCCTTCTTTGTGCACTTGAAGTGAAGCCAGCCTTGGAGATCCAGGATGTTCCTACAGTATGTGATTTTGTGGATATTTTTCCCGAAGACTTGCCCGGGATGCCTCCCGTTCAAGACCTGGAGTTCGTTATAGAGTTGCTGCCCGGTACCGCCCCTATTTCAAAGAGGTCGTATTGCATGCCTCCTAATGAGTTGGAGGAGCTGAAGAAGCAACTGGGTGAGCTGCAAGAGAAGGGTTTTATCCGTCCTAGCTCATCTCCTTGGGGCTGTCCAGTTATTTTTGTGAAGAAGAAGGACAAGACCTTGCGCATGTGTGTTGATTACCATCCGCTTAATGAGGTGACGGTGAAGAACAAGTTTCCTTTGCCCCGTATTGATGATCTTTTTGATCAGTTGACCGGAGCACGGGTGTTCTCCAAGATTGACTTGAGATTGGGCTATCATCAAGTCAGGATCAGGGCCGAGGATATTCCGAAGATGGCCTTTGCTACTCGTTATGGTCTTTACGAGTACACCGTCATGTCTTTTGGTTTGACTAATGCTCCTGCTTTATTCATGAACCTTATGAACTCGGTATTCATGGAGTATTTGGATAGGTTTGTGGTGGTATTCATCGATGATATCCTTATCTACTCCAAGATTGAAGAAGAGCATGCTGAGCATCTTAAACTTGTGTTGGGCAAGCTGCGCGAGCACCAGCTGTATGCAAAATTCAGCAAGTGTGAGTTCTGGTTGAAGGAAGTGGCATTCTTGGGCCATGTTCTTTCAGTAGGAGGTGTGGCTGTGGATCCTAGCAAGGTCAGTGATGTGCTATCTTGGGGCCAGCCCAAGTCACCGATGTGCGGAGTTTTCTTGGTTTGGCCGGCTACTATCGCCGCTTTATCGAGAATTTCTCCAAGATTGTGAAGCCTATGACTGAATTGCTCAAGAAAGACAAGAATTTTGAATGGTCTGCTGCTTGTGATGTGAGTTTTCAGGAACTCAAGAAGCGGTTGACCTCAGCCCCAGTGCTTGTTCTTCTTGATATCCACAAGAGTTTTGATAACTTTTGTGATGCTTCTCGTCTAGGTCTTGGTTGTGTTCTTATGCAGGAGGGCAAGGTTGTGGCCTATGCATCGCGGCAGTTGAGGCCTCATGAACTCAACTATCCTACTCATGACTTGGAGTTAGCTGCTGTGGTTCATGCACTCAAGATTTGGCGGCATTATCTGATTGGTAACCGTTGTGAGGTGTATTCTGACCACAAGAGCTTGAAGTACTTGTTCACCCAGCCAGATCTGAACCTCAGGCAAAGAAGATGGTTAGAATTGATCAAGGACTATGACATGGGCATCCAGTATCATCCGGGCAAGGCCAATGTCGTTGCAGATGCACTCAGTCGGAAGGTGTATTGCAACATGTTAATGCTCCAAGAGCAGCAGCCTACCCTCATTTCAGAATTTCAGGGCCTCAATTTGGGTCTGATCGAGCACGGTTCTCTTGCTACCTTGGTTGTGCAACCAACCTTGGTGGACCGAATCAAGACTGCACAGCAGACAGATGTTGGCGTGAGTCAAATCAAGCAGAACATCAAGGATGGGACAGCTAAGTGCTTCTCAGAGGATGAGCACGGAGTTGTGTGGTGTAATATCCCGTTTAGGTACAGAGAATATAAGGAGATTGAGAGATCCCTTATTTGCCTCGCACAGAAACATGACAGAATCTGTAATCATCTTGCAACGTAATTTTCGCGACTGGAACGACTTCGAATGGAAAACCTCATAACTACAAAGTTGTAGATCATTTTCTATAGTACAATTTAGAGTCCTCATTTACCTAATTTGGAGTTCTAAGGTTTGAGATATGGGGCCCGCAAGGCAGGTCGTACAGAGAATCAAGGTCCGCAACTGAGTCAACTTCCAAGGCAAATTTCGTAATTAAGACGGCATTTTAAGAAAAACTCCACAAATAGAAAGTTGAAGTGCTATGAGTTATCTAAATTTGAAGACAAAAATCACTCCATTCCGAGTTCGGGAGAGAAAGTTACGACCTCCGAAGTGTTCGCTGCACAGAAATAAAGTAGGAGAACCGGGCCTCGGCCTTTAGCCCGAAGGCCCATGTGGAGGCCGGCCAAGTGGGATAGAGGGGAGGACGGCTGAAACCCTAGAGCCCTCCCTTGCCCCTCCTTCCCCTAGAGCCTCCACTCTCCTCTCCATTGACGCCTTGGTCCAACACCTCCTCCTTGCGCTCCATTGATGTCCTCCCCCCCCCCCCTTCTATGCAAAGAGGAGAAAAGAAGGAAAGAAAGGAAGAAGAAGAGAAGGGAGAAGAGAAGGATGAGGGATCGCCATCCGTGGTTCGCGACCTTCAGCGGCATCAAGGGTAATGCGTTGTTGTTGTTGGGTAATTAGTCATAGAAGAGTAATCTGGTAGTTTTTGGCTAGGTTGCAATCTGCCTGCTGTTCGTGCAGATTCGTCCAGAAGCTTGCGGGGTTAATTTCATGTGGATAGTGGCCGAATCAGAGGTTTTGGTCTCCTAGAGAATTGTAGGTTATGTTCTTAGCTTTCGTTGGCCGTCAAGATCACCCAAATCCGATTAACCGTCTGGGAGTTATGAATTTTCTAGTATTACTGTCCTGTTGTTCTGTCAGATTCTGGACAGTCTGTAGAAAAATGGTTAGAACTGCCAATTAAAGGGAGAATCAGGGGACCTCAATATAACGAAAAATGTGGGTAATTTCTGTACCTTTTCATAGAGATAAAGAACACAAGATTTGGATTCTCGTAGCAAAAGTTATGGAGGTTTTAGTGTACTGTCCAGAGAACCCGACGTGAATTCTGATGTCTGCTAGATTGGTTTGCTAGGGGCAGTAGATGGTAGAATCAAAACGGCTCCCCAACTAAGTTTATTTATATAATTTAATTACCTTTCAGTGAAGTCCTAGAACACCTAATTTGGACTACTGTACGGAAAGATATGAATTTTACATCATGACTGTTCATAGAGGATACAGATCAGTAATTAGAAATTGGGAGTCGAGATGGCGTTGCAAGTTATGGCTAATGTGATTACTTGTATAATTCTTGTGGTTCATTACTATGGTCTTAGTTTATGTTCCTAATTGATTTAGGTGGGAGAGTGGTACCGGGGGCATCACCGTCTTCACGTCCTACGTTCTCTCGCGGTTAAGGCAAGTGCATTGTTTGATTCGTGGTTGTGATTGATTGGTTATGTTTGTGTGCTTTTTCGATATGTGGTGGCATAGTGAGATTGTTAGCATGATGTTGGTTAAGATTGGTGGATGTTTCAATTATGTCCATGCTCTATTGTCGTATGATGTTATTGTCTTGTGGTAATTTGATGATGATTAAATGATGAGCATGTGCATATTGAGATCATATTGAGGCTTGGTCACGTGGTGACCAAGTATGTTTTCCTTTGAGATCCCCGTCATGAATGTGACGGGCCCGAGATCCCCACACTCGTGGAGTGTGGGCATGAGGTCCCCATTACTTGCGGAGTAATGGGCAATTGGTCCTTGTGCGTGCGCGCACAGGCATGGGTATGCGGCGACGGTTGCATACTTTGCATTACCGGTGTAATGCACAAAGAAAGATAAAGAGAAAGGATCCTTGAGCATTGCATTTGCATGTGAGATGTCTTATTGATGCGTTTCTTGCTTTGGATACTGATGCTATAACTGTTGTTTTGTACTTGCTGAGTCTGTGGGCTCACTCTTGTTTTATTGTTGTTTTAGGTACCGATCCAGAACATCATGCATGGGAGGAGTAGATTGATATTCACACACACCTCACCTCGAATCAAATAAAGTTGAATGATCTTCAGACCAAATTTAATAATTGAGCAAGTCACTTAAAGGTTTTGTTATGTTATATCATGCGACATGTTAAGTGTAATAATGACGAGTAGTGGTACTTCATACCTCCTTGGTTTTCCCAGTTACTTAATATGCTATGAATACTTATTGATGTCTCAGGATGGTGGTGTAGTTAATAAATATTTATCTGTGTGTTGGAACCTCCATGTAGTTAACTCTACAAGGGAGGTTCTGTCGAAATTGACTAAAATTACCTTGGTTAGGTTTTCTAAGGTTAGTTTAGTAGCATTCCAGGCTCATGTCCGGTCAAAAGTTACTGATTGGTATCAGAGCGGGCTTTAGGTCCGTGGTTAATAGAAAAATATTAAATTGACACACTGTGCACAGTAGGTGGGGTTGGGAATTACATTACTTTCGCATTATCTGTTGTTATATTTTATTTGTTGAGCAATTGTCGAATTGCCTATGTGCTATCTTTCTTGCCTATGCTATGATATGATATGACATTCTATATCTATGAATCTATTCTATGATTGTCATGAGATGATCGTGTATGATCATATGTGATTATATTATTTATGCGTGTCGATAATGGTTGTTAAGAAGTGGAGGCCGTGGTTGTGGCCTTGGACTTTGTCGCTATACCACCGCTCGTGGTAGACGATAAAGTAGTTACCCAATACCTTAGTTGCAGGAGTTGAGCGTGAGCTGTTTTAGAAAGTTGATTTCTTTCTTGACCTCAATCTTGGCAAATTCTTGTTCTGTGGTGGATGATGAAATTTTCTTGGGTTCGTGGTTCATGTTAATTGTTGTGTTTCAATTCTCTCTAATGGTTCTCTGAAACAAGTATTGTGTTCCGACTGTTGAGCTGTTTTTACTATTTGTGATCGTCCTCAATTGGCATTACTGATAATTCCATGGTTGTTTCTTCTTTCTCATTGGAAAAGAACGACTCATGTATTCGTTTGAAAGTTTGGGTAATGAGAGTTTCATTGCAAGTTTGTTAACATGAGAAAGCTTTGGCTCTATGTATTTCTTTTGGATTATTCCGAGTGTTGAAGTTTAATGCATCTCTTTTCTGGTGGAAATTGTTAAAAATCCTTTTGTGATGCCTTGTTATGGTTAAATCAGAGATTGTAATCAAATAACTCGTTATGGCATGGGTATCAAGTTGAGTCATTGGTGTGGTGCGTAATTAATATTAATTAGCAACCTTGGAAGTAAAATTGATTAAGTTGATGTTATCTTCTACTAGTTCTTGATGAACTGTATATATGAGTAGCGACGGAGAGTATGTCCATACCTATTTGGAGTCAATAGAGATATTAAGAAGTATGGATCATTGATGAATTAGTCTGATCATTAAAATCGTTTAGGTTGCTAAACTTGTTGGGCTCTTTGGTTCCCATGGATTAATTTAAATGTGTGGAAAGGGAAACTAGAGGAAATGCTAGATTTACATATTCCTAGTATGATTAGTTATTGGACTTGTGAACAACCTAATGAATGGATTGAATATCGGTGGATCTAGAATTCATGGGAGGAGTTCTATGTAGTTCTTCTATATAGAATGACGCGATGAATTTGGTTGTAGTGTTGTTGAGACTTTTGATGGATAGAAGATTTCGATCTTTGAAGTTTTAGGGTATGTTGTCAAATCCAAATATGAGGAGGAACAATTGAATATGTGCTTGTAAATATCCATATGACTTGGGAAGAAAAGTAGGTAGCAACTGGATTTCATAATGAAGCCATGGATAATAACAATGATTGGAGTATAAGCATTGTGTGTTGAAGTTTGATGTTGAGAAACACTACAAGTTGAATCAAACGTTATAATAGGTGGCTTATGCCCGCATGATTGTGAAAACATCGGATGATAATGTGGCCTTGATGAAAGATTTTTGGTAGGACCTTTTCAATTGTGTGGTAGACCCTTCTAAACTTAACAAGTCGATGTAGTAGGGTAGTATGGTTTTGGTATACACTGCTTTTGAAGATGGGATGAAAAGGTAGTATGAAACAATTTGGTGAAACTTTGGGGCTTTCTAATAGAATAGTTGATGATAAATATTCGTATTCGAGTATATTATTGTTGATGTTAGTAAGATTATCTGCAAGAGATTGTGACTTGTGTGTGTGGAGATGATTCTTTTAGAAATAAAGTAATTTGATCATCTTTCGTAAATTGGATTTAGTAAAAGTGTTTCGAGTTTTGCGGTTGTGATTATTTGGACCTCTTGAGTGTTGTGGTGATTGAGTTTGATTCGAGCAAGTGACATGTCGAAAGAATTTTATTGGTTCTTAAGTGGTTCTGTGATTTGGGTTTTAAGAGCCTATCATGTGTTAAGCTAGCAAAGTGATGTAGTAATCACAGAGAATAACTTTCCTTGTTAAAGGAAGGAGTGAAGTATAAGTGCTTGAGATTTAAATCGTTTCGCATTTTGCGCTTTGTTTGAGTGTGCTTGAACCTTATGCAATTGTTCCATAAGGGTTTATCAATTTTCAAAGGGCATTACGTTTTCCTCTTTTGTGGTGTGGTATTCGCTTTGATAGGGCTTGAGCCCTCGATTGTTGACTTTCTCTTATGTTTTTCGAGTTCTTTGCCTAAGTGACTATTTCCTTGGTCCGTGTTTACTTCAAGCAATAAATGTCTTCATTTGCTTTTTCTTTTGAGGAAGGATCCACCGATTAGTTTCACATTGGTTTTCGAAGTGTTTTTTCAATGTGGTTGTGAGACCTTGGATTGTAAGTTAATCGAGGAGCGTTGAAGGATGAACTAATTTCGTGTGTAATTCTTGGAGAGAATTTTATTGATACAGAATGTTTGCTTTGGAGGCCAAACTGATTGCATTGTTGCAACCATTAGAACCTATGAAGATTTATGATCCAAGATCCATTGTTCAATTCGGGTGGAACATTAGAATTTTTTAAAGGATGGGGAATCTTACTCGATTTATTAGAGTGTCACGATTAGGTACCTTGCACGGTTGTGCAGATGAATTATGATGGTGTTGTAATGAGAGTAGTATTAGCAAAGTAATCTGATCGTTAAAGAGATTAATGAGATAGTCGGGATCGTTGGATTATTGTCGAAAGACTTGGACTTAGTAAGTAACTCTCTAAGAGTTAGAATCTTGATAAAGATAATTGGATCAAGAAATGTTTTCGTGTTGATGTCAATGCGCGAGTATGTTTGGATTGTGAGAATTTTAGGGATTTAATTTGAGGTTTCCCTATTTTCTATATGAGAAGTTCATGGTAGGACTCTTGGAGTATAGTTTTGGGCTTCAGATTCTTTTGCTAGGACCTTGAGTCGCCCAATGATTATGTGTAGAGGAAGTAGAATAAGAGTGGATTCGAACAATGGGATGATCATTGATAGAACCCTTCGATGAAGTATATGAATGTGTGTCTGAGAATTTTGAGTTGTTTATTCTTAAAAGATTGAGGTGATGTGTTTGTATGTGAGATCTATTTTGAGATGCATTGAAGTCATCCACAAATTAATTATGTCGGTAGAGGAGTTGTTGAGAGAAAGTTTCGTGGAGTCGATAGAGCCTCTATACAGAGGTGTGGATGATGTATTTCAACTTGAGCATATCGTTGAGAATGCCAAGTTAAGAGAGATGAGTTAGTGTGTTATGCGATGAATTGGAATTCCAAAGGTTGAGAGAAAATTTTTATTTCTAAAAGAGAAACCGAGAAATTGATGCTTCCTCAAGTAGAGACACGTTTTCTTGATTCTTGTTTGAGCTATGTTTTTTGACGGATGTCTTTCGCGAGTTGAGCTCGGCATTTATGTTGGCATGTATGATTCTTTCCATTCGGATGGAATAAATGAAAATTTTGATTTGGGCATTCAAGTGTTTTCCCTTTGGCTTTAGTGACGTTCATTCGCAAATTGCCACATGGAAAGTGGAAATGTTTTCGTGATAAATCTTCGATTTCGGATTTGACCCTTTTGGCGGGGAGTTGGTTTTGCGTGGTTACGATGATAATCCTTTCCTTTAAGTTGACTCTGCTTATAGTAGAATTTGTTCAAAGCGAGTTCTGTCGTGTGTCCTCGTTAAAGGAGGTGATCCTTGTTTCGTGAGGAGTTCGATTGAGAGTTGGAACAAGAGTCCCGTATGATGTATGTAGGATGTCCGGTTTAGTACCGAGGGAAGGTTGGCCCAAGGTACATTGATTTGATTTTAAAGGTTGGCGTATCGTCAGGACTATCTCGAGCCCATGTGCAGAGTACTCAACGTCTTGTAAGTTCAGTGCTGAGGGAGTACCTGAGAGATCCAAAGCTTGAGTTTTTGATACAGCCGTTGGCCAACGAGTAAGACCTTACCTTTGTGTCTTATGTGTCGAGAGAACCTGTAAAGGTCGAGACGAGTATTGAGGTGTAAGACGTTGGTATACATTATGGTCTGAGTGTGATGAGACTTGGGACTTGGAAACTCGCATGCGCGAGCTTTAACCAAAGTTGTTAACGTCAGTACGTGTTAATGATTATTAAGTTCAGTTGGTGATCTTTCAAGTAGAATTCGGGGTCGAATTCTGTTTAAGGGGGGTAGAATGTAATATCCCGTTTAGGTACAGAGAATATAAGGAGATTGAGAGATCCCTTATTTGCCTCGCATAGAAACATGACAGAATCTGTAATCATCTTGCAACGTAATTTTCGCGACTGGAACGACTTCGAATGGAAAACCTCATAACTACAAAGTTGTAGATAATTTTCTATAGTACAATTTAGAGTCCTCATTTACCTAATTTGGAGTTCTAAGGTTTGAGATATGGGGCCCGCAAGGCAGGTCGTACAGAGAATCAAGGTCCGCAACTGAGTCAACTTCCAAGGCAAATTTCGTAATGAAGACGGCATTTTAAGAAAAACTCCACAAATAGAAAGTTGAAGTGCTATGAGTTATCTAAATTTGAAGACAAAAATCACTCCATTCCGAGTTCGGGAGAGAATGTTACGACCTCCGAAGTGTTCGCTGCACAGAAATAAAGTAGGGAGAACCTGGGCCTCGGGCCTTTAGCCCAGAAGGCCCATGTGGAGGCCGGCCAAGTGGGATAGAGGGGAGGACGGCTGAAACCCTAGAGCCCCTCCCCTTGCCCCTCCTTCCCCCCTAGAGCCTCCACTCTCCCTCTCCATTGACGCCTTGGTCCAACACCTCCTCCCCTTGCACTCCATTGATGTCCTCCCCCCCCCTTCTATGCAAAGAGGAGAAAAGAAGGAAAGAAAGGAAGAAGAAGAGAAGGGAGAAGAGAAGGATGAGGGATCGCCATCCGTGGTTCGCGACCTTCAGCGGCATCAAGGGTAATGCGTTGTTGTTGTTGGGTAATTAGTCATAGAAGAGTAATCGGGTAGTTTTTGGCTAGGTTGCAATCTGCCTGCTGTTCGTGCAGATTCGTCCAGAAGCTTGCGGGGTTAATTTCATGTGGATAGTTGCCGAATCAGAGGTTTTGGTCTCCTAGAGAATTGTAGGTTATGTTCTTAGCTTTCGTTGGCCGCCAAGATCACCCAAATCCGATTAACGGTCTGAGAGTTATGAATTTTCTAGTATTACTGTCCTGTTGTTCTGTCAGATTCTGGACAGTCTGTAGAAAAATGGTTAGAACTGCCAATTAAAGGGAGAATTAGGGGACCTCAATATAACGAAAAATGTGGGTAATTTCTGTACCTTTTCATAGAGATAAAGAACACAAGATTTGGATTCTCGTAGCAAAAGTTATGGAGGTTTTAGTGTACTGTCCAAAGAACCCGACGTGAATTCTGATGTCTGCTAGATTGGTTTGCTAGGGGCAGTAGATGGTAGAATCAAAACGGCTCCCCAACTAAGTTTATTTATATAATTTAATTACCTTTCAGTGAAGTCCTAGAACACCTAATTTGGACTAATGTACGGAAAGATATGAATTTTACATCATGACTGTTCACAGAGGATACAGATCAGTAATTAGAAATTGGGAGTCGGGATGGCGTTGCAAGTTATGGCTAATGTGATTACTTGTATAATTCTTGTGGTTCATTACTATGGTCTTAGTTTATGTTCCTAATTGATTTAGGTGGGAGAGTGGTACCGGGGGCATCACCGTCTTCACGCCCCACGTTCTCGCGGTTAAGGCAAGTGCATTGTTTGATTCGTGGTTGTGATTGATTGGTTATGTTTGTGCGCTTTTTCGATATGTGGTGGCATAGTGAGATTGTTAGCATGATGTTGGTTAAGATTGGTGGATGTTTCAATTATGTCCATGCTCTATTGTCGTATGATGTTATTGTCTTGTGGTAATTTGATGATGATTAAATGATGAGCATGTGCATATTGAGATCATATTGAGGCTTGGTCACGTGGTGACCAAGTATGTTTTCCTTTGAGATCCCCGTCATGAATGTGACGGGCCCGAGATCCCCACACTCGTGGAGTGTGGGCATGAGGTCCCCATTACTTGCGGAGTAATGGGCAATTGGTCCTTGTGCGTGCGCGCACAGGCATGGGTATGCGGCGACGGTTGCATACTTTGCATTACCGGTGTAATGCACAAAGAAAGATAAAGAGAAAGGATCCTTGAGCATTGCATTTGCATGTGAGATGTCTTATTGATGCGTTTCTTGCTTTGGATACTGATGCTATAACTGTTGTTTTGTACTTGCTGAGTCTGTGGGCTCACTCTTGTTTTATTGTTGTTTTAGGTACCCGATCCAGGAACATCATGCATGGGAGGGAGTAGATTGATATTCACACACACCTCACCCTGAATCAAATAAAGTTGAATGATCTTCAGACCAAATTTAATAATTGAGCAAGTCACTTAAAGGTTTTGTTATGTTATATCATGCGACATGTTAAGTGTAATAATGACGAGTAGTGGTACTTCATACCTCCTTGGTTTTGCAGCACTTAATATGCTATGAATACTTATTGATGTCTCAGATGGTGGTGTAGTTAATTAATATTTATTCAGGTGTTGGAACCTCCATGTAGTTAACTCTACAAGGGAGGTTCTGTCGAAATTGACTAAAATTACCTTGGTTAGGTTTGTCTAAGGTTAGTTTAGTAGCATTCCAGGCTCATGTCTGGCTGGGGTGTTACATGTGGTTTGGGCAGCGTCTTGTGGTTCATAAGGTCATGGAATTGCGGAATTTGATTCTCCGCGAAGCCCATGATTCTCCTTTGTCTATCCACCCCGGGACTACCAAAATGTATCAGGACCTTCGTCAGAGATTCTGGTGGACCCGTATGAAGCGCGAGATTGCCAAGTTCGTTGCCGAGTGCGACGTGTGCTGTCGTGTGAAGGCCGAGCATCAGCGTCCAGCAGGTCTTCTTCACCTTTGCCTGTGCCCAGAATGGAAGTGGGATTCCGTTGGCATGGACTTCATCACCGGGTTGCCCCGTACTTCTTCTAGGAAGGATGCCATCTGGGTTGTCATTGATCGGTTGACTAAGGTAGTGCATTTCCTGCCGGCACGTACCAACCTCAGTGTCAGTCAGTTGGCGGATCTCTATGTATCTCGCATTGTGTGCCGCATGGTGTGCCATGAACGATTGTGTCAGATCGTGGTTCTCTTTTTACCTCTCGGTTTTGGCATCAGTAGCAAGAGGCCATGGGGACACGTCTTTCTTTCAGTTCAGCTTACCATCCTCAAACTGATGGTCAGACGGAGCGAGTCAACCAAGTGTTGGAAGATATGCTCCGTGCTTGTGTTCTTTCCTATGGGAAGAATTGGGAGAAATGCTTGCCGTTTGCTGAGTTCTCCTACAACAACAGCTTTCAGGCTAGTCTTGGCATGGCACCATTTGAGGCCTTGTATGGGAGAAGATGCAGAACCCCGTTGAACTGGTCAAAAACTAGTGAGAGGCAGTTCTTAGGTCCAGATTCGATCAATTAGGCCGAAAGTCAGGTTTAGTTGATCCGCGAGCATTTGCGCACGACCCAGTCCAAGCAGAAGAGCTATGCGGATCGTCGTCGCCGTGAGTTGAGCTTTGAGCCCAATGACTTTGTGTATCTCAAAGTCTCACCTTTGAAGGGCCATCAGCGTTTTGCGTCAAGGGCAAATTAGCTCCTCGGTATATTGGGCCTTATCGCATCGTCGAGAGAGTTGGGGCTGTGGCATACAGATTGGAGCTGCCAGCTACACTTGAGGGTGTGCATGATGTGTTCCATGTATCGCACCTGAAGAAGTGCCTCCGTATCCCAACTGAGGAAACTCCGTTGGAGGTTCTCGATGTGCAAGAAGATTTGACCTACCGCGAGCATTCTGTTCGTATTCTCGAGGAATCTGAACGAAGGACAAGGAACCGTGTCATCAAGTTCCTTAAGGTTCAGTGGTCAAATCATTCTGAATATGAAGCAACTTGGGAGCGGGAAGATCGCCTTCGTGCAGATTATCCATCCTTCTTCTCCTAGCAAATGGAATCTCGGGTCGAGATTCTTGTAAGGGGGGGAGAGTTGTAACATCCCAAGTTTTAGACTTGTGTTTCAAATGTAAGAAAATGAGGGGAAATTAAAAACTTTTCTTACATCTTGTATTTCTTGTATGACCTGGACATTTGTTGTAAAGAAGTCATAGGAATACAAAAATCACAAGTCATTTTAGCCACATCTTATTCTTCTTAGACATTCTTGTTCCATCTTGTGATAATCTCCTGGAAATAATTTTCCTAAATTCTTGGGTTGATGTGTAGCCCCTCTGAAAAATTTCACAATTTTTAGAAATTGTTTGAATATTTTTGGAGGTCATCAAACCTATTTAAATTCAGTCAAACTTTAGCTCAAAGACCTTGTAGAATTTTTGGAGGAAAATGTATAGCACAAAAACCTCTGCAAAAATTTACACAAGGTCAATAACTCAGCTAACAAGCTCCTGTAAAAATTTCATAATTTTTTAGTGACTTTGCTACCTCAAATAAATCCCCCAAACTCCAGATCAGTTTGGAACCCAAATTTAGGGCTGAGACAGACTCGGGCACGAGTCAGACCCGAGTCCGACCCAGCCATTTGACTCGCTCGAGTCAAGTCACCAGCGCCGCACTCGGGCTCGATCTCGTGCGCGCGCGTGCTGGGCCGTTGGATTTCCATCCAATGCCCCCGACCTCCCCACTGAATCCATTGGAGCTTTTGAGCGCTCTCGGCGCTTAGGGTGTGGTCGAAGCCCTTGGATCTCCATCCAGCGGTCGACGACCTCCCCTGGCCCTCCTCGCCGCGAAGACCTCCTCTTCATTGGGTGATCTGGGACGTCCAGGACCACCCCGTGTGAATCTGAGACGTCCAAGACCTCCCTCGGCCCTGTTTTTTCTTCCTCACGACCTCCCTGAGTCTGGTCATCATGGTTTTCACGCGCCTGCACATGTGTCAGAACCAGAGCAGTTGGGAGCAGTGATATGTCACCTTTTTATCTGTGTCAGCGGCTCCTTTCTGCCATGCATTAATTGTGTCAGAGCCTAGCCCTAAAAGAAGTCATCCCCTACCTGCCTTGTCTAATCTAGCATGTCCATTGGTTGGACTTTGGCGGTGTACCCGAGGGTTGCCGTTGCTCGGGGCCTTGCTCCTTTGGCTGCAAAAGACCCCTGAGCTCCTCCCTCTATCCTTAGACTCACTCTCCCTCAACCAGGCCTCATTGTAGTCACTTGAGCTCATTTCTCAAAAACTCCGAGACCTCCATTGTCGGGCGTTGGAGCTCCCGAAGGCCATCCGAGCTCCAGTGGTCCCCTGAAGTTCTTGGCTTGTCTTTTGGTCATCTTGATCACCTCAAGCTTTCCCTGACTTGCTTGGTTCACCTTTGCAGAGGTGGACAAGTTGGGAGGTGGCGTTTCGGGGTCGAGGTTATCTTCTTCTTCCTCGCCGGCAAGCTCTTCACCGCCGGACTTCGTCGGCCATCTCCGAGCTCCTCCGACCACCCTGGTCCCCTCTCTGCCCTCAGGTGCCCATTCCTTAGCTTTGTTACTGTTTTCTAGAGCTCGTGTAGTTTCGTAGTTTGCCGCTTTAGCCTTCCTAGTCTATCTCCGGCTCGCCGGCGTTCAAGGCCGTCGCCGCCGTCGAGAGCATGTCCTTTAGGTTCTTGATGTCATTTGGAATCCAACCATGTCCTTGGTTCCCGCCGGCGCGGTCCCCATCGCCGGCGGTGAGCTCGTTTTAGCGCTCGGGCTTTTGTCACATAAGTTTCGGACAGGTTCTGTAGTCTAATGATTGGCTTTAATGTTGTCCTGAGCCGATCGTTAATGCTGCCTTGTCGGCATAGCGCGCGTGCCGCTAAGTCCCAGGCCCTCCTGGAGTGGTCTCGTCCGTTAAAGACCTCCTAGGTTAGCTCTAGGCCGTTGGATCCTTGTCTGCAAAAACTATGCGTGCCAGGACCTCCCCCTAGAGTCAATCCTAGCCGTCTAGGACCACCCTGGTTACATCTTAGCCGTTTAGATCTTCCCCGTGCGCAAAAGACCTCCCCTTGGTCATTTTGCAAAGACCACCCCTAAGACCACCCTCGGGGTCCTCTTTGTAAAAAGCCACCCCTGGTCTTTTATAAAGAAAACCTCGGACCTCCTCCTTGAATTAATCCTGACCGTAGACGACCTCCCCAGGTTTAGATCTGAGCATTAGACCTTCTTTGTAAAAAAAAAAAAACCTTAGTCTCTGGACCTCCCTCCGCGTCGATCTGGACCGTTCAGGACCTCCCTAGATCTAATCTGAGCCGTCCAGATCTCCTCCCGTTAAAGCCCTGTCGCATAGGACCTCCTCGCTTAGATCTTGGCCATCCATGACCTCCTCGGTGAAATCCTAGTCGTCCTGGTGTTCCTCTGTTAACTTACCGCCCAGGACCTCCTTCGCTTGATCGTGACCGTTGAGACCTCCCTCTGCGAGATCTTACCCGTCCAGACCTCCCTCCGTAGATTTAGCTTTAGGACCTCCCTCGGAGATCAGGACCGTTGGATCTGATCTCAACGGCCCGGACCTCCCCAGTGCGCGCCGCGCGATGCGCTGTGCTTCGCGAGCCGTAGCCGTGCGATGCAAGATCGACGGCCAAGACCTCCCCATTTCCTTCAGTTCATTTGGACCTCCCCCAAGAGCTGGTTTTCAAAGCCTTTTAAATGTTTAGAATTTCATTTGTGCATATCTTTATCGTCTTAGCTCCTTTTTGAATGATTCAAATCACAGTAGCTTTGTGGTAGGATAAATTTTAATCTGAGAATAGATGTAGTCACTGCATGTTCTGGAAATTGGTTTAGGATGTATTAAAATGTTCAATAGGGAAGCATGTTTAGAAATTATCTCAAATTTGTAAAATACATAACTTTTCCTCTGTAATTCCAAACTGAGCAAACTCAACTTGGTAAAATTTATCTGTGGACATGCTTTAATATGAACTAGGCCTTGTCCTTATTTATGTTCCTGAAAAGTGATATATGCTAGTTTTACAACTTCGAAAAATCATAACTAATTCATTATAACTCCAAATGATGTGTACTCAACTTTGCTGTTCTTAGGATGACCTTAGCTACCTACCATAAAAATTTCAGATTCCAGATCATTCTAGAAATTTTTGCCATGAACAGTAACTGAAATTAATTTAATTAGGATTTTTCAGGCTCGGAGAACTTAGTTTAGCCATAACTTTTTCATGCTAGGTCCAAATGAAGTAATTCTTGTTCCTAAAATTGTCTAAAATCAACCTCTAGCTGCTATATAAATTTCATGGGATTTGGATGGCTTTTGCTGTTGAGTTTTGTTTGGTGTTCTTCGTTCTTATTGGTTTTATCGCCTTTTCGCGTTGGGTTCCGAAGATTATATTGAACCTGAGCACTCCCCTCTGCAGCCAGACACATCCCAGCAAGGCAAGCAGTTTGATCATGTTAATCCCTGTATTTTCAAGTATTTATGTTGTTTACAAATTCTATGTATGCATTGCTAGTTTGTGTTTAACTATTGTCGTTAGTTGACCTAGTAGATGCATTTCCTTAGGCAAATGATTATCCTTTACTACCGTGAGCCTAGGTTATTGATGTGATTAGAGTTTGTGGATGAACTCTTGTCACTTAGTAGTTTTGCGGATTAATTGCTTAGCCATGCTTAGCTTCTGGTAGAAATGGGCGGTTATCGACTTGTCGATAACCTTGATCACACAAATACTTACTATGTATCTATATTTCGGCTTGATGCTATGTTCAAATTGCAAAAACCAAAACTAAAAGCAAAAAGGATTTGGACTTGGGCACAATGGTAAGATGGTGTGACCTTGGGTGTGACTGGAATGGTGCCCGAGTCAATTAAGGACCGAACATCTTGTGAGTATCCGTTATCCAGGAAATTTGTGCGTGCTAACCACACTAGAGGGTATGGGACCTCTCTTGACTTAGTACTTTGGCGTGTATTGGCTTCGGGTCGCAGGGAGTCGCAGGAGGGATGGTACTGGGAGCATTGCATTGTCCGAATGGCTTCCCCCGTGATGGCTGGTTGTCTTTCGGCTTGCAATGTAAGCGTATAGATTCGATCCATACGAGCGGCTCGTGGTCAATGCACAATATTGGAAAGCGTCTCGTAGGACTTAGCCGTGCCGGCATACCTTCGGAAGTGTGCTTTTGGCTTAAAGGCGATCCAAGTGTGGGTACATTGGTACACCCCTGCAGGGTTAAAACTATTCGAATAGCCTCGTCCTAGGTTATGGACACGCTTGGGTAAGCTTTTCAAGAGTTAGACTACAACCTTTTAATTAAAACTTAATGGGTGGTACGAGTCGGGGATTCGTGCTATGTTGTGGTGGCTATTGGGATAGTCACTTCCAGGTGGTTACTTGTATTTATCATTAATTCGCTGTTATTTCAACAATAAAACAGATTTGCAAACTTGCTTCCAAATGTATTACATTATTGCAAATAAAGTTGGCTTTGAGCAAAATGAGACATATAACCTCCACTTAAATAAGCCTACATGTAGCACATGAATAGGTCTGCTATTCTACACGTTAGTCTTGCGAGTACCTTGTGTACTCATTGTTCTTGCTTAAATGTAAATTGTTGCAGAGGAAGAAGGTGAGCTCGATGGGCCTCACTTTTGTGAGCTGTGTTGTGGTAGCATTCGGGGCGACTAGCTTGGCGGCCCGATCGGTTGCCTTGTGGGTTGTGTTGGCTAACCGGTCGACTTTTGTTCTTAGCCATCTTTTGGCGCTTTTGCTTCCGCTGTCATTCTTGTATATTGTGTTATTTGGCCGGTCGGCTCTTTTGTAATAACTTTACTTTATGTTGTCGTTGTTGAACTTAGTGGTAAATGTTGTATGGAAATGATGTATAATTTTGTGATGATGAGCATGTGCTGCAATTCTAGGAAGCACATGTCCATCGAGGCTTTGGATATTTGATTAGTAATGCTAGAACCATATGGAGGTTACGTATTACTAGTTAAATACCTGGGTCCTCACAGAAACACAAGACGTTAACGCCCCCATCCTATCGACCCAAAAGGAACACGGGATTTCACGGTCCCATGCCCTTACAATTTCACCACCGTGGGACTCAACACAACAAAACCTTCCCCCTACTTAACCATACGGCACCCATATACCGCGTGTGATAGCACGAGTTTTACTTGAATTACAACAACCCAAAGTTCGGTCCTTAATTGTCCAGACAAGTCCAACCACATACCCAATTCTCGTGCACAAAGCACCATCACTAACCAACACTTGTCCAGACCAAAAGCTCATTTAAAATGACAAAATTTAACTTGTAAAACATGTACGAAGATCTTAAACAAAAGTATATAATGAGCGTTGTGTTTATCCCATAATTGTCGGGTTATTCCCGACAATCAGACTACTGTTTCTACACTTGCATGGCTAAGCAAACCCGGACAATATAATTTCACACATCCTATCATACTCATTTCAGTACGGGAATAATTCATGGATAGCCACAATGACGAGAATATAGGATGTGTCTAACTATTCATCACAAAAATAACGACGATATCAAAATAGCATGCAAGCAATTATCATTGCATCTATCCTAACAAAACTGGGATCAAATATGATGCAAAAATAAAGTTCAAAGGATGCTTGCCTGGATGGAAGTTCACTTGCTCACTCTCGGTTATGTACTCTCTTATTTCCGGCAACTTAGAGTCTATAGAAAGGCGATATCGAATAAACATCGAGAAAAGTTGAAAAATGCAAAGTGCTAAAAAATGCATGATTTTTCTACAGTAGCTAGGTCATGGTTTTAGATTAATTTAGGTGAAAGAATTATTTCATTTAGAGTTAATATGTGAAAGTTATAGCAATTTGAAAATCATTTTTTCAGAACATGCTGAAAATCAATGTTCTGTTACTGTTCACCCGAATTTAATTATTTTGTGAAAATTTGCAGAATTCTACTGGAGATAAAAACTACAAGGTTATATATAGAATAATATTTTATGGACAACCTTATTGGATTCATCCCATTTGGAGTTCATATGAATTTTCTAAGAATTTTCAAAGTTAATTCAATTTCTAGTGTAAAAATAATTCTTTTCTGCATTTTAAATTGGAATTAAATCCTTTTTATACACGGGCTGGCCTAGTCTCTGTCAATGAAAGATAGGGCCCTTGTATTTTATTTTCTTTTTCATTTATTTCCTAAAGGAAAACACCTACCGACAAATCTAATCTTCTCATAATCATATACTTAACCGGTTCTCCGGTGTTGAATCCAAACACATGCATAACACTCTCCAATCATATTCTCATATCTTGATATAAATCCTATATTAACATCCACTAAGACGTAATCAAGGCAGTCAATACATCGAGTGATGCCAGAACTCACGATCTTCCAAATATATAACCTATCCGATAATTACACGAAATCCACCGACTTATGGGCATATGACCATGATTAAATCCATCAATCGTTCTCCGATATACTATTTAAGCTAATACTAACTATCTAGCTCTACTAGTCTCTTCTCGGAAAATCACCCTCGCATATACCAAAATTTCCACCGATTTATGTTTATTTGACCAACCGACACCTAAAGAGCTTTACAATTTAATTGCACGTCCGACATTTAATAGCTCACTAATAGATCAACTCATATCCATATCCCTGAACTAGTCGTGTACAACATCTACCAATCCAATCACATATGTGCCTCTACGATCGACTAATAATCATCTATCTACTAGTCCAATAGGGCACAATTCCATTGACTCGACACATATGAGTTATCTACTAATTACATAGCAAATCTAAATATTTAACCACAACCAAATGATCCATTGCTACCTTCTCCAAGTTCTATCATCTACGACTCACGTAACTATTAGTTAAGATAACCGATCAATCTACTCATGATTATATAAATCATCCGATTCAACCTCCATATCTCATTAAATATCCTCACAAGAGCTATCCATCAAGTAATAAATCCGAAAAATCCTTATGCGCCCTATCTCCTAAAATTACTAATCCAACATGAGGAAAAATCTACAATTAAAGTATTATCCAAAGATTACCACTAAAATCCCTGCAACTTCAAAATAATATTACCCGATCAAGTAATCAACTCATATATTTAATCTAGCATCCACCGACCAACAATACACATAAACCGCTACAACGATAAAATTATTCGTAATCTACCGAACAATAACACACGCATTTCACCACAATAATATAATTATTCGCATCCAACAATATATCGATACATAATCACGCCTACGCACAATTACGACCTTACCGGAGAATTATACCGGTCTTAAGTTACCAAAACATTTTTATAATTAAACATGCATAAATAGACAACATGCACATGACTAATATGCAACATGCACGACTAATCGCAGCGTGGTAACAAAAATAATGCTAAAGATTTTACCACAACGCTAGGTGTGCGAATCGTCCCCGGGCGACGTCTTCTTGGCTCCGCGTCCAAGTCCACCGTAGTCATCGCCATTTCCACGTCCGCTTGGCCTCTCGTCCGCGTCCACCGTAGTCGTCGCCGACGTCACCTTCGGCCGCGCAGCTCACTCGCTGCCTCCGCCATGCAGGGCCGCTGGACAACGAGCCATGCCGCCTCACATGAGGCCGTCGCTACTGCCACACTTGTTTCGCCAAAGGGGTCGCGTGCCGCTGCAACACGCCGCTTCACCACGCCGTCTATGGCGCCTAGCCATCATTCCCTCGGTTGCTGCTGCATGCACAGCCCCAGCCTCGCGCTGGCCACCACCGAGCCGAGCCTCGGCCGAGTGCGTCGCCAGGCTGTCGCGCACCGCTGGACGTCGCTTGACAACACCGGCCACCTAGTCTTCACATCAGGCTTCCACATGCATCGGCCCCTCGGCGCCCGTGCTGGTACATGCATGCACCGCGCGGGGGTAGCTGCTGTATGCACGGCTTCGGTTGTGGCCGCAGCGAGAACCAAAACGTCACCATGTCGCTGCTTCCGCGACATGCTGCTGCTGAGCTCCAGGCCGCCTTGGTCCTGTCGCTGCATTGCCGCCGCATATCCATGTCCCCAGCCACCTACCAGTGCCGCCTCCTCCCGAGATGCAACCTACAAGAAGCTCACTTGTCACCAACCGCCGTCATCCTACCTTCCAGAAGGCATACCACGCCACTGGCTACCAGTGCGCCACAGCCTCGCCGGCGCCGCCATGGGTGGCTGGCCGAACCTCTTGGTTCCTCCTCTTCTCTTTTCTCCAAAACTTTTAATCTTTCGTGCATGCAAAAACTACTTGGAGGGATGGAATGCTAGAGTGATGAGGAAGGTGTAGGTATGACATGCATCACTTGGTTCTCAGTTTTTGATTTGGATCATGAGGAGAGAAGTGAGGGAGATGGAAGGAGTTCATGCTTGCTGTTCTTGTTATGGAAAGAAGAAAGGCAGTGGGGAAGAAGGAAATGAATGGCTGTGATCTCTTGTGTGTTGGGGAATAGAAAATGGCATGGGCAGAGAATGGCAATGAGGTTCTCGGCTGGGGTGGGGGAGATAATGGCAGTGTGTGGGCATTTCTTGTTGGGGGAATAAACAAAGAGCAGAGGGCTATCTCGGCTGGGATAAGAAAAATGGCAGCAATGAACAGTGTATCACTTCCTTACCTCTTCTCTAATTCACTCAAACAATCTTGCATGCGAGAACTAGAGGTAGGAATAGAAAGCTTAGGTGACGAAGAATTCAACGGTATAACATGCATAGCTCAGTTTTGGGTTTTTGGATGTAATCGGAAGGAGAGAAGGTGTGGAAGATGAACTAGTACAAAAGCTTTGGAATGACTAGAAGTGGAAATGGGTGGCTCTCGGCTGGAAAGAACAAGAAATGTTTGTGGTTGAGAGGAGTGCTTGTGATATAATAATAGACAGTGGGGTGGATGAGTGGTGGTGGTGGCTTTGGTGCTGACATAAAGTTGGTGCTTAGGTAAAATTTTCAGGAATTTATCCAAAGCATGATGCTCTCTAAAAATCTTTGCAGTTCCTGTTTGCTCGGAAGAAGAATAGCAGTACAGTTCTTCCTCTTTTCTCCGGCTCGCTCCAACGACCTTGCATGTGTGAGCTAGTCGCTAAAATGGAACGCTCGCGAGACAACGATCGCGATGGTATAACATGCATTGCATGATTCTTGGTTTTTGTTTGTGATTGCGAGGAGAGAAGTTGGGGAAAAGAAATAAACCCACAGGCGTCTCGCCGGCGGTCGGTCGGACTGAAAAAGAGTGATGGCACTAATGCATGCATCATGGTATGATTTTTTTGAAATGCATGTGAAAACAAGAGATCAATACAATTAATTCCAATTTTAATTAATTTTTTTTAACAAGCCGCATTTTGATTAAACACTGGAAAAATTTTAGAACTTAGCCAAAAATTTAATATATTGCCAAATTAAATATTAACATCCTGATTCTGAAAATCAGGATGTTACAAACCTCCCCCCTTAGAAAAAATCTCGTCCCCGAGATTCGCACAGGAAAGGATAGGGGCAGAAAAAAACTTAGTCGCTTTGTTAAAATCCAAATTTGCTTTCCAAAGACCAAATGATTCGATCTTCAACCAATACCACTTCCATACCGACATTTTTGGTTCGGTAACCTCTAATTAAAATCCACCAATCAAATTTACTCTAGGGCAAGTACACTCCAATCTATTGTTGCACAATTTATACGTTAACCACCGAAATCACTTATTTCGATGTATTCTTTCAAACCACCATAAATTCCTAGGTTTGCTTTGATTTCCAATAAGGGCACCGACTTACTTCTAAATTTTCACAATGCATAAGTGAGCACAAGCATCTATTAATCCAGTCCTCCAATATAAATCATGGTTTAACTCCAATCTCGATTACATTATTGTGAACACTAATAATCCTAAGTGAAACCACCATATTGCTCACATATCCCATTACACTTGCTTTGTAATTTCTATCATAGGACATCTCTAATATAACTGTCAAATCATGAGCACTAAAGAACCGTATTTCAATGCCTATAACTACCCATAAATTATTTGTTGGTTTCCAACAATTTTCCACATAACAATTTAAAATCCAAAAGGAGGGTATGTCTAAATAAGATCAAATTGTATCTTTAATCAATATCTCTATATTTCTACTTCTCAATCCTTTTGTTAGCATGATCAATCCTCTTGCAATAATCAATCCATCAAATACACCAATTTATCTTTTAAGGCCTAATCCACCATCCCTACTCTGGAATCAAATTAACCTCCAAAATCAACATAATTATTCTAGGTTAAAGATACACCTCCTTTATCCAAAGTTAACTCTGACCTAGGTATATCAAATCATCAAAAAGATCATCCATCCTAGATGAGTTTGTAATCCATCCATAATCCAAAAACTTTGAATCACTATCTTTGTCCAAATCAAGTTATCCACCAATATTATCTTAGTTTAATTCAACGATATTAACTCGATGTCTTCCAAATTCTACTTATCCTCAGGCATTATCTAAGTTCGCCCGCCACATTTAATCATCCCTAATTAATCTAATTATATCTTCCTAGGTACAACTATTCCCTTAAAGATAAATCTCATAATCAATCCTCGTTACCATCCACTATATGACCATTCAATCACCTAATCTCCCTCCATCGCTAGGAGTTTTACTATCCGATGATATACTCAAATACAAATTCACAACTATCAAATGATCATCAAAGCATCCACCAAAATTTATAATATCATCATAGTTTTGAACTCAAACTCTATCACACTAAACCAAAATATGATGAAAAATCTTATTGCCATATTGACTAAAACATATATTTAATCTAACTCTCCAAGTGAACCCATAAATTAATTATTCATGCCTACTACACGTGTTCTATGAGTTCTACCTGCATATTTCTCCTATATAAATCCAAGATCACTTGCAGGCAAGCTTACCTCACTATAATAGTTCCATTTATACTCATATCGTAACCTCTGATGGTAACGTCTACCATAATCCACAATTGATCTCACAAAGGTTAATATCTCTCGATTCGAAATATCTAATTAACTCTTCTAAGACCATATTTAGGGATCATGAGTAATAATTTAATTTCTCAATTATCAACTATCACTTTGACAATGGAAAAAAAACCACCGACATCAACCAAACATAAAAGATCTAATTAAAGATAAAATAGCAGTTATTCAATCATATTCTTCTTTTTACCGATTCCGCTACCAATCTCTTAATCAACATGCGACTTCCATTAAAGAGATGAGAGGGAAAAGCATAAGGTAGGGGAAACAATAGGGGTAAGGTCCTTAATTCAATTTAGACTTTTGAAGCTCCATAACACAAGAACCAACTTGAAACAACGAAAAAGAAAGTAGTAGGGACAGCACAAGATACAATCGAGCATGGTTAGTTTTCCGATATAGTTGCGATACAACCCACCCGTAGGTGATGCACAACTACCTGGAAAAGAGAGCAAATGATCGCCACAAAATCCAGCGTCTACCAGCTTGGTAATAATATCATTAGGGCGTATATAATCTAAGAATAACCCTAATTTAACCCTAATATCATAGCAAGGCATCATCTTCTTATCCTTTCGCCGATGCTCTGGACACGAGAGAAACCTACGAGCATACGAGCTTGACGTCATGGTCCAAGATTGAGTACTTGCCCTCCCACTTCGGGAAGACGGTACTCTGGTGGTGCAGACGCATATGGAGAGACCTCGTTCTCCCCATAAAGCACATGCCGGTCCACAAGCCCCATGTTGCATAGGGGTTGCAGACGCCCTTGAGTCATAGTGAGACGACGTCGTGCCTCCCATAACTCATGCATAGTGCAATTATAGGTTTGATCCTTGATGTGTATCAATCTTGCCAGCTGTCGTACTTGAGTGTCTTTCCCAGATTGGATCCTGGCAATAGTGTTCACTTCTACGCCACGTGCTTGCATAGGAAGGTGGTAGTATGGAGACTGAGCTAACTCCGTCAAGTCATGACGAAGATGGCTCAGTGCCACACGAGCCACTTCCTACAATGTCGTGGCCTCAGAGGTGCCACGAGCCTGGAATCCGTATGGGATACTCCTTGTCATGCGTCTGGCAATGATATTGATCACTACCAAATACTCCTCCATCCCTGGTCCTTGATCCCGATGGTAGATGGAGTATTGGTGTTGATAAGCGAAGTTTGCTCTTCACATTATATCTCTAAAAACGCCGGATATCCGTCCACATCTTCACTTTGAGTCTCATGGACAAGGTATTGAGGGTTCATCTAAAGGACTAGAATGGCAAAGTAAGTTAGTTTTGCAAACCAAAACCAGAATGAGGTAAGGAATGATACTAAGATGGATGAGGAATAAAAGATATTACTAACTTAAACTTTCTGAAATTAATTTGATAACTTCAAAATAATTTGACTCAAAAGGCCTACTAACACTAACGCCAATGCTATCTCTAACCTACAGTCAGTATGGCTCTGATACCAACGCTGTGGGGACCCCGGAGTTATCTCCGTAAGACCGAGACTAATCAAGGTCTTAGGGACATAACTCTGCATCTCGAGTAAATGGATTCCAACTTAACTCAGCCCAAATGAGAGGCTCAACTAAAATTTAGAGCCCCGACGATCATGCATGCCGCTCCTCTGCGAGCACTACATGATTGTCAGTTCTCCAACCAGTCAAGCACTGCACTTAGCGAGTTAAATAGGAAGCCTTTAACAGTGAGCATGACCTATATTGGCTCCCAAGATCAGCGACCAATATTGTAACACCCCAAGACCCACATTACCCTGGAATGCTACTAAACCACTCAGCTAGCCAGAAATTTCAAGATAATTTATTCTGGCAACAATTTCTAGACATGAAGCATTAAGCGGAAGCATAAACAACTAAGGGAACAAAAGTCTTCGCAACCCACAACAATTACCATGTTCTTAGAAGAAGAGGTAAGAAGAAATAAATTCCAGCATACAGAAAATTGCTATCATTCACAGTAGCCAAAAGACCAAGGGAAAAAAATAGATAGCAGTGAGGTTGGAAAACACAAGATAGATCATCTGTACCTCAAATACTTATAGTACAACTTTTTCTTTCAATGAGAAACAATTTTTCTTTTATAACAGCATCCCGCCAATTCCAACAAAGGATGCTTGAAGACCACAACACGAGATTCAGATAAAAACCAAAAAGATCATTCAACATGTCGCTTTACTCAAAGCAACCTCGGCTATCACACAAGTCATAAGGTCCAAAAAGATTCCAACCGTAAATCTCACACCCTTCAATTCAATTAGTATTATGGAATTAACAAATTCCTTTATTTTTTAAACATTCAACACCATAATCACAACTACATGCTATCGATTGTATTCACAACAAGATAAAAACATTCTTTGCAAAAATCATCATATCATCTCACTCCTTCATATTTTTCCAAAAGGAACACCATAAATCACTTCATCATGTTCTTATTATCCAAATAAGATTCCAACTACTTAATCTAGTTAAACCTAGTGCATAAGCCATCATATTAAAACAAACTCTTTAACAAGATGATATTAGAACATAACAACCTCACAAAACATGCTAGTATGAATCTCTTATTAGATTTCATACATTTATCTCATCTTGATGCTCAACTCTAGTTTAGCAAAAGTAATTACACTCTAGCCATTCTTTGTCAATAATTGATTATTAATTTTTCATCAACATAGCATTAATGATCCTATCTCTAATTTGCAATCACAAAGACAATAAAGAGCACAGATTCAATACTCCACCTTATGTTAAGATATTAAAATAAAATAACTTTAAACATCAATAATACCACTTTATAAGACAAGATTCCACAAGTCAATACATCAACCTTCATCCATTTCTCAGTATACATGTTTCAACAATTTAGCATGGTAAAAGTTACATAAATTTATGATTGTACATGCTCATCAAGTATGTAAAGAGAGAACATATTAAAGGTTAATCTTATTAAGGCAATATTCCAACACCTCCTTACTTGACCATCCCGAATGGTCGATTAATTACTTAAGATCGATCAATCCAATCTATCCAACAAGTTGGGAAAATTAAACAACTACAATAGTCAAAACAATTGTTTTCATATTCCTTAATAAATGCATGAGTTCTACACATGTATCGCTAAATTCTTAGCCACAAATCTTCAAGAAACTACAACAGACAACATCATATTAATCAACTTCACTTCTAAGGATGTTAGTAGAAATTAATAATGTACCACGCTAACTTTTCAACTTGATAATTCACAATCTATCAATTATTTACATAATTTCCACCTACTACTTAAACACAACAAAACATCACAAAGAGGTTTTAACACTCCCTTCTAGAGAGAAATCAAACTTCAAAACAAATGCATAGAGCCAATGCTTCCACAAGTTAATGAACTTCCCACATAAAGCTTTGATTCTCTCTCAAAATATCAAACGAAATACAAGAGTCATATTTTCCAGCAAGAAAGATGGAACAACACGAAAAATACCAGTCTCTCCAAAAGCACTGCTCACGGGCAGTCAAACAACCCATCAATCAGAAAGAAACAAAACTTGGCCTCAAGAACAATTGGAGGCCTATTGACACCCAACAACTGCAATAAACAAATAACCCGAGAGAAAATCATTAATCGCAATAGGCCAAGAATCGCCAACATCAATTCAAGGAGGATAACACTTTTCTAAGAAACTTACCCATGACATCCGCAACTAAGTTACCCGAGGTAATCGCATCAATATCCCGCACCACGAACGGGGTATAAGCCGCAATGCCCAAGGCAACGCCGCAAACCCTACGTCTTATCATTGACTATCCTCACTCATAGCAGTCATAGAAACAACACATAAACATACAAGATTATCTCATAGCATGAATAATCAATATAACATGTCAAAGCATCAATGCAATGCTTGACCCATCCCATCCTACTGTGCACCAGTGTGTCAATTTAATATTTTTAATTACCACAGACCTAAAGCCCGCTCTGATACTAACTGTAACACCCCAAGACCCACATTACCCTGGAATGCTACTAAACCACTCAGCTAGCCAGAAATTTCAAGATAATTTATTCTGGCAACAATTTCTAGACATGAAGCATTAAGCGGAAGCATAAACAACTAAGGGAACAAAGATAACGCTAACAAGTTCAATAATTAAAAACAACCTCTAGCAGATTAATCAAAGAAATAGTTCACAAGACCATCATTATTAAATAAAATATTAACCCACGAATAGCTAAGCATTTGACTAGAATTTCATCGACTTTATTACAGCATGAGTTGATGAACCAAGTGCATTATTGTGGTGCCGCTCTACCCAACCCATGAATGCTCAACAATCACCTGTAGGGGAAAAACAAGGGTGAGATAAAAATCTCAGCAAGCAAACTGTTTAACAGGCTATTCAGACTACAAACAAATATACAACATCATTACAGTATCCACATGTCCACATCCATAATGTGCATACACATTCATTACAAGTTAATTAAACTACAAAGATATTAAGCATCAATATCCATTTCCCATAATGATCACAATTATAGCCTCAACCATATTTACTACCATCAATAGTAAAATATTAGCAAATGAATCTTGATTAACTTCTTCATATTATTCACCACTACCACTACCAATGACAATAAAGCATTAACAAGTTTTACCTCATAACTTTACTATTTCTCGCATCCACGACTGCTATCAACAATTACCACAAGAGAGTAGAATCTAATGCCACAATCACAACCACTACCATACCACAAGGGATGAACCCCAATCCACGACCATAGCCACTTTCCTCACACCACAAGTGACTATCATGAGCCAATTCCACATTACAACTATAAAGTTGCAGTTGTTTGTAATATAACTTCACCACAATATCTTGCATAAGTATGCAAATGATCTTTCCACAATGTAATGCATATGTATGCTATGCTCCACTGCACCTTTACCCAACAAGGTAAAAGTATGCATCGTGCTACGGCAATGCACGATGTTGTACCGGTACGGTCGCGGCTATAAGCGGCGACATCCACAATGCAAATGTCGTGATATGTCATGAATGATATGATAATCATAAACCACAAGAATTTAACCACGAAGGTCAACAACATACTCATCATGAATATTTTCTCATAATCCACACGTGTCTCATTAAGCACAATACCATTGTGTCATAAGACCATTACCACATAACCCACACCCGATTCACCAAGATCAAAATCAATCGATCTAAAGGGAACTCTACCACATAGACCACAACATGATCATCATGAATATAACCACAAGGAATTATCAATATGTCCACCTTGAGTTTATTTTCATATTCCGCATTTAGCTCATTAAGCAAATTACCACATGACTACCAACAACTCTTCCAACGCATGGCAAAAATGAATATTAATTTGCTACCACGACCTCATCCATAAAACATGCAACCATGACATATAACTTCAAGTTATGAAAAACATGTATATTGCAAGTAGTAAGAATAACGAGTTAAATCGTAGCACAACCGCTACATTTACTTGCCTCTACCGGCGAAGCGACGCAATCACGTACGATCAGGAGCAAAACCTCCTGTTCAAAAGTACACCTCAGAACCATACACCAACACTCAAAATGATTCTTAAGAAGCAAAGGTGTCGCTAAGCCCCGAAATCCCACAACAACCTTTCCCGCGTAACGGTTCTACACTAATCCCACTGCAGTGGCGCTGCTTAACATTTTCATATCTTTAAAAGTATAAAACTAATCACAGCAAAAGATATATATATGGATTCCTCACTTAAATACCTACACTTTTCATGTAGATCATATATTTTTATTTTGTTCTTAGCATGGGGTAACTAAATGCTCAAAACAGAGATCCTCCTCTGTTCATCAGTCAGACAGTCAGGTTCAAAAGCTTCCCAACAACAGAGTATGGCTCTAAATTTTTTTATTTTTATACAGCAACTAGCTTACTAAATTCCTTACAACTTTCTCAATGGTGGCCAAAAATATAGAATTCATATACTATCCCTAATTCCCATCTGAACAGTGGTCTGTCCCTGTCTGCAACCCTGATGGACAGCGAGATTCCAGATCCTGGTACGACTAAATTACGCGGCCAACAAATCTGAAAAAAATACAGTACATGCGCATCGTCGTCCTCTACGTTTTTCCTTTTGGGACAAACTGCAGAAAAAATCGTTTCATGGGTCTAAACTGCGCAAACAACTGCACTGCGCGAATTGATCTACGGGCAATCAGCAGGAACTCTCTAATTGGAGAACCTAAATGCTAATCCCCATCAAATCCCGTGCTATGAACCCTAATTACAGCAGAAATCAAGGGATTTGGGATGGGGAAAAATTACCTAACCTTGGGGATCACCCTCTTTTTCTTCTCCTCTTCCTCTCTTCTCCTTCCTTCTCTTCCTCTCCTTCCTCTTCTCCTTCCTCTTCTCCTTTTTCTTCTTGCACAAGGGGTAGCAACCATGGGGGAGGGAGGGGGCTGGAAAGTGGCGGCCAGGGAGAGTGAAAAAGGGGAGGGAGGTGCAGCCAAGGGGAAATAAAAAGGGGAGTGGCAGCTAGGGCAAAGGGGGAGGGGTGCGGCCACCCCTTGGGCCCTCCGGGCCCAAGGTGTCAAGCCCGCCTTCCCTAGACTATTTTTTAATAAATTAAATCTCTTTGTTTTTCCCAATTTAATGCTAACTTACATTTTAATTTCCTTTTCCCACGATTTACTGAATAACCGGTGACTCCGCGATTAATTTAAATCCGAAGCCGAAACGACGTTCAGGGTATTACAAATATATCCATACTCTTATTACAACGTCGATCACATCCATACAACGCTCATACATAAATAGTACAGAAGTGATACATCACAGTTTCAAGTTTACAACTACATAAGTGGCCGACCGGCCAAATTAAACAAGTTCATAGCGAAAGGAAGTAAATAAACCAAAATGCCTGCAGTGGTATGCCACACAACCCATCGGCAACCAACTGGGAGCTAAAGATAGCACACCACTCATCGGTGTCGCCTAAATCGACACCGACAAGCTCGTCGGTCTCATTACCTTCCTCACCTGTAAAAGCCAGCAAACATCTAGCTGAGTACAAAAGAGTACTTGCAAATCTTACACAAATAAAAATAGTTATGCATAAGGTCATTCAAGGGAAGGCTCATATTGGCTTAATTTTGCGAAAACGACGCAATACTGAACAACCTACACATACTAGTTTTTCAAGTGCCATTTCAAAATCAGATTTGAAGTAGAAGTAAAGCATGTGAACAAGTGATAAATTCAATAATAAATGAATCATACCAAAAACAAAGTGGCGGTCCACTTTGATACAACAACAAGCATGAACATCCCATTCATGGCAATACCAAGTTATAACCACAATTTTAATTCCAAGTCTAACAATAAGCAGCCACAGGTTTCAAGCGGTCGTCCATAACCGTGGACACGGCTATTCGAATAAATTTATACCCTGTAGGGGTGTACTACTTTACCCACACGACTTGATTAGCCCGTAAGCCTCCAGACGCCTCCGAATATAGCATACTTCCTAAGGTATGCCCGCCGGGTAAATCAAGATACGATCGTTTTTAGCAAGAAGATCCCATTGAGCTAAGTCCCTCAACCCATGGCTCCTAGGAAACACAAGACGTTAACATCTCCATCCTATCTCCTAGGAAACACATTACGTTAACGCCCCCATCCTATCGGCCCAAAAGGAACACGGGATTTCACGGTCCCATGCCCTTACAATTTCACCACCGTGGGACTCAACACAACAAAACCTTCCCCCTACTTAACCATACGGCACCCATATACCGCGTGTGATAGCACGAGTTTTACTTGAATTACAACAACCCAAAGTTCGGTCCTTAATTGTCCAGACAAGTCCAACCACATACCCAATTCTCGTGCACAAAGCACCATCACTAACCAACACTTGTCCAGACCAAAAGCTCATTTAAAATGACAAAATTTAACTTGTAAAACAGGTACGAAGATCTTAAACAAAAGTATATAATGAGCGTTGTGTTTATCCCATAATTGTCGGGTTATTCCCGACAATCAGACTACCGTTTCTAGACTTGCATGGCTAAGCAAACCCGGACAATATAATTTCACACATCCCATCATACTCATTTCAGTACGGGAATAATTCATGGATAGCCACAATGACGAGAATATAGGATGTGTCTAACTATTCATCACAAAAATAGCGACGATATCAAAATAGCATGCAAGCAATTATCATTGCATCTATCCTAACAAAACTGGGATCAAATATGATGCAAAAAGAAAGTTCAAAGGATGCTTGCCTGGATGGAAGTTCACTTGCTCACTCTCGGTTACGTACTCTCTTATTTCCGGCAACTCAGAGTCTATTGAAAGGCGATATCGAATAAACATCGAGAAAAGTTGAAAAATGCAAAGTGCTCAAAAATGCATGATTTTTCTACACTAGCTAAGTCATGGTTTTAGATTAATTTAGGTGAAAGAATTATTTCATTTGGAGTTAATATGTGAAAGTTATAGCAATTTGAAAATCAGTTTTTCAGAAAATGCTGAAAATCAATGTTCTGTTACTGTTCACCCGAATTTAATTATTTTGTGAAAATTTGCAGAATTATAGTGTAACATCCCGAAATTTCCAAAATGCAAAAATACGAGATTTTTAAAACCTTTTGTATGATTATCTGTTGTCGTTTAGTTTGTCTGCAGTTTTTGTGAGTTATTTGATTTGCGTTTATTTTGCCGGCACAAGTAATGAGAAGTAAAAACCCTAGAAACATAAAATTGTAAAAGAATCAGATACAATTAAATCATCCTAACAAAATTAACTTAAAAGGTTGCCCGGTAAAATATTACTAAAGTAAACCTTAGGTCAAAGACATGTTCAGAACTTAAAACTCCGAATTTATTTTGCTAACCCTAAAGTCCTACCTCGGTCCTTAGCACCTTGCGCCACAGCGCATCTCTCACCCCCGAGCATCAACCGTCTTCGGGCGCCATGCCACTTTGCTCATCCCGGCACCAGGTGAAACGCCAGCGTGTCCCTTCTTTTCCCTGCCATTTCTCTAATCCATTTCTCTTTCCAACAACATCTCTTGTGAACAGTATCTACAAATATTTTTCATAGGTTTAACTCACCTTCAAAATTTCACAATTGTTCAAAATAATTTGCTATTTTAAGCAGGTAGTCAAAGTAGTTTAATAGGAGGCAAAACTTTCCAACTCACTCATGGCCATTTCTCTCAGCCGAACCCATCGCCTGCATGCGTGCCAACCCAGCTCACCGCCTCAGCCGCTCTGCCATCCCGAATGCATCGCCACCACCACCGAATGCATCGCCTGCCGCATAACAAAAAGAAGTGTCTGGCAGCCGCCCTCCTTCCTTGCCATTTCTTCCCCTTCCTCCCTCCTGTTCTCCACCGAGCGGCACTGGCCTCAGCCCCGGCCGCCTTCCTCTGCTTGCCGCCGCCGGCCTCAGCAGCGCCGCCGACCCCCTGGTGCCTCTCCCCACCAAGCTCCTGGTCCCTCCTCCACCGAGTTCTCCGCCGCCACCTCCAGCGCCCGCTTGCTGCCGCCTTCCCCCCACCGAGCGGCGCGGCCTCCTCATGCCGGCTCCTTCCCCAGATCCGGCCCCTCCACGCGCTCCTCCGCTGCAATCTCCCCTGGCCGTCGGCCCTCTTCCCCGCCTCCGCTTGCTGCCGTCTGCCTCGGATCCGCGCCGGCCCCGTCCACCACCGCCTTCCCCGGTCGTCGGTCTCTTCAGCAGCGCCACCCCGGCTCCTCCTTCGTCGCCCCGGAGCAGCTCGCGCCGGCCCCAGCCCTGTCTGCCTCGGCTCCAGCCCGCGCCGCCACACCCCGACACCCGAGCGCCGCCGGCCCCTCTGCTGCCATTGCTCGTCCGCTCGCCCGACCTTTCCTTCGCCGACCGGCTGCTCCATGGCCGCCGCCGCCTTCGTCGCCCCGGATCCACCTCGGCTGCCCCGGCGTCGCCGCCCCGAGTGCCATGCAGCTCCTCCTCGCCGTGGCCACCGCATGCAGTCGCCCTACTGATTCCGACCGCCGGCAACAAGCCCATGCCGAGTCACCTTCGATTTCTTCTTGTTGCCCTCTTCGTGTTTGTGTAAATGCCTCATAGGCTGTCTTTGTGTCTCTGCAGATGGAGCTCGCCTCGGCCAACCCTTGTCCCTTGCATCTGTGCCCAACTGCCGTCGTCGACCCTCCTCACCGGCGCCAAGCCATGCCCAAGCCACTCCTGTCTTCCCTTCGGCCTCCGCTGCCTTGTGAGGTCTCTGTGTGTGTGTATGACCAGGTGAGCGCATGTATGATCAGCAAGATTCTGTTGTTAGAATGAATGATTGGTAGGTTAATCGTGATGATGCAAATTTGTATGAAGGGATGAATCTGATTGACAAGATCTTCTGCTAGCATGCTTATATCGTGTTGCATCAATTAGTGATTAGTTGGGTTATCATCTAGGTACACAGATCAAGTTGCATTTTGATTGTTGGGTGGTATAAGAGAAAACTTGCTGTAGATGGTGCTTGAGCAGTAATCTGGGAATTATCAAATTTCTCATTAGGTCATGACCTTGTTTAGACAAGTAGTTAGAAAATGTCTTTGATTCGTGTAGCTAAGAGTGCTGTGTTGATGGCTTAGATGTTCAGTTTAGTGGATGAATTGGAGTTGTAGGATTTGCTGCTAGTATGCACTTATAACTCTATTGCATCAATTAGTGATTGGTTTAGGAATTTTAAGGGTAGTCAGTAATGGCAAGTTAACAGTTTTCAGTGTAGTAAGACTAAGTTATCTGCATGCTGAAAAGAAATAATAATTAGTTAGCATTCACATGTTAGTTGAGTGGTGCTTCAGATTGTGTTTAGTTAAGTGTCAGTAAGGTCAAATTTGTTAGAAATCTGAGTAGCAGTTAGTAGTTGGCTAATTAGTTAGTCAGTGTTCCAATAGCAAATTTGTAAGGTATAAATGAACTTATAGCAGTGGGGGCTGCATAGAGTAGTTAGCTATTTACATGGAGGTAGTGTGCTTCTTAGATAATAGATCTTCAGATAGCAGCTGATGAAATGATGAGTTGTGTTACATGTTGTAACCTTCAGTGGACTCCCTTTTTGTCTACTTCTCTGTAGTCTCTTTAGTTCTCGGTGTGTATGAGTGGTAGTAGGGCTCATTCCATCAAGTTAGTTAGTAGAAGCATGATTAAATCAGTTAATTTGTAAGTACTCGATTAGTAAACTATCATCTAGTCAAGGAAAAGGGTTAGTGAAACTAGTAATCTAAGAAGGGAATATATAAGAGGGTTGATATTTTGACTGTATGATCATCGTGGTTGTATACATAGAATGCCTGGCGAGAGAGTGCTTGTGAGTATTAGGTGGCCTGTTAAGGAAAATAGCATCACCGAAGCTCTAGGTATCGTCCGTCGTCATTCGTTCTCAGTAGCAATAGCATGACAATTTTCAGATTTGCCGATAGGATTATGTCTTGGTTAGTGCAGTAGTTAGATATATTTCTGAGTCACTTAGTTGGTTGGACTATTATTCGGTAGTAGTAACCTAATCTGAAAAATAAGCTTCGCTTGGATCCACATAATCAAGCAGTGAAATCTTTGTTAATGTGAAAATAAGTGAGTTGGAGAGAGCGATCAGAAGAAATCCTATCTAATTTTAATAATCTCCGAATCAACTAATTTGTTGTTCCTAAATTCATAATCTATCTTGTGTGTTTTTGATGTTTGGTTACCTTTTGGCGTTCTGGTGTTTATTCGCTGTTTTTCGCTTTGGCAGTTTTTATCGCTAGATGATGTCGATTATCGAGAGTGATCCTCTGCAGCAAGTCGAATATCTCAAACAAAGCAAAGGCAAGCAGTTTGATCATATCCAGTTCATTCCCATTATTTTCAAGTCTAATATTTTGTTTAACTTATATGTATGCATGCTTTTGTGTCAAAGTAATTTTGTCGATTAGAGGTAGTTAATCCCATTGCATTGTTGCCACAAATTGTTCACCCCCACTACCTTAGGAATATTATTCTCCTTTGGTGAATTAGAGCCGGTGAATGATTTAGGGCCTTTTATTTGTCTTTACGATATGATGCTTAGCAATGCTTAGATACCGGTAGAATTGGGCGGTTATCGACTTAGTCGGTAACCTTGATCACACAAAATAATTAGAACTTTACCTTTTCAGCCTTTGTGCTATGATATTTGTGAAAACTAAAAATAAAAACAAAATGATTTGGACTTGGGCACAATGGTAAGTTGGTGTGCTTTTGGGTGTGACTGGAAAGGTGCCCGAGTCAATTAAGGACCGAACATCTTGTGAGTTTTTGTTATCCAGGCATTTCGGCGTGCTAACCACACTAGAGGGTATGGGACCTCTCTTGACCTAGTACTTTGGCGTGTATTGGCTCCGGGTCGCAGGAGGTCGCAGGAGGGATGGAGGTGGGAGCATGGTAGTTGTCCGAAGAGCTTTATCCTGAGTGGGTAGTTGTCTCTTCGGCTTTACCATGTAAGCGTATGGGTTTCTATCCATACGAGCGACTCGTAGTTGATACACAATATTGGAAAAAGTCTTGTTAGACTTAGCGTGCTGCATACCAAAGGAAGTATGCTAACCGTGGTGGTGGAAAGGCGGTCTAAAGTGTGGATGCTGTGGTACACCCTGCAGGTTAAAAACTATTCGAATAGCCTCGTCCCTAGGTGATGGACACGCTTGGGTAAGCTTATCGAGAGTTAGACTACAACATTTTAATTAAAACTTGATGGGTTGGTATGAGCGGCGTTCATACTATTGTTGTGATGGCCATTGGGTTGGTCATCTCGGGATGTCTTTATGTCACTACTTCTTGTATCGTTTGTTATTTCGCAAATAAAAATTGAATTGTTAAAACTGCCTTCAAACTATTACATTATTGCAAAAGAAAACTTGCTTTCTGCTAAAAGTAAGTCCAGAGCCCCCTCCACTTAAATAAAGCTTGCATGTAGTTAAATTATAGTTCTGTTACCCTTACACGTCAGTCTTGCGGGTACAAAGACAATCTTTGTACTCAGGTGCTTTGCTTAATGTTTTTGTTGCAGAGAAAGAAGGTGAGCCCCAAGGGCTTCCCTTTCGTGAGATGTGCTGCGGGTTTGACGACTAGCTTGGCGGCCCGGTTGGTTGCCTTGTGGGTAAAGGCACACTAATTGGCTATTTTATTTATCGCCATCTTATGGCTTTTGCTTCCGCTGTGTAGTTTGTTATTTATCTTGTAAGTTCTTTCTGTTGTATTTTTTGTAGTTTTATTATTGTAACCTCTTGTTGTATGGATTTGATACATGATTTTGTAACGGGGTGTGTATACTGCATTTCTGGGAAGTATACATATCCTGAGGCTTGGTTTATTTGAATTGTGATGCTAGGGTCAATGGAAGGCTAAGCATTACAAGTCGAATAAACTGGGGACCTCACATATAGCGGAGATAAAAACTACAAGGTTAAATATAGAATAATATTTTATGGACAACCCAATTGGATTCATCCCATTTGGAGTTCATATGAATTTTCTAAGAATTTTCAAAGTTAATTCAATTTCTAGTGTAAAAATAATTCTTTTCTGCATTTTAAATTGGAATTAAATCCTTTTTATACACGGGATGGCCTAGCCTATGTCAATGAAATATAGGGCCCTTGTATTTTATTTTCTTTTCCATTTATTTCCTAAAGGAAAACACCTACCGACAAATCTAATCTTCTCATAATCATATACTTAACCGGTTCTCCGGTGTTGAATCCAAACACATGCATAACACTCTCCAATCATATTCTCATATCTTGATCTAAATCCTATATTAACATCCACTAAGATGTAATCAAGGCTGTCAATACATCGAGTGATGCCCGAACTCACGATCTTCCAAATATACAACCTATCCGATAATTACACGAAATCCACCGACTTATGGGCATATGACCATGATTAAATCCATCAATCGTTCTCCGATATACTATTTAAGCTAATACTAACTATCTAGCTCTACTAGTCTCTTCTCGGCAAATCACCCTCGCATATACCAAAATTTCCACCGATTTATGTTTATTTGACCAACCGACACCTAAAGAGCTTTACAATTTAATTGCACGTCCGACATTTAATAGCTCACTAATAGATCAACTCATATCCATATCCCTGAACTAGTCGTGTACAACATCTACCAATCCAATCACATATGTGCCTCTACGATCGACTAATAATCATCTATCTACTAGTCCAATAGGGCACAATTCCATCGACTCGGCACATATGAGTTATCTACCAATTACATAGCAAATCTAAATATTTAACCACAACCAAATGATCCATTGCTACCTTCTCCAAGTTCTATCATCTACGACTCACATAAGTATTAGTTAAGATAACCGATCAATCTACTCATGATTATATAAATCATCCGATTCAACCGCCATATCTCATTAAATATCCTCACAAGAGCTATCCATCAAGTAATAAATCCGAAAAATCCTTATGCGCCCTATCTCCTAAAATTACTAATCCAACATGAGGAAAAATCTACAATTAAAGTATTATCCAAAGATTACCACTAACATCCCTGCAACTTCAAAATAATATCACCCGATCAAGTAATCAACTCATATATTTAATCTAGCATCCACCGACCAACAATACACATAAACCGCTACAACGATAAAATTATTCGTAATCTACCGAACAATAACACACGCATTTCACCACAATAATATAATTATTCGCACCCAACAATATAACGATACATAATCACGCCTACGCACAATTACGACCTTACCGGAGAATTATACCGGTCTTAAGTTACCAAAACATTTTTATAATTAAACATGCATAAATAGACAACATGCACATGACTAATATGCAACATGCACGACTAATCGCAGCGTGGTAACAAAAATAATGCTAAAGATTTTACCACAACGCTAGATGTGCGAATCGTCCGCGGGCGACGTCTTCTTGGCTCCGCGTCCAAGTCCACCGTAGTCATCGCCGTTTCCACGTCCGCTTGCCCTCTCGTCCGCGTCCACCGTAGTCGTCGCCGACCTCACCTTCGGCCGCGCAGCTCACTCGCTGCCTCCGCCATGCAGGGCCGCTGGACAACGAGCCATGCCACCTCGCATGAGGCCGCCGCTGCTGCCACACTTGTTTCGGACAAGCCATTGCGTGCCGCTGCAACACGCCGCTTCACCACGCTATCTATGGCGCCTCGCCATCATTCCCTCGGTTGCCGCTGCATGCACAGCCCCAGCCTCGCGCTGGCCACCACCGAGCCGAGCCTCGGCCGAGTGCGTCGCCAGGCTGCCGCGCACCGCTGGACGTCGCTTGACAACGCCGGCCACCTCGTCTTCACATCAGGCTGCCACATGCATCGGCCCCTCGGCGCCCATGCTGGTACATGCATGTACCACGCCGGGGTAGCTGCTGTATGCACGGCTTCGGTCGTGGCCGCAGCGAGAGCCAAAACGTCACCATGTCGCTGCTGCCGCGCCATGCTGTTGCTGAGCTCCAGGCCGCCTTACTCCTGTCGCTGCATTGCCGCCGCAGCTCCACGTCGCCAGCCACCTACCAATGCCGCCTCCTCCCGAGCTGCATCCTGCAAGAAGCTCCCTTGCCACCAACCGCCGTCATCCTACCCTCCAGAAGCCATACCACGCCACTAGCTACCAGCGCGCCACGGCCTCGCCGGCGCGGCCATGGGTGGCTGGCCGAACCTCTTGGCTCCTCCTCTTCTCTTTTCTCCAAAACTTTTAATCTTTCGTGCATGCAAAAACTACTTAGAGGGATGGAATGCTAGAGTGATGAGGAAGGTGTAGGTATGACATGCATCACTTGGTTCTCAGTTTTTGATTTGGAGCATGAGGAGAGAAGTGAGGGAGATGGAAGGAGTTCATGCTTGCTGTTCTTGTTATGGAAAGAAGAAAGGCAGTGGGGAAGAAGGAAATGAATGGCTGTGATCTCTTGTGTGTTTGGGAATAGAAAATGGCATGGGCAGAGAATGGCAATGAGGCTCTCGGCTGGGGTGGGGGAGATAATGGCAGTGTGTGGGCATTGCTTGTTGGGGGAATAAACAAAGAGCAGAGGGTTGTCTCGGCTGGGATAAGGAAAATGGCAGCAATGAACAGTGTATCACTTCCTTACCTCTTCTCTAATTCACTCAAACAATCTTGCATGCGAGAACTAGAGGTAGGAATAGAAAGCTTAGGTGACGAAGAATTCAACGGTATAACATGCATAGCTCAGTTTTGGGTTTTTGGATGTAATCGGAAGGAGAGAAGGTGTGGAAGATGAACTAGTACAAAAGCTTTGGAATGACTAGAAGTGGAAATGGGTGGCTCTCGGCTGGAAAGAACAAGAAATGTTTGTGGTTGAGAGGAGTGCTTGTGATATAATAATAGATAGTGGGGTGGATGAGTGGTGGTGGTGGCTTTGGTGCTGACATAAAGTTGGTGCTTAGGTTAAATTTTCAGGAATTTATCCAAAGCGTGATGCTCTCTAAAAATCTTTGCGCCTTCTGTTTGCTCGGAAGAAGAATAGCGATCTGATTCTTCCTCTTTTCTCCGGCTCGCTCCAACGACCTTGCATGTGTGAGCTAGTCGCTAAAATGGAACGCTCGCGAGACAACGATCGCGATGGTATAACATGCATTGCATGATTCTTGGTTTTTGTTTGTGATTGCGAGGAGAGAAGTTGGGGAAAAGAAATAAACCCACAGGCGTCTCGCCGGCGGTCGGTCGGACTGAAAAGAGTGATGGCACTAATGCATGCATCATGGTATGATTTTTTTGAAATGCATGTGAAAACAAGAGATCAATACAATTAATTCCAATTTTAATTATTTTTTTTAACAAGCCGCATTTTGATTAAACACTAGAAAAATGTTAGAACTTAGCCAAAAATTTAATATATTGCCAAATTAAATATTAACATCCTGATTCTGAAAATCAGGATGTTACAGTTTACTTACTTGCTTCCGCTGTTACTTTATGAACTCGTTTATTTTGGCCGGTCGGCCACTTGTATTAGTTGTAAACTTGGAACTATGATGTATTCCTTTTGTACTATTTATGTATGAGTGTTGTATGGATGTGATCAACGTTGTATGAGAGTATGGTTATATTGGTCGCTGATCTTGGGAGCCAATATAAGTTATACTCGCTGATCATGGCTTCCTATTTAACTCACTATGTGTAGTGCTTGACTTGTTGGAGAACCGACAATCATGTAGTGCTCGCAGAGGAGCGGCGCGCATGATCGTCGGGGCTCTAGTTTTCTGTCAAGCCTCTCATTTAGATTGAGTTAAGTTGGAATCCATTTACCGGAGATCCAGAGTTATGTCCTTAAGACCATGCTTAGTCTCGGTCTTACGGAGATAACCCAGGGTCCCCACACACTCCCTACCGCAACCACCAGCGCCCCTGCTGTGACCGCCTCGGTACCCTGCCGCCGCCCCTTGTTGCTGCCACGGAAGCCATCTTCCTTGCCGCAGTCACCAAGTAGCCTGCCGCCACTACCACGTTCCAATAGATCACCTGCTGCCGCTGCATCATCACTACCTCTGTTTCCATCCGTGTTTGCGTCTAGTCCAAAAACAAATCCGCTGCTGCTTTCATCTTTCCCGCTACCACCCATATTGCGTCCCGTGCTTTCATATCTGTTCCACCACCGAGAATCCATCGTCGCCACCGCCAGATTTCCGCCGCAATCTAAGTATCAAACTCTAGCCACACCATATCGTTTTCGCACCGTCCACAATTTCAGTTGAGACCCAGACTCAGTCGCCGTGTGGAGCATTGAGTCTTCCTGATCCGAGTTGAAAAAACTGTGCATCGTTGGGCCTTCTTTTTGTTGCACGCACAACACATTGATCGCACCCAACCGAATTTGCGTTCACCCGTCATCGCCTGGTGGGTCTGTCCGAAAGTTTCCTTTCACCTGGCTACGTGTACACGCGTGCTGTTGCTTGGAAAAGCTATACCTTTTGTTGTGTTGTCTCCCCTAATCCCGTGCATTAAGTGGACACCGAGAAGAGATACAGAAAGGGCTGCCGAAGCATTATTTGCTTAGTTTCCTTGCCAGTGTTTGCACCTGAGATCATCAAATACAGAAATAGTGCTACACAAGTTCCAAGAAATTCTTGTCTCTTGGTGCATCATTCTAAATTAGTTATCCTGTGTGGTCTTGTTGTACCGAGAGCCAAAAAAAAAGAAGAAAGAAGGGAAGAGAAAAGAGCAAAAAAATCAGTTTGCGCGTTGCTGTAGCAGCCGAGAAAGAAAGCCCTGCTTCTGATTCTCATTGGCTTCCTGAGGTAGAGAAAAAAAAAGAAAAAAAAGAAAAGAAAGAGAAGAAAAAGAAGAAAAGAAAGAGAAGAAAAAAATAGAAGAGAAGAAAAAAAAAAGGATAATAAGAAGAAAAAAAACAGAGCCGCCTCCTTTCTTGACATTAATTCCTTGTTCAGTTTGGTATAGTTCATCCATTGCTCGCTTGCTTTGTTAGTTAGTGCTTGTGCTAGCCTTCCATTGTTGCTACTGGTTGTTCTTGTGAGTTGTTTTAGCTAGGCTTGGTTTAGACTAGGACCAGCACTTGTGACTAGCACTTTGAACTACTTTTCAACTTTGCATACTGATTTGAACAATTGCTACTCCTTTGCTATATACTAGCCTTCCGAGCTCCACTTCCTACTAACTCAGTAGGTACCGTTCCTTGCAATCGTTGGGCTAATCGCAAGTGAGAGTATCACGAACCAGCCACCGGTTGTACCACTTCCTTGCTGCATTGGTAAGAGTGTGTAAGAACTTGGTAAAAGGCTCGAGTGAGAATGACCTGTGAAACTCCAGATCCTATTAGTTGATAGGAACATATACATTGTGATTTGTTCTTTGTTTTCCACTAACAATGGCAGGTTCGCACGGATCTACACATGGTGAGAACAATGACGGCCACTCGTTGGAGCATGCTGGTGAAGGATCTTTCACACCTCGCACGCGAGAGCTCGTGCGTCTCGGGACCCAAAAATACAATTCTGGACCCTCTGTGTATAATGCACTAGTCCAGGATCACGCTAGTGCACACAGTGGCAACATCGATGAAATATCATTTCCATATGCAAAGATAACTAATAAATAGGCAAATAACAATAAATATCAGAGTAAAGACCTTAAGGTCAAAGCTTACAATTAATGCCCCAGAAGGCGAATAGCTCAATGAAGCTGCAGCGGAACGAAACAGAATAACTTCAGTAAAGCCCATCCATATGCCCACAGGCAATCGGCTGGGGTGCGCGACCTAGTTCTTCTTGATCCTTGAAGTAGACCTTGTTGACCGACGATTCCTCCATTTCTGTAGGTTTGGGCGCAAGTTTTACAACAAGCGTGAGTACACAACCGTACTCGCAAGTCATACCACAGAATGCAATGTATAGATGCAGGCTTATTCCAAAGGAAATGGCTTCTGTGGTTATTTTGCAGAAATGCAACATTTGCAATTAAATACAAGTAATAGATTGAAAGCATAATTCAAAATAAATAGACAATATTAATTTAACAGTTGTTTTCACAAAGACACATAGCCTAATCAATTTCTTTCACACAGCCATATGACTTAGATCACACAGCTGTCCCTTCCCAATAGTTTTATGAAAATCTACCCCTCGTGTGAAATCCCCGAGCATGTCCATGACCATGGGCGCGCTATTCGAATAGATTGTTTAACACTCTGCAGAGGTTGTACACTTTACCCACACGATATAACCAGTGTGGCCGCACTGATCATAACAAAACAGTTCGGAAACTTCATCTCAACATTGACACTCCCGATGTGCTTACAAACCGCTATGCCAACCCAAACGAAGCGCTTTGGCATAACACACACCGATGGACAGGGATGCGGCGAACCGTCCCGCGATGCGACTACCGTGTAGTACACACCTCCACCCATAGCCTAACCTACCACCTGAGTAATCAATGCCAAGAATCCATAACCTACTAAGTTAGGCCCGTCCCATACCAGGCAAGTGGTCGTACAGTAAGGCTCAGTTCAATAGCGCACAAAGTTAAGTCCTTAATTGACCAAGGCAAGACTTCCATATTCTAACTAAATCACAAAGATTATCATTCCCATCACCTAGTCCACCATATCACACAACATCCACCACTTGCTCCAGTCCAAATCCTTTACCACCCAGTTGGTTTTAGTGCAACACATGCTATCACGAAGTAATAACACATAGCACACAGTTTTACACAAAGTTCCATAGTCACTTAGTCAAATTTAATATTTGCAACTTACATGAGATGTGAGACTCGTAGCATGGCTAAGCAATTGTACTTGCATCTAACCAACCCACGTTGGTAATACCATAGCACCAACTAAATATGAACCAATCTAGGGTGACAAAAGATTATGGCATACAATAGACAAAGTGGATATAACAAATTGGTTTAATAGCTAAACCTAAAAGCATTTAAATAATTATTTAAAGTAAATGCAATAATTTGAATCAAAGTAATTTTAAAAACTGGGATTCAATATGATCAAAGGTATAACTTGCCTTGATATAGCAATGGTGATATTATTTCATCTTCAATCCTCTACTTGCTTGATCTTCAGCTCCTTCGGACGATTCCGGGACTTCGACGTCTAACGAGAAAGAAAGCGCAAAACAAACTAAATTCAAAAGACAAATCAAATAAACTCCAAATTGAAATTGAATGGTACTGGAAGGTAGATATTGAATTTAGATGAATTTAGAAACTTGAACGAGTTCAATCGGAATTCAGATGAAGAAGATATGGCTCTCGGAAGATTGGAATTCACATGAAATGATGAAAAAGCTCTACGAAATATTCTCATAATATTCTATTCCGAAAATATTAGAAAAAGAAAGAGTGTATGATAGGTGGGACCGACTGGTATTTATGAATTTCTAGAATTAAAATAATTCTAGAAATAAGGTAGAGAGAGTGACAAGTGGGACCAATAAGATAAATGATTTTTTCAAGAATTAAATAAATTCCCGAAAATAGGATTAGGGGTTGATATGTGGGCCACTGGTCTATGGACCAGGTCCACAGAGATATGCTAGTCCACGGTGGACCAAGCTTATGAGCTAGGGTTTGACCAAGGGTTGACTGACATGCGGGACCCGCATGTAAGTGATAGAAATAATTAGTATTTTAATTGGGAGGATGACATGTGGGGTCAACATGTAAGAGAGAGATAGATATATTTATTATCATGTATGACATATGGGGTCTACTCCTCAACCAGAGAATAGATTGAACCGGGGAAACAAACAAGAGCAGGAGCGTTGCTTCAACAAGGATCAGAGAGCAACATAGGACAACAGAGAACACAAGGCTTGGATTGTTGGCATAGAATTAACACTGAGATGTCAAGGCAATTAATAGAGAATAGAATATAAAGAACAGAGAGGATGGACCCACCAGGAGGCCACCGAACAGACACAAAGAACAGGTGCGGATGTTCCTTGCGCGTGGTGACATCGGCTTGATAATAGGGGATGGCAAAGTTGGAGCTGAGAATAGATAGTAGGGATACATGAGGATTAGTATCGAAGGATCAACATAGAACTAAAGAGATGAACAGGAATAGATAACGGAACCATAGAGAATGTGCGGCCTGCTCATGGTGCAGAGAGATGGATGCATGGAATAGAGAATCGATTAATCAGAGAGATGCACACCTGAATTGTTGGCTTGGATTCTTAGCACAGAGATGGGAAGCACAACACCAACCGATCAGAGGATAGGCGCTGAGAGCTGCAAGCACAGAACAGAGAGATGAACGCAACAGAACAAACGCACGCACAGTGTTCATGCATGAACAGTGCACATGCATGAACAGTGCACGCGGAGTGGCCGGCGGCCGGAGGCGACGTAGCAGCGACGAAGGGGCAAAACGGAAAGGAAACGACGAGCCGGACGCGATGGCGCGGTCGGATTTTGGAAAAACTCACTGAGGAAGCGAGCAACGCGATGAACACGGTTTGGCTGTAATGGCCGACGGTGCTCGGCGATCTTCGGCGAAGTGGATGGAACCATGACGTGAGGGCGACAACGCGAAGCCAACGCCGCATGAGCGCTTCGGCCGGCGGACGTCGACGAAGCGCGCAGTCACGGAGAAGACCTTTGGTTAGAGCTCGGTTTTTTGGAGATTGCGACGAAAATAGATCGGTTTGGAGGAAACCAATTCAGGGGATTGGAAGAGGATATCAAGACGGACGCGTGAACGCAAACCGTTCGCTTTTATATGCACCGTGGAGGAAGATATGAAAATTTGAAGTTTTGAGTTGGAGTCGTGCACGTACTGGACTTGATGCGTTCGGTTCTGGAGGAACACGATGAAACTGTATAACGTGGGTAGGAGAGAGAAAAAGCTAATTTTCGGAATTAAAATAAAAGGCCGAAAATCAAGGAGGTCAAACAAATAGCAAATAAATCCGAAAAAAAACTCAGAAAATACCCAAAAATTCTTTGAAAGACAAGGAAGCCAAATAACACAAGTTTTTATTTAATTAATGTTTATATTAGTCAAATTAAATATTTTTAATTTAGAAAATTCCCAATTAAGCTTTATTAATTCAAATAAAATTGGTGAAATTTTTCAGGGACCTAAACTACTCAAAAGATTTTTGAAAAGCCAAATTTTGGGACGTTACAGTGCGGCACATGGAGCACTCGCTCGGAGAGAGCGTTCGCAATGCCTTGGATAAGATCAATGACAGCCTCGCGGCGCTCCACACATGCGTTGTGCTCCTCGAACGTCAGCCACTTGCTGAAAACACGGCCCAGGATGAGCCAAGGGTGCACGACCTTCCTGCTCGTCGCGCACCACTTCCTGCTCGCCGTACACCACCTGCTGCTCGCTCTTGGGCCGATGAGGTGGAAGAAGAAGAAATGAACAACTACACTGCGGATACAGAAAACGATGAATTAAATGTTCACAATGATCATAACCATCGTCGGCTTCGTCACAATCGTCAAGGTATGGGAAGAAATCAACGTGAGGTACGCGACCATAATGATGCAATTGGTAAAATTAAATTCACTATGCCATCTTTTGCTGGAAAATATGATCCCGATGCTTATCTCACATTGGAGTTAGCTGTAGAACAAAAATTTGCTTGTCATGAATTTCCTAAAGATAAGAAAGTTAGGGCTGCTACTAGTGAGTTTTCTGATTTTGCATCTATTTGGTGGAGTGAATATGGTCGTAATCATCAGGACATACCTAGAACCTGGAATTCTTTGAAAAGAGCAATGAGACATAGATTTGTACTTTCATATTATTCTCGTGATTTGCTTAATAAATTGCAACGCTTAAAACAAGGTAGTAGTTTTGTAGAGGATTATTATCAAGAATTGCAAACGGGTTTATTGCGTTGTGGTTTAGATGAAACAGAAGATGATAAGATAGCTAGATTTTTAGGTGGGTTAAACCGAGAAATTCAGGACATACTTGATTATAAAGAATATAATTCTATCACTCGTTTGTTCCATCTTACTTGCAAAGCTGAAAGAGAGGTGCAGGGTCGACAACCTCGCTCTAGGGGCAATTTTGGAGGATCTTTCGTAGGACGGCCAAGTCAGCAACAACACGTGGCACCCACTTCAAGCAGTGCGCATCCTACTGCTCCTTCCACTCCTGCGCATGTCCCTGATGCAAGCAAATCAGCAAAGGTACAAGTTCCTACAAAAAGTGCTTCTTCTGTTGCTTCTACAGGGCGATCCAGAGATGTACAATGTCACCGTTGCAAAGGATTTGGGCACTTGATGCGTGATTGCCCAAGTCAGCGAGCTTTACTTATCAAGGACAATGGTGAGTACACTTCAGCTAGTGATATTGAGAAAGAGCATGTTTTGGTGGCAACTAACAATGCAGGTGATGAAACTGATGAAGAACACATATAAGCCGTGAGGCATCTGACATATACCAAAGCTTAGTTGTCCAGTGGGTGATAAGTGCTCAAATGGAGCGTGCTGAACAAAATCAACGTCACACCTTGTTCCAATCGAAGTTCGTCATCAAGGAACGTTCCTGTAAAGTCATCATCGATGGCGGAAGTTGCAACAATCTTGCTAGCAAAGATATGGTCGAGAAGCTTGGCTTGACTACAACTCAACACCCTTATCCTTACTACATTCAATGGTTGAATTCTTGTGGTAAGTTGAAGGTAACTAAATTTGTGTGCGTGCATTTTTCTATTGGATTATATCATGATTATGTTGATTGCGATGTCGTACGTATGCAAGCATGCTCATTATTGTTAGGTAGACCTTGGCAATATGATAGATATACTGAACATCATGGTAGATCTACTCATTATACTTTCACATATAAAGAAAAGAAAATCACTTTGCTTCCAATGTCTCCTTCAGCTATATTAAAAGATGAATTAGAAAGAATTGAGAGAACAAGTAAGGAGAAGATAAAAGATGATCATCAGATTAAAGCTCCAAGTAAAATTAAATTAAAAGCTCCTGTTATGTTAGCAACAAAATCTGATTGCATTGACATAGAAAAACATGAATCTGAATGCTATACTATGATTTGCAAAGAATCTTTATGTCCATTAGAAGAACTGCATGTTTCTTTGCCTTATGTTGCTACTAACCTTGTGCAGGAAACTCATGATTTCAAGAATCCGATTGAGTCAAGGACGACTCAAATTCAAGAAAGGGAGGATGATGAACACATCATCCCTAAGGATGCATCTACTGCGTCGACTGCATCCCCTTCTTCGACTGCACCCACAGCTTCGACTCGCTACGCTACATCCACATCTTCGATCGGACTTTCGGCGACTGCATTGCCATATTTTCCAGTTGGACCGAGCTACGTCTACACATATATGCCGGGCTATATCTACTGCTCCTACTCATACGTGTTGGGCTATGTTTACATGCCATGGTGCTACGTCACCAATTGTTGGCCCGTAGGTTATGTAACGAATGGGCTGTTTTGGCAACATTGGCCCATATGGCCTATATAGATGCCCCTAGGGTTTTGGGGTACTATTCACATAGCACTATTCACATGTGAACAGTACCACCACCCCCTCCCTCTTCCTCCTATAGATAGTGGCCGCCGCCACTTTTGTTCGACGAGTTTTGTTGATTAAAGTTTAGCTTTGTTACTTTATACTTTGTTCTCTTGGTCGGCGAGATCAACAGCGACATTGTTCTTCGGAACCCCACCTATCAATACATTCACTTCCTATTTGCAATTTCAGATTGCTTATTTACCTTGTTCTTGCGTGCTTCTTCGGTGTGTGCAGGAATCGATCTTCGTGATCAGGTCAACCGAGTATTCGTGCACGGTTGATAACGATTTGTCGAGCAGTTCAGCGATTGCGTGGTTTCGAGCCTTGCGTGTTCATAGCCAGGATCGTGAGAGTTGAGCGACGCCTACCGAACTTATCGTTCTCATCGAAAGATCGGGCCTACAATCGGACCTTCGAGTTCATCATCAACCAGCAATCTAATGACAGGTAAATATATGCATGGGCCACATAATCATATGAGCTGCAAATTGTTTAGAGAACTCTATGCTCTGCAACTACAAGTTAAAGAACAATAACCAGCACATCTTTATTTTAGTTGCAAATCATGAATCAGCTAACAGAGAGAAAACACTTCTTGTACATATGTCATGAAAAAAGGAAACATGGACCAGAGGAACATGTCATTGAAGTTCTTTCAGTTCAATCTAAATCACACCAGCTGGTCACATCAGCTGACAAGATATCCAAACCTGTCACACTACAAGATGAACACCCCTTTAACAACGCATACATTGCAACACTTTGTACATACGTTGTGGACTAATATTATGACTACGCATAACATGCGTTGCAAAATCTATTCGTCATAAATCATGTGGATGGCTACAGATAACATGCATTGCGACCTTATGCGTTGTATTTTTTGGGACTCGGGTCTTGGGCCTAGTTTTTTTCTTATCTTTTTGCTAAAAAAAAGCCAAAAATAATAATAATAAAAGGATCTGGGAGCGCCAAATGAAAAACTTATCTGCCGGGGCAAACAAAAAACGCCGTGCCAAACAAAAAACAAAGAGCCAAACGAAAATACGAAGCGTGATCCTCGCTCCACCTTATCTCGTTCCCCTCCCAAACAATCCCCTTCCCCTCCTAAACATCCTCTCCCCCACCTTTTCCTCCCGACGGTCACCTCTCGTCTAGCGACCAGAACCACCCTCGTTGCCGCCGTCTTCCCCGGCCGCCACCCTCCCCGCGCCTCCCCGTCCACCACCCTCACCAGCGCCGCCCTTCCTCCCCACGCCGCCCCCTTCCTCCCCCGATGCGGAATCGAGCTCACCACCGCCAATTCGACCTCGTCGTCTCCCCCGACGTGGAATCGACCTTGCCGCTGCCGATTCGACCTCGTCGCCTCCGAATCACAGTCATCCCGCCATCTCCGCTGCCAAATCGAGGTACGCCGTCGCCGTCGACCTCTCCCTCTAGCGCTGTCCCCGGCCGCATGCTCCTTCGACCTGTGTGCATCCCAGCCTGCGCATGCAGTACCCGCTAGCGCTCACCGCCTTGGCATTCGCACTGCAGTGGCGCGGCGGCGACGTGGACGACCCCACCGCGCGCTGGCTGCCTCACGCCTTCTCTGGCATGGTCGAGCCCATGCCACCGTCCCCCTACCCCCCTCATTCGCCTACACCGAGGTCCTTGTGGGATCCTCTGGCTCCTCCTTCCCCTACCTCCGTAGCTGGTCCTTCCGCTTCGACTCCGACGTAGCCCTCGGCCCGAAGGTATGAGGTACCACACACCCTGTAACACCCCAGCCCAACATGAGCCTGGAATGCTACCGATGAAACATTAACTTCACAATCACAGCATCAACATTCAATTCTAAAACTTTGCTCGGAAACATATCTCATGATGTATGAATGCAGATGTGCAATGCATCTTTTCCCTTTTTCACTCTTTTGCACATTACACCGGTAATACGAGGTATGCAACCGTCGCTGCGTACCCATGCCTGTGCTCGCAAGCGCAGGGACCAATTGCCCAATACTCTACAAGTAAAGGGTCCTCAAGCCCACACTCCACAAGTGTGGGGACCATAAACCCATCGCTTTCTTGATGGGGACCTCTTCTCAATGCCCACATTCCACGAATGTGGGGATCTCAAGCCCGTCATCTACATGACGGGGACCTCAAATATGCATTCCTGATCACCACATGACCAGGTCTTATGGATGCTCTCACAGTGCACATGAACAATTACAGTTTTGCAATAATCATGAACAACTTCAACACCATACATGAATAACAATCATTCGTATCATAAGCATTCATCATCTTTAACCAGCATATCACCCTATCAATCAAACACACCTAATATATATATATATATATCAAATACTAGCATGTATCATAAGCATTCATCATCTTTATCCAGCATATCACACTATCAATCAAACACAGCTAATATCGAACAAACTATAAAACAAACTATAAAAACAAACACGAACTTGCAATAGTTCTTTTAACGCAAACCCAACTCCAATTCCTAAATGTTGTTTTGTCCTCTCTGTGGACAGTCACGTTCTAAAATTCATATCTTTTAGTACATGAGTCCAAATGAGGTGTTCTTGGACTTCCTTGAAAGGTTATTAATTTCCCAAACTAAACCTAGTTGGTGGGCCTTCCTGATTCAGCCATATAATACACCTACCGAGCTAATTAACAGAATATCGATTTCACGTCAGGTTCTCTGGACAGTACACTAAAATTACCATAACTTTACGTACGTTTGTCCAAAGTTCGCGTTCTTGAGCTTCCCTGAAATCTGCGACAATTTTCTACAACTTTCGTTATACTGAGATCCTCTAATTGTCCTTTTAACTGATCGCTCAAGTCAGATTACTAAAACCTATCAGAATACCAATGGATTTGCAGAACAGTCACACTAATACCTTCATAACTTCTGCTACAGAGGTCCAAATAACGTGATCTTGTACTTCATCGAAAGCTAGCGACGTCCTCTACAATTCTCTAGGAGACATCCAGAACTGAGTCTGCCCGTATATACAACAAAACGTCGATCTAACACGAACTGTCCTGAGCAGGCCTGATTACCGACATTGCTACAACGATTAAATGTGCATCTAATCGGGGGAAAACTGGGGTTACCCTTGATGAACCGATTGCTGGGAACGAAGAGAACTCACCAGCGATCTCTCCCCACGAAGATGGTCTTCTCCTGTTCTTCTACCTCTTCCTCTCTTCCTTCCCCTCCTTCTTCTTCCCAATGGCCGGCAGCAGGGAGGACGACGCCGAGGAGAGGAGGAGTAGTAGGAGGCGGAGGTACTGTAGTGTGGCTACTGTAGCACGCGTACTGTAGCACGGCGGCTACTGTAGAACAGGTGGCTAGGGCTTAGTCCTTCCCCCTCCCTTGCCTTCTAATGGGCTACTAGCCCACTTATGGGCTTTGAGCCACTATGGTCGGCTCCTCTCCTCTCGAATATGAATTGGCGACCCATTCCTCTCCTAAAATTCTGAATTTTCTATCTTATTTCTCTTAATTCTCTCTCAATTTAGTTGTTCTCTTTCGAATATTCTTTCGAATACTTTTGGAGTATTACATTCTACTCCCCTTAAATGGAATTCGACCCCGAATTCTACTGACACTTAACACTAAAGAATAACCATAGCTAAGAACTTACTAATATTACCACGTACCTGCTGTGAACAATCCGGATAATTCTTACGCATGCGAGACCCCAATGCCCAAGTCGCCTCTCTCTCGGACTAATGGGACAAAGGCACCTTGTCACGAACCAATGACTTGTGCCTCAGCACTCGCTCTAACCTCTCTAACAACGCACAGGATGCTACTCAAAGGTCGGCGGCTTCCATGAAACTTCAAACTTTGGACCTCTTTGGTGCTCACTCAGCACTGGAACAAACAAGACGATGCGTACTCCGCGCATGGACTCAGTACGGTCCTAGTGATACGCCAATCTACAACTTCGCGTGACTAAGGAATCTATCCAACACACGTTTGGTTAAACTTCCTTTTGGTACCGAAGTACACCGTCTGCACAAAACACACAGAACTCTTGTTCCAACTCTCAGTCGATCACTTTACCTATGCAAGCAGCATCTCCTTTACCAAGAGACACACAAAGAACTTGCCTACCAGCTCACTTATCCGAAGAACTCAACCGAAAACAAAGGGGTAAAAATGCATCCAACTCAAAACCATCTTCTCTTAGAAGAGCCCAATCCAAAATCAATGGATTTACCACGAAATTTTTTCCACTTTTCAAATAGGCAGTTTAGAAATAAATGCCACACAAGCCAAAAGCAAAATCTAAAAAACCAGATTAACCATTTTTTTCTTAGCTAGTAGGAATCACACATACCGACAAGAACCAACTCAATTTGTAATTGACATCCGTCATAACCACATAGTTCAAGTAAGAACTTAAGGGAATATCTCACTATCCAAGATCATACCCTTTTCCACAATCTTTCTTTTAAGAATTTAACTTTCCCTTAAATTATAGGTTCCAAATCATCGCATAACGCATTAACTCATTTCTCTTAAATTGGCAACCTCAAAGCTATATTCTACCGAACACAAAATCCACACTTATGCAGGGAGACTCTTCCAATCCACAATATCGTACTCTAGCCAACTTCTCTACCGAATGAGTTACTTTTAAAAAAAAATTTCCAACACAACTCAATATAGATTTCACCCACCATCACATCCCTCAATCCGTTAAGGATAAACAATTTGAAATTCACATCACACACTCTCATTTACTAGCCCCAAAGTATACTATCAATGATCATTCCACTACTCGGAATCCACTCTTATTCTACCACTTATTACACATAATCATTGGCAACCAAGGTACTAACATAAAAAAAAATACAAAGCTCAAATTCAACCTCCAAGACTCTTACAACAAACTTCTCGTATAAAAGATCGAGAAATCCTCAGATTCATTCACTAAAATTCCCACACTCTAAACATTCTCAATCATTATCATCCACATGTAAATGTTTTCTCGACCAAATTATCTTTTAAAAGGATGCTATCTCCCGAAGGTTATTCACTAAAGCTAGGATATACCTGTCGACAACTCAACCTTACCTACTATCCCATCAATTGACATTACGGTTAGGTTACTTCGCTAATCCTACACTCATTAAACTACACTGTCATAGATCACCTACCCAACCTTGCAAAAATCATCCAATCGCGATACTCTAACACATTGGTCAAGCTTCCAGACTTTCGATAATCCCAACATTCCAACATGAATGAAGGTTCTTGGATTATAGTTCGCTATAGGTTTCCCTAGTTGTAACACTAATATGTTTTATTTCAACAACAATCATTCCATTTAAATCCAGTTCTTCCCAAGAGTTATAGGACAACACCAAATCACTTTCGACTAATCTTCAAATAGCTTGGCCCCTCATAATTCTCACTACGATCATTTACTTGATCACCACCAATCAATCGCCACATTACACTCTATAAGACCTTGCAACCCAAGTCAGTTAATCTTTTCTAAATGGGAAAGAGCAAATAAATACAAGTTTTAACACACGAGAAAACACTACTCCTCACAGTGAGCACGAGACCAAGAGAAATAGTCATATAGCATTGATCTCGAAAAACAAAAGACGAGACCACAATTGAGGGCACATGTTCCACCGAAAGGGAGTTTCAAACATCAATAAATCACAATAAAACATTACTTTTGAAACGCAAGAAACACTTAAGCGGCAACAATACAAAAGTTACAGGTTACAATCCTGAACTCCAACCTCAAATACTTATGGTACATTTTTTTTGTTTTTTTTTCTTTATCAGAGAAAACAATTTCCTTTGATTACATCACCACTTACCAACCTAAAGAAGAAGTACTTTTCAAAACAATTCACATTAATCACTTAAGAACCCATTAGAACAATCTCATGCATAGCCTTTCTCAACAATTTCAGCTACCACATTAAGCATAAACTACCAAAAGCTCACAGATGCAAAACTCCAAACTTTCCATTTAACCGATATTACGGGAGGCAGTCAAATTACTTTCTTTATAAAAGAATCATCATCATTCCCACCAGTCACAATCCCTTGCAGACAATCTTATTAACAACAAGAATAATACATTCTTAACACGAATCGCTATCGTCTACTCTTCCATTATAAAGCCCCCAAAGGCTTACCAAATTGTTACATACCACTTTATCATCTCATCCTCAATTGAGAGTATACCAACATCTTCAACCTCACTACAACATCCACTTTATTTTTTAGAGGGAATATACTACCCAACTTTAAAGGTTATACTAAGACCCTTTCATCATGGGCATACTATAATCCGACAACTTTACCATCATGCAAACACGAGTCTCCGATTGAAATCCCATCGTAAACCTCTCCAAGAGAAACACAAACTACGAGGTTGAAACAAACCTCTTTTAACAAGATCATGCTATCAGAGACTACTTATTCACTCATCCACTCGACCATTAGTACTGCTCAACACCCACTCCAGCTATCATTAGCAATTGACAAATGTATTTATCAAGTATGCAAATAGGATCCTACTTCTATTTGCAGTCACCTAACCATCTATAAACACAAAGTCAACATTCCACTTTATGCTCAGGGTTTAGCGCAAAATATAGTTAAACGTTCAATAATATCATCTCCAGTAAAAAAGGGTTTCACAAGTTGCTACCTCAACATTCATCTAATCCGACATATATGTTTCAATATAGCCATTATGTATGCCCATCAAGTAACCAGTTAAAGGAAATTTCCAGATTATTATCCACTAGGACAACCGTCAAATGCATCATTATCTCTCTCTTCCTACACAATTAAATTTATCCATTGAGATAAAGTGATCCAACCGGTTTAGCAACTTAAACAATTTTTTTTAATGATCAACCTTCTCATCAAGTAATTACTCTATGACAACATCTCATTAATCAACTCCAATTCCAAAGATATGGGTTAAGACCAATCAGGCACGACGCTGCAGATCCGACCTGATAACTCAAACCTTATCAATAAACTTCTATGCTTAACACCTCTCGCTTAAACATATCAAGACCTCACAAAAGGACTTTAACTCCCTTCGGAAAAAGAGGCATTAACTTCAAAACTCGAAATAATCCAAAAGAAATACACAAAGCCAAAGCTTTCACATCATAAAGAACTTGCAACAGAAAATTTTCAGTATCCTGAATACCAAGCGAATAAAAGAATCAGATTCTTCAATAAGAAGGGCAGAACTCCCAAGATACCAATAGAGACCAAGTGAAATTCCAAAAAATTTCACCATCCGCATCTATACCCAGAATTGGTCTAAATCAAGCTCAAGAAGAGAACAACTTTTCTAAAGGAATTCACCCACAGTACATGTAGCTATGGTACTCGGGGTAATCACTTCGCTAATCTCAAACTACGAACGGTGGTGTAACCTCACAAAGCCCAGGGCCACAATCACGACCTCGACCCTTTGCCAAACTCCACCATTACTCATAATAATCATAGAATCATATTATATGTATATAAGATCATCCCATAACAGAAATCATCAATACAACATAACAGAAGCGTAAATGCAATGCTTGACCCATCCCATCCTACTGTGCACCAGTGTGTCAAGTTTTAAGTTAATCAACCATTAACAAATTTTAACAAACTAAGTTACTTAAGTTTTTAATCTATTCACCATGGACCTAAAGCCCGCTCTGATACCAACTGTAACACCCCAGCCCAACATGAGCCTGGAATGCTACCGATGAAACATTAACTTCACAATCACAACATCAACATTCAATTCTAAAACTTTGCTCGGAAACATATCTCATGATGTATGAATGCAGATGTGCAATGCATCTTTTCTCCTTTTCACTCTTTTGCACATTACACTGGTAATACGGGGTATGCAACCGTCGCTGCGTATCCATGCCTGTGCTCGCAAGCGTAGGGAACAATTGCCCAATACTCTACAAGTGAAGGGGACCTCAAGCCCACACTCCACAAGTGTGGGGACCATAAGCCCATCGCTTTCTTGATGGGGACCTCTTCTCAATGCCCACATTCCACGAATGTGGGGATCTCAAGCCCGTCATCTACATGACGGGGACCTCAAATATGCATTCCTGATCACCACATGACCAGGTCTTATGGATGCTCTCACAGTGCACATGAACAATTACAGTTTTGCAATAATCATGAACAACTTTAACACCATACATGAATAACAATTATTCGTATCATAAGCATTCATCATCTTTAACCAGCATATTCACCCTATCAATCAAACACACCTAATATATATATATATATATATATATATATATATATATATATATATATATATATATATATCAAATACTAGCATGTATCATAAGCATTCATCATCTTTATCCAGCATATCACACTATCAATCAAACACAGCTAATATATATCAAATACTAGCATGTATCATAAGCATTCATCATCTTTATCCAGCATATCACACTATCAATCAAACACAGCTAATATATATCAAATACTAGCTTTCACTGTCGAACCATCCATAATTACTCTACCAAACAGAGTACTTGAATTAACCGCGTCAGAACGGAGGATGTGAAGAGGGTGCTGCCTCCGGGACCAGTCCCCCACCTAAATTTATTAAAAGTGTACTAAGACAACAGTAATGGATCAAACAAACTATAAAAACAAGCACGTACTTGCAATAGTTCGTTTAACGCAAACCCAACTCCAATTCCTAAATGTTGTTCTATCCTCTTTGTGGACAGTCACGTTCTAAAATTCATATCTTTTAGTACAGGAGTCCAAATGAGGTGTTCTTGGACTTCCTTGAAAGGTTATTAATTTCCCAAACTAAACCTAGTTGGCGGGCCTTCCTGATTCGGCCATATAATACACCTACCAAGCTAATTAACAGAATATCGATTTCACATCAGGTTCTCTGGACAGTACACTAAAATTACCATAACTTTAAGTATGTTTGTCCAAATTTCGTGTTCTTGAGCTTCCCTGAAAACTACGACAATTATCTACAACTTTCGTTATACTGAGCTCCTGTAATTGTGTAATACCCCACTTAACTAAATAAGTAATTAATGAATTACAGATAGTAATCAAGAGCTAATTCTGAAGTTTTGAGAGTATTTTAGTCGGGAGAGGGAATTTACTCGAATATTTCAGTTTTGGGGTGAATCTTTGGAACCTGGGCCTCCGGCCTAGGCTTTGGCAGTTTGTAGGCCGGCCGTGGTGGGCCAGGAGGGGGGAAAACGCCCAGGATGGGCCAGCCCAACCAGCCCACCTCCCTCCCTCAAACCCTAGCTCAAACTCCCCTTTTCCCTTCCCTAACCCTAGCAACCACCAAACTTTTTCCCTGGTCCAACCTGCTGGCCGCCACCCTCTTGCTTCCCTCTTGCGCCTCCACCACCCCTTCCTCTCCCAAACCGAAATCCCTACTCCCCCACTCCATCCATGGCTGCCTTTGAAGCTCCTTGCTGCTGCAGCTGGCCTTTGAGAGGAGGAAGCTGACCATTTCGGCCAAGGGAAGGAGAGGAAGAGCAAGGGAGAGGAAGAGGGGAGGAAGGAGGAGAAGAGTTGTGGGGGGAAACCAGCAAGTTCTTGAGGATCTTCAAGGGGTAATGAGTGGTTTCCTTGCGGGTTAGATTGTTTTAGTTGCTTAAGTCTTGCTTTGATTAGGGCTCTTCAGCCAGCTGTGTCAGATTCAGTTTTCTGTCTTTTCTTGTGCGCCTGTTTGGTGGTGGATCCATTCCGAATCTAAGGATCTAGTCTCCTAGAGAGTTGTAGGTTATGTTTTCAGCTTTCAATGGGTTCCAAGTTCACTAATTTACGATTTACGGTTTAGGAGTTATGGTCTCTTTCGTTGCTGCTGTCCAGGAATCTGTCAAAACGTAGCAGAAATATTAACGGTTAGATTTAAGTTTGTTAAGGGCCTATTCAGGGCTCTCCACCTGAACAAATATTGTATGTTACCATCTTAGCTTTCGGGATTGATAAAGAACACCCCATTTGGATTTGTAGAACAAAAGTTATACACGTTTTAAGTTGACTGTCCAGAATCCTGACGAGAATGAAATGTCAAATTGCCTCTTAGTATATGATCAAGTTAATGGCAGATTCAAGGCTTTCACTCAACTAGGTTGTTGTAGATAATATTGTTACCTTTCAACCAAGCCTGAGATCACCTCTTTACGAGTTTCAGAACAAAAGTTATGTTACTTTTACTGCTGCTATCCGATAAGGTTCCTGCTAGAATGTAGTTTAATTTAAGTAACGTGTACAATTAAATGTTGGGATTGGGGTATGAGTTAGGAGCGATGCGAGTAGTGTCTTGACATCGTGGTTCTTATTGAGTAATCTAATGGTGTAGGAGGTGAGGCACCGGGGTTAGCGGCATCGTCGTTGCCTCCTAACGCATCGCAACGCTAAAGGCAAGTACACTGACATTTGTATGACTTGTGTATGTTGGATGCTTGATGCTCGCATTGTGTTTTAATTTGATACGTGAGAAGTTCCGATGATTATGTTTCTTTCGTATGTGAAATTCATATGTTCAGAGATGATACTAGTCATTATTCATAAGTACATCCACAAGTATATTTTGTGAATACTGGATGCCTGTTGTCCATGTTGTAGTTTCATTTGATATGTGACAAGCTTCAATGATATGTTCTTTTCATGCGTGTGGAGATGATGTTTGTCAAAGTACATGCGTTCATTTATGCATCCATGTTCATGTTCCATCCACAGGAGTGGAGCTTATGTTCTTTTCATATATGTGGAGATGATGTTAGTCATAGTACATGAGATCATTCATGCATCCATGTTCATGTTCCGTCCACGGGAGTGGAGTCTAAAGTCCCATCAATTCTGGTATGGGCATGTGAAGTCCCACCATTCCAATGTGGGCAGTTTTGGACACCCGTATGAAACGTTCTTCATACGGTATTTTGGATCCCCGTATTTTGTTAAATACGGGCTTAAGTGAACACCGACGGGTGTATCACTAGCTATACCGGTATAAGTAGGAGTGCAGTCCATTCAATTCAGAAGATCCTTTCATTCCATTCAATCATTAAGCATACAGTGTTATGTTCATATTCTTGAACGTTGTGGTCTTGTTCATCTTTGATGTATGTTTATTTATCCATTGTACTTGCTGAGTCTCGGACTCACTCTTGCTTTGTTTTTTTTTAGGTGATCGTTGACGATGATTCTATTGGGAGGGAGTAGACACGCACTATCCACTCATTCACCATATTTTAGTTTCAATATTAAGATTTTATTCTACCTTTCATTTGTTTAGTGATGAACTGTAATAAATGAAGTTAAATGTGGTTGATGACTTCCTCTAGGTCACAAATGGTTATTTCTTCCTGTGAGACTTGGTCATTTCTTTTGATATACTTATATGGTTCAGACATTGTCATCATTCTCTCGTATTGTGGTTGTATGTTAGAATCTTTAGGTAACATTTTGGCTTCCGAGTAGCCAGGGTATTATAGTTGGTATCAGAGCGGGCTGTAGGTCCGTGGTATTTGAATTATTAAACTTGACATACAAAGCACAGTAGGTGGGTTTGGGTTATTACATTGCATTTACGCTTCCGTTATGTTCTATTGATGATTCCGGTTATGAGATGATTTGATATAACTATATTATAATACTATGGTTATTATGTGTGGGGATAACCCATGTTGAGAGGTTGAGGTCATGGTTGTGGCCCTCGGTTTTACTAGGCTACACCACCGTTCGTAGTATGATAATGGTGAGTATATTTGGAGAGGTTGCTCTCTTTCCTGAATTTGATTTGGTCAACTCTGGTTCTGTTGTGCTTGATGAATTTCTCTTGGATTAGTAGTTCATTTCAGTTGATGAGTTTCCACTCATTTAATTTGACCCTTAAAGCAAACATTGTTTTTCCAACTGTTGAGTCGCTTGCGGTTAATGAACCTTCTTTGGATAATGGTTACAATGCAGTTGATGGGTTTCAATTGGTTTATATTTGTTTTATAGAAAAAAATTGTTTTTACTCTTGAGCTATTCTTGCTACTTGTAAATGTCGTCATTGACAATGTTGTTCCTTGTCATGAGAGTTCTACCTTCTTTTTGGCAAACTTGACCCATTTATTCGCTTGGTGTTTTTGATAATGGAAAGTATCATTTACAAACTTCATTGAAGTACGTTCCGACTTTACGCACTTCCTTTGGAGTAGTTGGAATATTGAAGATCAGTGCCTCTTCTTTGACTCGGAAAGTATCAAAACTCTTTTGAGATGTTTTGTTGCGTTTTGTGATAGGTTTTAAGCATAAAAGATAGATTGATAACGCATGAGTTATCAAGTTGGGTCTATAATGTGGTGCGTGATCGATCTTAACCAAGATCGTTGGTAGTGAAGCTGATAGATTTGATGTTGTCAAGGAGTTGTTACATGATGAACTTGTTAAATGGTATGGCCATTCAAACTAGGAATCCAAGACTCACTAAGAGGTATGGTGTATCGATGATTTGGTCAGATCATTAAGACAATGGAATTCGATAGATTTATTGGATAACTCAGAGTAAAGAATCTCAATGGATTTGTCTACCCGTTAGTGAAGATTATGTTAAGGATGTGACTGACGTTGCCTTAGAGGATAATAATCTGGAAATTTCCATAAACTGGCTACTTGATGATCATACATAAATGCTAGATTTACCTAATTCATGACATGCTAAAATTGTTGAAACCTGTATAAAGGACTAGATGGATGTTGGTATATCAATTTGTGAAACCTTGTTTTATAGAAATTATGTTAGTAAATCTTTAATCATGTTTTGAACTGGTTTCTAAACATAAGGTGAAATGTTGAATCTATGTTTATGAATGGTTATATGATTGCAAATAGAATTAACATTATATTTACGCACATGATTAATACAGTGGTCAATTTATAAAGAGAGCTAAAGTTGGTGTTGAGCACACCAACAGTTGAGTAGATGAAGTTCGTAAGTGGTCTTTGATAGCGTGCCTTGTGAAATTACTATTGCATAGTATGATCTTGCTAAAATAAATTTGTTTCAACTTTGTGGCTTGTATTTCTTTTGGAAAAGCTTTAGAATGGGGTATTGAAGTTTGATGATTCATGGCACCAATGTATGATAACGATGCTATTAAAATTGTCAGAATGTGAGACTAATGTTAAACCTCGTAGTAATTTGATCACCTATGGTGATATTGCTTAAATGAGAATATTTTGAGTTTTGCTTTCATGATCTTTTGGAACTCATGAGTTATGTGGTAGCTGAGATTATTTTAAACAAAATGATGTATTTAACTGATCTATTGATTCTTAAGAGATTTGTGTGATTTTAATCTTAAAGTGTCTATGGTATGAGTTGGCAACGTGAGGTTGCAATCAAAGAACAATTATTGGTTGATTCCTTTAAGAGGAGAATAATTTGCTTGCTTTTCGCGATTTCCCATAAATGAAAATGTTTCGAGTTTTGTGGCCGAGATTATTTGGATCTCATGATTTGTGTGGGAGGTTAACTGTTCCGAGCAAAATAACGTGTCGAAGAATTTTATTGGTTCCTAAGTGGTTCTTGTGGTTTGGTCTTAAGATTTTATCTTGTTCGAGTTGGCAAGGTATTGTTGTAGATAAAGGATTATTTTCTGTTCTTCTTCCGCACAAGCATTGTCGAGTTTCACTAGAAATGTTGCATTCTTATTGGTTGATATTTGTTATTCTCTTTTGAGGGGTGTGTACCCTCAACCGTGATCCCAGTTTTGTTTTTCCAAAATCATCGTTATTGGATTATTTCTTTTGGTTTGATGCTCGCTGTGAGGAGCAACGTTTTTTTGTGTGACGAAACTTGTTCTTGTTCACCTCTTCTTTAGAGAAGGGATCAACAGGTTTGTGTTGCAAACTTTTACAAAGCGTAATTTGGCAACTGCTTGGCGGTGGTCAAGTATTTGTAGTGGTGAGATCTTGCTACCAAATTATTAGAGGAGTAGTAGAAGATGAATTGGTCTTGACCTGTACCTCTTGGAGAAAAATTTGATTAAAATGGGATGATTGTTGCTGAAGTACAATTGGTTGGTGTTGCAACCAAGTAAAACTTATGGTAAAGTGTAGTCCTAGAACCCTAGTTTATGTTGAAAAGTTGGGATCATTGAAAGTATGGAAATCTTGATCAAGTTATAGAGTGTCGCGATTGGGTGGTTAATGTGAGGCTGTGTCTGTGATTTGTGATGATGAGATTTAAGGGGATTTGGAATACAAAGTAATTTAATCGTTGTGGCAATTAATGAGATAGTAGGAAAGGTTGAGTTAATGTTAAGAATGACGCAGTCTTATTGAGTAACTCTCTGAGATTAATAGTCTTTGTAGAAGTAATTTGGTTAGGAAAAATGTTTCCATGTTGATGCTAATGAGTGAGTATGTTTGAATTGTGGGAATGAATAGAGATTTAATCCGATGATTTTGTCTATCTGTTATAAGAAAAGTTCGCTGTAGTGATCTTGGAGGTTAAATTTTGGGCTTTGCAATTTTATGCTAGAACTTTGGTCGCCAATGATTGTGTGTAGAGGAAATAGAATTTTAGAGTATTCTGAGCAGTGGAATATTCCTCGATAAAACCCTTCTGATGAAGTACATGAGCATGTGTATTGAGGATTCTGAATTGTTTATTCTTAAAAGTTGGTGGTGATGTGAATGCGTGAAATCTTTTTCGAGGTGCTTTGGGTGCCACCTGTCAAATTAATTTCGTCCATAGAAGGGGTTGCTTAGAGTGTTTGATTGGATCAATAGAGTGGGATGAATTCGAATTCCAAGTTTTGAGAGGAATTTTATTCCTAAAAGAGATACTAAGAAAAAGTGTGTTTCCTCTAGTAGCGAAGAGTTTTCTTGATTCTCGTTTGAGCTTTGTGTTGTTGTCGGATGTCTTTCATATTTTGAGCTCGACTTTATGTTGGCAGGTGTGGTCCTTATCGGTTCAGAAAGAAGTATTTTGATTTGGTGTTTGAGCGGTTGCTCTTTCGGCTTATGTGGTGTTTATTTGTAACCTGTCTATATAGAAAGCGGAAGGGATTTCATGATGAGTCTTCGCTTCCGAATGTGACCCTTTTTGTGTGAAGTTGTCTGATTGTGGTTGCATTGAGAATCCGTTATTTTCAGTTGGGATTCTGGTTATGAAGGAGTTGTTTAAAGTGATTACTGTTGAGTGATCCTAGTTAAGGATGTGCTCCTTGTTAGATGAAGGAACCGATTGAGAAGTGGGGCAGGAGGCCCACGTGGGTGGTGCATGTTGCCTGCTTTAGTACCAAGGGGGAAGTTAGCCCAAGGTACATTGGTTCCATTGGTCTGAGAAGAAAGCGACTTGGAAGCTGGAGTCCCGCTTGCGTGAGCAATACCCTGATTTGTTCACGTCTAGAACACGTTATTTGTTGTTTCGTTTCAGACGTAGTTGTTCTTTCGTTAAATTGACGTCTAGAATTTGTGGTCGAATTCTACTTAAGGGGGGTAGAATGTAATACCCCACTTAACTAAATAAGTAATTAATGAATTAGAGAAAGTAATCAAGAGCTAATTTTGAAGTTTTGAGAGTATTTTAGTCGGGAGAGGGAATTTACTCGAAAATTTCAGTTTTGGGGTGAATCTTTGGAACATGGGCCTCCGGCCCAGGCTTTGGCAGCTTGAGGGCTGACCATGGTGGACCAGGAGGGGGAAAACGCCCAAGATGGGCCAGCCCACCTCCCTCCCTCCAACCCTAGCTCAAACTCCCCTTTTCCCTTCACTAACCCTAGCAGCCACCAAACTTTTTCCCCTGGTCCAACCTGCTGGCCGCCACCCTCCCTTGCTTCCCTCTTGTGCCTCCACCACCCCTTCCTCTCCCAAACCGAAATCCCTACTCCCCCACTCCATCCATGGCTGCCTTTGAAGCTCCTTGCTGCTGCAGCTGGCCTTTGAGGGGGAGGAAGCTGACAATTTCGGCCAAGGGAAGGAGAGGAAGAGCAAGGGAGAGGAAGAGGGGAGAAGAGGGGAGGAAGGAGGAGAAGAGTTGTGGGGGGAAACCAACAAGTTCTTGAGGATCTTCAAGGGGTAATGAGTGGTTTCCTTGCTGGTTAGATTGTTTTAGTTGCTTAAGTCTTGCTTTGATTAGGGTTCTTCAGCCAGCTGTGTCAGATTCAGTTTTCTGTCTTTTCTTGTGCGCCTGTTTGGTGGTGGATCCATTCCGAATCTGAGGATATAGTCTGCTAGAGAGTTGTAGGTTATGTTTTCAGCTTTCAATGGGTTCCAAGTTCACTAATTTCCAATTTACGGTTTAAGAGTTATGGTCTCTTTCGTTGCTGCTGTCCAGGAATCTGTCAAAACGTAGCAGAAATATTAACGGTTAGATTTCAATTGTTTAAGGGACGATTCATGGCTGTCCACCTAAACGAATATTGTAGACTACCATCTTAGATTTCGGGATTGATAAATAACACCCCATTTGGATTTGTAGAACAAAAGTTATACACATTTTAAGTTGACTGTCCAGAATCCTGACGAGAATGAAATGTCAAATTGCCTCTTAGTATATGATCAAGTTAATGGCAGATTCAAGGCGTTCACTCAGCTAGGTTGTTGTATATAATCTTGTTACCTTTCAAACAAGCCTGATATCACCTCTTTACGAGTTTCAGAGCAAAAGTTATGTTACTTTTACTGCTGCTGTCCGATAAGGTTCCTGCTAGAATGTAGTTTAATTTGAGTAACGTGTGCAATTAAGTGTTGGGGTTGGGGTATGAGTTCGGAGCGATGCGAGTAGTGTCTTGACATTGTGGTTCTTATTGAGTAATCTCATGGTGTAGGAGGTGAGGCACCGGGGTTAGCGGCATCGTCGTTGCTTCCTAACGCATCGCAACGCTAAAGGCAAGTACACTGACATTTGTATGACTTGTGTATGTTGGATGCTTGATGTTAGCATTGTGTTTTCATTTGATACGTGAGATGTTCCGATGAGTATGTTCCTTTCGTATGTGAAATTCATATATTCGGAGATGATACTAGTCATTATTCATAAGTACATCGACAAGTATATTTTGTGAATACTAGATGCCTGTTGTCCATGTTGTAGTTTCATTTGATATGTGACAAGCTTAAATGATATCTTCTTTTCATACGTGTGGAGATGATGTTAGTCAAAGTACATGCGTTCATTTATGCATCCATGTTCATGTTCCGTCCACGGGAGTGGAGCTTATGTTCTTTTCATATATGTGGAGATGATGTTAGTCATAGTACATGAGATCATTCATGCATCCATGTTCATGTCCGTCCACGGGAGTGGAGCTCCACGGGAGTGGAGTCTAAAGTCCCATCAATTCCAGTATGGCATGTGAAGTCCCACCATTCCAATGTGGGCAGTTTTGGACACCCGTGTGAAACGTTCTTCATACGGTATTTTAGATCCCCGTATTTCGTTAAATACGGGCTTAAGTTAACACCGACGGGTGTATCACTAGCTATACCGGTATAAGCAGGAGTGCATTCCATTCAATTCAGAAGATCCTTTCATTCCATTCAATCATTAAGCATCCAGTGTTATGTTCATATTCTTTAATGTTGTGGTCTTGTTCATCTTTGATGTATGTTTATTTATCCATTGTACTTGCTGAGTCTTGGACTCACTCTTGCTTTGTTTGTTTTTTTAGGTGATCGTTGAGGATGATTCTATTGGGAGGGAGTAGACACGCACTATCCACTCATTCACTATATTTCAGTTTTAATATTAAGATTTTATTCTACCTTTCATTTGTTTAGTGATGAACTGTAATAAATGAAGTTAAATGTGGTTGATGACTTCCTCTAGGTCACGAATGGTTATTTCTACCTGTGAGACTTGGTCATTTCTTTTGATATACTTATATGGTTCAGACATTGTCATCATTCTCTCGTATTGTGGTTGTATGTTAGAATCTTTAGGTAACATTTTAGCTTCCGAGTAGCCAGGGTGTTACAAATTGTCCCTTTAACTGATCGCTCAAATGAGATTACTAAGACCTATCAGAATACCAACGAATTTGCAGAACAGTCACACTAATACATTCATAACTTCTGCTACAGAGGTCCAAATAACACAATCTTGTACTTCATCGAAAGCGAACGACATCCTCTACAATTCTCTAGGAGACATACAGAACTGAATCTACCCATATCTACAACAAATCGTCGATCTAACACAAACTGTTCTGAGCAGGCCTGATTACCGACATTGCTACAACGATTAAAGGTGCATCTAATGGGGGGGAAAACAGGGGTTACCCTTGACGAACCGATTGCTGGGCACGAAGAGCACCCACCAGCGATCTCTCCCCACGAAGATGGTCTTCTCCTCTTCTTCTACCTCTTCCTCTCTTCCTTCCCCTCCTTCTTCCCAATGGCCGGCGGCAGGGAGGATGACGCCGAGGAGAGGAGGAGCAATAGAAGGCGGAGGTACTGTAGCGCGGCTACTGTAGCATGGCGGCTACTATAGCACAGGTGGCTAGGGTTTAGTACTTCCCCCTCCCTTGCCTTCTAATGGGCTTCTAGCCCACTTATGGGCCTTGGGCCACTATGGCCGGCTCCTCTCCTCTCGAATATGAATTGGCGACCCATTCCTCTCCTAAAATTCTGAATTTTCTATCTTATTTCTCTTAATTCTCTCTCAATTTAGTTGTTCTCTCTCGAATATTCTTTCGAATACTTTTGGGGTATTACACACCCATTCCTTGTGATGTCCTATCATGTGATGTGCCTTGTCTTGTGTGTTCCCTTAGGTGTGCCTGCAGTGCAGATGAGCACCTTCGTCGGGCTAGAGCAGATCCTGCCATGGCTCTTCTATGTAACAATTTGGTGAGCGTTTGAGGGCTTTATAATGGAAGAGTAGATGATAGTGATTCGCGTTAAGAATGTATTATTCTTGATGTTAATAAGATTATCTGCAAGGGATTGTGACTTGTTGGAATGATGATGATTCTTTTAGAAAGAAGGTAATTGGATCGCCTCCCGTAATATCGGTTAAATGGAAAGTTTAGAGTTTTGCATTTGTGAGCTTTTAGTAGTTCATGCTTTGGTAGCTGAAATTGTTGAGAAAGGCAATGCGTGGGAATGTTCTAATGGGTTCTTAAGTGATTAATGTGAAATGTTTTAAAAGTACTCTTTGGGTTGGCAAGTGGTGATGTAATCAAAGGAAATTATTTTCTCTGATAAAGGGAAAAAAGTGTACCATAAGTATTTGAGGTTGGGGTTCAGGATTGTAACCTGCAACTTTTCTATCATTGCCGCTTAAGTGTTTCTTGAGTTTCAAAAGCAATGTTTTATTGTGATTTATTGATGTTTGAAACTCCCTTTTGGTGGAATATGTGCCCTCAATTGTGGTCTCGTCTTTTGTTTTCGAGGTCAATGCTATATGACTATTTCTTTTGGTCTCGTGCTCACCGTGAGGAGTAGTGTTTTCTTGTGTGTTAAAACTTGTATTTGATTGCTCTTTCCCATTTAGAAAAGATTAACTGACCTGGGTTACAATGTCTTATAGAGTGTAATGTGGCGATTGATTGGTGGTGATCAAGTAAATGATCGTAGTGAGAATTATGGGGGCCAAGCTATTTGAAGATCAGTCGAAAGTGATTTGGTTTTGTCCGATAACTCTTGGAAAGAACTGGATTTAAATGGAATGATTGTCGTTGAAATAAAACAGATTAGTGTTACAACTAGTGAAACCCATAGCGAACTATAATCCGAGAACCTTCATTCATGTTGGAATGTTGGGATTATCGAAAGTCTGGAAGCTTGATCAATGCATTAGAGTATCGTGATTGGGTGATTTTTGCAAGGTTGGGTAGGTGATCTATGACTGTGTAGTTTAATGAGTGTAGGATTAGCGAAGTAATCTAACTGTAATGTCAATTGATGGGATAGTAGGTAAAGTTGAGTTGTTGGCAGGTATACCCTGGCTTTAGTGAATAACCTTCAGGGAGATAGCATCCTTTTAAAAGATAATTTGGTCGAGAAAATATTTATATGTGGATGATAATGATTGAGTATGTTTAGAGTGTGGGGATTTTAGTGAATGAATCTGAGGATTTCTCGATCTTTTATACGAAAAGTTTGTTGTAGGAGTCTTCGAGGTTGAATTTGGGTTTTGCATTTTTATGTTAGAACCTTGGTTGCCAATTTAAGAGAAATGAGTTAATGTGTTATACGATGATTTGTGATCCTATGGTTTAAGAGAAAGTTAAATTCTTAAAAGAAATATTGTGGAAAAGGGTGTAATCTTGGATAGTGAGATATTCTTAGTTCTTACTTGAACATGTGGTTATGACGGATGTCAATTACAAATTGAGTTGGTTCTTGTCGGTATATGTGATTTCTTCCAGTTAAGAAAAAAACGGTTAATCTGGTTTTTCGAGTGATTTCGCTTTTCACTTGTGTGGCATTTATTTCTAAACTGCTTACTTGAAAAGTGGAAAAGTTTTCGTGGTAAATCCATTGATTTTGGATTGGGCTCTTCTAAGGGAAGATGGTTTTGAGTTGGATGCATTATGACTCCTTTGTTTTTAGTTGAGTTCTTCGGATAAGTGAGTTGGTAGGCGAGTTCTTTGTGCGTCCCTTGTTAAAGGAGATGCTGCTTGCATAGGTAAAGTGATCGACTGAGAGTTGGAACAAGAGTTTCGTGTGTTATGTTCAGACGGTATACTTCGGTACCAAAAGGAAGTTTAACCAAAGGTGCGTTGGATAGGTTCCTTAGTTGCAGGAATTTTGGAAGATAGCGATTCACTAGGACCATCTCGAGCCCTGGTGTGGGGTGCACAACGTTTTGTATAACCTAGTGTCGAGGGAGTACTTGAGAGAATCGGAGTGTGAGGTTTGGTTAGAGTCGTTGACCAACGAGTAAGGCTATACTTTCAAGTCCAGTCCATTGAGCATACATGGAAAGGTCGGGATGAGTGTTAGGGCGTAAGACATCAGTTTACGTCAAGGTGATGTGGTCACATCAGTCTGAGAGAGAGGCAACTTAGGAGGTGGAGTCTCGCATGCGCAAATTTTTAACTAGAGTTGTTCACGTCGGGTATGTGTTATTGGTTATTAGTTTCAGTTGTGGTTGTTCTTTCGAGTAGAGAAGTGAGTAGAATTCGGGGTCGAATTCTGTTTAAGGGGGGTAGAATGTAATATCCTGTTTAGATTTCAAAGGAATTTAAATGTATGAATTTAGTTTTTTAGTGTAACTAAGAAGAAAAAATCTGTTTTGAGGGGGGATTAGGACCTTGGGCTTTTGGCCCATAGTTTTGGCCTAGTTAAAGGAGTTGGTCAAGGGGGAATGGCAGCCCCTAACCCTAGCCAAATACTGTAGCGCCGCTACTGTTCATGGCCGCCACTGTAGCACCACCCCCTTGCGTCTCCTCCCCATGGCAACCCTTGCCTCCATCCCCTGTTGCTGCTATCGGCCAAGAAGAAGAAGGAGAGGAAGGGGAAGAGGGGAGAGAGGAAACGTAGGAATCACGGGTTGCTGTGCATTCTCATCAACGGTTCTACAAGGGTAAACCCCAATCCCCCTTCGATTAGTTGCGTATTTGGTTAATTGATCAATGTCGGTATTAGATCTATTTAGGACGGCCGATATTTTTGAGGAGTTTAACGGCAGAATCAGGTCTGGCTGCCTCCTAGAGAATTGTAGGCGACGTCGATACCTTTCTGTAGAGTACAAGATCGCGTCGTTTGGACGAGCGGTTCAAAAGTTATGAATTTATTAGTGTGACTATTCTGCAAATTTGCCGGTATCCTGACAGGTTTTAGTATTCTGACTTGTGCGATCAGTTAAAGGGATAATTAGAGGATCTCAGTATAACAAAAGTTGTAGATAATTATCGTAGATTTCAGGGAAGCCCAAGAACGTGAAATTTGGACAAACGAACTGAAAGTTATGGTTGTTTGAGTGTACTGTCCAGAGAACCTGACGTGAAATCGATGTTCTGATAATTACATGATAAGGGTATTAGATGGCCGAATCAGGAGGGCCCACCAACTAGGTTTAGTTGGGTAAATTGATAACCATTCAATGAAGTCTAAGAACACCTTATTTGGACTCTTGTGCTAAAAGATACGAATTTTAGTACATGACTGTCCACAGAGGGGACAGAACAACATTTAGGAATTGGAGTTGGGTTCGCGATAAAAGAGCTATTGCAAGTTCGTGTTTGCTTTTATAGTTTGTTTGATCCATTACTGTTGTCTTAGTATGCTTTTAATGTATTTAGGTGGGGGACTGGTCCCGGAGGCAGCACCCTCTTCACATCCTCCATTCTCGCGCGATTAAGGCAAGTACTCTGTTTGGGTAGAGTAAGTATGAATGGTTTGACAATGAATGCTAGTATCTGATATATATTAGCTGTGTTTGATTGATAGTGTGATATACTAGTTAAAGATGATGAATGCTTATGATACATGCTAGTATTTGATATATATTAGCTGTGTTTGACTGATAGTGTGATATGCTGGTTAAAGATGATGAATGCGTGTGATACGAATAATTGTTATTCATGTATGGTGTTGATGTTGTTCATGCTTATTCCAAAACTGTAATTGTTCATGTGCACTATGAGAGTATATATAAGATCGGGTCACGTGGTGATAAGGAATGCACATTTGAGGTCCCCGTCATGTAGATGACGGGCTTAAGGTCCCCACATTCGTAGAATGTGGGCATTGAGAAGAGGTCCCCGTCATGTAAATGATGGGCTTATGGTCCCCACACTTGTGGAGTGTGGGCTTGAGGTCCCCTTTACTTGAGGAGTATTGAGCAATTGGTCCCTGCGCTTGCGAGCACAGGCATGGGTACGCAGCGACGGTTGCATACCATGCATTACTGGTGTAATGCGCAAAAGAATGGAAAAGAGAAGAGATGCATTGCACATTTGCATTCATACATCATGAGATACGTTTCCGTGCAAAGTGTTATAATTGTATGTTGATGTTGTAATTGAAAAGTTAATGTTTAATTGTTGGTACTTGCTGAGTCTTTGGGCTCACTCTTGCTTTTGTTGTGTTTTAGGTACCTTTGCAAGATCGACATGCATGGGAGGGAGTAGACCTGAGTTGGATTCACACACTGCCACACATCATTAAAAGGTGTTTAAATTTCAGATAGTCCATTAACAAATAAGCAAACTATTTAAGTATCGATTATGGTTATGCTTCATGCATCGAGTCTTTGTAATAATGATGAGTAACATTTTTTGGTTATCCTTGACTATGTTCTAGCGGATTATCATGTGGTTAATGCTTAGTGATGATATTGGATGATGGCATATTTAGTTTTGATATCCTTTTATCTGTTGGAACCTCTGTATAGTTAACTATACGAGGAGGTTCTGCCGAAATTTTAGTAAAATTGTCCTAGTTTAGGATTGTTTATTGTTTCTTGTGTAGCATTCCAGGCTCTTGTTGAGCTGGGGTGTTACAGCGCCGATGTGTTTGTCCATATTCTTTCTTAGCTAAACGGGTGGAAGATCCACCAATTTGGTTATATCATGGACTCGAAAAGTGGATCTGAATATGACTGAAATGCACGATCTTCATAGGTATCACTTTTCACAATACCTAAAAGATGGAATAGCGATTTTTAGAACCATTTCCTATACGAGAATGGTTTCCATTACTTTGAGAAATGGATTATATATCAAACTATAGCTATTGCATTAAAGAATAAAAGAAACCTATAGAAGTCGAAGACGCGGAATGGTAGTGAATAGAGAGAAAGAAAGATTCTTCTGATTTTCTTGTTCCTGAAAATATTATGTCTATCTCCTAGACGTCGTAGAGAGTTGATAATTGCCATGTCTTTCAATTCTCGTACTCGTAATTGTGTGGTTAGAAAGAGAAATATCCGCATCGATACAACAACGTATTGGTCCTGAAAATGCTGGCCCCCTGGGACTGCTTCACGCTATAGCGGATGGAACTAAGCAACTTTTTAAGGAGGATATCCTGCCATCCCGACGAGATATTTCTTTATTTAGCATTGGACCTTCTATAGCAATCATATCAATTTTATTCCGTTTTTTAGTTATCCCTTTGGGATATGATTTTGTTTTAGCTGATCTTAGTGTTGCTGTTTTTTTATGGATTCCATTTCAAGTATTGCTCCTATTGGTCTTCTTAGGGCAGGATATAGCTCAAATAAGAAATATTCTTTTTTAGGCGGTCTACGAGCTGCTCAATCTAGGCTATAGTATAGTTAGAGGGGAGAAAGAGATTCCCACATGAATTGCATCTCTAGTTGTTGCTTTAGCTACAACTACGCAAACAACACATCAGAATGCTTCATTTATTTTCTCAAAAATAATCTCTGGTGTCAGATCTCTTATCTCAATACCTCTCAAAGACATCAGTAATTACAAAGAAGCATATGATTGGTATAATCATAAAATATTTGAAAAGAAATCAATGAAGTATTTATGTATATAGTAAAAAAGGTGTATATCCCCATTGTCTATGGTAAAACCAAATTTGGCACAGAATGTGATCTGCAGGAAAAGCTTTCTAAATACATGTCATCGACAGACATAAAAGAAATTACAACAGAATGTTTCTAATCTGCTTCATTTGATGATTGTTCTGCACCCATATCAAAAAGATCATGTGGTCTGACTCCCACCACCACATTCCATCCTTCATTTTTTGGATCTTCCACATAAAAAACTTGTTCCACTTGGAAAGAAAAGACAAAAGGATCATGCTCTAACTTCTCTCCAGTGTGTATTTTTGTAGAGAAGATAATGAGAGTGAATCCAAATTCATCATTTTTATGCCAGCTCGGTGATAAACATCATACCAATCACATTTGAAGAGCACCACCTTGTAATCTTTGTATGACGACTCCATAATGTCAGATAATCTGCCATAATAATTAACCCCATCATCTGCAATATTCACTACACCACTATTTTGTGTGACATGCCCAGTCTCACGACTCATAGTGTGGAACCTGAAACCATTAATGATATAGCCATTATAGCGCACACCACATTTTTTTGGCTTTGCAACCAATGCTCTTATCTTTTCAGTGATGCCTAGTCCATCATTATTGTAATACCCGATTATTCGATATCGAATGCTGTAAGATTAGAGAGGAAATAAGTTAAAATTCAGAATTTTAGGAGAAGTATGGGCCGCCAACCCATATTCGAGAAGAGGGGCAGACCATAGTGGCCCAAGGCCCATGAGTGGGCGGCAGCCCATTAGAAGGCAAGGGGAGGAGGGGACCAAACCCTAGCCCCATTTGCTACAGTAGCCGCCATGCTACAGTAGCCCGTGCTACATGAGCGGCGTGCTACAGATGCCTCGCCGCTGCTGCTCCTCCTCTCCCGGCGCCATCTTTCCTGCTGCTTGTGGCCGACCGTGGGAAGAAGAAGAAGAGGAAGGAAGAGAGGATTGAAGGAGAATTTCTTCGTGGGATTTGATCAGCGATCTCCGATGGTTCTACAAGGGTAATGATCGATTTCCCTCGCTGTTTAGGTTGTTTCAGATGCGAATTCGATTAGTTTGATTGGATTGAATTGCTGCCGTTAGAATTTCAGTTCTGTCCTGAATGTTGAGTGGCCTGTTTCGTGATCTTAGAGGCCGAATTTGGGTTGTCCATCTCCTAGAGTTTTGTAGATATTGATCTTAGCTTTCGGTGGCCGCCAAGAACACTGAATTCCGACTTTCGATTCAAAAGTTATGATAGATTTACTATCTGCTGTCCAGAATCCTGACGAGAATTAGCAGTCTCTGTATAGGTTGATTTTTGGCCTAGTTAGAGGGTGATTCAGAGGTCTTGCCCATAACAAATTTTGAAGGTGATATCACTAGCTTTCAGGATTGATAAAGAACACTTCATTTGGAGTTATAGATCAAAAGTTATGCACTTTTCTTTGTGACTGTCCAGATTGTATGTCAGTCTGTCCAGATTGTATGTCAGTTTCTATCTTTAGTTTTGACCCGTGTGCCACTTTTTGTTAAAGGCAAAATTTGAATGTTGTGCCAACTAGTTTATTGTAGGTAATTTCATAACCTTTTCAGATTGTTAAATAACGCTCAATTCGGAGTTGTAGATTAAAAGTTATGGTTGTTTTAGTATTGCTGTCCTGTTTGTTCAGACAGAAGCTGTGCTGCTGTTTTGTTTTCTTTATTAGAGAAGTTTATTGGCCGAATTGGGAAATCTCATCAACTTGAATGTTATAGATATGTTCGTTAAGATGAGGTAGGATCTGGACTCATCTCATTTCGAGTCCCACGTCATTAACTACTGTCATTTTCGTGCTGCTGTCCCGACACGTTTTTGGGTTGCAGCCTGTTTTTCAGATTAGGTTTTATGGTGATTCCTTGGGAGTTCAAGGGGGGTATTGTAGACTATTAATTCGGGTTGGATTCTATGTTGTTCTTATTTCGGTTATTTAATTGTTTAGGCCACGAGGCTACCGGTTTAGGAGCGCCATCGTTGCCTGCTAACGCGTCGCAACGCGGAAGGCAAGTACTTTGTTGCTTTTGAGTGTTATGATTGTGAATGTTTTCATGAATATAGTGTGACATATTGTGTTACCCGAGATGCTGAATTGGTTATGTTCTTTCATTATGTGGAGTATATACTGAGAGATGGTATTATCACTGTTCATGTTCATATCATGCATCCTTTTATTCATGTTATGTCCACGGAGTGGATTGTAAGTCCCACCATTCCAATGTGGGCAATTTTGGACATTGTCATGTCCGTCCACGGAGTGGATTGAAAGACCCATCAATTCCAAGATGGGCACGTAAGACCCATCAATTCCAAGATATGGGCAGCTTTGGACACCTATATGAAACGTTCTTCATATAGGACTTGGATCCCGCACTTTTGTTAAGGTGCGGGCTTAAGTGAACACCGACGGTGTGTCACTCACTATACCGGTATATGCATGTGTGCAGTCCATCCTTGATTACATTCATTCATTTCATGTTTTCATAAGTGTTCACTCGATGCAAGGTTCGCATTCTTAAATGGTGATGTCCTGTTTGTATATGTGTTCTTTCTCTTTCACTGTACTTGCTGAGTCATGGACTCACCCTTGCGTTGTTTGTTTATTTTAGGTAACCCCTTATGTTGGCTCACTTGGGAGGGAGTAGACACGCACTACTCGTTCACATCATCCTATTCATGTTCAAGATTAAATTTAGTTTTATCTTACATTCGTTGATGATGAACTGTAATAATTAAATTATAATTGGTGAAGGAAGGATACCTTCTCCACATGGATGTTGATTTATTACTGCGTGTGAACCTTCTTTATTGATGATCGGAATTAAATAACTTAAAAGGTGAAGGAAGGATACCTTCATCATATCCTGTTTAACTTAATGTTGTCTTTATTCTTCCGCATTATGGATGTATGTTAGATGTTTTAGGTGACATCTTGGCTTCCGGATAGCCAGGGTGTTACAGTTGGTATCAGAGCGGGCTTTAGGTCCGTGGTTAATAGAAGAACATTAAAATGACACACTTGTACAGATGGGTGGGGTTGGGAATCTATTGCTTCCGCATTTCTATTGTTATGTTTCATTCGTTGAGCAATTGTTGAGTTGCTTTTGTATTATCTTTCTTGTTGTTAATCTATGATCTACTATGATATTCATTATCTATGAACTAATACTTTGATTGTCGTGAGATGATCCTGCATATTCATAATTGAGTATTTTGGTGAAGCGTGTTGTTAACGGATGATAAGAAGTGGAGGTCGTGGTTGTTACTCGGGATTCACGAGTTACACCACTTGTTCGCATGACGTGGTTAGAGGAGTAGTTACCCCAGTATCATCGTTTGGTACTAAGTATGAGTTACTTTAGAAAGTTGTTCTTTTCTTTCATTTACGAATTTGGCAATTCTTGTCTGTGGTGGTTGATGAATTTCTCCGGGTTTGTGGTCCATGATAGTTATGGTTTTCCATAGATCCCTCTTGGTTCTCTGAAACAATTATTGCTTTTCGATCGTTGAGTTGCTTTTACTACTTATGATCGTTGTCAATTGGCAAGATTGATGTTTTCTTGGTTGCTCCTTCTTTCTCATTGAAAAAGAATGACTCATTTACTCGCTTGATAGCTTGGTTAGTGAGAGTTTCTCTTTGTAAGTTCGTTTGCACCGGAAAGCTTTGGCTTTATGCGTTTCTTTTGGATTACTTCGAGCGTTGAGGTTTGAAGTCTCTCTTTTGCTGCAGTAAGGTGTTAGAATCCTTTTGTGATGTCTTGTCATGCTTAAAATGAGAAGTTATAACTAAGCGAATAGATTGTTACGATATGAGTTATCAAGTTGGGTTATTAGCATGGTGCAAATCAGTTATTCTTAACTACCATCTATGAAGGTGAAATTGATTAATTTGAAATATCCTTGTATTTGATACATGATGTATGTTAAATAAAGACTGTCCATATCTGTTCAGAACCTATAGATCTTACATAAGAGCTAGATTTATCTATTCCATGGTATGCTAAAATTGTTGAAACTTGTATAAAGGACCGGATGGGTGCCGGTGTATCGATTCGGGAAACCTTGTTTATAGAAAATTATGTTAGTGAATCTTTAGTCATGTTTTGAAATGATTTCTATGTTTATATATGGTTATGTGTTTGCAAATGGAATTAGTACCGTATGTTCATACATGATTAATACAATCATCATTTGTTTTTGAGCGCTAAAGAAGGTGTAGAGCAACACCCACGATGGAGTAGACGAATTTCGTAAGTAGTCTTTGATATCGTGCCTTGTGATATTGTTATTGCTTAGCATAGTCTTGTTATAATAAATTTGTTTCAACCTTTTGTTTGTGTTCCCTTTGGGAAGTTTTAGGATGGAGTAATAAAGTTTGATGATTCTTGGTACTAGTATATGTTGTCGATGTTTTGAATCGTCAAAATGGGAGAATGAGGTTAACTCTTATAGTAATTTGATCACCTATGGTGATATTTCCTAAATGATCAAATTTTAAGTTTTGTGTTCATGATCCTTTGGGGTTCAAGCTTTATGTGGTAAATGAAGTTTATCGACTAGCGATATGTTGCAAAGTTATAATGGTTCTTGATAATGCAAGTGCTTTGATTTGAGTACTTATTTGTTCTTATCTGTTAAGGTTCGATATTCTCTTCTTGTGAGGCTTAAGTGTTCAACTGTGGACTCCACTTATGTTCTATAAGTTCATTGCTTAATTGGTTTCTTCCTTGGTCCCGTGTTCAATCAGTGGTGGATGAGTTTTCTAGTTGGTGAAAATCGTTTCCATTTGTCTCTTCTTTTGAGAAAGAATCAATTCATTCTTTTCACGTGGGTCTTTTGAAGTGTTTTCTAATTGTTGTTGTGAAATTGATGTTAATACCCATAGTAATTTGATCGGCTTTGGTGATATCGTTCGGATGAGAATAATTCAAGTTTAGCTTTGTGATATTTTCTTTGAGCCCATGAATCATCCGTAGCTGAAATTATTTTAAATAAATTAAGGTATTGGATTGTCTGTTGCTTCTTAAGAGATTTGTGTGATTTAATTTTAAAGGCTCTTTGTGCGAGTTGGCAACGTGAGGTTGCAATCAAAGAACTTATGTTGGTTCCTTTAAGAGGAGAATAATCTACTTGCGTTTGCGAAATCTGTAATTGGAAATGTCTCGAGTTTGGTGGCTGAGATTATTTGGATCTCATGTTTCTTGTGTAGTTGAACTGTTCTGAACAAATATGACGTATGGAAGAATTTCATTGGTTCTTAATTAGTCCTTGTGGTTTGGACTAAAGATCTTATCTTATACGTTGTGGCAAGCGATGTTAGTCAAAGAATTAATTTCGGTGTTAAGGGAAAGAGTGCAGTAGGAATATTTGAGAATTTGAGTCAAGTTTTGTAACTTGTAGTTATTCGAATTGTTCATAAACTTTTTACTCTTTTCACTCAAGAGTTGTCGAGTTTCAATCGCAATGTCATTTTTTTTTCTTATTAGTGGTTATTTGCTATTCCCTTTTGAGGATGCGTGCCCTCATTGTGAACTCAACTTTCGTTTTCGGATCTTTATTACAGTTATTTCTTTTGGTTTTGTGCTCACTGTGACCAGTAACATTTTCTGTGTGGTGAAATTTGTTCTTATTCGCCTCTTTCTTTTGAGAAAGGATCAACCGTTTTGTCTTTGTAAGTTTTACAACTCGTAAGTTGTTGTTTGTTTGGTGGTGGTTAAGTGATTGTAGGGGTGAGTTTTGCTACCCAACTATTGGAGTAGTAATAGAAGATGAGTTGGTTTTGACCTGAATCTCTTGGAGGGAAGTTGATTCAGATGGAATGTTTGGTTTCGAGGTAAAATCGTATATTGTTCGACTAAGTAGGACCTATGGTATAGTGTAGTTCCAGAACCTTGGTTCATGTTGAAATGTTGGGGATTATCAAATGTATGGAAATCGTAATCAATTTTATACAGTAACACTATTGAAAGTATCGCGATGTGGTATGAGTGATTCCTGATGATGTCAATGAGTGAGTATATCGGAATTGTGGGGATCATATTGATTTAATCCGATGATTTCACTATTTGTTATAAGAGGAATTCGTTGTAGAGGTCTCGGAGGTTAAATTTGGGCTTTCCGTTTTCATACTAAACTTTTGGTCACCCAAAGATTGGTGTGTAGAGGAGATAGAAAACCGAGTACTCGAGTAGTGGAATGATTGTCGATAGAACCCTTTTGTTGTAGTTCATGAGCGGGTGTCTGAAAATTCGATGTGATATTCTTGAAAGTTGGAGGTGATGAGATTGCATGGGTTTTGAGGGCTTTGGTGCCTTCTATCAAATTAATGTCATCGATTGAAGGAGTGGTCCAGTGTTGATGGAATCAATAGAGTCTCTCCACAAAGGTGTGGATGATGTATTTCGGTTTAAGCCTAATTTGAGGTTGTTAAATTAAGAGGTTTGAGCCCGTGGTATGCGATGAATTCGAATTCCAATGTCCGAGAGAAATTTTATTCCTAAAAGAGGAATTGAAAAAAAGGATGTTACCTTGGGTATTGAAGCGTTTTCTTGTTACTCATTTGAGCTTTATGTTGTTGGTGGTGTCTTCGCATGGTGAGTTGGTGTTGTGTTGGCATGTTTGCTTCTTTCCAATTCGTGCAAAACAAAAGAAGTTTTTGGTTTGAGCGTTCAAGTGATCTCCCCTTTGGCTTTCGTGACGTTTATTCGCAATTTGCCACTTGGAAAGTGGAAAGGTTTTCTTGATGAAATTCTGATTTCTGGATTTTACTCTTCAGTACTCAGTTGGTAACGTATAGTTGTGATGTGAATTTTTCTTATTCAGATGTGTTTTGCGGTAAAAGAGTTTGCTTAAAAGAATTCGATTGTATGTTTCCGGTTAAAGAGGGTGATCCTTGTTCGTGAAGAGTTCAATGGAGAGGTGGAACAAGATTTCCGTGCTCTATGTGCTTGTTGTGTGGTTCGACTTCAAGGAGAAGGTTAACCCCAGGTTCATTGGGTTGTTTTCGATAGCTGTCGTTTCGCTAAGACCGTCTCGGATTCCTACACGTTGTACTCACTTTTGGTTTCATTTGGTGTGGAGTGAGTACCTGGGAGATCCGGAGTTTGTTATTCGTTAACAACGTTGACCATCGAGTAGGATCTTACCTTCGAGTCTCGTCCGATGAGTATAGCTGGAAGTGTCGGGACGAGTGTTAAGGCAGACGTCGATTTGCGTCAAGATGTTGTGGTGTCCTCAGTCCGAGAAAGAGGCCACTTAGGAGCTGGAGGCTCGCATGCACGAGCATTATTCAGATTTGTTCTTATCGAGTACATGTTACCTGTTATTAATTTTTAGTTGTAACTGACCTTTCGCGTGAGTCGGTGTGAGGATTCGGTCGAATCCTATTTAAGGGGGTAGAATGTAATACCCGATTATTCGATATCGAATGCTTTGTAAGATTAGAGAGGAAATAAGTTAAAATTCAGAATTTTAGGAGAAGTATGGGCATAACCCATATTCGAGAAGAGGAGCCACCATAGTGGCCCAAGGCCCATGAGTGGGCGGCAGCCCATTAGAAGGCAAGGGGAGGAGGGGACCAAATCCTAGCCCCATTTGCTACAGTAGCCGCCATGCTACAGTAGCCCGTGCTACAATGGCGGCGTGCTACGATGCCTCGCCGCTTGCTGCTCCTCCTCTCCCGGCGCCATCTTTCCTGCTGCTTGTGGCCGACCGTGGGAAGAAGAAGAAGAGGAAGGAAGAGAGGATTGAAGGAGAATTTCTTCGTGGGATTTGATCAGCGATCTCCGATGGTTCTACAAGGGTAATGATCGATTTCCTCGCTGTTTAGGTTGTTTCGGATGCGAATTCGATTAGTTTGATTGGATTGAATTGCTGCCGTTAGAATTTCAGTTCTGTCCTGAATGTTGAGTGGCCTGTTTCGTGATCTTAGAGGCCGAATTTGGGTTGTCCATCTCCTAGAGTTTTGTAGATATTGATCTTAGCTTTCGGTGGCCGCCAAGAACACTGAATTCCGACTTTCGATTCAAAAGTTATGATAGATTTACTATCTGCTGTCCAGAATCCTGACGAGAATTAGCAGTCTCTGTATAGGTTGATTTTGGCCTAGTTAGAGGGTGATTCAGAGGTCTTGCCCATAACAAATTTTGAAGGTGATATCACTAGCTTTCAGGATTGATAAAGAACACTTCATTTGGAGTTATAGATCAAAAGTTATGCACTTTTCTTTGTGACTGTCCAGATTGTATGTCAGTCTGTCCAGATTGTATGTCAGTTTCTATCTTTAGTTTTGACCCGTGTGCCACTTTTTGTTAAAGGCAAAATTTGAATGTTGTGCCAACTAGTTTATTGTAGGTAATTTCATAACCTTTTCAGATTGTTAAATAACGCTCAATTCAGGAGTTGTAGATTAAAAGTTATGGTTGTTTTAGTATTGCTGTCCTGTTTGTTCAGACAGAAGCTGTGCTGCTGTTTTGTTTTCTTTATTAGAGAAGTTTATTGGCCGAATTGGGAAATCTCATCAACTTGAATGTTATAGATATGTTCGTTAAGATGAGGTAGGATCTGGACTCATCTCATTTCGAGTCCCACGTCATTAACTACTGTCATTTTCGTGCTGCTGTCCCGACACGTTTTTGGGTTGCAGCCTGTTTTTCAGATTAGGTTTTATGGTGATTCCTTGGGAGTTCAAGGGGGGTATTGTAGACTATTAATTCGGGTTGGATTCTATGTTGTTCTTATTTCGGTTATTTAATTGTTTAGGCCACGAGGCTACCGGTTTAGGAGCGCCATCGTTGTCGCTAACGCGTGTCACGCGAAGGCAAGTACTTTGTTGCTTTTGAGTGTTATGATTGTGAATGTTTTCATGAATATAGTGTGACATATTGTGTTACCCGAGATGCTGAATTGGTTATGTTCTTTCATTATGTGGAGTATATCTTGAGAGATGGTATTATCACTTGTTCATGTTCATATCATGCATCCTTTTATTCATGTTATGTCCACGGGAGTGGATTGTAAGTCCCACCATTCCAATGTGGGCAATTTTGGACATTGTCATGTCCCGTCCACGGAGTGGATTGAAAGACCCATCAATTCCAGGTATGGGCACGTAAGACCCATCAATTCCAAATGGGCAGCAGCTTTGGACACCTATATGAAACGTTCTTCATATAGGACTTGGATCCCCGCACTTTTGTTAAGGTGCGGGCTTAAGTGAACACCGACGGGTGTGTCACTCACTATACCGGTATATGCATGTGTGCAGTCCATCCTTGATTACATTCATTCATTTCATGTTTTCATAAGTGTTCACTCGATGCAAGGTTCGCATTCTTAAATGGTGATGTCCTGTTTGTATATGTGTTCTTTCTCTTTCACTGTACTTGCTGAGTCATGGACTCACCCTTGCGTTGTTTGTTTATTTTAGGTAACCCCTTATGTTGGCTCACTTGGGAGGGAGTAGACACGCACTACTCGTTCACATCATCCTATTCATGTTCAAGATTAAATTTAGTTTTATCTTACATTCGTTGATGATGAACTGTAATAATTAAATTATAATTGGTGAAGGAAGGATACCTTCTCCACATGGATGTTGATTTATTACTGCGTGTGAACCTTCTTTATTGATGATCGGAATTAAATAACTTAAAAGGTGAAGGAAGGATACCTTCATCATATCCTGTTTAACTTAATGTTGTCTTTATTCTTCCGCATTATGGATGTATGTTAGATGTTTTAGGTGACATCTTGGCTTCCGGATAGCCAGGGTGTTACAATTATGTAAAACCTATATGCAAGAGTAGTTATATTTAGTTGTCTATGTAAATTCATAGTATAGATACATGGTCAATTTTACCTTTTGTTCCAATCAGTCAGGAAAGTGTCTATTAATCAATTTGTCGATGTCAGCATCTATCAAATTAGCTGAGTGACTCTTCTCTTGATCCACAAATTCTCTGCAATCATCAGACCAATTGTGCAATGTCATTTCACCAAGTTGTGTAAAACAAAAAAAGTAAAAGACGGTAGTAATACACACTTGCGAATATCTTCAAGCTCATCACAGTGTCGCAAGACATATCGATGTGCTTGAAGAAGAAGCTGGTTATCAATATGGGCTACTGTGATAGCCTTTCCAATTGGTTCACTAGCACTACCAAACATATACAAGTCCTTTATCTTGTTTGAAGGATCAGGGTTTCTAGATTGTCTTGTAAAACATGTAGTTCCTTCTAGAAATCTTGAACAAAAGGTCAAGCATTCTTCAGCAAGATATCCTTCAGCAATAGAACCTTCTGGATAAGCTCTGTTGCGCACAAGCGCTTTTAGCCGAACAAATGATCTGCATATAATTAAGAAAGAATTTTATTTCTATGAATTACTTAAGCTAAAAAAACAAAGCAAAGTTTCATACCTTTCTAGAGGGTACATCCACCGGTAGTGCACTGGACCACCAAGTTTAACTTCTTCAACGAAGTGCACCATTAAATGCACCATGACAGTAAAAAAGGATGGAAGAAAATTTCTTTCCATATTACAAAGTATCATCACAATACTCTCTTGAAGTTTATCAAGCTTAGAGACATCTAACACTTTGGAGCATAACTTCTTGATGAAATTAGCTAGTTCAATAACTATTGTCATGACTTCTTTGCTGGGGTAACAGGATCGAAGTGCTATGGAAAGAATGTCTTCTAGTATAACATGACAGTTGTGACTTTTGAGACCATTCAATGTACATTCTTTCATGTTGACACACCTAGAAACGTTTGATGCATAACCATCGGGAATCCTAATGTTCTTAATTACTGAACAAAGAATCTCCTTCTTTTCTCTAGACATAGTAAAAGGTGCAGGGGGCAATAATTGTTTTCCTTTATCATCTACGACAGGATGAAGTTCAGGTCTGATTCCAATTTCTTTCAAGTCAAGTCGTGCATTAAGTTCATCTTTTATTTTAGTATCGATATCCAATAATGTTCCAATAAAATTGTCACAGATATTTTTTCCTATGTGCATTACATCTAGATTGTGCCTTAACATGTTGTGCTCCCAATATGGTAGAGTGAAGAATATTGACCTCTTTTTGAACCAATTCTTAGGTTTCTTTTCACCTTTCCCGTTTTTGCTACACTAACCTTTTTCCCTAACACAAACACTCTACTCTGCAACATTCTCAAAGTTGAGCTACCACTCAAAGTTTTACGTGCATGTTCCGTCTCTTCAGTGCCATCAAACTGCCTCTTTCGACTTCGATACAAATGACCCTGTGGCAACCATTGACGATGATCCATATAACAAAATTTTGAACCCTTCTTTAGGCGAAATGATTTTGTAGATACAGCACAAGATGGACATGCATATTTACCACTTGTACTCCAACCATATAGGTAAGCTAATGCAGGAAAATCATTCAAAGTCCATAGTAGTAGAGCTCGGAGAGAAAATTTCTCCTGTGAAGAAGCGTCAAATGTTTCCACACCCTCCCATAATTGTAAGAGCTCATCGATCAGTGGCTGCAAATATACATCAATATCATTACCAGGGGAATGGGGTCCAGGGATGATCAGTGACAAAATTAAAGATGTTTGTTTCATGCAAATCCAAGGTGGTAGGTTGTAAGGAATAAGCATCACTGGCCAAGTACTATGCTTTGAACTCATGTTCCAAAAAGGGTTAAATCCATCGCTTGCAAGACCAAGGCGTACATTACGGGCATACGCGAAAATTCAGGATATCTGACATCTAAATCTTTCCATGACTGGCCATCAGCTGGATGTCATAGCAATCCATCTTTGGTGTGACCCTCATCATGCCAACGCATGTCATCAGATGTTTTGTTAGATGCAAAGAGCCTTTGGATTCTTGGTATCAACGGAAAATAACACAACACCTTTGCTGGTTTCTTCTTCTTTTTAGGTTCGGTTGGAGAGTGTTTCTTGTCATCAGTCACCCAACGAGAGGTACCACACACATGGTAAGACTCTTGGTTAGCTCTTTCACCTCAAAAAAACATGCAGTCTTTAGTGCATGCATGGATTTTCTCGTAGTTAAGCCCTAAACCACGGATGATTTTTTTTTTGCTTCATAGCATTTCTTTGGTAGATTTGCCTCATGAGGAAGTGCATCAGATAATACACCAAGAAGTGCTATAAATGATTCTTGTGACCATCCATGTAAGCATTTCAAGTGATATATGGTGAGTAGAAATGACAACCTAGAAAATGTTTCACATCCATGGTATAACTTTGTGTTTGCATCCTTGAAGAAGCTTGCATATGTATCTTGTTCCTTCCTTGTATCAACATCTTCACATGCAGTATTCCCATCCTCAACCACATTTGGTTCCATATTAGCAAATTCAAACTCAACACCATCTAGTTCACCATTAGATGTGCTTGACAGTGATTCATAGTTGTCAGCCATAACAAATGCAGCATTTAGGAGTCCATGCATGTCATCTAATCTTCCATGGCCATCTTCTACAGCAGTATTCCTTGTAACACCAGGAATAGGCAAATTACTAGTGTTATCCGATATGTGAGCAAATGCAAATGATGGTGAATTATATTCCTCTCCATGGCAAACCCATTTAGTATAACCTTGAAGAATACCATCACACCTCAGGTGGGTTTTAACTTCATCGTAATTCTGTGTTGCTCGATTTGCACAATTTACGCAAGGGCAAAGGATTTTATCACCATGTGGAACATCACGAAATGCAAAAGATAGGAATTGCTCGACACCATGTTTATAAGAAACACTTGATCTTGCTTAACTCATCCAACCTCGATCCATTGCCCTTTGATATGTTGTACTAATGAAAGCAAAACATATTAGTTTGTAATTGTTCACATTTTTTCAAAGACATGGAGCTAATGATGTGAGTGTGGCCCGATCTTCTGAAAGGTACTGATATGTCGATTGTGGAGAACACGACGTTGATGATCCAAAGGCTCCGACCAGAACGGATCGAACCCCTCGCAATCACTACACCACCGCTCCGTTGGTTATCAACCGTGCCGAACGCGGTTGACCTCGCCAAGAAGGCTATCTCCTGCAAGCGAATCGAGAACACAAGCAAGAGAGTAGAAGATGCAATCTGAAATTGTATTGCGAATAATAATGAAGTTCACAGAGTGGAGTTCCTCAAACCGAACAAACGGCGAAACTGCAAAGTGGCAGAATAATCTAAGAAAAACCCAAATTGGACTAAAGGGCGACGGCTCCTATATGAGGAGGGCGACTAGGAGGTGGAAACCCTAGGTGGGGTACTGTTCATGTGGCCAAGTTACTGTTCACATGAATAGTAATAGGCCCCCGGGGGTGGCTGTTCCACATATGGGCCATACGGGCCAAGTCAGCCCATAGGACTCGGATACAAGCCTTGTAGGCTAAAGAAAAGGTGACGCAGCACCATGTAAAGGGTGGCCGAAGCTCTTTGAGTTGGAGGCCACAAATTCTTCATTTCCTTTGGCCATTGTTATTGCCTTCTCCTTCCTTGATACATATCATCAACTCCTTGCTGTCCCGTCCTAGATTCCTAAGCACAAGCAAATCATCTCTATTAGGCAGCATCATAGAGTTCTTAAGTGATACACTCAGCCCTAGAAATGAATTTACCTGATAATTTAGTTGACGAGCACGTGCCCGAGTAATTGGACCTTGGACATCATTCATGGTGATAGCAAGAGGAGTGTTCATATCAGTCGAAGTGATGTCCTCATCATCCTCCCCTTCTTGAATTGGAGTCGTCCTCGACTCAAGGTCATCTTCCGCTCCGAAGAATGGTCGTAGATCTGCAATGTTAAAGGTGGGGCTAACCCCAAAATCCGCAGGCAAATCTAACTTATATGCATTATCATTAATACGTTCAAGCACTTTAAAGGACCATCTCGCACGAGGCATGAGTTTAGACTTTCTCAATTCGGGAATCGCTCTTTACCCAAGTGTAACCACACAAGATCACGAGTTCAAAGTAACATGCTTGCGTCCCGACTACCAAGAACTTTATATTTAGCATTCATAAGCTCAATGTTCTCTTTAGTTGTCTCATGCATCTTAAATATCAAATCAGCACGTTGTTGAGCATCAAGATTTACCTTCTCCGAAGCTGGAAGAGGCAACAACTCGATAGGTGCACGAGGGACGAAACCATATACAATCTCAAAAGGGCATTTCTTTGTGGTAGAATGCAGCGAGTGATTATAACCAAATTCCACATGAGGTAAACATTCTTCCCACATTTTTAAATTCTTTTTAAGCACAGCCCTAAGCATAGTAGACAATGTTCTATTGACTACCTCAGTTTGTCCATCGGTTTGGGGATGACAAGTAGTGGAAAATAACAGCTTAGTCCTCAATTTAGCCCACAAAGTTCTCCAAAAATGACTAAGAAATTTAGCATCACGATCGAAAACTATCGTATTCGGAATACCATGCAAGCGAACAATTTCCTTAAAGAACAAATCAGCAACATTTGTAGCATCATCACTTTTATGACATGGTATAAAATGAGCCATCTTAGATAATCTATCCACGACAACAAAAATACTATCTCTCCCCTTCTTTGTTCTCGGCAGACCTAAAACAAAATCCATAGAAATATCTTCCCAAGGTGTGCTTGGAACAGGAAGAGACATGTATAAACCATGAGGATTAAGTCGTGACTTAGCCTTTTGGCACGTGGTGCAGCGGGCAATGGAGCGTTCGACGTCTCGCCTCATCTTTGGCCAATAAAAGTGGTGGGTCAGAATGTCCTCGGTTTTCTTCACGCCGAAGTGACCCATTAATCCTCCTCCATGCGCCTCCTGTAACAACAAAAGACGAACAGAGCTAGCTGGAATGCATAGCTTGTTAGCACGGTACAAGAACCCTTCATGCACCACAAACTTATTCCAACCCTTTCCCTCTTGACAATTAAGCAACACATCTTTAAAATCAGCATCATGCACATATTGCTCCTTTATTGTCTCTAATCCAAAGATTTTGAAGTCAAGTTGTGAAAGCATAGTATATCTTCTAGACAAAGCTTCAGCTATGACATTTTCTTTGCCCTTTTTATGTTTAATTATATAAGGGAAAGACTCAATAAACTCAACCCACTTAGCATGTCTACGGTTTAGATTGGTTTGACTTCGAATATGCTTCAAAGATTCATGATCAGAATGTATTACAAACTCTTTGGGCCATAAATAATGTTGCCATGTTTTCAAAGTTCGAACTAGAGCATATAATTCTTTATCATAGGTAGAATAGTTCAAACTAGACCCACTTAATTTTTCACTAAAGTAAGCAACAGGTTTTCCTTCTTGAATTAACACACCACCAAGACCTATGCCACTAGCATCACATTCTAATTCAAAAGTCTTGCAAAAATCAGGTAGTTGAAGCAAAGGGGTGTGTGTCGACTTATCTTTGAGAGCGTCGAAAGCCTGTTGCTGTATGGTGCCCCAAGTAAAAGGAACACCCTTCTTTGTAAGCTCATTCAACGGTGCAGCGATGGTGCTGAAATCCCGAACAAAATACCGATAGAAGCCAGCGAGCCCGAGAAAACTACGCACTTGTGTGACCGTTTTAGGAGGCGGCCAACTCTGGATAGCGACGATCTTGGCCTGATCAACTTCAATGCTCTGTGGAGTAACAACATAGCCAAGAAACGATACTCGATCGGTGCAAAAGGTGCACTTCTCAAGGTTACCAAACAAACGTGCATCTCGCAAAGCATTAAAAACAACACGTAAATGATTCAGGTGTTCTTCATATGACTTTCTATATATCAAAATATCATCAAAATAAAGCACCACAAATTTGCCAATGAAAGCACGCAAAACTTTGTTCATCAAACGCATGAAAGTGCTAGGTGCATTAGTTAAACCAAAAGGCATCACTAACCACTCATATAGCCCGAACTTAGTTTTAAACGCTGTTTTCCATTCATCTCCCAATTTCATTCTAATCTGGTGGTACCCGCTACGCAAGTCAATCTTTGTGAAAATAATAGAACCACTCAACTCATCTAGCATGTCGTCCAACCTAGGAATAGGATGACGATACCGTATTGTGATATTATTAATGGCTCTACAATCAACACACATACGCCAACTACCGTCTTTCTTAGGAACCAAAAGAACAGGAACAGCACAAGGACTAAGGCTTTCTCGTACATACCTTCGGTCCAAAAGGTCTTGGACTTGTTGTTGAATTTCCTTAGTCTCCTCCGGATTGGTTCTATACGCCGCACAGTTTGGCAAAGTCGCTCCCGGAATGAAGTCAATTTGGTGTTCAATCCCTCTAATAGGTGGCAGTCCCGGGGGTAGTTCAGCTGGAAACACATCCTCATACTCCTGCAAAAGGTTAGTAACAGCAGACGGCAAAGAGCTAGATATATCATCAAGTGAAAATAAAGTGTCTTTGCATATCAAAGCATAACATGGCATATCATTATCGACAATTTCAGCAAGATCAGATTTGGTTGCAAGCATGACACAACCCTTTAATTTAATTCCCTCAGTTCTAGAACCAGGTGCCAACTTCTCTTTCTTAGGTGGGAAAATGTTCTTCACTACTTGCTGATTTTTAGATTCATGTTCATGTTCTTTCCTCTCATTTGCAGCTATCTCTTTTTCACATTACACAATTTCAGCAGGTGTTAAAGGTAGCAAAATTATTTTCTTTCTTTTGTGCATAAGAGAGTACTTATTACTTCTACCATGATAAGTTGCATTAGTGTCAAATTCCCATGGACAACCTAATAAAAGTGAGCAAGCTTGCATAGGCACTACGTCGAAATTAGTAGCATCATGATAGGAACCAATGGAAAAATGCACTCTCGCAGATTGTGTTACCTTCACCTTACTGCTGTTGTTGAACCACTGAATGTGGTATGGATGAGGATGTGCACGTGTGGTCAATCCAAGCTTCTTGACCAAATCTAAACTTACCAAGTTATTACAACTCCCACCATCAATTATGACACGAACACGCCAATCCTTGACGATGAGGAACATCTGAAACAAATTATGGCGCTGTATCTTCTCCGCTTGCTCCATTTGAGTGCTCAACACTCGTTGCACAATTATGGTCCTATAATTCTCCATAGCAGCGGTACCTAAAATTTCCTCCCGATCGCTATGTTCCTCCTCTTGATCATCATCATTACCTGCAAGGTTAGCTGCAAGAGCATATTCATCCTCAACATCACTAGCACTTACGTAACCACCATCTTCTATCGCAATGTACGCCACGACCGGGGCAATCTTTCATAACGTGTCCCATCCCTTTGCAACGGTGGCATATAATCCCGTTATGCGACCCGTGGAAGCAATCGATGAAGAGCTCGCGGTGCTGCACACTAGTGGATTTGCTCGTCTCGGGTGCGCGTGACGGTGTTGGTGGTGCTGCTGAATGTGCCCTACTCATGGAGGGGGCACCAGACCAGAAAGCAGGAGGTGGGGCTGTCTTGGCTTGCCCTGGCGTCGATCTCGATGCAGACGTACTTCCAAAGTGGCTCCTAGTCCTTTGTTGTCTTCCCTGCAATTCTTTTTCTGCCAAACAAGCAAGCTGGAACAACCTATTGATATCATTATACTCCTTGTAATCAATTATGTCCTTAATTTCACGCTTTAAGCCCCCATAAAAACGAGCCATCTTATCCTCCTCATCCTCAACAACATTACAACGCAGCATGCCTATTTGTAATTCTTGGTAATATTCCTCAACAGATCTATTACCTTGGTCTAAGCGCTGCAATTTCTTACGCATATCACGTTTAAAAGCAGGAGGAACAAATCTAGCACGCATAGCTACCTTCGATCTATCCCATGTATTAGGTATTAAGCCAGAATTAACTACTTGATTCCACCAAATGATAGCAAAATCTTTAAATTCACTAGTAGCTTGCCTAACTCTATGCACCTCAGGAACTAGATGGGCATTAAATTTTTGTTCAACTGTCATCTCCCAATCTAGATAAATTTCAGCATCATAAACACCCGCAAAAGATGGTATGGTAAATTTAACTTTAGCAAATGGGTCATCATTAACACGAACATTGTGGTGCTGAAAATTATTACCTCCCATACCATGACGGTTGTGTTGTAGGCGGTGTCGTAAACGTGCATCTTGAGCGTCACGGTTTCGCCTCTCATTATCATCTCCTACCTCAAGATCTTGGGCTGCATCATGTTCATACTCGCGTCCATTGTTTGGTGGATGATTCACCATTCTTTCAAGGCGTGTGGTGAGCGCTGCAATACTATCGTTGATTGAGTGTTGTAATGCAGTTGTAGTAGCCTGTAGCTTTCTGTCAATGTTCTCATTAATGGTAGCGAGTTGTTCATCCAAAAGCGTCATGAGTTCCCCCTTCAACACACACTCTTTCTCATCGGACGTCTCACCTGCCATGGTTAGTAGGAAACAAAGGACAACACAAAGGTATTATCTCTATCAACTACTAGGTGATGGAAGGTGGAATCACACACTCTCAAGCGTCTTACCACACTCTTACAAGTGTTCTTACCAAAGCAAGCAGTAGGTGGTACAGCTGGTGGCTGGTTCGTGATACCGTGTCGAGCGTGGGTACGATTGCAAGAGAGAACCTGTTCTGATCAAGAGTAGGTGGAGCTTGGAAGGAACAGTATGTAGCAAAGGATTAGCAATAATCAATTCAGTTAATGCAAGTTGAAAGATTGTTCAAAGTACTTAGCCAATGTTGCTGATCCTAGACTAATCAAAGCTAGTGAATCACCGCCCTATGGAGAGAAGTGTATGTACGCACACGCAACGATCAATGTGACTTGATGTAAGCAATGGAAAGCCTCACAACAAGTGCTAGGAGAGACGCTAGCCAACTACTCAAACTTCGTTCTAAGGGCACAAGATTGTTCACGCGATGTAGAGCACAAAAACGGAGAAAATGTGCAACGTAGACGGCCCACTAGATTTAGCAGATACAACAGCTAGTCTCAAACGATGAACAAGCAAATTTTTATGTGGCTTATATATACTCGTTTGAAAGGTTTCGACGAGATCTACAACTTTCTCAACTGGACGAACCCCAAATTCCGAAGGCAAGACCGAAAGAATCACAAAAAACAGAAAATCGAAAACTTGCGACGCGATTTCAGGGCTAAAGATGGCCGATTTTGGGGGTCTTGGAGTGCGACAAGCTGTTGCTTGTCGGATTTTCAGATGCGCGTCGTCGATAGCTTCGACACGAGCACAAGAACGTCAAATTTCGACTTCGTATGCAAAAGTTATGCCCGTTTTACTGAAAGGGTGTCGGAAACGGACTCGAATTCGTTTCGGTTTCAACTTCAAACTGCTACATCTTTTGATCCCGTGGGCAAACATGCCCAAATGTTTTCTGGGAGCTGGTGGCTATATCAGGAAGGGCTCCACCAACATTCACTGCATTTGGCAAAGGTTTGGTGGTTTTGCAATTTTCGGGAAGGAAGGACACTGATTTTTCTCTCCTTCTGATTTTTCTTCTTCTTCTTCTTCTTTTTTCTCTATTTTTTTTTCTTTCTCTGGAGTCCGAAACTAACTCTCCCTTTTTTTCTTTTGCAAACCGAAACCACCTTCGCCAAACTCTCTGTTCTTTTTCTCAACCCGAAACCAATTCTTTGCCAAGGTCGGCTGCAGGGAAGTTGTGGTGGCATGGTGGCAGGGAGATAGTGCAGCTAGGAAGTCGTGGTGATGCTGGTGCGTGATGCAGCGGCGCGGCAGGGGAAGGCTGTGGGTGGTTGCGGCCGGGAGCAAGATCACACAAAGATGCGAAATAGACAATGACAAAGCTACACGAAGGAACTCAAGATGCAACTAGACAGCGACGAACTAGACTCTAACTAAACTAGAAATCAGCAACTAACATGACGATGCAATCAAACAGAGTACTTGCCTTAACCGTGTGAGAACGGAGGATGTGAAGAGGGTGTTGCCTCCGGGACCAGTCCCCCACCTAAATTCATTTAAAAGCATACTAAGACAACAGTAATGGACCAAACAAACTATAAAAGCAATCACGATCTTGGAATAGTTCTTTTAACGCAAACCCAACTCCAATTCCTAAATGTTGTTCTGTCCCCTCTGTGGACAGTCGCGTTCTAAAATTCATATCTTTTAATACAGGAGTCCAAATGAGGTGTTCTTTGACTTCCTTGAAAGGTTATCAATTTTTCCAACTAAACCTAGTTGGTGGGCCTTTCTAATTCGGCCATCTAATACCCCTATCGTGCTAATTAACAGAACATCGATTTCACGTCAGGTTCTTTGGACAGTACACTAAGACTACCATAACTTTCAGCTTGTTTGGCCAAATTTCACGTTATTGGGCTTCCCTGAAATCTACGACAATTATCTACAACTTTTGTTATACTGATATCCTCTAATTTTCCCTTTAACTGATCGCTCAAGTCAGATTACTAAAACCTGTCAGAATACTGACAGATTTGCAGAACAGTCACACTAATAAATTCATAACTTCTGCTACCGGGGTCCAAATGATGCGATATAGCACTTCATCGAAAGGTGACGACGTCCTCTACAATACTCTAGGAGATGTCCAAAACTGAATCGGCCCGTAACTATATCAAAACGTCGATCTAACACGAACTGTCCTGAACTGGCCTAATTACCGATATTGCTAAATTAACTAATTGCGCATCTAATCGAGGGGGAACAGAGGTTACCCTTGATGAAACAACGAAGTACACCAAAACCTGCTGGTGATCCCTCTCCTTTCCCTTCTCCCCTCTTCTCTTCTTCTCCCTTCTTGGGCGGCCACCACGAATGCGGTCTTCTTCATCTCCCCTCTCGGCAGGCAGCAGGAGGTGATCGATCTTCGCCGGTAGCAGGGGGGAGGTGACCAGGAGGAGGCGCAGGACCAGGGAGGAGTCCCTAGGGGTGGCGGCCACAAGGGGGTGAGGGGAGGGGCGGCCAAGGGAGTGGAGGTGGCGCCCTAGGGTTTACCCCCTCCTTAAGGCCGGCCTCCACTTCCCACCTATGGGCCGAATACCAATGGGCCTGAGGCCCCAGCCCAAGTTGTCCAAAACTTGCTGAAAACCTCTTCTTTAGCTGTTTAATTATCTATTTTTCATTTGATCCTTCTCCTTAATTAAATTTCTAAATAATCCTTCTCTCTAACTATTTGTTTTATTTCGAATTCTATTCTAGAGTATTACATGTACAAAGGAATTAGGAATAACTATAAAGTTAAAATAGGGAGTTAAAGTACTTGAATTGAAATACGCATGTAGTAGTAATTTAAAACTGAAAGTAAATAATTTGAAGTATTGGGTTCAATATGATCAAGGGTATGACTTGCCTTGCTCAAAAGCTTGAGGATCTACTTCCTCTGAGAACTCGGGCTCTCCGAAATCATCGATGTCTACACAGGAGAACAAAGCAAGATCAAATAAAGACCAAATAAGAACCAAATGAAATCCAAATTAAATAACTCCAAAAAAGCCAGCACAAACTAGACCGAAGAGGGAGGTTCAAAAGAGTTGGAGAAAGGAGGTCCAACGAGCTGGTCGAACCAAGTTCAACAAGTTGGTCGGAGGTCCAAAGGGTCGAAGGGAGGTCCTATGAGTCGAAAGGAGGTCCTAAGCGACTGGGTCGAAATAGGTTCAACGAGTCACGAGGAGGTCCTACAAACAAGGCGACTCGAGGGAGATCCTGAACGGTCAAAATGACTCAAAGCGGTCCTGAACGATCAAGATGACTCAAAGAGGTCCTGAGCGGTTAAGATGACTCAAAGAGGTCCTAAATGATCAAGATGACTCAAAGAAGAAAGCAAGAATAAGGAAGAATACGACTACTCAACGTGGTCGTAAGAACAGAGAAGGACAAACGAGGCATAGGAAAATCACCAAAAGAAAGAGAAAGAAAGACCGGGGAAGAAGGCCAGAAGGTCAAAGAACGGTGAATGACGGCGACGCGGACTCCGGCGAACTCTTTGGCGACGGCGAGCTTCAGCGGCTACTGGTGGACTTGCTGATGATGAAAAGGTGACAATGCAGGCTCCAACGGGCTCCTCTGTAATGGCAAACTCCAGCGACTTCCTTGGCGGCGGCGAGCTTCAGCGGCGTCGGACCCAAGGAAGAATGGAGCTTGAAAGTGACGAGGTTCAACAGCGGAAAACTGATGAACAGAGGTGAGGAAGAAAGGAAATAGAGAGTTGAGGGGAAAGCCCAAGGAGTGTGAAAGGGAACCAGGGCTCCCTAAGGCGCTATTTAAAGTGGAGGTAGGGGAACTAGGTGATAGGGATAGAGTGACAGGAGCAGACGGGCACAGGGATGGGAGCAGGTAAGGGAGGAGACAAGAGGGGGAGAAGGGCACAAGAGAGATGACAACATTTAATGCGTCGTAGCAGCATTAAATGCTCGAAGACTTCTGCAGCTAACGTGCAGGAAGGATAAGGTGAGTAGGACTAGCTCAAACCAAGGGGTTGGTCAAGGTCAAAGGAAAATGTTGTGACCAAGAGAGAGGTCCAACCAAAAGGGTGGTCACAGGAGGAGGTCCTGCGGGAGGTCCTGCAAAAGGAGGTCCTGTGGGAGGTCCTGCAGGAGGAGGTCCTATGGGAGGTGGTCTTTGCAAAAGGGGTGGTTGCGACCGAGAAGGTTGTCTTTGCAAAAATAGCTGCTGCGACCATAGAGAGTGGTCTTTGCAGAAGAGGAGGTCATGACCCACGAGGTGGTCATGACAAAAAGGGGTGGTCTTTGCAAAAGATGAGTGCTCCTGATCACATAGTCAAGGGAGGTCCTGAGAAGGCTACAAAGAGGGAGCCGTTTGATTTGGATCGGACGGTGCAAAATGATCAAGGACATTTGGACCATCCGAAGGTTAGAACGAGATCTAACCGTTCAACACAATCGAGCAATCAACAACGTTTGGAGACGCTCGGACCGTCTGGAAGTGACAACAAGATCTGACCATTCAACACAATCGGGCGATCCAAAAAAGAGGAGGGCATAGGAGATTGGATTGGCGCGCTGAAGCGGCCAGGGAGGAGGTCCAAACTGAAGGGAGGTCTTGACCTAAGGGGAGGTCATGACCAAGAACCGGTACACACAGAGGAAAGGTGTAACATCCCAATTTTGGATTTGTGTTTCAAATGTAAGAAAATGAGAAGAAATTAAAACTTTTTCTCACATTATGTATTTCCTGTATGCTTTGAACAGTTGTTGTAAGGAGTTATGGAAATACAAAGTCACAAGTCTTTTTGATCCAAAACCTTATCTCTCCAAAACATTCATCTCAAATCTTGTGATCATCCTTTGGAAACACTTTTCCTAAGATCCTGTGATGGTATGTGGCCCCTCTGAAAAATTTCACAATTTTTAGAAATTGTTTGAATATTTTTAGAGGGTAGTCAAACCTGTTTGACTTTCAGTCAAACCTTAAACCAGAGCCTTACAGAATTTTCAGAGAATATTGCACTCCATCAAACCCTCTGAAAATTTTACACAAGGTTAATATCTGAGTTAGCAAGCTCCAGTAAAAATTTCATAATTTTTGGGATTGTTTTGCTATCTCAAATAAATCATCAAAGCCCCAGCTCAATTTCAAACTCAAAACCTGGTTTCACTGTGTGTTGGGTTCGAGTCAGACTCGGGCTCGAGCCACTCGTCTTGGTCTAGTCAACTAACTGCACCGAGCCTCTTTTAAAACGCGTATCCAATCTGAGCCGTTGGATCTTAATCGCGCGGCCCATATTCGTGTGAGTATTCGGACCGTGCGAATGCGTTGGTCCTTTCTAACCGTTGGATCCCGATCCAACCGTCCTGATCAGCTGAGACATTCGGACCTTCCGGTTGCTTCACTTGATCAGAGCCGTTGGATTAAGATCCAACGCTCGCAATCTCCTCTGTTGTCTTAAACCTCCGCTTGTCTCATATAATCTGAGCCATTCATTTCTAATCCAAGGGCTCGCGATCTCCTTCGTTGTGTTTGAATCACAGAGGCGTGGCGCGTTATTAGTCGTCCGATTAAAATCCAAGGGTCCAAGATCACCCGAGCTTTTTCTCTGGTCATCTTCAACCTCCCGCCGTGCGTGAACAGAGAAAGAGGCATGGCGCTGTCAAATCGTGTTCCTTGGGCAACGTCTCCCTGGTCGGCATTAAGTGCTTGCAGGTGCTTTCGGCCGAGAGGCATGCCCTACTCCTACATCTCCATCATTTTGCTTTTCGGTCCATGGTTGTGTCCTGGACTTAGCTCACCCGAGGGGCTCCTTTTTGCCAAACCCTAATCCTTTAGCTATTTAAGCTCCCAAAACTCATTCCTGGTGTTCCTTTACACCATCCTTAGCTCCTTAGTCGTCTCTGGAGCTTAGCCCATCAAAAACACCAAATCACCATTATTGACCCGTGGAGCTCCATTGAGGATCATGAAGCTCCAGTTGTTCTTCTTCAAATATTCTTGTACTCTTTTCTACTCCGTAATGTCTTGATCATTTCCCCTCACTCAATTTTGGATTTCATTCTCAGGAGTTGACAAATTTGGGGTTTGTTAAAATTCAACCGAAACCATCCCCTTTCTTCCTCAGCTCCGGTGAGTGCTCTATTTCTCAATTCATTGCTCATAAAGCTTCTATGGGTTATATTATAGCTATTTTGGCCACTAGTGGTGTTCATTCTGACTCAGGTCTCCAATTTCATATCTTCTTCCTCGGGTCCGGCAAGCTCCGTCGTGGTCCGGACTTCTCCGACCATCTTTGAAGCTCATCTCGATCAAGGTAGCTTCTTATTAGTCCCTAGAGGCTTTGGCACACGCTTCTCTGGACTGCAGCGGAGCTTTTTGCTATTTTCGCGTTTAGAAGTAAAAGCCCCCATCTTCGTTTTCCGCCTCGCCGGCGTTTAGAGTCATCGTCGCCGGCAAGCTCACCACCTTTGGGTCCGCAAGCCTATTGCGAATCCATTTTAGTTTTAAGGTTGCGCCGCTGTGGCCAGAGTCGCCGGCGACAAGCCGTAGCTCCCGTTCGGGGTTTTTGTCGGGCGTTATTCCCTGTTTTCGTTTATCATTAGGACACCATTAATGATCTAATCAGTGTTAATCATTGGATTATTAATGTGTCTTAATCGGCCGCTGTGCCACTGACAGTGGGCCCATGTCCTTAAATCGCCCCGCTGGCGCTCGGTGGTCACTTTCAGACACCATTAATACTTAATCATTGACTAGTTAAGAGCTAGTATTAATGGCTGTCGGGAATAACCTTTTTGGGTCACTGGCATGTGGGCCCGTAGGCCTTAAGCCGCAGTTCTGGGGTCATTAATTGCTAATCATTGGTTAACAATTAATGTGTCCTATTTGGCAAATGTCTCGCTGCCAGGTGGGCCCCCATCTCTCAAATCCACCGCTGTGCGAGCTCATTAGGACACATTTAATTGCTAATCATCACTAATTATTGGTCTTTGGTAATTAAATCGCTGTCCTAATTGCCCTCTGTCTCACTGGCAGTGGACCCACGCATTAAATCCCTTCCCGCGCACTTAAACCCCGTGCGTTGCACTTGGTTGATTGTGGACCGTCGATCTTGCGATCGATGGCCCAGATCTGGAGTGCATTCGGACCATCCGGTTCCCTCTTCTTTCTGGTCCGTCCATCTCGCGATCTGCGGCTGAGATCGAGAGTGCAATCGGACTCTCCGAAGGGAGGTGCGCTCCAAGCCGTCCACCTTGAGATCTGCGGCTGTGGTTGGCCGAGGCAACCGCACCGTCCGAATGTTTCCCTCATCGTGAGCCGTTGGATCTTGATCCAACGGTGGGCTCCTTTTTGAGAATCGCGCACGTGCGCTGTTTTCCGTGCGTGTGGCTCGTTGGATTTCGCATCAACGGCCCACGAGCGCCCACGTCTTTTAGTTCAGTTTAGTTTAACTTTGTTTTGGTAAGTCTTTATTCATCTACTAAAAATTGTATTAAAAACTTTAAAAATTCTTAACTAATTCGTCTTAACTCCTTTTTAAGTGTTTCCAACTGAATTAAATTCATGTTTAACTAAAGATTATTGTAAAAATGCATTTAGGCATATTTCAGTAGCAGAAAATTATGTAACTAAATAACTTGATTTCTGTCTAGTTGAATATTCCAAAAATAGGATTAAAACTTGTAAAATGCATATCTTTTTCTGTATAATTCCAATCTGTGCAAAATCAATTTTGTTAAACTCCTCTGTTAGTATGCTTTAATATGGAATAGGTGCTAAAATTGTCTAAAATCATTCCCTAGCTGCTGTGTGAATTTCATTAGATTTGGATGTCTTATGCTGTTGGAGTTTATTTGGTGTTATTCGTTCTTATTGGTTTATCGCCTTTTTGCGTTAGGTTCCGAAGACAATACTGATAATTCTGAGCCACAGCCATCAGATCGTGCACTCCAGCAAGGTAAGCAGATGTAGCATCATTTGATCATGTTGCACCTACTATTTTCAAATTCTAATATATTGTTTGCAAATTCTATGTATGCATTGCTATGTTGTTTTAACTATTGTCGATAGTTAACCTAGTAGATGCATTATCAGTAGGCAAATGTTAATCCTCTACTACTGAGCCTAGGTTTTATCTTGCTGTGATTTTGGGTTCGTTGGATGAATCCTTGTCACTTAGTAGTTTACGAGTGGTTGCTTAGCCATGCTTAGTTATCGGTAGAAATGGGCGGTTATCGACTCGTCGATAACCTTGATCACACAAACTGTTATAATCTATGTATTTCAGCCTTGTGCTTTGTCTAAATTGCAAAACTATAACTGAAAATAAAACAATTTGGACTTGGGCACAATGGTAAGATGGCGTGATTGTTGGGTGTGACTGGAATGGTGCCCTAGTCATTTAAGGACCGAGTTACTTGCGCCACCGTTCTGAGCATTCTTGCGTGCTAACCACACTAGAGGGTATAGGACCTCTCTTGACTTAGTACTTTGGCGTGTGTTGGCTCACAGTCGCGGGAGGCGTGTGTGTGTTGCGTTGTGGTAAAATGAGATGATGGTGTATGGGAGCATTGTAGTTGTCCAAAAGCTTTACCAGGGGTAGTTGTCTTTGGCTTTACAATGTAGCGTATGGGTTTCTATCTATCTGAGCTGCTCGTAGTTGATCCACAATATTGGAAATGTCTCGTAGGACTTAGCCGTGCCGGCATACCTTTGGAAGTGTGCTAAATCATGTGGCTTAAAGGCGGTCTGAAGTGTGGGTACATTGGTACACCCCTGCAGGGTTTTTGAACTATTCGAATAGCCTCGTCCTAGGTTATGGACACGCCAGGAAACGCCCCGTGAGAACTAGACTACAACCTTTTAAATTAAAACTTGATGGGTGTTATGAATCAGGGATTCATGCTATGTGTGGTGGCTAATGGGTTAGTCAGTTCTAGGTGGTTCCTTGATAAATATTGCTACTCGCTGTTATTTCAATGCTTAAAAACTAATTTGTCAAATTGCTTTCAATCTATTACACTATTGCAAATGAAACTTGCTTTATGCGTCCAAACAACCATATAACCATCCCCCTTTGATACAGCTTTCATGTAGCTATGTATAGGCTTGTTACTCGTAAGTCTTGCGAGTACATTATTGTACTCACCTACATTGCTTATTGTGTGCAGAGGAAAGGGGTGAGCCCGATGGGCCTCACTTTTGTGAGTTGTGCTGTGGCAGTGTGTGGGGCGATTAGCTTGGCGGCCCGGTCGGTTGCCCTGTGGTGTTATGTGGCTAACCGGTCGTTTTTTGGTTTAAGCCATCTTATGGCAACTTCTGCTTCCTCTGTTACTTTGTATTATCATGTCATTTGGCCGGTCGGCTGTTCTGTAATAACTTATATTATGTACGTCTTTTGGTAAACTTGTTATATTCTGTTGTATGGAATCGATGCATGCTTTGGTGTGATGTATGTGTGCTGCATTTTCTGGGAAGCACATGTTCATCGAGGCACGGATTATTCTGTTTGTGATACCAGAGCAAGTGGAAGGTTAAGTATTACAAGATTAATAAACCGGGGTCTCACAGAGTTGGTATCAGAGCCATACTGACCGTAGAAACCCTTATCTTGGTCGTCCCTAGTATATTTTGAAAACTTACTTTCCAAATATCAAATGTTTCATGAAGATCTTAAGTAAGTTCTCAGATTTTACTTCTTATCTATCTTAGCTTGCTCATCTCACCTTGTTCTTAACCAAATTTGGAAAGCTGGTTTTCCTCTCATCCTCTTTGAAAGGATAGTTGTTTAATCGATTAACTTGGTTTTGGGAAAACCATGAGAGTTTTAACTTGAAGTAGGATTGTCCATTGGGGAATAATAAGGACTTCCAGAGAAGAAGAATTCGGCCAGGAGCATGGAAGATAAATTCTAGACAGCAAGCATAAATTCTGGACAGCTAGCTTTTAAAAAGTAATTAGTGCCGAAAATGGGAGGTTAATCCAACTAAAACTTGCGGGAATAAAAGGGGTAAGAAGTGATATGAGTTAGTTAAGTGTCTAACCTTTCTTTGGGTGATCTTTACCTTGTCTCCTAGCTGTTTCGAACCAATGATGTTGTGCTGAAATTTGCCTTCCTAAAAGCTGATTACTCGTTCTTCCATACGAGTTAGTCATATTAGGAAGTTGGATTTTATTTTTGTGGCCTTACTGTGATTTTATGCTGGTTCTTAAGCTGTAGAGTTTATTTTGGAGAGTGTTAATTGTCTTTCTTTGTCTCCTATTCCGGAGTTGTTGATGACTTATCTTTGTGGAACAGGATGGCGAGAACCACCCGCAACAGTCAGCCGGCTGGTTCCGATGAGGAGCTTCCCCCTCCTCCGACCATGGCTGAGGTTCTTGCTCAGATCGAGCGGAATCGCATGGATCAGACTCGGATTCTGGAGGTCATCGCGAGGAACACCTCCACTCCCTCCGGTGCTTCAGGATCTGGAGGTGGTGGCCACCAGCCTCGTGGTGGGCTCTCAGAGTTTCTCCGTACTCATCCACCTACCTTCTCCCGGTCTGAGGATCCTCTGGACGCAGATGATTGGCTGCGTCTGGTTGTGCGAAAGCTCAACATCGCTTAGTGCCAGGAGCAGGAGCGAGCACTCTTTGCATCCCATCAGCTTGAGGGTGCAGCACTCTCTTGGTGGGAGAAATTTCTCGCCATGCAGCCCGCGGGGCATGTGGTCTCGTGGGGAGAGTTCAGATCTACTTTTCGTCGGGCCCACATTCCCGATGGCCTGATGAAGCTCAAGAAGAAGGAGTTTCTCGCGCTCAAACAGGGGCGCAAGTCTGTGTCGGAGTATCTATACGAGTTTAATCACTTAGTTCGTTATGCTCCGGGTGAGGTGGCCACTGATGAGGCCAAGCAGGAGAAGTTCATGGAGGGTTTGTCTGAGGAGTTGTAGGACAAGCTCTCTATCATGGACTTTGCTGACTTCCAGGCCTTGGTGGACAAGGCCATCGTCGCCGAGCACAAGGCGAAGGCGCTGGGTGAGTCCCGCAAGCGCAAGTGGGAGGCTCACCGGTCTGCTCAGGCCAGTCTCTCCCGTCCCCGTGTCGGGCCTACACCAGGGGCTCGTGCTTTGGCTTCCCCACCGCCGAGGCCGTCGGCACCAGTTACTCGTCCCCCACAGGCCGTGTTTCAGCCACGTGCACCTGCGGTCCAGCAGCAGGGTGGCCTCCGCAATCCGGCTGCCGAGGTTACCTGTTTCGCCTGCAACAAGAAGGGTCACTACGCCAACACTTGTAGTGACCCCTCGTCCTAATGGAGGACGCGGGCAAGGGAATGGTCACCCACCTGACCAGAAGGTGATCCAGAAGACTCAGGGTGTCGGGAGTGGTCGAGTCAACCACATCTCGGCTAAGGAGGCTCAGGAGGCGCCCGACGTTGTGTTGGGTACGCTTCTTGTCAGTTACCGTCCTGCTGCAGTATTATTTGACTCAGGAGCATCGCATTCCTTTATTTCGAGATCATTTGCTACTGCTTGTGACCTTCACTTTGTTCCTTTGGGGATTCCTTTGCTTATTCGCTCTCCGGGTGCGGAAATGAGGGCTGATCAGGAATGCCGGGACGTTCCCATTAATATTAAAGGAGTGGGATTCTTGGCGAACCTCATCCTACTTGACTCGGTGTGCCTGGATGTGATTCTTGGCATGGATTGGTTGTCCCAACACTTGGGGCAAATCGATTGTGCCAGGAAGATGGTCTACCTCACTAGTCCCTCAGGAGAGCAGGTTGGGATTGCACCGCAGCTGCAAGGGCCACATCTTTGTGCCCTTGAAGCCAAGCCAGTCTTGGAGGTTCAGGATGTGCCCACAGTCTGTGACTTTGTGGATGTCTTCCCTGAAGATTTGCCTGGGATGGCCCCAGTTCGAGACTTGGAGTTCGTTATTGAATTGTTGTCTGGTACCGCTCCAATTTCAAAGGCGCCGTACCGAATGCCTCCTAATGAGTTGGAGGAGCTAAAGAAGCAATTAGGTGAGCTTCAAGCAAAGGGCTTTATCCGTCCTAGCTCATCTCCTTGGGGTTGTCCAGTTATTATTGTGAAGAAGAAGGACAAGACCCTGCGTATGTGTGTTGATTACCGTCCACTTAATGAAGTGACGGTGAAAAACAAGTATCATTTGCCTCGTATTGATGATCTCTTTGACCAGTTGACCGGAGCCCGTGTGTTCTCCAAGATTGACTTGAGGTTGGGGTATCATCAAGTCCGGATCAGGGCTGAAGATATTCCAAAGACGGCTTTCACTACTCGTTATGGCCTCTTTGAGTACACTGTCATGTCGTTTGGCTTAACTACTGCTCCCGCTTTATTCATGAATCTTATGAACTCGGTGTTCATGGAGTACTTGGATAAGTTCGTTGTGGTTTTCATTGATGACATACTTATCTACTCCAAGAGTGAAGAGGAGCATGTTGAACATCTGCAGATTGTATTAGGTAAGCTGCGTGAGCACCAGTTGTATGCCAAGTTCAGCAAGTGTGAATTCTGGTTGGAGGAAGTGGCATTCTTGGGCCATGTTCTTTCAGCAGGTGGTATAGCTGTGGATCCTAGCAAGGTCAGCGATGTTCTATCTTGGAGTCAGCCCAAGTCAGTCACCGATGTGCGGAGTTTTCTTGGTTTAGCGGGCTATTACCGTCGCTTTATCGAGAATTTCTCCAAGATCGCGAAGCCGATGACTGAGTTGCTCAAGAAGGACAAGAAATTTATGTGGTCCTCTGCTTGTGATGAGAGTTTTCAGGAACTCAAGAAGCGCTTGACTTCAGCCCCAGTGCTTGTGCTTCCCGAGGTTCACAAGAACTTTGATATCTATTGTGATGCCTCTCGTCAGGGACTCGGTTGTGTTCTTATGCAAGAAGGCAAGGTTGTGGCCTATGCATCAAGGCAGTTGAGGCCTCATGAACTCAACTATCCTACCCATGACTTGGAGTTAGCTGCAGTGGTTCATGCACTCAAGATTTGGCGGCATCACCTTATTGGTAACCGTTGTGAGGTGTATTCTGTTCACAAGAGTTTGAAATATTTGTTCACCCAGCCCGATCTGAACCTCAGGCAAAGAAAATGGTTGGAATTGATCAAGGATTATGATATGGGTATTCAGTATCATCCGGGCAAGGCCAATGTTGTTGCGGATGCACTTAGTCGAAAAGTGTATTGCAATGCTTTAATGCTCCAAGAGCAATAGCCTGCCCTTCTTAAAGAATTTCAGCGGCTCAATCTGGGTTTGCTTGAGCATGGTTCTCTTGCTACCTTGGTTGTGCAACCAACCTTGGTGGGTCAAATCAAGGCTGCACACCAGACAGATGTTGGTGTGAGCCAAATCAAGCAGAATATCAAAGATGGGTCAGCCAAGTGTTTCTCAGAGGATGAGCACGGTGTTGTGTGGTTTGGACAGCGCCTTGTGGTTCCAAAGGTCGTTGAATTGCGGGAATTGATTCTCCGCGAAGCCCATGACTCCCCTTTGTCCATTCACCCTGGGGCTACCAAGATGTATCAGGACCTTCGTCAGCGATTTTGCTGGACTCGTATGAAGCGCGAGATTGCCAAGTTTGTTCTTTGAATGCGGCGTGTCTTTGTCGTGTTAAAGTGAACATCGGCATCCAAAGAGTCTTCTTGACCTTTGCGATGCACTGAGTGGAAGTGGGATCCCATTGGTATAGACTTCATCACCGGTCTGCCCCGTACTTCTTCTGGGAAGGATGCCTTGTGGGTTATCATTGATCAGTTGACTAAGGTGACCCATTTTCTTCCAGTCCGAGCGAAGATTGATGTGGGTCAGTTGGCGGATCTCTACATATCCCGCATTGTGTGCTTGCATGGTGTGCCACGAACGATTGTGTCAGATCGTGGTTCTCTTTTCACCTCTCGGTTTTGGCACAAGTTGCAAGAGGCCATGGGAACTCGTCTCTCTTTCAGTTCAGCTTATCATCCTCAAACTGATGGTCAGACGGAGAGAGTCAACCAAGTGTTGGAGGATATGCTTCGTGCTTGTGTTCTTTCCTATGAGAAGAAGTGGGAGAAGTGCTTGCCATTTGATGAGTTTTCCTACAACAACAGTTTTCAGGCCAGTCTTGGCATGACACCTTTTGAGGCATTATGTGGGAGGAGGTGTAGAACCCCATTGAACTGGTCAGAAACTGGTGAGCGTCAGTTCTTCGGCCCAGATTCGATCAATGAGGCCGAAAACCAGGTTCAGTTGATTCATGAGCATTTGCGCGTGGCCCAGTCCAGGCAAAAGAGCTATGCGGATCGTCGTCGCCGTGAGTTGAGCTTTGAGCCCAATGACTTTGTGTATCTCAAAGTCTCACCTTTGAAAGGCCATCAGCGATTTGGTATCAAGGGCAAGTTAGCTCCTCGATATGTTGGACCTTATCGTGTCATCGAGAAAATTGGAGCTGTTGCGTACAGATTGGAGTTGCCAGCTACACTTGAGGGGGTACATGATGTGTTCCATGTGTCACACTTGAAGAAGTGCCTCCGTGTTCCAATTGAGGAAACTCCGTTGGAAAGTCTCGATGTGCAGGAGAATTTGACCTACCGTGAGCATCTGTTCGTATTCTTGAGAATGAACGGAGAACAAGGAACCGTGTCATCAAGTTACTTAAGGTTGAGTGGTGAATCATTAGAAGATGAGGCAACTTGGGAGCGGGAAGATCGCCTGCGTGCTACTACGTCTTTCTTCTCAGTAAATGAGAATCTCGGGACGAGATTCTTGTAAGGGGAAGGTTTGTAACATCCCAATTTTGGATTTGTGTTTCAAATGTAAGAAAATGAGAAGAAATTAAAACTTTTTCTTACATCATGTATTTCCTGTATGCTTTGAACAGTTGTTGTAAGGAGTTATGGAAATACAAAGTCACAAGTCTTTTTAATCCAAAACCTTATCTCTCCAAAACTTTCATCTCAAATCTTGTGATCATCCTTTGGAAACACTTTTCCTAAGATCCTGTGATGGTATGTGGCCCCTTTGAAAAATTTCACAATTTTTAGAAATTGTTTGAATATTTTTAGAGGGTAGTCAAACCTGTTTGACTTTCCGTCAAACCTGTTTGACTTTCCGTCAAACCTTAAACCAGAGCCTTACAGAATTTTCAGAGAATATTGCACTGCATCAAACCCTCTGAAAATTTTAAGCAAAGTTAATATTTGAGTTAGCAAGCTCCAGTAAAAATTTCATAATTTTTGCGATTATTTTGCTATCTCAAATAAATCATCAAAGCCCCAGCTCAATTTCAAACTCAAAACCTGGTTTCACTGTGTGTTGGGTTCGAGTCAGACTCGGGCTCGAGCCACTCGTCTTGGTCCAGTCAACTAACTTCATCGAGCCACTTTTAAAACGCGTATCCAATCTGAGCCGTTGGATCTTAATCGCGCGGCCCATATTCGTATGAGCATTCAAACTGTGCGAATGCGTTGGTCCATTCTAACCGTTGGATCCCGATCCAACCGTCCTGATCAGCTGAGATATTCGGACCTTCCGGTTGCTTCACTTGATCAGAGCCGTTGGATTAAGATCCAACGCTCACAATCTCCTCTGTTGTCTTAAACCTCCGCTTGTCTCGTATAATCTGAGCCATTCTTTCTAATCCAAGGGCTCGCGATCTCCTTCGTTGTGTTTGAATCTCGGAGGCATGGCGCGTTATTAGCCGTTCGATTAAAATCCAAGGGTCCAAGATCACCCGAGCTTTTTCTCTGGTCATCTTCAACCTCCCGCCGTGCGTGAACAGAGAAAGAGGCATGGCGCTGTCAAATCGTGTTCCTTGGGCAACGTCTCCCTGGTCGGCATTAAGTGCTTGCAGGTGCTTTCGACCGAGAGGCATGCCCTACTCCTACATCTCCATCATTTTGCTTTTCGGTCCATGGTTGTGTCCTGGACTTAGCTCACCCGAGGGGCTCCTCTTTGCCAAACCCTAATCCTTTAGCTATTTAAGCTCCCAAAACTCATTCCTGGTGTTCCTTTACACCATCCTTAGCTCCTTAGTCGTCTCTGGAGCTTAGCCCATCAAAAACACCAAATCACCATTGTTGACCCGTGGAGCTCCATTGAGGATCATGAAGCTTCAGTGGTTCTTCTTCAAATATTCTTGTACTCTTTTCTACTCCGTAATGTCTTGATCATTTCCCCTCACTCAATTTTGGATTTCATTCTCAGGAGTTGACAAATTTGGGGTTTGTTCAAATTCAACCGAAACCATCCCCTTTCTTCCTCAGCTCCGGTGAGTGCTCCATTTCTCAATTCATTGCTCATAAAGCTTCTATGGGTTATATTGCAGCTATTTTGACCACCAGTGGTGTTCATTTTGGCTCAGGTCTCCAATTTCATATCTTCTTCCTCGGGTCCGGCAAGCTCCGTCGTGGTCCGGCCTTTTCCGACCATCTTTGAAGCTCATCTCGATCAAGGTAGCTTCTTATTAGTCCCTAGAGGCTTTGGCACACGCTTCTCTGGACTGCAGCGGAGCTTTTTGCTATTTTCGCGTTTAGCAGTAAAAGCCCCCATCTTCGTTTTTCGGCTCGCCGACGTTTAGAGTCATCGTCGCCGGCAAGGTCACCACCTTTGGGTCCGCAAGCTTATTGCGAATCCATTTTAGTTTTAAGGTTGCGCCGCCGTGGCCGGAGTCGTCGGCGACCAGCCGTAGCTCCCGCTCGAGGTTTTTGTCGGGCGTTATTCCCTGTTTTTGGTTGTCATTAGGACACCATTAATGATCTAATCAGTGTTAATCATTGGATTATTATTGTGTCTTAATCGGCCGCTGTGCCACTGACATTGGGCCCATGTCCTTAAATCGCCCCGCTGGCGCTCGGTGGTCACTTTCGGACACCATTAATACTTAATCATTGACTAGTTAAGAGCTAGTATTAATGGATGTCGGGAATAACCTTTTTGGGTCACTGACATGTGGGCCCGTAGGCCTTAAGCCGCAGTTCTGGGGTCATTAATTACTAATCATTGGTTAGCAATTAATGTGTCCTATTTGGAAAATGTCTCGCTGCCAGGTGGGCCCCCATCTCTCAAATCCACCGCTGTGCGAGCTCATTAGGACACATTTAATTGCTAATCATCACTAATTATTGGTCTTTAGTAATTAAATCACTGTCCTAATTGCCCTCTGTCTCACTGACAGTGGACCCATGCATTAAATCCCTTCCCGCGCACTTAAACCCCGTGCGTTGCACTTGGTTGATTGTGGACCGTCGATCTTGCGATCGATGGCCCAGATCTGGAGTGCATTCGGACCATCCGGTTCCCTCTTCTTTCTGGTCCGTCCATCTCGCGATCTGCGGCTGAGATCGCGAGTGCAATCGGACTCTCCGAAGGGAGGTGCGCTCCGAGCCGTCCATCTTGAGATCTGCGGCTGTGGTTGGCCGAGGTAACCATACCGTCCGAATGTTTCCCTCCTCGTGAGCCGTTGGATCTTTATCTAACGGTGGGCTCCATTTTGAGAATCGCGCGCGTGTGCTGTTTTCTGTGCGTGTGGCTCGTTGGATTTCGCATCAACGGCCCACGAGCACCCACGTCTTTTAGTTCGGTTTAGTTTAACTTTGTTTTGGTAAGTCTTTATTCATCTACTAAAAATTGTATTAAAAACTTTAGAAATTCTTAACTAATTCGTCTTAACTCCTTTTTAAGTGTTTCCAACTGCATTAAATTCATGTTTAACTAAAGATTATTGTAAAAATGCATTTAGGCATATTTCAGTAGCAGAAAATTATGTAACTAAATAACTTGATTTCTGTCTAGTTGAATATTCCAGAAATAGGATTAAAACTTGTAAAATGCATATCTTTTTCTGTATAATTCCAATCTGTGCAAAATCAATTTTGTTAAACTCCTCTGTTAGTATGCTTTAATATGGAATAGGTTTTAATCATGGTTATGTTTCTGTAAAATGACTTGCATTAGATTTACAACTTGGAAAAATCATAAGTAAATCACTATAACTTCAAATTTAGTAAACTCAACTTTGCTGTCACTAGGATGTCATAATCTACCTGCTGTAAAAATTTCAGACCTTAGATCATTATATAAATTTTTTCCATGAACAGTACCCGAAATTAATTTGGTAAATTGATAGGCTGAGAAAGTGTATTATAGCTATAACTTCTGCATACTAAATCCAAATTGCATGATTCTTGTTCCTAAAATTGTCTAAAATCATTCCCTAGCTGCTGTGTGAATTTCATTAGATTTGGATGTCCTTTGTTGTTGGAGTTTATTTGGTGTTATTCGTTCTTATTGGTTTATCGCCTTTTTGCGTTAGGTTCCGAAGACAATACTGATAATTCTGAGCCACAGCCATCAGATCGTGCACTCCAGCAAGGTAAGCAGATGTAGCATCATTTGATCATGTTGCACCTACTATTTTCAAATTCTAATATATTGTTTGCAAATTCTATGTATGCATTGCTATGTTGTTTTAACTATTATCGATAGTTAACCTAGTAGATGCATTATCAGTAGGCAAATGTTAATCCTCTACTACTGAGCTTAGGTTTTATCTTGCTGTGATTTTGGGTTCGTTGGATGAATCCTTGTCACTTAGTAGTTTACGAGTTGTTGCTTAGCCATGCTTAGTTATCGGTAGAAATGGGCAGTTATCGACTCGTCGATAACCTTGATCACACAAACTGTTATAATCTATGTATTTCAGCCTTGTGCTTTGTCTAAATTGCAAAACTATAACTGAAAATAAAACAATTTGGACTTGGGCACAATGGTAAGATGGCGTGATTGTTGGGTGTGACTGGAATGGTGCCCTAGTCATTTAAGGACCGAGTTACTTGCGCCACCGTTCTGAGCATTCTTGCGTGCTAACCACACTAGAGGGTATGGGACCTCTCTTGACTTAGTACTTTAGCGTGTGTTGGCTACGAGTCGCAGGAGGGCGTGTGTGTGTTGCGTTGTGGTAAAATGAGATGATGGTGTATGGAAGCATTGTAGTTGTCCAAAAAGCTTTACCCCGAGGGGTAGTTGTCTTTTTGGCTTTACAATGTAAGCGTATGTGTTTCTATCCATACGAGTGGCTCGTAGTTGATCCACAATATTGGAAATGTCTCGTAGGACTTAGCCGTGCCAGCATACCTTTGGAAGTGTGCTAAATCATGTGGCTTAAAGGCGGTCTGAAGTGTGGGTACATTGGTACACCCCTGCAAGATTTTTGAACTATTCGAATAGCCTCGTCCTAGGCTATGGACACGCTCGGAAACGCCCCGTGAGAACTAGACTACAACCTTTTAAATTAAAACTTGATGGGTGGTATGAATCAGGGATTCATGCTATGTGTGGTGGCTAATGGGTTAGTCACTTCTAGGTGGTTCCTTGATAAATATTGCTACTCGCTGTTGTTTCAATGCTTAAAAACTGATTTGTCAAATTGCTTTCAGTCTATTACACTATTGCAAATGAAACTTGCTTTATGCGTCCAAACAACCATATAACCATCCCCCTTTGATACAGCTTTCATATAGCTATGTATAGGCTTGTTACTCGTAAGTCTTGCGAGTACATTATTGTACTCACCTGCATTGCTTATTGTGTGCAGAGGAAGGGGGTACGCCCGATGGGCCTCACTTTTGTGAGTTGTGTTGTGGCAGTGTGTGGGGCGATTAGCTTGGTGGCCCGATCGGTTGCCCTGTGGTGTTATGTGGCTAACCAATCGTCTTTTGGTTTAAGCCATCTTATGGCAACTTCTGCTTCCGCTGTTACTTTCTATTATCATGTCATTTGGCCGGTCGGCTGTCCTGTAATAACTTATATTATGTACGTCTTTTGGTAAACTTGTTATATTCTGTTGTATGGAATCGATGCATGCTTTGGTATGATGTATGTGTGCTGCATTGTGTGGGAAGCACATGTTCATCGAGGCACGGATTATTCTGTTTGTGATACTAGAGCCAGTGGAAGGTTAAGTATTACAAGCTTAATAAACCGGGGTCTCACAAAAGGAAAACAAAACACAAAGAACTCTAGCGACTTGAAAACCAACTTGAACTGGTTGAGGTTCGACTTAGTCATTTAAATTATTTTCAAAATCTCATGTTAAGCTTTAGCAAACCCTAAATCAAATGGTTCTTTTTATTTTGAAAAAAAACTCAAAAAGGCTCAGAAAAACCAGGGCGTTACATCACACCACCGCAGAAGAAGCTGATGCATCGCCAGATGTAGTGACGGGTACCATTCTTGTCCACTCAGTACCTACATTGGCATTATTTGATCTTGGGGCATCTCATTCTTTTATTTCTAAGAAGTTTGCCTTACAGCAAGAACTAGAAACTGCATCTCTGAAAAGCCCTATGGTAGTTCATTCACCGGGATCTATCATGAGGACAAAACTTGGATGTCTAGATGTTCCACTTGAAATAAATGGGGTGGGATTCAAAGCCAACCTCATTATGATAGATACACCTGGGGACAGATGTAATACTGGGGATGGACTGGTTAACCAAACACAAAGGATTAATAGATAGTGCAGAACGAGTCGTGTCTCTTGTCAACTCTGACGGGAAATGAATCGTTTTTCCTTCCACATACGTCGCTCCATCGCAGCAACCACGCTAAATTCCATATCAATCCAAGAGCTTAATCAGGTACCGGTAATATGTGAATATCCCGACCTATTTCTGGATGAATTACCGGGAATGCCCCCAGATCGTGATATGGAGTTCATCATCAATTTGGTTCCAGGGACAGCACCTATATCTAAACGGCCTTATCATATGGATTCTGATGAATTAGCTGAATTGAAGCAACAACTCAAGGAACAACTGGACAAGGGATTCATTCACCCTAGCTCATCCCTATGGGGAACTCCTGCTTTGTTCGTAACAAAGAAGGACGACAGTCTACAGATGTGCGTCGACTACCGTTCTCTGAATGAAGTCACCATCAAGAACAAATATCCCCTTCCGAGGATTGACGACTTTTTTTTATCAGATGAATGGTGCATGTATCTTCTCTAAGATTGACTTGAGGACTAGATATTTTCAACTCAAGGTCAGGACATAAGATATTCCAAAGACTGCATTTACCACCCGTTACGGTCTATACGAGTACATCGTAATGTCTTTTGGACTGACTAATGCTCCTGCAAATTTCATGAATATTATGAATAAGATCTTTATGGAGTATTTAGATCAGTTTGTGGTGGTCTTCATCAACGATATTCTTATCTACTCTACGACCACAGAAGAACACAAGCAACATTTGAGGATGGTGCTCAACAAGTTGTGGGTGCATCAACTGTATGCCAAGTTCGGCAAATACGAGTTTTGGCTAAAGGAAGTCAGTTTCCTAGGCCATGCTCTATCTGAAGGAGGTGTGGTCGTGAACCCGAGCAAGGTGCAAGATGTTCTAGCTTGGAAAGAGCCCCGCTCTATTCCTGAAATCCGTAGTTTCCTCGGTCGGGCAGGATATTACCACCGGTTCATCGAGAACTTCTCCAAAATTGCAAGGCCAATGACTCAGCTTCTGAAGAAGAAGAAGAGGTTCGAATGGTCAGCAGCATCTGACGAGAGCTTTCATGAATTGAGAAAAAGACTCACAACAGCCCTAGTGCTCACCCTGCTTAACATACACAAAGATTTCACTGTGTATTGTGATGCATCTCGCCACGGCCTTGGTTGCGTGCTAATGCAATAAGGCAAAGTAGTGGCTTGCGCCTCACAACAGTTGCAGCCTCATGAAGCTAACTATCCAACTCATGATTTAGAATTAGCAGCTGTGGTTCATGCTCTCAAGATCTGGAGGCATTACCACATCGGTAATCGGTGTGAGATATACTCCGATCATAAAAAACTGAAGTACTTATTCACACAGCCAGATCTGAACCTGAGGTAGCAAAGATAACTTGAACTGATCAAAGATTATGATCTTGGTATTCATTACCAACCGATGTTGTAGTTGATGCCCTCAGCCGGAAGCTCCACTACTTGAGCGCATCAATAGAAGCAAATCAACCAGCACTGCATGAAGAGTTTCAGAAGCTCAACTTAGAGGTGGTTGAGGAAGGTTATGTTGCTGCTCTAATGCTGCAACCTACTCTCGAGTCGCAGATTCAGACTGCTCAACTCAAGGACCCAATTACTACATAAATCAAGCACGACTTGCAGACTGGCAGTAAATCAAAATTCTCTGAAGGCCCAAATGGAGTAGTCATGCGTGGACAGCAGATATATGCCCCTAATGATTCCGATATCAAGGACTTAATCCTCAGAGAAGCTCATGATTCCCCTCTCTTCATCCACCCTGGGAGCACCAAGATGTATTAGGACCTCCGAAAACAGTTATGGTGGCCTGGTATGAAGCACGACATCGCTGCACATGTTGCCATATGCGATGTATGCCAACGTGTCAAGGCGGGGCACTAGCGACCAGTAGGATTGCTTCGGCCTCTACAGGTTCCTGAGTGGAAATGGGATGAAATCAGTATGGATTTCATAATTGGACTACCAAAGACAAAGAATAGACATGATTCCATATGGGTTATCATGGATCGCCTCACCAAGGTGGCACACTTTATTCCAGTTTGCACCACCTACAATGGAGCCAAGCTTGCGGAACTCTACCTGAACAACATTGTCTACTTGCACGGTGTGCCAAAGACAATAACATCTGATCGAGGCCCTCGGTTCACCTCAAGATTTTGGGACAGCTTGCACGAATTGTTGGGAACCGAGTTATTATTTAGCAAGGCATTCCACCCACAGATGGGAGGTCAAACAGAAAGGACTAATCAAATTTTGGAAGACATATTGAGAGCTTGTGTGATATCCTATGGCACAGATTGGGAGAAGTGTTTAGCTTTTACCGAGTTCTCCTACAATAAGAGCTTCCAGTCTAGTCTCCAGATGTCACCTTTTGAAGCACTTTACAGGAAAAAGTGCATAACACCCTTGTTCTGGTCCGAAGTCGGCAAGAGGCAGATCTTTGGACCAGCCATAATAAAAAAAACACAAGAGCAAGTTGATGCGATCAGAAAACGCTTAAGAGAAGTGCAGTCGCAACAGAAGAGCTATGTTGATCGTCGCCGCCGTGAGCTAACCTTCAAAGTAAATGATTATGTTTATCTCAAAGTCTCACTGCTGTGAGGCGTCCGCTGTTTCTAAGTCCACGGAAAACTGGCACCTCCATCTATCGGTCCATACTGAATCCTTGCAAGGAAAGGCGATGTAGCATACCAGTTAGAGCTACCACCATAGCTATCCAATGTGCACAACGTCTTCCACATATCGGAAATCAAGAAGTTTTTCCGAGTTCCAACCGAACTCACTCAGTTGGAGAGTATTGATCCCCAACAGAATCTTTCTTATCGGGAGCACCCGGTTCGAGTCTTAGACGAAGCCATGACACATACTCGCAATCGCGTCATCAAGATGCTAAGGATTCAGTGGAGCAACCATACCGAAGACGAAGCCACGTGGGAGCAAGAAGATCATCTTAAAGCTGAATTCCCCTCCTTCTTTCCCGAACCTGCTGAATCTTTGGGACGAGATTCTTTGTAAGGGGGTAGGTCTGTAATATCCCGAATTTAGGGTTTGTATTTCAAATGTATAAAATTGTATCCTTTTTAAAAACTTATGATATCTTCTCTAGTCATTTGTTTTATCTGAACTTCTATTCTTGGTTTTTTTTGTTTTTGAAAACCTAAAACATCATTTTATGAAAATACAAGTAAAAAGAAACATCAAAGATTTTGTAAATAAAAATATATTACTTGAAAAACCCTAGAAAATTTATATAAGGATCTACACTATGACCTAAGCCTCCCCAAAAATTTTCAGAATTTTCAGAATTAGTTTGCTATCAATTAAATTCCTAAAGTCTCAGCCTTTTCTAGTTAAATAAAAAATCAGAAAACAAAATCCTTTTTCCTTACCTTTCACTGACGGGTGGACCCCACCGTCTGGCCCCTGCTCCACCGACCGAGCCAGCCGGACCGTGCTACAGTCCAACTGGCTCAACCCAGCACCACTTCCTCCCCAACCGCTAACGGTCGGGTCCTACGCGCAGCCTTCTTCTCCCACGCGGCATGCGCCCGAACGCTAGCTCGCCAGCGTGGAGACATGCTGCTCCAGCTCGCCATGCCGGCACCTCCGAGTGCTTCGCTGGTTTTGCGCACGCCCACTGGTTTCGCTCGCATTCGACCACATCTCCCGCGTGCATTAAACTCCCAGTCAAGTGCGCATCACCCATCAACGCCCATGTCTGTGCGCCGAGCGCACCGCCGCCCATACCGGCTCTCGCTCGCTCGCTCGCTCACCGCCCTAGCCTATTTAAGGCCACCACAAGCTAGCCTCTGCCTCCTCTTTACCACCTCAAGCAATCTCTCTATCTCCCCTCTCCTTCTTACCGAGCCAAAAATCGCAAAGGAGCAAGTTTCATTTTCCGGCCGATGACTCCACCATCCCTACCTCGCCACTCCGACTACTGCAGTGGAGCTCCCTCTCCCTTGTCTGCGTTAGCCTGTGTTCCAGCACATAAGAAGGAACACCCCTAACTTAATTTTGACTTTCATGCACAGGAGCTCGTCGAAGCATCTTCTTCCTCACTGCTGGCCGAAAAGGGGTCACCGCCACCGCCGCCCTATCTCCGTTAAGCCATTGTTCAATTGCTCTCGCCTCCACCATTTCCTAGCCTCACTGACACTTCCCCGACCATTCATTTCATTGTTGTTGGCTCAGGTCGCCTTCTCCACGTGAGCACCATCCCTGCCGCCGCTGTCCGTCGCTGCCCGCCATCCTCCAGCCATCCCCTTCATCCCTCATTATCCTGATGAGTTCCCTACACCTCATAGCTAGTGATGCGCGCGTTATTGGGCCGAGGGCATCACTGTCTTACAAACTGGCAAAGTTGCCCGAAGCTCCTTGCCGCCACAACACGTCGCATCGCCGCAGTGGTTCGCCGAACCCTCGCCGCCGGTGACAGTAGGATCGCATAGCCACGGGCGTTCCATTTTGGCCATTAGCCCGCGCCGCCATGCTCCCTAGCGTTGGCGATTAGTCGGAGAAACCAGCGCTCTGGAGCTCCCTGTTGTGTCAAAAAATCCGACAATTACTGTAGCGATGCGTTTAATTAGCCAAATCGGTGTCGGAAGCGTTAATCATTAGGTAAATCCGGGTTTAATTGTTGCTGCTTTTCGCTGACCTGCGGGCCCTTGAATAGAAAACTAGGCGATTAATTACACTGGTTTCCATAGCTTCTCACCGACGCGTGGGCCCGAGGCCATCAACCCGCACAGTAAACCACCAGGTGAACCAAACGCTGTTCGTTTGTACTCCGGTCCACATACACTGTTTTTGTGAGCCATGAGGCTGACACGTAGGTTCCACCTGTAAGCATTGGGAAAGTACGCCATCAGTTATAATCAAAATATGCTTTCCATATCTGGAAACTAAACCACTTACGGACAGAGAGAGAATGCGCTTTCATGGTTAGGAGACGTATTTCACAATTTAGTTGGAATTTCTAAAACCGAACCAAAATGAATCTTTAATAACTTTTGCTAAGAAACTCTAAATGAGTTGATTATTGTCTCTAAATTTGTATAAAATCATATTCTACCTGAATATGAAAAAATATTTGAATTTGGTTGCTGTTGGAATTCATTTGCATTAGTTAATCGATTTCCGTCTCTTTTTGCAATACACGTTGATTGCGTGAACGATACTGACGAGGATTAAAACCTCTATATATTATCTTTAATATATAAAAGACCATACGTCTTCATGGTCGTAACCCTGAGGTGCACGACCTCACTGGTCGTAGAGATTCCAGAGGTTACATAATGGGTACCCTGGTCGGACAAAGGCCTAAGCCAAGCTCCCACCAGAGAATCGCCGTAGAAGGTATGAACTGACGCTCGGAATAAATCCCAAGGTATATTCTCTACCGTATGATGAATGGAGCACGTGCATATTCCATACCATACGACGTATCTTATCCAAGACACACCAGTGAACAACTTCCATACGGTTATATGTTTCATAGACATCTAACCGCCGAACAGTTGATTCAGATCAACCGTCACTTGACTCGACTGCACGCAACGCCGCATCGACGTCTTCTCTGGAAGTAACTGCCACCGCTTCGAGGGCTATTTAAAGACGGAACCTGGACGGATCAAGGGGGATCAGAGGAACAGAGGAAGACAAAAGCACAAGCCATAGATTCGTGTAATAGTTCTGAGTTAGCAAGAGAGCAAGCAGAGTCCTTAGCATATACCTTGTAAATTCCAGTTCATATTAATAAAGAGCAGTCCCATCATTCCCTGAGATTTCCCACGTCACTTTCTCTTTTCTATTTTCGTAAGATCGACGTCTTGATCGTCGACAGCTGGCGCCGTCTGTGGGGATCGCGGCGTGGAATCTCAGAAGAATTTCTCTGCTCATCAAATCTTGATCGCCATTCCCCGTCTGTGACCGCTGATGCAGTTATGGCGGGAAGTTGGGATGAAGAAAATTAGTTCGACTTGGCGGACTACGCCGACCTCGACATGGATGCATGTATGCACGCCATGGAGGAAAACGGAGTCTCTTCATCATCCTCCTCTGCCGGCTCGCCCAGGGTAGAAATCGGCGAAGACGACCGGATGGATGAAGACACACCGCTACAATCAGTGGCGGTTTCAGAGGAAGTGTTTCCACCGCCGAACACCCCAAAGCCTCAAGAAGCCCGGCCTTCGACCGCAAAAAGGTGATGAAAATTCAACACCGCAACCTGAGGTTCAACATACCTTTGATGCGATCATGGTTGATAGGTACTCACCAACGGCTTCTAGTAATTCCAGGAGCCAACCAACACCTGGTGACGGTGTCAATGAAACCTCCATTGGTCGTAAACCAAGTGGGGATGATAAAGCTCAGCATTCGATCAGCAATTCGCCGGATCAGGCTGAGGTCCTTCCGAAAACCTCAGGAGGTGCTGATCACCTACTGCTCTCCGTCGTGGAAGCTTCTCGCAGAAGCTCTGAAAGGCTCTCCGTTGATTACGACAGAAGCTCATCAGAGGACCGCTACTGGAAGCACGAGGTCAATGCGATCGGAGATATGGATCACAATGCCGTGTACGGTCCTCCACACATTGCCTCGCCACCACGTCCTAATGGAGATGGTACGGGCGGTCAAGCACCAAATGCCGGAGGTGACAGAACCGGTAGACGTTCACGAGTTAATACGCCTGATCCTTCCCAAACCAATGTGAGGGACTGGGCAAGATCGACCAGAAGGTCGGAGGATGTAAGCCATCAAACACCTTCTTCTGGCAGAAATCCCTCGAGACCTTCGGTAACTATACAAAACCTGCAGCGAGTCAAGGATATGTTAAATACTTCTGACCCTGCCATGGCAGAGACTCCAGGTTTTGCCCAACTCGCAGGTCAAGTATCGGAGATTATCCAACAGACGATGCAGCGCACAGAAGCTTATCGGGAACGAAGGCACCCACAAAGTCAGACCATGACCTCATCATAGCATTCTTCCCGAAGTAGGGGCCTGCATGGTCGTGTTGAGGATCAGTTGACACTGCGACCACCTCGACGATTCCGACCAACAAGTCATGAGGGGAGGAGACTATTCCAGGAATCCTCACCTTCACTTCGTCGAGGGGAACCATCGCTTGGACCTGGTGATCTTCGACATCACCTAAGCCAGGCAAGCGGTCGAAGGCGTTCTACTAACGTCCACGACCAGATCGGGACATTGGAGCACCGACAATCCGTTCCTAGAAATCGATCTCCAACCGACATAATCCGCGCTTTTCAAAGAAGGCGCCACGAAACTATCACAGTCGCCGAGCTTTCTCGTGCAGGCTCCAGTCATCGCTGGCCAAATAGGTTTCGATCGGCCAATATGGATAAATTCAATGGGACCCAAAATCCCTTGAATTTCTCCAGATATATACCACCGCTATCGAGTCGGTGGTGATGAAAATGTAATGGCAAATTATCTTCCTACGGTATTAGAAGGATCACCCGATCTTGGTTGCTTAACCTTCCTGGTCGGATTCGTGTATACTTGGGAGCAACTCGCGACCTTTTGATTGCAAATTTTGTGGTGCGTATGATCGCCCTGGAAAGGAAGACGATCTCCATAGGATACGGCAAAAATCAAACGAGACTCTCCAGCAGTACATTAAAAGATTTAGCCAAGTCCGTAACTCAATACCGGAGGTTGCAGAATCTTCCGTTATCCAAGCCTTCAAAGCGGGATTAAGAAATCGAAGGTTTACGGAGGATTTAGCTATACATCCCTCACGAACAACCATCGAGCTCTTCGACATGGCTGACAAGTACGCTACGGCCAGTGAAGCGGTCGAGTGGAACGAAGCCGTTGATCGAAAGGATAAAATTCCCCAACCTGGCTTGGATAGGACAGAAAAGAAACAAAAGAAGACTCTCAAGAAAAAGAAGCATGGTAGAGCCAACGACAAAGAAGTTCTTGCTGTTCCTAAAAAATTTACCAAAGGAAGAAAAGATTATACTGGTCGTGGCAAGTCTAAAGCTCCGACCAATGATTATAAGAGAAACAAAAAATGGTGTCCTCTTCACCAGCAAGCAGGACACGATTTGCGCAATTGTCGCGCTTGGCAAAAGAAGCTAGAAGATTATTATCCAGGTAAAGGACCACTCCCATCGATTCAAGAACTCGGGGAAACAAGTTCCAAGAAGGACAAAGATGGTGACGAAGAAATGGAGTACCAAGAACCTCAACACACCATTGATGTGATCTTCGGTGGATCTTCTTCGTACGAGTCCAGACGTCACCTGAAAGCCATGGAGCGAGAAGTCAACCTTACCGAACCTTCGATCGCCGTTAAACCTTCAAGGTGGTCTGAGACGATAATCTCCTTCAAAGAAAGAAGATCGCCCCATTCCTTCGACTCGACTAGGTAGGTTTCCAATTGTCGTTGAGCCTACTATTAATAACTGCAAGGTTAATTGGGTTTTGATAGATGGGGGTAGTTCCTTAAATATTTTATTTGCAAGTGCTTTGGAAGACATGCAGATTCCCAAATCAAGGTAAAACTAAAGAAATATGCCTTTCATGGCATAGTTCCTGTTCTACCGCTAAACCAATAGGGCACTTGTCCCTCATCGTTACGCTCGAAAGCCCGACAACTTCCGAACGTAAAAATTTCATTTGATGTGGTGAACTTCGAGATCGCATACAACGCAATTCTTGGTCGTCCGGCTTTAGTAAAATTCCTGATAGCCACGCATTACGGTTATCAGAGTTTGAAAATGCCAGGACCAAAAGGTGTAATCACGGTCCGGGGCAATCAAAAGATAACCTACGCATGCGATCGGAGTGTTTAGAATCGGTCGATGAACTCCCACCGGGAACTAACACCATTAACATGCAGGTCAAAAATTCAAGACCGAAGATGACACCAAAACCTTCCGACCAGATAAAAGAGGTACAACTCGACGGAAGTACTTCTCCAGAGAATGCCAAGATACTGGTCGGAGCAGGACTCGACCCTAAATAGGAAGAGTCGCTCGTCTCCTTCCTCCGAGCTAATCAGGACGTATTCGCCTGGCAGGCGTCCGACATGCCCGCAGTCCCCAGGGAGGTGATCGAGCATAGGCTAGCTCTACAGCCTAACAAAAAACCGGTCAAGCAGAAGCTACGACATTTCACATCTGATCGAAAAGAAGCAATCCAGTCGGAGATTGACAAGCTTCTCAAAGTTGGGTTCATTTGTGAGGTCGACCACCCAGAGTGGCTCGCCAATCCTGTAATGGTTAGAAAAGCCAATGGAAAATGGCGAATGTGTATTGACTTTACAGATCTTAATAAAGCTTGTCCGAAGGATGACTTTCCCCTTCCTCGCATTGATCAACTTGTAGACTCTACTTCTGGGTGTGAGTTGTTAAGTTTTTTGGATGCTTATTCAGGGTACCACCAGATCAATATGAGTAAACAAGATGAAGAGAAAACTTCCTTTATCACCCCATATGGCACTTACTGTTATGTAAAAATGCCATTTGGTCTCAAGAATGTTGGTGCAACATTCCAAAGGTTGATGCAAAAGACTTTTAGCCCTCAGATAGGTCAGAATATTGAAGCCTACGTTGATGATCTGGTCGTAAAAAGCATCAACGCCGGCGATCATATTCTAGATCTACAAGAGACTTTCAATAACTTAAGATGTCATAAACTTAAGTTAAATCCAGAGAAATGTGTATTCGGAGTTTCGTCGGGAAAGCTTCTTGGGTTCCTAGTTTCGGCTAGAGGCATTGAAGTAAATCCAACGAAAATCGCCGCCATCGATCAGATGCGCGATCCAACCACAAAGAAGGAAGTTCAGAAATTAACCGGTTGTATGGCAGCGTTAAGTCATTTCATAGCACGGTTAGGCGAAAAAAGACTACCTTTCTTTAAGCTTCTCTGGAAACATGGGAGTTTTGAATGGACTAAAGAAGCAAGCAGCGCCTTTGAAGAATTAAAACGGTACCTTACAAGTCCCCCAATCTTAGTTTCTCCAAGATTGGGAGAAACATTGCTAATTTACGTGGCTGCAACGCCACAAACGGTTAGTGGTGTGCTGGTCGTAGAACGAGACCATGTTCAACGACCAATATATTACGTAAGCGAAGTCTTGCATGGACCAAAAGAAAGGTATCCGCAGGTACAAAAATTGCTCTATGGTCTCCTTATGGCTTCAAGGAAACTAAGGTATTATTTTCAGGCCCACAAAGTGGTCGTGCCTACGGGATATCCCCTTGGTCAAGTCCTGGGAAACAGGGAGTCATCAGGACGAATATCGAAATGGGCGGTTGAGCTTGGGGCGTTCGATCTCCATTTTGTCCCACGACCAGCAATCAAGTCCCAGGCAATAGCAGAATTCATTGCCGAATGGACAAACCCTGAACCCACCCAAGGGCCCAAGTACGAGCACCACGACGAGTGGACAATGTACTTCGATGGTTCCTTCATGTTGCATGGCTCGGGGGCTAGGGTCATCTTGATTTCCCCTACTGGCAAACAAATAAAGTACGCCATTCAGTTTAACTTTCCTGCTACTAACAATGTGGCGAAATCACGGTTTCTTCGGCGGACTTGAGCAGCTCGTTCGCTCGGGATTCGCAGATTGCTAGTGAAAGGCGATTCTCAACTAGTAGCGAATCAAGTAGGGAAAGAGTATCAATGCTCTAGTACCAAGATGTCATTATATCTGGCGGAAGTACGGAAACTCGAAAAGCATTTCTTCGGTTTTCAGATCCAACACATTCCTAGAAAGGAAAACATTCTGCCAGACCAGTTGGCCCGGATGGCTTCCACAAGGACATCCGTCCCACCCAAAGTTTTTCTCGAGAAACTCGATTCACCCTCGGTAGTCGAGCCTTCCGAGGACGTAGATGTTAGCAAGGAGGTTGCACACCTTGATTCTGCAAACATGGATGCTCCACAGATCGATGATGGTTGGCGCCATCACGATCACGGTAGAGATTGGATGACATCGATCTACAATTATCTTCAGCATGACCTAATTCCAGAAGATGATGTAGAGGCTGATCGTATTGCATGAAAAGCCAAATCATACACTCTCATTGAACGTACCTTGTATAAACGAGGATCTCACGGAGTGTTGATGAGATGCATATCTCGCTCGGATGACATTAAATTGCTAGCCGAAATTCATGGAGGAGTCTGTGGAGCTCATCATTCCTACAGAACTTTGGTTGGTAAAGCATTTAGGCAAGGATACTACTGGCCAACTGCCCTTCATGATGCAAAAGAGCTCGTGACGGCGCGTATAATGTCAATTTCATAGCCGACAAGTACATCACCGCCTCAAGCTTTGCAAACAATTCCTCTTTCTTGGCCTTTTGCAACCTGGGGACTAGACATTCTGGGACCTTTCCCAAGAGCACCCGGGGGCTTTGAGTTCATGTTCGTCATGATTGACACGTTCACTAAGTGGATCGGCCGAGCCGGTTGTAAAAACTACAACCAAGCCGCCAAGAGGTTCCTAACAAAAAGCGTGATTACACGGTTTGGTGTACCCAGTCGTATAATCACCGATAACGGTGTCCAGTTCTCAAGCAGCAATTTTCAGAAATTCTGTGAAGAACTAGGTATCAAGATACATTTCGCTTCTGTTGCTCACCCATAGAGCAATGGAGCAGTTGAGCGAGCCAATGGTATCATAATGCAAGGGATCAAACGACGAGTGTTCGACCAGTTACTTCAACGGTCAGGGGTTTGGGTTCAAGAACTTCCTTCTGTATTATGGGCCGTTCGTACCACAACTAGTCGCGCGACCGGTGAAACACCATTCTTTATGGTTTACGGAGCTGAATCCATGCTTCCTCCAGAACTTAAAATTGGTTCTGCTCGAACTGATTTCTTTTCCGAAAGTGATCAGTGTGAACGACGACTTGACGACATCAATTTCCTTGAAGAACGATTTAAATCAAGCTTTGCTACGATCGACAATCTACCAAAGAAGCCATGCGTCGGTACCACGATCGTAGGTGCAACCTCGCAGACCTAATCAGAGGTGATTTGGTTCTTAGAAAATTTAGAACCAAGCGGTCGCAACAAACTTTCACCTAAGTGGGAAGGTCCATACACCGTGGTCGGTTACCCACCGTGATCGATGCGATTAGCTATGATAGATGGGCAAGTTTTGTCTAATTCTTAGAATATTGATCAATTGCGTAAGTTCTATGTTTAATTTCATGTATTTCATTTCCTTTCATTTTTCAATAAAGATGCTTTTCCTTAAAAACGATAAGTATGGTTGTTTATACTTATTATTTGTTGCATCTGGTCATATGCCATTCCGTTCTCTGGTTGGTCGGAGAAGACTCTCATTCTCTCCGATATTCCTTTCCGTAGGACCTCCACTACTCATGGTTGCTGACTTGAATGTCACCGACCACACTGGTTTTAGCCGTGATCATTGCTTCAATGATACACACTCACGACCACATATTCTTTTCTTAAAGAAACATACGAGTATAAGGAGTACCAACTCAGACGATTTACTTGGTTTTCGTTTCTTTCTTCAATTTGAAGACTGTTATTTTATTTCAACATTCTGTTCTACTCAAGTTTGGCTACTGGTGGGGACACAGAAAGCCTCCTGGTCGAAGTCTCTCCTCTCTATACGTGGTCCTGCCCACTGGAAGGAGCTTCCTAGTGACGGTCCTTTTCCTACGATCCTCGCTGCCAGTCGGATTTGATCATGAGCACGTTTCGCGAAATATTTTAACAAATCTTTAGTTCTTGAGATTCGATACGACCAGATCCGAATATTTTCTAAACAACGGTACTTATCTCTTCATTTCTTTTTCTTTGCATACATTCTTAATGCATATCTTCTTATCAAGCAAATCTGGTCTTTGTTATATCTTCCGACTACAAGTGGTATTTCATAGTACTTCGATAATGGGAAAGATCTAGACTAGCCGAAATCGTCAGTTGGTTCCGACCACATGATTTCCTAGTATTTTCTAGATCATTGTCATACACATTATCAGCACTCTTACTATGGTCATTGTTATTACTCAATTTCCTGGTCTACTGCTTTCTTTTAGTAACGTTCATCTACTAACATAAGCAGTCGGGGGCTAGGAGATATATGAGTATTTAACAACATTGATAAGACAAAGCAGGATCATCATTGATAAAATGTAAGTTTCATTTTACATAGTCTAATATTACATCCGTTTACATGTTGGGACCACCAGACTGGTCGCTATGTGATGGAGATCCGACTTCCATTTCCTCAGCAACTTTCTCTCCGAGCGATCTTACTTCCTCGAGAAGTTTTGTTGCTTCACTTTCAGAACAGTCGAAGTCCTCTTCCACAGCTTTAAGGTCAACAGAGGGGTCGGAAGCCTTTAGTTTTGCTAAAGCAACACCAACTCCAGTTACAATAGCTTCCTTCATTGTCTGGGTATGGTTTTTCCTCATGGTTTTGAGCAGGCCTTTGAGATCCTCCAGAAGTTGACCAAAGTAGTTCATCTTTTCCATTGGATCTCCTAAAGAAGGAAAGCTTGATCCTGATCCCATATCAAAGATCATTTTGTTAAGAGCCATGATTTTCTTATCAAGGCCAAATACAAGGGCTGCCTTTTGGCCACGCTCAAAATCGAGGGTCTTCTCCGCTCGTTCAAGTGCTTCAGTTTTTTCTACACGAGTAGATAAAAAAATTAATGTACTCTTTACAATTAGAGTTATGGAATACTGGTTAAGTCTACGACTAGTTACCTTTGATTTTCTTCTCACAGGAGTCGAAAACCTCCTTTTGTCTGGTCATCGCATGCTCGATCGACCGGTCTTTACTCTGATTTTCTTCCCTCAGTTTTATTATTATAGCTTCTTTAGCCACAATCTCTTCTTTAATTTTCTCTAAATCTGTCAAATATGATAGAAAGAGAAGATTAAGCTATAAAGAGAAATAAGATAATAAAACCTAGGAGGTAAAAAAAGAGAAATGTTCTTACTTCTCAGATCGGAGTGTTTTTGCTCCAAAGTTTTTATTCATTGGTCACCCTCCGACCACAAAGATAGTTTTCGACCATGTGCTACAAATACAAAAATCCCTTTCTTTGATAAGCTTTGAAAGCAACTTCAAAAGAAAGAGTTGTAAGGATGGTCGTAGAACTCTTACCCGAATTGCCATATCGTTATATTTGGAAAAGATTGTATCTGGACCAATCTCGGCTTGATGGTCCGATATCTTTCCCCAGGCTTCATCAAGTTCCTTATCCTCGATAAATAGGGGAGAAAAAGGGAATTTGTTAACCTGAGAAGTATTTCCTGGAGGAGGTGGAACCTGTTGAGGGTCTTTGGGGATGACTACCTCCAGAGAAGGAGTAAGGATTACTAGAGGATCCTGAGCAGATGCTGAAACCTGCTCGGGGGCTTCTTTTACTACTTCTTCCTCGGTAGTTTTGGCTTTAGGAGTATCCCGATCAGGAACCTCCACGACCACCTCTTCCTTAGGAACTTTTTCCTGAGGGGTGCTCTGATCGGACACGACCGGAACACCAGAAGATCTAAAAAAACAAAGAGAAGGTAAGGAAGATCCAAGGTATGTATAAATACGACCTCTTCATTTAATATATGTACCTTGTTGATTTTTCGAATTTACCCTTGTAGCGCATCGAACTAAAGTTCGTTGCACTGGCCTTCCTCTTCCTGTCAACTGATCTCACCGGTTCTAAACCGTTAGGGTTGACTAGGTCTTGCACATCCACTGATCGGAAATCAGAAGCGATATCCACGACCATTTGGTCGAGGTCCCTGATCGCCGGGTCAGTAGATGTAGATTCGCCGACCTCCACAACAATGGCCTCGATGAGGCACCGGAGGGTCCTCGATGACCTTGCCGAAGGTATGACAACCGCCTAAATTCATCATCAAAGATAGTTAGGCGATGAACATAATTTATCCAAAATATTATTTGTGTTCGGTCACCTACCTCTGGAAGGCTGACATCCTGTGTGGTCGAAGGGGAGATCGGATCATCAATTGGCTCACATCTTTCAGTGACCTCGTTGATTTTCAACCCAACCGACTACACATCAAAGAGGATTTGTGGTATACCGATCAGAAATAATATGCACGACAACAAAACAACGGTTGATATTTTTACCTTAAGTCTTTCAATCCTTTCTTTAGCGGAAATGGCCGCTAAGATCCGAGGGAAACTAGCCTTGTCGCCAGGCTCTCCGGCGCAGATCATCTTGATCCGGCTTCTAATCTCATCAGAAGATAGAGCTGTAAAGGTAAAATGAAAGATTTAAGGATACGAAAATAATTAACTGAGATAGGTAAACTGGTCGGAATCATTAATGGCTTACCATTTTTGGAATCTCTGGTCGTATCATCACGACCAATGTACCAAAGCATCTTATGTGCTCGGGCCTTCAAAGGACTAACCCGGCGTGTAGAAAAATCTTTTACTACATGCCAAGATGTTAGACCCTTGACACTAAGAAGCTTGATTGCTTCGGCCCATTTCTTCACATTTCCCTCTTTCTCTGTAGAGGAGCGCCATCTCGGATTCTCGACCGCCTTCTTACCAGAATAATAAAGGCTGTCTTTCTTCGTGATCTTCATATAGAACCAGCTTTTCTTCCACGACGACCACGAAGATTTCGAGTACATAAAAATGTACTCATCAGCTTTTCCGTCATGGAGACGCAAGGTGCACTCTCCAAGCGCCCCAATCGTCTTCCCAGACTTTGTTATTCTGTAGTAGTACCTGAATAGATCCAGATCTGCTGGAATCCCCAAGAACGCTTCGTAGAGATAGATAAAAATACTGAGATTGGCGATGGCATTGGGAGCAAGATTCACCAATTCAACTCCGTAATACTCCAAAACTTTGGGAATAAAGAAGTGAATTGGTAGCCTAAATCCGCATTCGATATATGCGAGAAAAACAGGAATTTCTCCATCTTCACTACTCGGGGAATGTTCCCCAACTGCAGATCTCCAAGAAATTTGGTCTTTTTTGGGAAGCATCCCGATCTTCTCTAGGTTCTCCAACTTCTTCTCACTCAAGTCGGAAACCGACCAGTTGGTAATTTGGTCCGACATGGTTGGGTTTCTTTCGGGTGGGGAAAGCAAAGGAGGTCAGAGGTAGTTTTTACTCGGGAGATGAAGAAGGAAAGGAGGAAGTGAAAAAACCCAAAGTCTGCAAAGGGGTTTTAAGCTTCAGAGTTTCTAACCGTAATAAGGAGTTACCCAAGAAAGTCCAACGGACACAAAAGCTCTTTAATTCCCAAGGCAAAGTTCTCAACTTTAAAGTGAATACAAACCGCTTCAAATGCCCTTGCATTTAAATGAGCGTCGGCCCGATACGATTTCATCGGAAGGAAAGTGTTCACACAACTTATTCATTTAAAGTTCGGGGGCTAGCTGACGAGGTTTAAAACCTCTATATATTATATTTAATATATAAAATACCATACGTCTTCATGGTCGTAACCCTGAGGTGCACGACCTCACTGGTCGTAGAGATTCCAGAGGTTATATAATGGGTACCCTGGTCGGACAAAGGCCTAAGCCAAGCTCCCGACCGTGAGAATCGCGTAGAAGGTATGAACTGACGCCCGGAATAAATCCCAAGGTATATTCTCTACCGTATGATGAATGGAGCACGTGCATATTCCGTACCATACGACGTATCTTATCCAAGACACACCAGTGAACAACTTCCATACGGTTATATGTTTCATAGACATCTAACCGCCGAACGGTTGATTCCGTATCAACCGTCACTTGACTCCACTGCATTTAACGCCGCATCGACGTCTTCTCCGGAAGTAACTGCCACCTCTTCGAGGGCTATTTAAAGACGGAACCTGGACGGATCAAGGGGGATCAGAGGAACAGAGGAAGACAAAAGCATAAGCCATAGATTCGTGTAATAGTTCTGAGTTAGCAAGAGAGCAAGCAGAGTCCTTAGCATATACCTTGTAAATTCCAGTTCATATTAATAAAGAGCAGTCCCATCATTCCCTGAGATTTCCCACGTCACTTTCTCCTTTCTATTTTCGTAAGATCGACAGATCGTCGACAGATACCTTCGACGACCAACCAATCTCAAATTCAGAACAACCTGAGCAAGGCAAGCACCCCCCGTTGATCATATTGATCATAGTATTTTACTTACTGTACTTTGTTTTGCAAATCTATTATTGTATGCATGTATGTTTGATATTAAACTGCTATGTTTTGGATGTCGGTTGTTGTTAATCCTATCTGATGCATGAAATCCCTTGTTATGTTGATGTCCTTACTGATTGTAGACATTAGTATATGGGTTAGACAATATGTGATATCAACTTGGGAATTTAAATACGAATACCGCACAGCTGCTAAATGGACTGATAGATTTTCCTGAAAAAGATGTATAAAGGACAATATGATAAATGTGAATTTGGAAGATTTGTGAAAATGTTTAGAGAGGTGTGCCTCTGTTATTTTGGTAGAAAAACAAAATGCAAAACCTAGTTTTGGATGCAGACAAGTTATGTTATAATCTAAAAGGGGTGGGAAAGGAACCTCACTCGTAGATAGGGGGAGAATTTTCGTCCGAAGTCAATTAAGGACCGAACGCCGGTATTTACAATATAAGCGTAAGTGTGCAACCATAGTGCCATTTATGAGGTGGCCCTAGCTAATTAAGTTGTCAAGAACTAGCCTTGCATGAGAGGTAGGCAGTAGACGTGCCACATACCAAAGCAACAGTATGCCGATACAACGACGAATGCCTCACTGGGACGGGATACCTGGGCGAAGTGTGAAAACGTAGCACCTAGACGGGTATGCCTGTGTTCAGTGAGAAACAACATTCGACGGGCTAAGTGCAACATTATGGCTAAATGATGTAAAGGTTTCGACACGTGCTCTAGACTGCTTACCTACGGTAGTGAGCGGTGGCATCGCTAGGTGCAAAACAAACTAGAGAATTCGTGTACTGTGGGTAAAATTGTACCCCTCTACAGAGTGTAAATCTATTATAATAGTCGTGGTCGCGGTGATAGAGTGTAAATCTATTATAATAGTCGTGCTCGCGGTGATGAGCGTGCTAAGTATAGTATTCCCGGGTATAGTATTGATTTTCAAAAAACATCTTATCGGGAAAGTGTAGGAAATGGTTTGTGATTTATTTGAGATAATTGCCATGTTATGGCTGAACGTGAAATGTTGCTCGCAGCCAAGGAAGACTGTGAGTTGCAGTAGTTATTATTATTGGATTATTCAAATACTTATTACTATCCAGTACCTATTTGAAATGCTCTTACAAATGCCGTTGCAAAGTATTACTTATGGATATTGCAAATAAAATCTACTTAGTGCAAAAGAACTTGTAAAATCTACTTAATGCAAAAGAACTTGTAGCATAAAGCCTTCTCTTTGATTAGCCTTGCAATCCTTCTCTTTGATTAGCCTTGCATATATGTAAACTTGTGATACACTACAAGTCTTGCTGAGTACACAAGTATTCAATCTTGCTTATGTTGTTGTTTAGAGTATGAAGAGGAGCCGATACCAGACGACGCGTTTTTTACACCCGGAACCAGATGGTTCGATGATGGGTCTATCTAGGTTCTTGTTCCCTTGTCAGTTGCCCGAGGGTCAAATGGGCAAGCCACTGGAGCTTTTGCTACTTTTGTTATATCTTCCGCTGCTACTTTACTATGTTAGTTCTGTTTAATATTTGGCCAGTCGGCCTTTGTAATGTAATAACTGTACCTCTTAAGTTAAGTACCCCTTTACTTTACCTTTATATGTGTATGTATGGATGTGTATGCCAAATGTTATGAATGTGTACTAGCTACTGATCATGGGACTAGTACGGTACACACATAAGGTCTTCGGGTGTTCCACGCCTGGGAATCTAACACCGGCAACAAACATTATGCCCCAAGGCCCAAAACTATTTTGATAGCCTCGTCAAGTTAAACCAACACTGTGCATGTGGGTGTCCGACACCCACCCCATCTTATTAACATAATTAATGGCACCCTACTTTGGTAGACGTGCTAATTAACGATCAAAATCATGATAAGCGCAGCAATTGGAAACGCATCAAATTAATTTATTTTTTCTTGAGAGATACTATTCTACCTTGTTAAAACATGATCAAATAGCATAACAAGAATAAACACAAATATTCACAGATAATCACATTAAACTGTGAATAGTATGGCCCTTATCATGATGATCTCCATCACCATGATTCCTGTCTTCTGACCACCATGCTTGAAGTCTCTGACCGCATTCATCTACTAAGCAATTACTCTTAAGAGCTAGTAATGAATTGCATAGGATGATATCAAGCATCACATGTCGATATGTAGACCGTTATATAATAATATGTAGCTCGATGGCTATCTCACAGTCATGACACGTAGGTCATGAAAGATCCATACATGCATCACATACCTAATGGGCCATACTTTTCACATCAATCCCTATAAAAATGAGCTATACATAGAATCCAATTCTATCGGGTGACATGAACACATACTACCTATAACGTGCGGTACGATTACACAGCACAGCGGTCCCGCTAGCCAGTTAGCGGGCAGGGTCAGTGGCTAGTACAAACATTCACAACATTAGTATTCAAATCCATACATTCATACATACTAAATAAAAAAATTATGGTACAAAGCTTAAGCGATTATATTATTTACAATACATGGGCCGACCGGCCAAATAAAAACTTAAGCATCAAAATGTAGCAAAAGCAACAAAGCGTAGCAGAAAGTATGATAAATAAACCAAAGATGGTCCAGTGGTATGCCCCATCCAATCCAACAGGCAACCGACAATGACTAAGCTCTAGAAAGACCCATCGTCATCTGGAACTGGTGCATCCTCAATGATGAGGACATGACCCCTATGGATACAATCATATTTGCTATGCTTACTGTTCAAAGTATAAGAGCTCGTACGCTTCGCTTAAATTATCATGTGAGCTTGTTTAGGAGTGTCTTTATATTATATGAACTATATGATGCTACCTAATGATAAAATATATATATATATGTGCAGCACCATGCCACTTTTGGTCCAAGACAAGCAAGCAGTTCTAGCTGGACCCGTTTTGGAATCCAGTTCGGCCTCCGGAATCAGCTTGATAACACTAACTTAAAACAGGCATAACTTTCACGTACGAAGTTCGTTGGAGATCCACGAGTACTTGATGGAAAGCTTATTTCGTCCTCTTTCCAACGGATCCAGCCTCACCTCCAAATTCCTTCTGGACTGATCGCAATCATCAAAAGAAGACGTCATATCACTTGTTTGGGCCAATCTGGGCTTTGTAATCATACTGAACTTGGCCCATCTGCCGGCGGTCCACCTGGGGGCGTAGTACTGTTTACATGAACAGTAACCACAAGTTTTAGTCCCACCCCGCTATTTCTTTTTGATTTGTGGCTCCTCATCCCCTATTTAAGGATGACGCACCCCCCTCTAGTTTCCTTGGATTTCGTTTATGTTTAGTTCACCTTCGTTGCAACTTGTATCTTCTGCGTGTGTCGACTAGACCACCCAGTCAAGATTCTTAATCGGAATTCCACCTAATCAAGTGCTTCAATCTTATTTGCAATGTCAGATTGCTATTTATCTTGTTCTTGCTTGTTCTTCAATTGCATACAGGAATAGACCTTCGTGGTCAGGTCGATCGTGCTTATAGTAAGGTCGATAACGAACTCGGAGTTGGTTCAGCGATTGGCAGGCATATTGATCATATGCGATTGGTAGCCAGATCGTGAGAGTCGTCTCCACCAAATCGAGTTATCCTTTTCACCGAATGATCGGGACACCCATTGTCGCATCACTCAAATCGGGACACCCATTGTCGCATCACTCAAACTCTAAACAAGAAATTAAGCAAGATTGAGTACATTGCGTACTCAACAAGACTTGTAGTGTATCACAAAATTTATATAAATACAAGGCTAATAAAAAAATGAGGCTCTATACTACAAGTTATTTTGCATTAAGCAGATTTTATTTGCAATATCGATACGTAGTATTTTGCAACGAAAATTTTAAGAGCAGTTAAATAGATAAAGGACAATTAAGTAATTAATTAAACTATAACTCGCAACCCTCCTCGGCTACGAGCAACATTTTATTCTCAGCCATAGACATGGCACTCAACTCAATTATAAACCAACAAACCCTTTCCCTCACTTTCCATCAACACTACTTTTATGAAAAACCAAGACTATACACAGCAATACTACACTTATCACACTCATCACTATGAGCATGACTATTTAAATAGATTTACACTCTATAGAGAGGTAAAACTTACCCACAGCACATGAATTCTCTAGTTTGTTTGGCATCCGTCGATACCACCGCTCACTACCTTTGGTAAGTAGTCTATAGCACGTGTCGGAGCTTTTACTTCATCTAGTCCTATCCTTGCTCTAGCCCGATGAATGTTAAGGGATACGGGTCGGCTACGCTAGCTGACAATTCAAAAATTCTACCACATAAACCAGGAAGCCAAGCAAGCAAGAGATCACAGATCGTTACCACTAGACACGCAGTGCAGCGAAAGAAGAGTTGGAGTAGCCTGATCCAACGTAGAGCGCATCGATGTAGTGGTCGTAGTCAATCATCTAGTGTCCTCATTGCCGATCGTCTTGTCCAGTAACCAATTGCATTCCTTGCAAAGTCGTGGATCGTCCTCTAGCGCAACAGCAACCGCAGCAATACCTCACGGTATCCACACGTCCAGGGAAGGAACACCGTGCGCTAGTGTGCTAGCACCAACTCGCATGGTAAAGCTCTCGAGAAGATGGTGGCTACGGTTTCGGTGGAGCAACTTACGTTAACTCGTATTTTTTATTTACCCAACAGCCTCATGCATCCTCTTATATAGAGCCCACGACGGATCTTATTCGAACATGTTTGTTCCAACCCGTTAAGTGTGCGACCATGTAGGTTCATGCGTATTCGGTTGTGACTCGGAAACCCTTTTCGATCACGAGTCGTTAGCGGTTCCTAGCATGACATAACGATTCCCGAATACACACAAATTATATCGGACGAACCTTATTGCAATATGATCTATGACTAGGTCTTTATCACTAACAACCAACTCATATCTCCATACGACTAGTTCATATATGGTCTCGACTACTTCGTAACTCTTTACGGGTAGGTTTCGACCACTTAGTGATTATGTTCGACCAGTCTATGTGGGGACCCCGAGGTTATCTCCTTAAGACCGAGACTAATCAAGGTCTTAGGGACATAACTCGGGATCTCCGGTAAATGAATTCCAACTTAACTCAGTCTAAATGAGAGGCTTACTAGAATTTAGAGCCCCGACGATCATGCGCACCGCTCCCCTGCGAGCACTACATGATTGTCGGTTCCCCAACCAGTCAAGCACGACACTTAGTGAGTTAAATAGGAAGCCATGAACAGCGAGCATGACCTATATTGGCTCCCAAGATCAGCGACCAATATAATCATACCCTCATTACAACGTTGATCACATCCATACAACCATCATACATAAATAGAACAAAAGTTACAACATGTTTCAAGTATACAAATACATAAGGGCCGACCGGCCAAATTTAACAAGTTTATAGCGGAAGCGAGTAAATAAACCAAAAAGACCAACAGTGGTATGCCCACAACCCATCGACAACCGACTGGGAGTTAGAAGATAGCATAGTACTCGTCGGTGTCACCTAAATCGACACCGGCGAATTCATCAACCTCGATATCGTCCTCACCTGTAAAAGTCAGCAAACATCTGGCTGAGTACCAAAGAGTACTCGCAAGTCTTACACAAATAAAAATAGTTATGCATAAGGTCATTCAAAGGAAGGCTCATATTGGCTTAGTTTTGCGAAAGTGACGCAACAATGTACAACCTACACATGCTAGTTTTTCAAGTGCCATTTCAAAATCAGATTTGAAGTAGAAGTAAAGCATGTGACTGAGTAATGAACTGAGTAACAAATAAAACATACAAATAACAAAGTGGCTGCCCACTTTGATACAACAACAAGCATGAACATCCCATTCATGCTAATTACCAAGTTCACCCATAATTTTAATTCCAAGTCTAACAATAAGCAGCCACAAATTTCAAGCGGTCGTCCATAACCGCGGACACGGCTATTCGAATAGATTTATACCCTGCAGGGGTGTACTACTTTACCCACACGACTCGATTAGCCCGTAAGCCTCCGGATAATGGCACACTTCCTTTGGTATGCTGGCCGGGTAGAATCGAGATACGGTCGTTTTCAGCAAGAAAACCCTATTGAGCTAAGTCCCCCATGTGAGATGTTTCTGATCTTAGTACAAGTAGCGTATAGCACTTGCTAAGGGGCTCACACGTTGTATAGGAAATACCGATGTAATGAAAAGGTAATTGGTGCTCCCTTGCACACTATAGAACATTGACATCGATTCCTAAGGACAATTGACAAAGACACAATTGTCCCTACACCAACGTGAGACTTAACACAATAGGACCTTCCCCTTACTTGACCGTACAACACCCATATACTGCGTATGGTAGCACGAGTGTTGCTTGAACAGCAGGTACCCAAAGTTCGGTCCTTAATTGTCCAGACAAGTCCACCACTTACCCAAAGCTCGTGCACAAAGCACCATCACTAACCAACACTTGTCCAGACCAAAAACTTCTTTAAAATGTCAAAATTGGAGCTCATAAAACAGATACAAAGATCTGAACAAAAGTATATAAAGAAAGTTGTGTGTATCCCATAATTGTCGGGTTATTCCCGACAATCAAACTACCGGTTCTAGACTTGCATGACTAAGCAAACCCGAATACTCAAATTCATACATCCTATATTAAGCATTTCAGTACTGGAATAATTCATGGATAGCCACAATGACAAGATAATAGGATGTGTCTAACTATTCATCACAAAAATAGCGACAATATCAAAATAGCATGCAAGCAATTATCATTGCATCTATCCTAACAAAACTGGGATCAAATATGATGCAAAAGAAAGTTCAAAGGATGCTTGCCTTGCAGGTAGCTAAGTTGTTCGCTCTCAGTTGCGTAGGAGTCGATATCAATAAGCTCGGTATCTAGATAATTACAATACCGAATAAACATCGAGATATACCTCAAAAATCAAAATGCTCAAAAATGCATGATTTTTCTACAGTATCTAAGTCATGATTTTAGATGATTTTTGGTGAAAGAATTATTTCATTTTTATTTAGTATGTGAAAGTTATGGTGGTTTGAATTTCAGATTTCAATACGTCTCTAATTAAGCAATTTAATTATGAAGTGAAAATTTGTAGAGCAGTGATGAATACAAGGGTTACATGACTAAATGTGCAATATTATCACAAGTTCAAAACAGTTGAGTTTGCTCTATTTGGAGTTTTCATGATTTAGTTCTTGATTTCTAAAGTTATCAGCATTATTAGTACAAAAATAATGTCTTTTAAGATCATCTTCCTCAAACTATATTTTCTGTGACAGAGGTAAGTTTGAGACCATTTTTATAATTAAATTCATTTGAAATGTAAATTACCAAAACTTGTTTCACTGTTTTCGGAGTTTCCAACAATTACTTATGAATTTTTGAAGTTATCAACCCTTTTTCTATTGTAAAAATAATAGGATTAATGACTCATTTTCCAAATTAAAGCTCTCTGTTACAGGGACAGGGTTGAAACCAATTTTGATACAAAGTTCATTAATTATGAAAATTATCAGAAGTGGTTTCACCCATTTTGGAGTTGAAATGATTTAGTTAGGCATTTTAGAAGTTATACATATATTTCAGTATGCAAGTAAATGATTTTGGGATTTTATAAACCATTTGCTACTTTTCTCACCGAGGCTCAGCTAGCCACGGTCACTGACCAGCGGGCCCGCTCGTCAGCGGCCCACTGCGAGGCGCACACATGTGCATCCTAGAGCTAGGATTGCGAGCCGTTGGATCAAGATCCAACGGTCCAGAGTCGAGGTGCATTTGGACGGTCCGAACGTCCCACAAATCCAAACCGTTCCTTTCGCATCTGACGGTCCAGATCGACTCCAGTTCATTTAGTTTCTTAGCACGTGTTTAATGCCTTGGGTCCACACGTTAGTGGACTTAACCATTCATTTTCGACATCAATTAAATGCTAATGATTACAGTTAACGCTAATGGCGTGCTACAGTAATGGTCGGCGTACGACAACGGGATTTCGTCCCCGCGCGTTTCACCGGCGGTTTGCCGTCGATTCCGGCCACGGCGGCTTGAACCATGAGCATGTTTAGATGCACAATAGAGTTGCGCTCCTAAAGGAAGTAGTCCCGAGGGCCGAGCTGTCAGACGCGCTGCCGAGCTAGCGACGCGATATTACGGCAAAAGTGCATAAGACAGGGTAGAGCTCCGCGACAAACAACCAGCGAGTGCCCAGGTCCTAAGGGCTAAGTGGAAGCTACCTGAGTAGAAGGGGGCACTCGGAGAAGCTTGGGGCTGCTGGAGCGGCGTCGGCGCCGGAGAAGAACAACGGCACGACACGGCTTCACGTGGAGAAGACGATTGGAGAAATCCTAAGGGCAGAGAATGGTTAAGATAGCTGAAGGACCATATGAGAATGCTTCACGAGCAAAGAATTGAAGAATTGCTTACCAATTCGAAGTGCGAGGGGAAAGGTTGCTTCACGGCCGAAAATGGAAAAATCTTCAAATCAACAAGATCCTGCCGTGCAAAGATCAAATCGATTGAGGGGAAATAAGTGTGGAGCTTAGTAGCAACTGGTGACGCACATAAGCGAAGGAAATACTCACCAGAGGCTAAGATCGGCACAATGGTGTCCCCGGGTGCGCGCTCTGGACACCACAGAGAGCTCGAAGATGGAACACGAGCTACAAGCGACGAGAGAGGCTTGCATTAGCAAAAATGGACAAGGCATTGAGCAAGAAGAAGATCGGTACCACCGGTGGAAGCTTACCCGAGACACGCGACGGAGAGCTTCCTCCTCTCTCGCCGAAAGAGGAGAAGTGAGGAAAAAGAGGGGTGCCGAGGGGGTATTATGCCCGGAAATGACGGAGATGGAGGCGGTGAGTGACGGAGGAGCTCCAGGAGTGGTCACCAGCGGCGGTGGGTAACGGAGCTGACGGCTCTCCAACGGGCCGGAGCAGAGAGGCGAAGCCGCGTGGCGAGCGTGCTCTGAGGAGCGCCTGCCCAAGGAGGAAGACAGGTCTGACAGGCGGGCCCGCGGCGACAGCGACTCAGGGCGTGGAGGTAAGTCACCGCTACGTGGCTGATTGGAGTCCGTTCGATCTAGATCGGGTGGACGAGATCGTTATGCGCTGATTTGAACTTCCCAACAGCGGCGAGTTCTGGGCCATCGATCTCAGATCCAAGGGTTGCATGCCACGGTGCAATTAGGCGGTTGGGCCGAGTCGGCTCGCCGAGTCGGACTCGAGCCCGAGGAACAGTGCACCGGTTTGAGTTTAGGTTTTGACCAGAATTTCAGTTTATCTCCTCTACTTTGACCAAGGATTAAAAATAGAAATAAATTTCCTAAAATCATGAAATAAATTTTGGAGGTTCCTGGGATAACCTAGTGTCCATAAAAATTATTTAACACCACTGTTCATGATACATTTTGTAATTTATAAATTCAAACTTAGGCTAGGTCTTTTGATGACGTTTGAATTTTAATAGGGTTCAAAACAGTCCCAAAAATTTGGGAAAAAATATATTAATTCTTGATAATTCATATAGTATTTGAATAAATTATTTCCATAGGATCTTCAATAGCATTTATTTTGGTTTTTAGTTTGGAGTTCAATTTGAAGTGTATGTTTCAATTGAATTTTGAGGTTTTCCCAGTACAATATTGAAATAAAAAGTTTCCAAAAATGATGCATGCTAATGAGATGCATAATAAGCTCTTTATTAAATTGGGGATGTGACAAACCTCCCCCCCTTACAAAAGATCTCGACCCCGAGATCGATAGAGTGGAAGTTGAATAGGAAGGTTCTAAAAGAAAACATACATCCGTTGTCTTGATTTCCTTCAAAGATAGTGCCAAGATATCTTTGTAAGGTTACAAGGAATGACTATTACATGGTTTCTTCCCATTGCTTTGTTTAAACTTTCCTTTCTTGACTCGAAGACACTTCAAGAAGAAAGAAAAAGATTTGGATAGTTAGCTCGCACTTGATCCTCACGCTCCCATGTGGCTTCATCTTCAGTATGGTTACTCCACTGAACCTTGATGAATTTGATATTGCGATTTCGCGTCTTGCGCTCCTTTTCTTCAAGAATGCGGATCGGGTGCTCCCGATAAGAAAGATCAGGTTGCAAGTCAAGATTTTCTAGTTCAGTTGCTTCGGTTGGGGCACGGAGGCACTTCCTAAGTTGTGAAACATGGAAAACATCATGTACATCAACAAGTGACGGTGGCAATTCTATTTGATAAGCCACCGGTCCCAACTTTGCTAGAATTCGGAATGGTCCGATGTAGCGCGGTGCCAACTTGCCCTTGACATGGAAACGATGTGTTCCTTTCATTGGAGAAACCTTAAGATAGACATGATCATCCACCTCAAAGCTCAACTCACGACGACGGCGGTCGGCATAGGACTTCTGACGAGATTGAGCCGTCCGGAGTCGTTCGCGGATGACACGAACTTGTTCTTCTGCATCCTCTACCAAGGTTGGACCATAAAATGGCCTCTCCCCGGCTTCGGACCAGTTCAAAGGTGTCCTACAAGCTCTTCCATACAATGCCTCGAATGGTGACATTTGAATGCTTGATTGGAAACTATTGTTGTAGGAGAACTCCGCAAATGGCAAACACTTCTCCCAGTTTTTGCTATAGGATAGCACACAAGCTCGGAGAAGGTCTTCTAAAATCTGATTCACTCTTTCAGTTTGTCCATCTGTTTGCGGGTGGTAGGCGGAACTGAAGGATATATTGGTCCCCATCGCTTTATGTAAGCATCCCCAGAAATAGGATGTGAATTGAGGGCCTCTATCAGAAACTATCACCTTTGGAACACCGTGGAGACAAACAATTCTTGCAATGTAAAGCTCTGCTAACTTGCCCCCACGGTAGGTGGTCTTGACAGGAATGAAGTGAGCAACCTTCGTCAAACGGTCTACAATCACCCATATAGAATCAGACCCAGCTTGAGTCCTAGGGAGGCCGGTGATAAAATCCATGCCAACTTCTTCCCATTTCCACTTGGGAATGGGCAGGGGTTGTAGAGTACCTACCGACTTCAAATGCTCAGCTTTGACTCTTTGGCATACATCACACTCGGCAACATATTGAGCGATCTGTCGCTTCATTTGGCTCCACCAGAACCTTCTCTTCAGATCTTGGTACATCTTGGTACTACCTAGATGAATAGAGAATTTGGAATCATGAGCCTCTTTAAGAATTTGCCCTCTCAAAGTGTGGTCAAAAGGCACCACCAACCGGTTCCCGAACCACAGGGTGCCTTGTGAATCTTCTCTAAAACCTTTGGCTTTGTGCCTTTTCATTGCTTCTCGGATTTGAGCCACTTCTGCGTCAGTTCGCTGGGCTTTTCTAATCTGGTCCTCAAGTGTACAACTTACACTTAGGGCAGCGAGCGAACCTTCTTCAATTATTTCCAGTTGCAATTGTTGCATGGCAGCACACAAGCTTGCCGAAGAAGGGATTACGGATAAACAGTTGCATTGAGATTTTCTGCTCAATGCATCGGCCACCACATTGGCTTTTCCTGGATGATAATGAAGTCTCATATCATAATCTTTGATTAGCTCAAGCCATCTCCTTTGCCTTAAGTTCAAAATAGCTTGGGTGAAAATGTATTTGAGACTCTTGTGGTCGGTGTAGATCTCGCAACGATTACCGATGAGGTAATGTCGCGAAATCTTTAGAGCATGAACAACCGCTGCAAGCTCTAAGTCATGAGTGGGATAGTTAGCCTCATGAGGTCTCAACTGTCTCGACGCATACGCCACTACTCGCCCTCTTGCATAAGCACACAACCGAGCCCATGGCGAGATGCATCGCATAAATATCAAAACTCTTGTGAACATCCGAAGGATGAGCACGGAGTCGTGGTCGCATTCTTTAAGAATCAAAGCTTTGTTCACAATCACCACCATTCAAACTTCTTTTCCTTCTTCGAAGTTGAGTCATTGGCCTAGAAATTTTGGAGAAGTTCTTGATGAACTGCGGTAGTAGCCCGCAAGTCCAAGAAAATCATGGATGTCGGTGACGCTCTTTGGTTGCTTCGATTCAGACATCCCGCACTTTGCTCGGATCAACAACACACCACCCTCGAGAGTACATGACCCAAGAAACTCACTTCACGGCCAAAATTCACATTTGCTGAATTTTGCATAGAGTTGATGTTGACGAAGCTTCTCCAACACAAGTCTCAGATGTTTCTCGTGTTCTTCGTCGGACTTGGAGTAAATAAGGATGTCATCAATAAATACAACGACAAACTGGTCCAAATACTCCATGAAAACCGAGTTCATGAGGTTCATGAAATAAGCAGGTGCATTAGTCAAACCAAAAGACATAACAGTGTACTCGTATAGACCATACCGAGTAGAGAAAGCTGTCTTCGGAATGTCCTCTGTCCTGACCTTGATTTGATGGTAACCCAACCTCAAGTCAATCTTGGAGAACACTTGGGCTCCACTAAGTTGGTCGAACAGGTCATCAATCCGCGGAAGCGGATACTTGTTCTTGACAATGACTTCATTCAACGGACGGTAGTCAACACACATCCGCAAGCTCTTGTCTTTCTTCTTAACAAAGATGGCCGGGCATCCCCAAGGTGAGGAGCTTGGTCGAATGAAACCCTTATCTTGAAGTTCTTGGAGTTGTGCTTTCAATTCTACCAACTCATTAGGAGGCATCCGATACGGCCGCTTTGAAATTGGCGTAGTATCGGGTGCAAGCTCAATGACGAACTCAACTTCACGGTCTGGAGGCATGCCTGGGAGTTCTTCAGGGAATACATCTGGATATTCACACACCACTGGCACTTTCTCAATTTCAAGAGAGGTACTAGCTTGCAAAGCATAGAGATGAGAATCGCTAATCAAGGTGCAAAATGACCGATCGCCATCTTCGCTAGTGACCAAATGGACCGTTGAGCACAATCGATCTTTCCCGATTTTTGGACAGCCAATCCATCCCTAATATCACATCAATACCCACTGAATTTATCACAATTAAATTTGCCAAGAAATTGATATTTTGAATTTCCACTTTACGCCTCACAGACTCGATCGGTTTGGAAAACCGATCCGTGATTGAATTTGATAAGGTGGCTGAAGTTTAACTATTTCAAATTGATTAAGTGCAGCATATTCTTCTTTGATGAATGAATGAGATGCTCTGAATCAAATAAAGCGATGCCGGACAAGAATTAACGAAGTGTACCCAAACGATGTCCGAGCGCCGCTAGCCTCCTCGGCGGTGACGTGGTTCACTCGCCACGCGGGGATCCGAGGAGGGTAGATGCTGCCCTCGGAGGTGGTGAAGGTCTTGCTACAGCCAGTGGAGTAGAAGCTCGATAAGTCTGGGGCATCCCTCGCTGCTTGGCGAGGCAGTAAGAAGCATAGTGGCCCTAACGGCCACAATGAAAGCAGATGACATTGGGCTTGTATGCCCCACTGTTCTGGTAGTTCTTACCCCCGTTGTTCTGCTGCGCCACTAGTGGAGAAGGTCGTGGAGGTACCACAGGAGGCTGTAACATCCCCTTCTTCCTCATCACCGGTAAGAAGCTCTATTCTTCAATTCTTTACTCTGGGAACTTCTTTGAGCTTGATTGGAGCTAACCCGATGACGCGGTCGTGTTATCTTTGCTCAGAGCACCTTCTCCGAGTTGTCTTCTCCAAGTCCGGCAACCTTCTTCGTCGCCGGAGCAACTCCGTCCATCCCTGGACCTCCCCTACCCTCAGGTACCCTTCTAGTAGCCCCTAGAAGCTTTGGCACCCGCTGGAATGGTTTGTTGCGGAGCTTTTGGTCATTTCGCATTTCGCCGCTTTGGTCGCCGCTCATCGTCGGCTAGCGGCCGCTCGGGACACCGCCGACGGTGTGGGTGGTCCCGGTGGGCGTGATGCTATTGCGGTTCCATTTTGGCACTTAGGCCTGCCGCCGTACCTTGGGTCGCCGCAGCGAGGGTGCCCTCGGTTTTGTTGTCGGACGAAACGGCGGTGTCGTAATTTCGTTCGGACACGCGAATGACGTTCATTAATGCCTAATCATTGCGGTAATTAATGTGTCTTAGCTCGCCTTTCGTCGACCGACGAGCGGCCCACCCTTTAAACCTCTTCCGAGCTCGTGCTCAAGTCATTTAGTGCTAATCATTGCTAATCATTGTTAATCATGGGTTAGTAATCATTAGCCGTCCTAAACCCACCTCCTCGCCGCTTGCATGTGGGCCCGCACGTTTTAATCACCCCGCGCTAACCCACGTGTCGTGGCCCACGGTCATCGACCAGGGCCCGCCATCTTCGAATCCCCACGCGCGCGCGCGCTTAAACTCGGCATGTGACTTAGCGCCACCGACCGGTGGGCCCCTATTGTCGTGAGTCGCTGCTCAAATCGCGAACGCCCAATCCACTCCGCCGCCCAAAACTTGATCATCGGCCGATCGTGGGGACGTTCGGTCGCCCAATGCTCTTTCGATCTCAACCCTCCATCACTTGTTAGACGACCCAGATTAGGTAAACGTTCGCGAGGTCCGAACGTCACCATGATCTGGACCGTTGGAGTCTGATCCAGCGGTGCTCATGCGTGTGTGTGTTGTGTTGGCCGTGCGCGTGGGCCGTCCGATCCAGGATCGACGGTCCATAATCCGCCACGTCGTAATGGCATTTATGAGTTTCCCGAAAGCTTTATTTGCAAACTGAAAAAGGTATTAAACTTCAAAAATGCATAACTAATTCATTTTAAACCCAAATAGGTTGATTCAAATTTTGTTAGCTTTAGTTTGAACTTTACTTTAATCTAAAAATGAATAGGAGTTTAGTTCGGCTCCAGAAAACAGATTTTAAAATTGGTTTAGAAATAGGTTCTACTTGTTATTCTAAAATTGGCAATTAACTTGTAAATTGCATAACTAATTCTCTGAAAATCAATTTTTAGTGAAACCAATTTTGTTAGCTTCCTCTAATAAAGTACTAAATGATAAAATTTGTTTTTGGCATGTTACTATTTTTAACAAGATTTCACATGCAATTTAATTTTGTTCATTTTCATGACTTGAAAAATCATAACTCTTTCAATATAACTCCAAATGACCCAAAAATTTACATGTAACCTTATAATACCAGTAGCTAACTACCATAAAAGTTTCAGCTTCAAAATCACTCTAGAAAATATTTTATGAACAGTACTAATTAAGTGTAGCATTTTGGCCGAAAATGAGTATTTAGGTCATATCTTTTTCACTAATCCTTTTTAGTTAGTTCTTGTTCCTAAGGTTAGATAGGGCCTTAGACTACCTTGTGTATAAATTTCACGCATTTGGATAATTTTTGCTTGCTCTTTTGTTTAAGTGTTGCTCGTCTTATTGGTTGTTCTCGCTTCTTTTGCTTTTCGCTAGGCTTGACATTTGCGGTAACCCCAGAACGACCCTCAGCAGCCTATTGAGCAACAAAGAGCCGCCAAAGCGGTTTGATCATTTCCGTTGATCCCATTACTTTTAAAGTCTAATATTTTGTTTAACTTCTATGTATGCATTGCTAATTTGTTGTTAAATTGATTAGTTAATCCTCTAGTTGCATAATCTGTAGGTAAATGATTATCCTCTACTACCTGAGCCTAGGTTATTTGCTGTGATTAGAGTTCGTTGGATGAGCTCTTGTCACTTAGTAGATTTCGGATAAATATTGCTTAGCCATGCCTAGTATCGGTAGTATTGGGCGATCATCGACTTAGTCGGTGATCTTGATCACACAAATGCTATTATTATTCCATTATGTCCAACCCTTGTGTTTTACCAATTTACAAATCAAAAACTGAAAACAAAAATTAGATCTTGGCTTGGGCACAATGGTATGTTGTTGTGATCTGTTGGGTGTGATTGGAATGGTGCCTAAGTCCCTAAGGACCGAGTTACTTGTGCCATTGATCCAAGCAATTGTTGCGTGCTAACCACACGAGGGGGATATGGAACCTCTCTTGACTAAGTACTTTGGAAGGTGTTAATTATGAGCTGGTCGGTGGGTGTGTTCCTGTGTGTGTGTGTTTGTGGTGTTGGAGGGGAGCATTAGCAGACCGGTTAGGCTGTCTAATGTGTCTTTCTCCCGTGGGTTGCGGCTCTTAATTAGCATCGTCCATTGGAAAGCGCCTTGTTAGACTTAGCCATGCCTGCATACCAAAGGAAGTGTGCTAACCGTGGCTGGTGGAAAGGCGGTCTATCGTGTGGGTACATTGGTACACCCTGCAGGTTTAAAACTATTCGAATAGCCTCGCCCTAGGTTATGGACACGCTTGGTTATTTCCCACAAGAACTAGACTACAACCTTTTAAAAACTTAAACTTGACACGGTGGTATGAAGGGTACTTCATGCTATTGTTGTGGTGACTATGGGTTAGTCACTTCTAGGTTGGTGTTGTTCCCTATCTATTGTTATTATTGTCTCTCTTTATTTGAACAATAAAAGTTAATTGCAAACTTGCTTTGAAATCTATTACCTTATTGCAAATGAAAACTTGCTTTATGCTGAAAATAAGTCCAGAGCCTCATCCACTTAAATAAAGCTTGCATGTAGTTATTTATAGTTCGCTATCTCACACGTCAGTCTTGCGAGTACAAAAACAAGTTTTGTACTCATCTGCTTTGCTTAATATAAATTGTTGCAGAGGAAGAAGGTGAGCCCCAAGGGCCTCACTTTTGTGAGCTGTGTTGCGGCGCTGTTTGGGACGATTAGCTTGGCGGTCCGGTTGGTTGCCTTGTGGGTAAAGGCACACCGATTGGCTTTTGTTTATCGCCATCTTATGGCCATTTTGCTTCCGCTGTTTAAATTAGTTACTTATGTGTTATTTGGCCGGTCGGTCTCTGTTTTGTAATAACTCTTTTTATATTATCTATGTCTTTCAGTTGTTGCTTTGCTTCGGCTCTATGTGTATGAATGGAATTGATGCATGATTTTGTTACGGGGTGTGTATACTGCAATTCTGGGAAGTATACATATCTCGAGGCTTGGTTTATTTGATTTGTACTGTTAGGACCAAGTGGATGGTTAAATAGTACAAGCCGAATAAACCGGGGTCCTCACAAAGTTGGTATCAGAGCCATTCCAACTACGAGTAACCCAAGCTTGGTCGTCCTTAGGATATTTTGAAAACCTTATTTTCAAAGTATCAAATAATTTATGAAAGCTTAAGTAAATTCTCAGATTTTATTCCTTACCTATCTTAGCTTTCTTCTCTCATCTTGCTCTAAATTGAGTTTTAAAAATTGTTTTCCTCTCATCTTCTTCTAAAAAGATAGTGTTATCGTTTAAATTGGGTTTTGGGAACCAATGAGTTTGGCAAATTGAAATGTTAGCCGCCCTCTACAAGATTTTGAAGATTCCGGAGTTGAAGGTTTCGGCTAGGAGGCTTGGATGCAAAATCTGACAGCGATCATTCGCTTCCTGACAGCAAGCTCAAAGGTTTCGAAATAGAGTAGAAAATGAGAGGATAATCAACTAAAACTTGTGGGAATAAAAGGGTAAGGTGTGATACTAGTTTGCTAAGTACCTAACGCTATTTTTGCCGCCTTAACCTTGCTCTTTAGTAGTGTTAGACTTGATGTAGTGTGCTGAAATTTTATCTTCTCAACCAATTACTCGTTCATTCAATACGGGTTAATTGTGTTGAGAAGTTGAACTTGGTTTGATGTTTCCTTTGCTATTTTGGATCCTTTTTGGAAGCATTTAAAGTTTATATACTTGCTAATTTGGTTTTTGTCTAGGGTGATATCCCGTTTTCCCTAGTCGTTAGCTTTTCGCTTTCATCAACTTCAAGTTCGGGCGGTGTTGCTAACCAAAGTTATTAGTAACACCCTTGTTTTCTAAACCTTTTCAAGGCATTTAAAATAAAATAGAACCATTTGGTTTTGATGAGAGTTCAAAACTTAACCTAAGTTTCCGAAAGAATTCTAAATGACTAAAACAAACTTCAATGCATCAAATTTCAAGTTCTTTGTGTTGAGTGGGTTCTAAAACTACCCAGCCTCCCTTTTGGTTCTGTCTTCTCTAAGAACTCTCTTCGATACCCTTTCTCCGAATACCCATACCGCGTCAACTAGGTATTACCACTATGCGGTATTACCTTCGTTCAATTCATGGTCACACCGCTTCATGAGAGAAACAAACTCTCAAGAACATAGGTTCTGGGAATCCCTTACCGCCGTGTAGCCATGGTGCTACCGAAGGTGTGGTGGTACCGATTCCTGGGAGCTCACCAAGACCAGTGTTTGAACTTCTTTATACCACATGAGACATCCTTGATCTAATCCGAGCCATTCAGACCTCTTGTTGATTCAATCTTGACCGTTAAGGACTACGACATGGGAATTCATTACCATCCGGGCAAGACTAATGTTGTCGCAGATGCAATTAGTCGAGAGGTGTTTTGCAATGCATTGTTGCTCCAGGAACTGCAGCCTACCCTCCTTGAAGACTTTTATTGTCTCAACTCGGGTGTGGTTGAGCACGGGTCTATTGCTTCCTTGGTTGTGCAACCAACCCTGGTGCATCAGATCAAGTTTGCTCAGCAGTCGGATGCTGGAGTGAACCAAATCAAGCAAAATGTTAAGATCGGAACAACCAACTTCAGTTAAGTCGAGATCGATTTCGCGCTCAACCGCATGTATGGGCTACGCGGATCGTTGTCGCCACAACTTGTTTACTACGTGGCCTAAATGGCCATAGTCCATCTAAGAAGTCGGTCGCGGAGGATGACTCCGCATAGCTAGTTAGCAGGCTGAGATCCCGTTGTTGGCGGAATTGACCAGACAAATCGCTCCACCAGCTAACAACGGCCTTGCTCCATCAACCTTAGGATCTAGAAAGATCTCTCAGTCTGCCAATCCTTGTTTTATCTGGACTTGGTAAGTTTCTTTGTGTCAACTAAAGTGGCACATTTTCTACCAGGTCAGAACCAAAATTCGTACCGGTCACTTCGCTAAACTCTATGTCTCAAGGATTGTGAGCTTGCATGGTGTGCCAAAGACGATTGTATCAGATCGGGGTTCGCTGTTCCCTTCTCGATTTTGGCATAGTCTACATGAGGCTATGAGAACTCGTCCTGCTTTCAGTTCAGTTTACCATCCTTAAACCAATGGTCAGACCGAAGGGGCTATCAATGTTTCGGTGTCATGGGCAAGTTAGCTCCTCGATATGTCGGTCCATACCGTGTCATCGAGAAGAAGGGAGCTGTTGCCTACAAGTTGGAGTTGCCTGCCGCACTTGCGGGGGTACATGATGTGTTCCATGTGTCCCAGCTTAAGAAGTGATTCTGTGTTCCAACAGAGGAAGCTCCGTTGGAAACCCTGGATGTTCAAGAAGATTTGACCTATCGCGAGCACCCTGTTCGCATACTCGAGGAGGCTGAGCGAAGAACAAGGAACAAGACCATCAAGTTCCTTAAAGTTCAGTGGTCAAACCATTCTGAGGATGAGGCTACTTGGGAGCGAGAAGATCGTCTCCGTGCAGACTACCCCTCTTTCTTTTCCGAGTGAACCAAATCTCGAGACGAGATTTTTGTAAGGGGGGGAGGTTTGTAACATCCCAAATTTCAACTTGTGTTTCAAATGTAAGAAATTGAGGGTAAATTAAAACTTTTCTTACATCCTTGTGCTTTTGAACTTTTCTGAAATTCTTGTAAAAGAATTTTGGGAAATTCAAAATCAAAACCCTCAAGTATCTAAAGTCAACAACCTCCTTGGTCAAATCTTGTGTCAAACCCTTGGCAATAATTTTTCCTGGGTTCTAGGGTGCTTGGTGACACCTCTGAATTATTTCATAATTTTTGGAAATTATTTGAAATATTTTAGAGGCAAGTCAAACCTTGGTCAAACCTTTGAAATAACTTTTTGGAATTTCTTGAGAAAATTCTAGTGCACAAAAACCTCTGGAAATTTTGTGGGGGGTTAATCCTAAAGTTAGCAAGCTCCAGTTAAAATTTCAGAAATTTTGGAGCTGTTTTGCTATCCCAAATAAATCTGCAAAGTTTCAGCTTTAAAAATCAAAACCCTAATGGGTTTACACTATTCCTCGGGCGCAAGTCGGGCTCGGGCTCGGGTCAATGGACTCGGTCGAGCCAACTAACCGCACCGGGTGGCTTGTGGGTCGCGCTGGCGATGTGGACCGTTGGATCTCCATCGAACGGCTCTCATTCGTGAAGGCATTCGGACCCCTCCAATTGCCCTCTGATTCTCAGCCGTTGGATTCTGATCCAACCATCGCGGGACCGTACCGGTTCGCTTCGATCCTTTCAAAATGGCGATCGCATCGCGGCCGTGTAAACCCTATCCGACGGCCAACATCTGATAAGGTTGAGCTCAACCCACTTAAGCGTGTTGGACTCGAACCACTTTTGTTTCGCTTACAGGTGGGGCCACCGCGTCCCTGGTCATCTTCTTCGCGCCGCTCGCACGCGTGCCCACCTGTGCGCCATGGCAGAGAGAGGAGGTGACTTGTAACCTCCTTGAGCCCTTTAAACGGCTAAATGCTGCCATGCATTAAATGCACACCAGCTTCTCCTCCCCAAAGTCGTCTCCTACCTGCTCCCGTCACTCACTGTGCCCATGGCAGGGGCATGAACCCAGTCCACCCGAGAGCTTGGGCTTAACCCTAGCTTGAGCTCCTTGAGCTATAAGTAGCTCCCTGGCTCTCCCTCGGTTCCCTTTCAAAACCCGGTAGTCTTGCCAAGCATCCTCGGTGCTTTGTGAGCTCAAAACACCAAAAGCACCTAAACCGCCATTGTTGTCTTTGGAGCTCCCGGTGCAACCCGTGCTCCAGCTGGCATTTCTTCCTCTCTTTTGTTTCAGCAGTGCCTCTCACCTCCGGAGCAAAACCCTAACTTAATTGTAGTTGCTTTTCACAGAGCACTCAATTTTGGGATTTGTTCTTTTCGGCCGTGAGCACCCCTTCTTCCTCATCACCGTAAGAAGCTCTATTCTTCAATTCTTTACTCGGGAACTTCTTTGAGCTTGATTGAGCTAACCCGATGACGCGGTCGTGTTATCTTTGCTCGAGCACCTTCTCCGAGTTGTCTTCTCCAAGTCCGCAACCTTCTTCGCCGCCGAGCAACTCCGCCCATCCTCGACCTCCCTACCCTCGGTACCCTTCTAGTAGCCCCTAGAAGCTTTGGCACTACCGGAATGGTTTGTTGCGAGCTTTGGTCATTTCGCATTTCGCCGCTTTGGTCGCCGCCGCCATCGTCGGCTAGCCGCGGCTCGGGACACCGCCGACGGTGTGGGTGGTCCTGGTGGGCGCGTGATGCTATTGCGGTTCCATTTTGGCACTTAGGCCCTGCTGCCGTACCTTGGGTCGCCGGCGGCAAGCCGGAGGGTGCCCTCGGTTTTGTTGTCGGACGAAAACGGCGGTGTCGTAATTTCGTTCGGACACAGTAATGACGTTCATTAATGCCTAATCATTGCGGTAATTAATGTGTCTTAGCCGGGCCTTTCTGTCGCTGACAGGCGGGCCCAGCCCTTTAAACCTCTTCCGACCTGTGGGCCCGCCATCTTCGAATCCCCTGTGCGCGTGCGTTTAAACTCGGCATGTGACTTAGCGTCACTGACCAGTGGGCCCCTATTGTCAGTAGCCGCTGTTCAAATCGCGAACGGCCCAATCCACTCCCGCCGTCCAAAACTTGATCATCGGCTGGGATCGTGGGGACGTTCGGGTCGCCCGAATGCTCTTTCGATCTCAACCCTCCATCGCTTGTTAGACGGCCCAGATTAGGTAAACGTTCGCGAGGTCCGAACGTCACCATGATCTGGACCGTTGGAGTATGTGTGAGACCCCGGTTTATTATACTTGTAATACTTAACCTTCCACTGGTCCTGGTATCACAAATAAGATAATCCGCGTCTCGATGGACATGTGCCTCCCAGAACAAGCAGCACACATACATCAATTCCAAGCATGCATCATTTCCATACAATAGAATATAACAAGTCTACCAAAAGACATACATAATATAAGGTATTACGTAACAAACGACCGCCAAATGACATAAGTACCAAATAAGTAATAATGAAGCAAAGTTGCCATAAGATGGCTTAAACCAAAAGACGACCGTTAGCCACATAACACCACAGGGCAACCAACCGGGCCGCCAAGCTAATCGCCACAGAACCGCCACAAAGACAACTCACAAAAGTGAGGTCCATCGGACTCACTATCATCCTCTGCACAACACAAACAATGCAGTGAGTACAAAAATGTACTCGCAAGACTTACGAGTAGCAAGCCTATACATAGCTACATGAAAGTCAGTATTCAAAGGAATGTGGTTATATGGTTCTTTGGACGATAAAGCAAGTTTCATTTGCAATATTGTAATAGATTGAACAGCAGTTTGTAAAATCTGTTTTTAAGCATTTAAATAACAGCGAGTAATCATAAGTAACAAGTATCCACCTAGAAGTGACTTTCCCCAAAGCCACCACAACATAGCATGAATCCCTGATTCATACCACCATCAAGTTTTTAATTTAAAAAAAGGTTGTAGTCTAACTCTTGAAAAGCTTATCCAAGCGTGTCCATAACCTAGGACGAGGCTATTCGAATAGTTTTAATCCCTACAGGGGTTTACCAATGTACCCACACTTCAGACCGCCTTTTTGCCAAGCTATTAAGCACACTTCCTTTGGTATGCCGGCACGGCTAAGTCCTACGAACCCTTTCCAATGGAATATGCTAATCAAGAGATGCACGTATGGGGGTTAATCCTTAGTGATCTGCCGACGAAATATGGATCACAAGGACCCATACGTGGAGCAAGATACACCGCCTCTGCGGGTGTTCTCCTCCTACAACGTGTCCATGTTGCATATAATCAAATATGCAACCCACCACGCGACTCATTAATTAACACAGCCCAAAGTACTTAGCTAAGAGAGGTCCCATATCCTCTAGTGTGGTTAGCACGCACGTAATGCTCTGATAATGATACTCACAAGTAGTTCGGTCCTTAATTGACCCGGGCACCATTCCAATCACACCCAAAAGATCACACCATCTTACCATTGTGCCCAAGTCTAAATTGTTTTCATTTTCAGTTTTAGTTTTGCAATTTAGACAAAGCACAAGGCTGAAACATACACATAGTAATAGTTTGTGTGATCAAAGTTATCGACGAGTCGATAACTGCCCATTTCTACCGATAGCTAAGCATGGCTAAGCATAATGACACGTAAACTACTAAGTGACAAGGGTCCATCCAGCGAACCCAAAATCACAGCAAGTAACCTAGGCTTCAGTAGTAGAGGAATAAACACTTCCTACTGATAATGCATCTAGTAGGCCAACTTTCGACAATAGTTTAAAACAACATAGCAATGCATACATAGAATTTGCAAACAATATATTAGAATTTGAAAATAGTAGGAACAATATGATCAAATGAATGCTACATCTGCTTGCCTGGCTGAAGTGCAGAGTCTGATGGCTGCTGTGGCTCAATATCAGTAATAAAATTATCTTCGGAACCTAACGCGAAAAGGCGATAAGCAAATAAGAACGAAGAACACCAAAAATATCCCAAAAGCAAAACACATCCAAATCTAATAAAATCTACACAACAGCTAGGGAATGACTTTATAAAGTGACAGGAACAAGAATTTTGCAATTTGGACTTAACATGCAAAAGATATGGACAGAATACTCTTTCTCAGCCCAATATCAACCTAATTAATAATTAATACTGTTCATGGCGAAATTTTCCAGAATGATCTAAGGTCTGAAATTTTTATAGCAGGTAGATTATGACATCCTAATAACAGCAAAGTTGGATTTACTAATTTTGGGGTTATACATAATTACTTATGATTTTTCTAAGTTGTAAATCTAATGCAAATCATTTTACAGAATTATGAACATGCTCAAATCCTATTTTATATGAAAGTATACTAACAGACGAATTTAACAAAATTGATTTTGTACAATTTGGATTTATACAGAAAAAGATATGCATTTTTCAAGATTAAAACTATTTCTGGAATATTCAAAAATGACAGAAATCAAGTTATTCTTAACTAAACAATTTCCTGCTACTAGAACATGATTAAATCCATTTTTATAATAAAATAAAGTGACAACATAATTTATTACCGTTGGAATTATCTAAAAAGCAGTTAAAATGAATTAGTTATGAGTTTCTAAAGTTCTTATATCATTTTCAGTTGTTAAACAAATACTTACCGAAATACAGAACAACCCAATTAAAAGAAAACGACGTGGACGCTCGGCAACCCTTGATCTAACATCCTACGGCTCACGCGCGCCGAAAACAAATGCGACACGCGCCAAACCTGTCGGAGCCCACCGTTGGATCAAGATCCAACGCGCACTGAGTGTAAGCATTCTGACGGCGCGGTTGCAAACACAATCTCACCGTTGATCGCAAGATCGACGGTCGAGAATGATCAAGGCAACCGGAGGGTCCGAATGCACTCACGATCAAGGCCGCAGATCTAAAAATGAACGGTGGATAATGATCGCAGTTCAAAGGGAGATGCTGACACGTGGGACCGCATGTCAGTGACTTAGAGTCATGACCGCAATGTTTTAACCCACGTGCACAGTGCACTGGACCCACTTGTCAGCGACTGAGAGTGGCGGTTAGGACAGAATTTAATGATTCCAATGATTACCATTAATTAGGCACTAATGACTACTGGAATTTGATTTTAATCCCTCGGGCCCACAAGACAGCGACCTAGAGGAGATTCCGACAGCGATTTAACCGCCGACACATTAATTAACCAATGATTAGCATCAATGATGTAGGAATAGTGCGGGATTGAACCAGAGAGCGAGTTAAGGATATTGGGCCCATCGTCGCTGGTCAACGACAATGATTAAGACATAATTAATAACCAATGATTAGCAATTAATGTGTCCTAATCAAATGACGAAACGGAGTCGCTGTGTGCAAGAAAACCCGAGTGAGTTCAACGGCAAATCGCCGGCGACACTCACACGCGCGCGCGAACAAGACCCAAAATGGATTCGCAATAACGATTTAACCTAATGGTAGCATTCTCGCCGCGCGAGGACTAGAACGCCGCCAGCCGAAAACGAAAATGGGAGCTATCGCTAAACACGAAAATCGCAAGGAGCTCCACCGCGAGCCTAGGTGCGGTGCCGAGCCACTATGACTAATAAGAAGCTACCTCGGGACGAAGCTTCAAAGATGGCCGAGTTGCTTGATCACGGTGAAAGCTCGCCGGACTTGGAGAAGAAAACCCGAGATAGATACCCTGAGCCAAATGAGTGATTCCAAAGCATCAAAATAGCTTCATTAAGGTCCACAGAAGCTACATGAGCAAAGAATTGGAAAATGGAGCACTCACCTGAGCTGAGGAAGAAGATGACCAATTTCGGCCGAATTTGAACAAACCCCAAATTGGACAATTCCTGAGAATCAAATCCAAAATTAAGTGAGGGGAAATGTTCAAGATGATAAAGAGATAAGGTTAGGGAAAAGAAACATGAAGGAGGACCACTGGAACACCAAGAACACCAATGGAGCTCCACGGGTCAACAATGGCGATTTGCCATTTTTGAGGTATTAAGCTCCAATTTTGAAAATGAAGCTTGATGGTGGTCTAAAGAAATACCAGGAGGGCTTGAGAGTGTTTATAAAGCCATGAAAGCATTAGGGTTTGCACCACCAATCTTTCGGGCGGCAAAACACAAAACACAATGCGCGGCCGACAAGGAAAAGGTAAAAGCTGGTGCACTAGGGCATGGCATGGCCGAAAGTGTCTCCCACGACCCTCACTGTTGACTAGGGCGGCCGTAGGAGGCATGAGATGACACTGCCATAACCCTCCTACTGTTCATGCACGGCTAGAGGTTGAAGACGACCCGCGAAAAGGTTCGGTGATTCACGGCCGTTGGATGAGACACGAACGGCCGAGATAGCGCCACGCCACGGGCTTTAAAACACAACGGAGATATTGCGAACCCTACGATTAGAAATGAACGGCTCAGATAGCTCCACGCTTGCAAACTCAAATTACAACGAGCAGTACGCGAGCGCTGGATCTTAATCCAACGGCTCGATTCAAAAATGCAACCGAGGGTCCGAAGGTTTCGGAAATCTCAACGGTTGGATGGAGATCTAACGGTCGACAATCAGACTTGCAACCGGAAGGTCCGGCGATACACGCGCGCGCCGTGCGATTTAGATCTAACGGTTGAGATCCACCGCGCTTTTAAAGAGTGGCTCGGTGCATTTAGTTGATCGACTAAGTCGATTGGCTCGAGCCCGAGTCCGACTCGAACCCAAGTAATAAGAAACCCGCTTTGACTTTGAAATAAAAACAGAGACTTTGAAACATTTATTTGAGGTAGCAAATTAACTCCAAAAATTATGAAATTTTTACAGGAGCTTGCTAACTCAGATATCAACCTTGCGTAAAATTTTCAGAGGTTTTTATCCTGCGAATAAATCTCCAAAAATTCTGCAAGGCTCTGTTTTATTGTTTGACTGAGAGTCAAACAGTTTGATCGCTCTAAAAATATTCAAACAATTTCTAAAATTGTGAAATTTTTCAGAGGGGTCACATGCCATCACAGAGACTTCGGAAAAATATTTCCAGAGGATGATCATAAGATTTGACAAGATTGTTTTTGGAATAACAAGATTTGGATCAACAAGACTTGTGACAATGTAATTCCATAATTCCTTGAACAAGAATTGATTGACACAACAGGAAATACATGATGTAAGAAAAAGTTTTAATTTCTACTGATTTTCTTACATTTGAAACACAAGCCCAAGATTGGGATGTTACAAAACCTCCCCCCCCTTACAAGAATCTAGCCCCGAGATTCTGTTTACTCGGAGAAGAAGGATGGGTAATCTGCACGAAGACGATCCTCGCGCTCCCAAGTTGCCTCATCTTCAGAACTTGATGACACGGTTCCTTGTCCTTCGCTCGCATTCTTCGAGAATACGAACAGGATGCTCATGATAGGTCAAATTTTCTTGCACATCGAGATTTTCCAACGGAGTTTCCTCAACTGGAACACGGAGGCACTTCTTTAAGTGTGACACATGAAACACGCCGTGCACACCCTCAAGTGAAGCCGGCAACTCCAATCAGATGCAACAGCTCCAATCCTCTCGATGATGCGATAAGGCCCAACATATCGAGGAGCTAACTTGCCCTTGATGCCAAAACGCTGAGGGCCCTTCAAGGGTGAGACCTTGAGATAAACAAGGTCATTGGGCTCAAAGCTCAACTCCCGACGACGACGATCCGCATAGATCTTTTGCTCGGATCGCCACGCGCAAATGCTCACGAATCACCGAACTCGCTTTCGCCTCATTGATGGAATCCGCCCAAGAACCGACGCCACCAATTTCGACCAGTTCAATGGGGTTCTACACTTCCTCCCATACAAAGCCTCAACGGTGCCATGCCAAGACTAGCTTGAAATCGTTGTTGTAGGAGAACTCGCAAACGGCAAGCACTTCTCCCACTTCTTTCCATAGGAAAGAACACAGCACGAGCATATCTTCCAACACTTGGTTGACTCTCTCCGTCGACCATCGCTTTGAGGATGATAAGTCGAATCAACGAAGACGTGTACCCATCGCTTTTGCGCATTATGCCAAAAGCGAGAGGTGAAAAGAGAACCACGATCCGACACAATCGCTCGTGGCACACCGCAAACATACAATGCGAGACATAAAGATCCGCCACCGACTAACACCGAGATTGGTACGCGACGCGTAAAATGTGCCACCTTCGTTAATCGATCAATGACAACCCGTATAGCATCCTTCCCGTAAGAAGTACGGGCGCACGGTGATGAAATCCATACCAACGGAATCCCACTTCCATTCTCGCATCGCAAAGGTCAAGAAGGCCCGCCGACGCCGATGTTCACCTTGACGCGACAACACACGCCGCACTCGCCACGAACCTAGCAATCTCGCGCTTCATGCGAGTCCACCGAATCTCGTCAAGATCTTGATACATCTTGGTAGCTCCAGGATGGATAGACAAAGGGGAGTCATGGGCCTCGCGGAGAATCAAATCCCGCAATTCCATGACCTTCGGAACCACCAAGCGCTGTCCAAACCACACAACGCCGTGCTCATCCTCAGAAAAGCACTTAGCTATCCCATTCTTGATGTTCTGCTTGATTTGGATCACACCAACATCTGTCTCCTGGGCAGCCTTGATTTGCTCCACCAAAGTCGGTTGCACAACCAAGGTAGCAAGAGAACCATGCTCAATCAATCCCAAATTAAGCCGCTGGAATTCTTCGAGAAGGGTAGGTTGTTGCTCTTGAAGTGACAAGGTATTGCAATACACCTTGCGACTAAGTGCATCGGCAACAACATTGGCCTTGCCCGGGTGATACTGAATGCCCATATCATAATCCTTGATCAATTCCAACCATCTCCTCTCGCTCGAGGTTCAGATCCGTCGGGTGAACAAATATTTCAAGCTCTTGTGATCGAATACACCTCGCAATGTTACCAATGAGGTAATGCCGCCAAATCTTGAGTGCATGAACCATCGCGCTAACTCCAAATCATGGGTAGGGTAGTTGAGTTCATGAGGCCTCAATCGCCTCGATGCATAGGCCACTACCTTGCCTTCTTGCATAAGAACACAACCGAGTCCTGCCGAGAGGCATCACAATAAATGTCAAAGCTCTTATGCACATCGGGAGAACAAGCACCGTGCCGACGTCAATCGCCTTTTGAGTTCTTGAAAACTCAAATCACAAGCGATGACCACACGAATTTCTTTTCTTTCTTGAGCAATTCGGTCATGGGCTTAGCAATTTTGGAGAAGTTCTCGATAAAGCGGCGTAGTAGCCCGCTAAACCAAGGAAACTCCTCACATCGTGGATCGACTTGGCTGCCCCAAGATAGAACATCGCCGACCTTGCTAGGATCTATCATGACACCACCACGAAAGAATATGGCCCAAGAATGCCACTTCCTTCAACCGTAACTCGCACTTGCTAAACTTGGCATACAACATGCTCACGCAGCTTTCCCAATACAATCTGCAGTGCTTAGCATGCTCTTCTTCACTCTTGGAGTAGATAAGAATGTCGCCAATGAAAACCACAACAAACTTATCCAAATACTCCATGAACACCGAGTTCATAAGATTCATGAACAAAGCCGAGCATTGGTCAAACCGAAGACATGACGGTGTACTCGTAAAGGCCATAACGAGTAGTGAATGCCGCTTTTGGAATGTCCTCACCCGATCCGACTTGATGGTACCCCAATCTCAAGTCAATCTTAGAGAACACACAAGCTCCAGCTTAATCGGTCAAAGAGATCATCAATACGAGGCAAAGGATATTTGTTTTTCACCGTCACTTCATTCAATGGACGGTAATCAACACACATACGCAGGTCTTGTCCTTCTTCTTCACAAAAATAACCGGACAACCCCAAGGAGATGAGCTAGACGGATGAAGCCTTTGCTTGAAGCTCACCCAATCGCTTCTTCACTCCTCCAACTCATTAGGAGGCATTCAGACGGCGCCTTAGAAATCGGAGCTGCACGGCAACAACTCAATAACAAACTCCAAGTCTCGAATCGAGGCATACCAGCAAATCTTCGTGGAAGACATCCACAAAGTCACGCATCAGGCACATCCTCGAATCTCCATGGTCGGCTTAGCTTCAAGGGCACAAAGGTGTGGCCCCGCAAATGCGGTGAAATCCCAACTTGCTCGCCGAGGGACTAGTGAGGAAAACCATCTTCCTGGCACAATCGATTTGTCCCAAGTGTTGGGACAACCAATCCATACCAATAATCACATCTAGGCGCGCCGAATCAAGTAAGATGAGATTCGCCAAAAATTCCACTCCTTCAATATTAATAGGGACGCCCGACATTCTTGATCGCTCATTTCCGCTCCCGAGAGCGAATAAGCAAAGGAATCCCCAAAGGAACAAAGTGAAGGTCACAATCAGCAGAAATGATCTCAAATAAAGGAATGTGAAGCTCCAGAGTCAAACAAGACTGCAGCAGACGATAACTAACAAGGAACGTACCCAACACAACGTCGGGTGCCTCCTGAGCCTCCTCAGCCGAGATGTGGTTGACTCGACCACAACCGACACTCTGGGTCTTCTGGATCACCTTCTGGTCAGGCGTGTGACCATTCCCGCGTCCTCCATTAGGACGAGGGGCTGCTCCAATCCTCTGAGGGCAACTGCTAGCATAGTGGCCCTTCTTGTTGCAGCGAACAGTAACATCGCAAACTGGGTTGCGGAGCGCAACTCGCCGCCGAGTCGCAGTGCACGTGGTCAAACACGGCTGCGGGGACGAGCAATCGGCGCCGACGGCCTCGGCGGTGGTGAAGCCAAAGCACGAGCTCTTGGTGCGGGCCCAACACGGGACGCAGTGAGGCCGCCTGCGCGCATCGATGGGCCTCCCACTTGCGCTATGGACTCACCCAGCGCTTTCGCTTTGTGCTCGGCGACGATGGCCTTGTCCACCAAGGCTCGAAGTCAACAAAGTCCACTATAGATAGCTTGTCCCGCAGCTCCTGACAACCCATCCATGAACTTCTCTGCTTAGCCTCATCGAGGCCACCTCTCCGAGCATAACGAGCCAAGTGGTTAAACTCGTAAAGGTACTCCGATACGCACTTGCGCCTGCTTAGCGCAAGAAACTCCTTCTTCTTAAGCTTTATCAGCCATCGTATGTGGGCCCGACGAAAGCAGATCGAAACTCATCCCACGAGACAATGTGGCCTGCGGGCTGCATAGCGAGAAAGTTCTCCCACCAAGAGAGTGCTGCACCCTCAAGCTGATGGGATGCAAAGAGTGCCCGCTCCTGCTCCTAGCACTGAGCGATATTGAGCTTTTGCTCAACAAGACGCAGCCAATCATCCGCGTCGAGTGGATCCTCGGATCGAGAAAGTGGGCGGTCGCGTGCGGAGAAACTCCGCAAGCCCACCACGAGATCGTGGCCACCACCTCCGATCCTCGGCAGCATCGGAGCGAGGTGTTCCTCGCAATGACCTCCAAGATCCGGTCCGGTCCATGCGATTCCGCTCGACCGAGCGTAACCTCACCATGGTCGGAGGAGGGGAAGCTCCTCATCGGAACCACCACCGATCGTTATGGTGGTTCTTGTCATCCTGCTCCACAAAAATAGGTTAAACACAACTCCGGAACAGGAGACAAAGAAAACAACTAACCCTAAACAAACTCCAAAAGCTCAAGTAACCACACAAAATTACAGCAAGATCATAAAGACAACAATCATCTTCCTATTATGACTAACCCGTATGGAAAAACGAGTAATCAATTTTTTTTTCTTCAGGAAGGAAATTTCAGAACTCCATTCATTGCTCAAAAAGCAGAAATAGGTGGTAAATTTACTAGGAAAGGTTAGATACTAAGCTATCTCCTATCACTTCTTACCCTTTTATTCCCACAAGTTTTAGTGGATTTAACCTCTCATTTTCAGCACTTTTACTACCTAAAGGCTAGCTGCCCAGAAAATTCTGCTTGCTGTCCAGATCTTCCCTCCAACTTTTGGCCGAAATCTGTAGCTCCCAGCAGCTCCTAATCTTCTCAAAACAGCCAACACTTTCATTTTATAACTCTCATGGTTTACCCAAACCAATCTACTCGTAAACAACTATCTTTTGAAAGAAGATGAGAGGAAAACTCACTTTCAAATTCAGTTTAGAATGAGGTGAGATGAGCAAACGAAGATAGATGAGGAGTAAAATCTGAGAACTTACTTAAGATTTTCAGAAAGCAATCGACATTTGGAGAGTAAGTTTTCAAAATATACTAGGGACGACCAAGCTAGGGGTTTCTACGGTCAATATGGCTCTGATACCAAGCTCTGTGAGACCCCGGTTTATTATACTTGTAATACTTAACCTTCCACCGGTCCTCGTATCACAAATAAAATAATCCGCCTCGATGGACATGTGCCTCCCGAACAAGCAAGACACATACATCAATTCCAAGCATGCATCATTTCCATACAATAGAATATAACAAGTCTACCAAAAGACATACATAATATAAGGTATTACAGAACACCGACCGCCAAATGACATAAGTACCAAATAAGTAACAATGAAGCAAAGTTGCCATAAGATGGCTTAAACCAAAAGACGACCTGTTAGCCACATAACACCACAGGGCAACCGACCGGACCGCCAAGCTAATCGCCTCAGAACCGCCACAAAGACAACTCACAAAAGTGAGGTCCATCGGACTCACTATCATCCTCTCGCACAACACAAACAATGCAGTGAGTACAAAATGTACTCGCAAGACTTACGAGTAGCAAGCCTATACATAGCTACATGAAAGTTGTATTCAAAGGAATGTGGTTATATGGTTCTTGGACGCATAAAGCAAGTTTCATTTGCAATATTGTAATAGATTGAACAAAGAGTTTGTAAAATCTGTTTTTAAGCATTTAAATAACAAATGAGTAATCATAAGTAACAAGTATCCACCTAGAAGTGACTTTCCCCAAAGCCACCACAACATAGCATGAATCCTCGATTCATACCACCATCAAGTTTTTAATTTAAAAATGTTGTAGTCTAACTCTTGAAAAGCTTATCCAAGCGTGTCCATAACCTAGGGCGAGGCTATTCGAATAGTTTTAATCCTCGCAGGTGTACCAATGTACCCACACTTCGCATCGCCTTTTTGCCAAGCTATTAAGCACACTTCCTTTGGTATGCCACACGGCTAAGTCCTACGAACCCTTTCCAATGGAATATGCTAATCAAGAGACGCACGATGGGGGTTAATCCTTAGTGATCTGCCACTAAATATGGATCACAAGGACCCATACGTGGAGCAAGATACACCGCCTCTGCGGTGTTCTCCTCCCTACAACGTGTCCATGTTGCATATAATCAAATATGCAACCCACCACGCGACTCATTAATTAACACAGCCCAAAGTACTTAGCTAAGAGAGGTCCCATATCCTCTAGTGTGGTTAGCACGCACGTAATGCTCTGATAATGATACTCACAAGTAGTTCGGTCCTTAATTGACCCGCACCATTCCAATCACACCCAAAAGATCACACCATCTTACCATTGTGCCCAAGTCTAAATTGTTTTCATTTTTAGTTTTAGTTTTGCAATTTAGACAAAGCACAAGGCTGAAACATACACATAGTAATAGTTTGTGTGATCAAAGTTATCGACGAGTCGATAACTGCCCATTTCTACCGATAGCTAAGCATGGCTAAGCATAATGACACGTAAACTACTAAGTGACAAGGGTCCATCCAAATAACCCAAAATCACGACAAGTAACCTAGGCTTCGTAGTAGAGGAATAAACACTTCCTACTGATAATGCATCTAGTAGGCCAACTTTCGACAATAGTTTAAAACAACATAGCAATGCATACATAGAATTTGCAAACAATATATTAGAATTTGAAAATAGTAGGAACAATATGATCAAATGAATGCTACATCTGCTTGCCTGGCTGAAGTGCAGAGTCTCATGGCTGCTGTGGCTCAATATCAGTAATAAAATTATCTTCGGAACCTAACGCGAAAAGGCGATAAGCAAATAAGAACGAAGAACACCAAATAAATCCCAACAGCAAAACACATCCAAATCTAATAAAATCTACACAACAGCTAGGGAATGACTTTATAAAGTGACAGGAACAAGAATTTTGCAATTTGGACTTAATATGCAAAAGATATGGACACAATACTCTTTCTCAGCCCAATATCAACCTAATTAATAATTAATACTGTTCATGGCGAAATTTTCCAGAGTGATCTAAGGTCTGAAATTTTTATAGCAGGTAGATTATGACATCCTAATAACAGCAAAGTTGGATTTACTAATTTTGGGGTTATACATAATTACTTATGATTTTTCTAAGTTGTAAATCTAATGCAAATCATTTTACAGAATTATGAACATGCTCAAATCCTATTTTATATGAAAGTATACTAACAGACGAATTTAACAAAATTGATTTTGTACAATTTGGATTTATATAGAAAAAGATATGCATTTTTCAAGATTAAAACTATTTCTGGAATATTCAAAATGACAGAATCAAGTTATTCTTAACTAAACAATTTCCTCACATCGAACATGCTTAAATCCATTTTTATAATAAAATAAAGTGACAACATAATTTATTACCGTTGGAATTATCTAAAAGCGCTTAAAATGAATTAGTTATGAGTTTCTAAAGTTCTTATATCATTTTCAGCTTGTTAAACAAATACTTACCAAATACGTAACAACCCAATTAAAAGAAAACGACGTGGACGCCGCAACCCTTGATCTAACATCCTACGCTCACGCGCACAAAACAAACGCACGCGCGCCAAACCTATCGAGCCCACCGTTGATCAAGATCCAACGGCGCACTGAGTGTAAGCATTCGGACGGTGCGGTTGCAAACACAATCTCAGCCGTTGATCGCAAGATCGACGGTCGAGAATGATCAAGGCAACCGGAGGGTCCGAATGCACTCACGATCAAGGCCGCAGATCTAAAAATGAACGGTGGATAATGATCGCAGTTCAAAGGGAGATGCTGACACGTGGGACCGCATGTTAGTGACTTAGAGTCATGACCGCAATGTTTTAACCCGCGTGCACAGTGCACTGGGCCCACTTGTCAGCGACTGAGAGTGGCGGTTAGGACAGAATTTAATGATTCCAATGATTACCATTAATTAGGCACTAATGACTACTGGAATTTTATTTTAATCCCTCGGGCCCACAAGACAGCGACCTAGAGGAGATTCCGACAGCGATTTAACCGCCGACACATTAATTAACCAATGATTAGCATCAATGATGTAGGAATAGTGCGGGATTGAACCAGAGAGCGAGTTAAGGATATTGGGCCCACTGGTCAGTGACTGAACGACAATGATTAAGACATAATTAATAACCAATGATTAGCAATTAATGTGTCCTAATCAAATGACGTAAACGGGAGCTGCTGTGCCGGCAAAACCCGAGTGAGTTCAACGGCAAATCGCCGGCGACACTGGCCGCGGCGGCGCCGAACAAGACCCAAAATGGATTCGCAATAACAGTACGAACCTAATGGTAGCATTCTCGCCGGCGGCAAGGGACTAGAACGCCGGCTAGCCGGAAAAACGAAAATGGGAGCTATCGCTAAACACGAAAATCGCGAGGAGCTCCACCGCGAGCCTAGGTGCGGTGCCGAGCCACTAAGGACTAATAAGAAGCTACCTCGGGGACGAAGCTTCAAAGATGGCCGAGTTGCTTGATCACGTGAAAGCTCACGGACTTGGAGAAGAAAACCCGAGATAGATACCGAGCCAAATGAGTGATTCCAAAGCATCAAAATAGCTTCATTAAGGTCCACGTAAGCTACATGAGCAAAGAATTGGAAAATGGAGCACTCACCGAAATGAGGAAGAAGATGACCAATTTACTGAATTTGAACAAACCCCAAATTGGACAATTCCCGAGAATCAAATCCAAAATTAAGTGAGGGAAATGTTCAAGATGATAAAGAGATAAGGTTAGGGAAAAGAAACATGAAGGAGGACCACTGGAACACCAAGAACACCAATGGAGCTCCACGGGTCAACAATGGCGATTTGCCATTTTTGAGGTATTAAGCTCCAATTTTGAAAATGAAGCTTGATGGTGGTCTAAAGAAATACCAGGAGGGCTTGAGAGTGTTTATAAAGCCATGAAAGCATTAGGGTTTGCACCACCAATCTTTCGGGCGGCAAAACACAAAACACAATGCGCGGCCGACAAGGAAAAGGTAAAAGCTGGTGCACTAGGGCATGGCATGGCCGAAAGTGTCTCCCACGACCCTCACTGTTGACTAGGGCGGCCGTAGGAGGCATGAGATGACACTGCCATAACCCTCCTACTGTTCATGCACGGCTAGAGGTTGAAGACGACCCGCGAAAAGGTTCGGTGATTCACGGCCGTTGGATGAGACACGAACGGCTGAGATAGCGCCACGCCTACGGGCTTTAAAACACAACGGAGATATTGCGAACCCTACGATTAGAAATGAACGGCTCAGATAGCTCCACGTTGCAAACTCAAATTACAACGAAGGGGTACGCGAGCGTTGGATCTTAATCCAACGGCTCTGATTCAAAAATGCAACCGGAGGGTCCGAAGGTTTCGGGAAATCTCAACGGTTGGATGGAGATCTAACGGTCGACAATCGACTAGCAACCGAAGGTCCGGCGATACACGCGCGCGGGCCGTGCGATTTAGATCTAACGGTTGAGATCCACCGCGCGTTTTAAAGAGTGGCTCGGTGCATTTAGTTGACTGGACCAAGTCGATTGGCTCGAGCCCGAGTCTGACTCGAACCCAAGTAACAGTAAAACCCAGTTTGACTTTGAAATAAAAACAGAGACTTTGAAACATTTATTTGAGGTAGCAAATTAACTCCAAAAATTATGAAATTTTTACAGGAGCTTGCTAACTCAGATATCAACCTTGCGTAAAATTTTCAGAGGTTTTTATCCTGCGAATAAATCTCCAAAAATTCTGCAAGGCTCTGTTTTATTGTTTGACTAAGAGTCAAACAGTTTGATCGCCTCTAAAAATATTCAAACAATTTCTAAAAATTGTGAAATTTTTCAGAGGGGTCACATGCCATCACAGAGACTTAGGAAAAATATTTCCAGAGGATGATCATAAGATTTGACAAGATTGTTTTTGGAATAACAAGATTTGGATCAACAAGACTTGTGACAATGTAATTCCATAATTCCTTGAACAAGAATTGATTGGCACAACAGGAAATACATGATGTAAGAAAAAGTTTTAATTTCTACTGATTTTCTTACATTTGAAACACAAGCCCAAGATTGGGATGTTACAGTCTGATCCAGCGGTGCTCATGCGTGTGTGTGTTGTGTTGGCCGTGCGCGTGGGCCGTCTGATCCAGGATCGACGGTCCATAATCCGCCACGTCGTAATGGCATTTATGAGTTTCCTGAAAGTTTTATTTGCAAACTGAAAAAGGTATTAAACTTCAAAAATGTATAACTAATTCATTTTAAACCCAAATCAGTTGATTCAAATTTTGTTAGCTTTAGTTTGAACTGTACTTTAATCTAAAAATGAATAGGAGTTTAGTTCGGCTCCAGAAAACAGATTTTAAAATTGGTTTAGAAATAGGTTCTACTTGTTATTCTAAAATTGGCAATTAACTTGTAAATTGCATAACTAATTCTCTGAAAATCAATTTTTAGTGAAACCAATTTTGTTAGCTTCCTCTAATAAAGTAATAAATGATAAAATTTGTTTTTGGCATGTTACTATTTTTAACAAGATTTCACATGCAATTTAATTTTGTTCATTTTCATGACTTGAAAAATCATAACTCTTTCAATATAACTCCAAATGACCCAAAAATTTACATGTAACCTTATAATACCAGTAGCTAACTACCATAAAAGTTTCAGCTTCAAAATCACTCTAGAAAATATTTTATGAACAGTACTAATTAAGTGTAGCATTTTGGCTGAAAATGAGTATTTAGGTCATATCTTTTTCTTCACTAATCCTTTTTAGTTAGTTCTTGTTCCTAAGGTTAGATAGGGCCTTAGACTACCTTGTGTATAAATTTCACGTCGCATTTGGATAATTTTTGCTTGCTCTTTTGTTTAAGTGTTGCTCGCCTTATTGGTTGTTCTCGCTTCTTTTGCTTTTCGCTAGGCTTCGACATTTGCGGTAACCCGAGAACGACCCTCAGCAGCCTATTGAGCAACAAAGAGCCAGCAAGCAGCTTTGATCATTTCCCATTGATCCCATTACTTTTAAAGTCTAATATTTTGTTTAACTTCTATGTATGCATTACTAATTTGTTGTTAAATTGATTAGTTAATCCTCTAGTTGCATAATCTGTAGGTAAATGATTATCCTCTACTACCTGAGCCTAGGTTATTTGCTGTGATTAGAGTTCGTTGGATGACCTCTTGTCACTTAGTAGATTTCGGATAAATATTGCTTAGCCATGCCTAGTATCGGTAGTATTGGGCGATCATCGACTTAGTCGGTGATCTTGATCACACAAATGCTATTATTATTCCATTATGTCCAACCCTTGTGTTTTACCAATTTACAAATCAAAAACTGAAAACAAAAATTAGATCTTGGCTTGGGCACAATGGTATGTTGGTGTGATCTGTTGGGTGTGATTGGAATGGTGCCTAAGTCCCTAAGGACCGAGTTACTTGTGCCATTGATCCAAGCAATTGTTGCGTGCTAACCACACGAGGGGGATATGGAACCTCTCTTGACTAAGTACTTTGGAAGGTGTTAATTATGAGCCGGCGGTGGATGTGTTCCCGTGTGTGTGTGTTGTGGTGTTGGAGGAGCATTAGCGCACCGGTTAGGTCGCCTAATGTGTCTTTCTCCCGTGGGTTGCGGCTCTTAATTAGCATCGCCCATTGGAAAGCGCCTTGTTAGACTTAGCCATGTCCGCATACCAAAGGAAGTGTGCTAACCGTGGTGGTGGAAAGGCGGTCTATCGTGTGGGTACATTGGTACACCCCTGCAGGGTTTAAAACTATTCGAATAGCCTGTCCCTAGGTTATGGACACGCTTGGTTATTTCCCACAAGAACTAGACTACAACCTTTTAAAAACTTAAACTTGACACGGGTGGTATGAAGGGGTACTTCATGCTATTGTTGTGGTGACTATGGGTTAGTCACTTCTAGGTTGGTGTTGTTCCCTATCTATTGTTATTATTGTCTCTCTTTATTTGAACAATAAAAGTTAATTGCAAACTTGCTTTGAAATCTATTACCTTATTGCAAATGAAAACTTGCTTTATGCTGAAAATAAGTCCAGAGCCTCATCCACTTAAATAAAGCTTGCATGTAGTTATTTATAGTTCTGCTATCTCACACGTCAGTCTTGCGAGTACAAAAACAAGTTTTGTACTCATCTGCTTTGCTTAATATAAATTGTTGCAGAGGAAGAAGGTGAGCCCCAAGGGCCTCACTTTTGTGAGTCATGTTGTTGCACTGCTTGGGACGATTAGCTTGGCGGTCCGGTTGGTTGCCTTGTGGGTAAAGGCACACCGATTGGCTTTTGTTTATCGCCATCTTATGGCCATTTTGCTTCCGCTGTTTAAATTAGTTACTTATGTGTTATTTGGCCGGTCGGCCTCTCTTTTGTAATAACTCTTTTTATATTATCTATGTCTTTCAGTTGTTGCTTTGCTTCGGCTCTATGTGTATGAATGGAATTGATGCATGATTTTGTTACGGGGTGTGTATACTGCAATTCTGGAAAGTATACATATCTCGAGGCTTGGTTTATTTGATTTGTACTGTTAGGACCAAGTGGATGGTTAAACAGTACAAGTCGAATAAACCGGGGTCCTCTCAGAGGCCTCGGTGGTGCTGGGGCCTGAGAGCGAGGTGCCTGGGGTGGCCCGGGGCGCTGCCGAGGGAAACTGCTGCTAGCTAACAACTGGGCGGCCCTCTTCCTCTTCCTGGACTCCTCCACTGCCACGCTCTTGTGCTCCACTACAATGGCCTTGTTCACCAAATGCTGGAAGTTGCGGAAGTCATGTGCAGCTAGAGCCAACTGCATCTCCTCTGCCAAACCGCCCATAAAACGGCGCTGGCGGCGGGCGTCGGTGGAGACATCATCAGGGGCATAGAGGGCCAAGGAGTTGAACTCCTGAAGGTACTTAGAGACGGTCTTCTTTCCTTGCTTCAAGGCAAGAAACTGCTGCTGCTTGATCAACATGACCCCCTCAAGAATATGGGCCTCCCTGAAAGCTGTACAGAACTCGCCCCATGATGGAACTTCTCCATCAGGCTGCATGGCGGAATAGTTGTCCCACCATGCACTAGCGCGCCTCTAGCCGATAGGCGGCGAAGAGCACCTCTCAATGCTCGTGCATTGAGCAATAGCCGCCTTCTTCTCAATGTCCTCGGCCACCCTCGGCCTCCATCGGCTCTCGGTGCTAGAAAAGGTGGGAGGATTGGTTCGCTGGAAATCAGCGAGACCTCCCCGCTGCCTCTGTTGTCCCCCTCCCCCTGCTACCGCAGGAGCAGGAGAGGTGTTGCGAGCTATCGCCTCTAGGATCTTGGTCTGATCCATCCTGTTTCTCTCGATCTGTGCCAAGACTTCCGCCATAGTGGGTGGCGGAGGGAGCACTTCCTCAGATGAACTGCCCGGCTGCTGGTGCTGCTGAGAGGGCTCACCCCCCTCTTCTCGGGCATAGAGGCCAGCCATGGAAGCAGATCGAATGCCCTGGGGTGGAGATCCCCCGTCACGCTGAGCTCTCGCACGAGTGGTAGGGCCTGACATCCTGAAGTGACAAAGCAAGTTAAAAAGTGGTAGGGCCAAGGTTGCTAGAAACAGGGGTGAATTAAAAATCTGGACAGCAAGCACATAGCTCGTAATTAAGCATGCATAATGATATAAAATGCACAAAAACATAACACCGAATGGGCGTACAAAGGCGCTAATGCCAGTACAAGATCCATAAATTCAAATCATAGTTTTCCCAGTGAAAAAACAACTGATAGGATTAAAAGTTCTTGCAAGAAAGACAATAATAGTTCAAGTACCCCTAACCTATTACAGGGAATCAAAGATACATGCTCAATCGTGAGCTAACACCTACAACATCCTAAATGTTGTTCCGGTCAAAGTTCCTTGGAAATTCGTCCAGAAGATGTGCCCCAGGGGATCCAGTATCATCAGGGTCCCCTAGATTAGGAAGACGCAAGGGTGATCCTATGGCGTTAATATGACCTTCTACCACGGGAAGACGACAATCTGCTGGCGCAGAAAGATAAGGGGAGATCATATTAGTGCCATATAGCACACTGGGATGAATGAGCCTCATGTCATGCATGAGCCTTAAGTGCTCCTGAGCTTCAATGAGACGTCGTCGCGTCTCCCACAACTCATGCATGGTGCAGCGGTGCATCTGATCCATGATGTGCACCAGTCTTGCCAGTTGTCGGACCTGAGGGTCTTCACCGAATCAATCTAGCAAACCCGCTCACTTCCCTTCACGTGCTTGCATGGGGAAATGGTCATAAAGCGGCCGGGACAGCTCTGTCGATCATAGCGGAGGCGACTCATGGCCACCCTAGCCACTTCTTGCGGCGCCATGGCCTCCGGTGCCATAAGCTCGAAAACGATCACGATGCTTCCGTAACACGCCTAGCAATAATATCTCGCCACGACCAAGTATTCCTCCATTCACGGCCTCGATCTCGACGATAAATGGAGTACGTCGGTGGTAGGTAAAATCGCCTTCCACATCATATCCCTCAGTAACTCCGGGTATCCTCCCACATCCTCAGCTTGGGTCTCACGAACAAGGTATTGGGGGGTTCATCTAAAGGAGGAGAAAAGGCAAGGTAAGTTAGTTTTGCAAAACCAAAACCTGAATAAGGCAAGGAATGATACTAAGATGGGTAAGGAATAAAAGATACTCCTAACTTAACTTTTCAAAGTAATTTTGATAATTTTGGAAAATAAATTGACCAAGGGTTTGCTAAACTTAACGCCCATGTTATGACTAACCTACAGTCAGTATGGCTCTGATACCAACGTTGTGGGGACCCCGGGGTTATCTCCTTAAGACCGAGACTAATCAAGGTCTTAGGCACATAACTCGGGATCTCCGGTAAATGGATTCCAACTTAACTCAGTCTAAATGAGAGGCTTACTAGAATTTAGAGCCCCGACGATCATGCGCACCGCTCCCCTGCGAGCACTACATGATTGTCGGTTCCCCAACCAGTCAAGCACGACACTTAGTGAGTTAAATAGGAAGCCATGAACAGCGAGCATGACCTATATTGGCTCCCAAGATCAGTGACCAATATAATCATACCCTCATTACAACGTTGATCACATCCATACAACCATCATACATAAATAGAACAAAAGTTACAACACTGTTTCAAGTATACAAATACATAAGGGCCGACCGGCCAAATTTAACAAGTTTATAGCAGAAGCGAGTAAATAAACCAAAAAGACCAACAGTGGTATGCCCACAACCCATCGGCAACCGACTGGGAGTTAGAAGATAGCATAGTACTCGTCGGTGCCACCTAAATCGACACCGGCGAATTCATCAACCTCGATATCGTCCTCACCTGTAAAAGCCAGCAAACATCTGGCTGAGTACCAAAGAGTACTCGCAAGTCTTACACAAATAAAAATAGTTATGCATAAGGTCATTCAAAGGAAGGCTCATATTGGCTTAGTTTTGCGAAAGTGACGCAACAATGTACAACCTACACATGCTAGTTTTTCAAGTGCCATTTCAAAATCAGATTTGAAGTAGAAGTAAAGCATGTGACTGAGTAATGAACTGAGTAACAAATAAAACATACAAATAACAAAGTGGCTGCCCACTTTGATACAACAACAAGCATGAACATCCCATTCATGCTAATTACCAAGTTCACCCACAATTTTAATTCCAAGTCTAACAATAAGCAGCCACAAATTTCAAGCGGTCGTCCATAATCATGACACGGCTATTCGAATAGATTTATACCCTACAGGTGTACTACTTTACCCACACGACTCGATTAGCCCGTAAGCCTCGGATAATGGCACACTTCCTTTGGTATCTTCGCGGGAGAATCGAGATACGGTCGTTTTCAGCAAGAAAACCCTATTGAGCTAAGTCCCCCATGTGAGATGTTTCCGATCTTAGTACAAGTAGCGTATAGCACTTGCTAAGGGGCTCACACGTTGTATAGGAAATACCGATGTAATGAAAAGGTAATTGGTGCTCCCTTGCACACTATAGAACATTGACATCGATTCCTAAGGACAATTGACAAAGACACAATTGTCCCTACACCACCGTGAGACTTAACACAATAGGACCTTCCCTTACTTGACCGTGACAAAGACCCATATCTGCGTATGGTAGCACGAGTGTTGCTTGAACAGCAGGTACCCAAAGTTCGGTCCTTAATTGTCCAGACAAGTCCACCACTTACCCAAAGCTCGTGCACAAAGCACCATCACTAACCAACACTTGTCCAGACCAAAAACTTCTTAATAATGTCAAAATTGGAGCTCATAAAACAGATACAAAGATCTGAACAAAAGTATACAAAGAAAGTTGTGTGTATCCCATAATTGTCGGGTTATTCCCGACAATCAAACTACCGGTTCTAGACTTGCATGACTAAGCAAACCCGAATACTCAAATTCATACATCCTATCTTAAGCATTTCACTACTGGAATAATTCATGGATAGCCACAATGACAAGATAATAGGATGTGTCTAACTATTCATCACAAAAATAGCGACAATATCAAAATAGCATGCAAGCAATTATCATTGCATCTATCCTAACAAAACTGGGATCAAATATGATGCAAAAGAAAGTTCAAAGGATGCTTGCCTTGCAGGTATCTAAGTTGTTCGCTCTCAGTTGCGTAGGAGTCGATATCAATAAGCTCGGTATCTAGATAATTACAATACCGAATAAACATCGAGATATACCTCAAAAATCAAAATGCTCAAAAATGCATGATTTTTCTACAGTATCTAAGTCATGATTTTAGATGATTTTTGGTGAAATAATTATTTCATTTTTATTTAGTATGTGAAAGTTATGGTGGTTTGAATTTCAGATTTCAATACGTCTCTAATTAAGCAATTTAATTATGAAGTGAAAATTTGTAGAGCAGTGATGAATACAAGGGTTACATGACTAAATGTGCAATATTATCACAAGTTCAAAACAGTTGAGTTTGCTCTATTTGGAGTTTTCATGATTTAGTTATTGATTTCTAAAGTTATCAGCATTATTAGTACAAAAATAATGTCTTTTAAGATCATCTTCCTCAAACTATATTTTCTGTGACAGAGGTAAGTTTGAGACCATTTTTATAATTAAATTCATTTGAAATGTAAATTACCAAAACTGGTTTCACTGTTTTTGGAGTTTCCAACAATTACTTATGAATTTTTGAAGTTATCAACCCTTTTTCTATTGTAAAAATAATAGGATTAATGACTCATTTTCCAAATTAAAGCTCTCTGTTATAGGGACAGGTTGAAACCAATTTTGATACAAAGTTCATTAATTATGAAAATTATCAGAAGTGGTTTCACCCATTTTGGAGTTGAAATGATTTAGTTAGGCATTTTAGAAGTTATACATATATTTCAGTATGCAAGTAAATGATTTTCGGATTTTATAAACCATTTGCTACTTTTCTCACCGAGGCTCAGCTAGCCACGGTCACTGACCAGCGGGCCCGCTCGTCAGCGGCCCACTGCGAGGCGCACGCATGTGCATCCTAGAGCTAGGATTGCGAGCCGTTGGATCAAGATCTAACGGTCCACAGTCGAGGTGCATTTGGACGGTCCGAACGTCCCACAAATCCAAACCGTTCCTTTCGCATCTGATGGTCCAGATCGACTCCAGTTCATTTAGTTTCTTAGCACGTGTTTAATGCCTTGGGTCCACACGTCAGTGGACTTAACCATTCATGTCCGACATCAATTAAATGCTAATGATTACAGTTAACGCTAATGACGTGCTACAGTAATGGTCGGCGTACGACAACGGGATTTCGTCCCCGCGCGTTTCACTGGCGGTTTGCCGTCGATTCCGGCCACGGCGGCTTGAACCACGAGCATGTTTAGATGCACAATAGAGTTGCGCTCCTAAAGGAAGTAGTCCCGAGGGCTGAGCCGGCCTGTACCGGCGGCTAGCCGGAGCTAAGCGACGACGATATTACGGCAAAAGTGCATAAGACAGGGTAGAGCTCCGCGACAAACAACCAGCGAGTGCCCAGGTCCTAAGGGCTAAGTGGAAGCTACCTGAGTAGAAGGGGGCACTCGGAGAAGCTTGGGGCTGTTGGAGCGGCGTCGGCGCCGGAGAAGAACAACGGCACGACACGGCTTCACGTGGAGAAGATGATTGGAGAAATCCTAAGGACAGAGAATGGTTAAGATAGCTCAAGGACCATATGAGAATACTTCACGAGCAAAGAATTGAAGAATTGCTTACCAATTCGAAGTGGGAGGGGAAAGGTTGCTTCACGGCCGAAAATGGAAAAATCTTCAAATCAACAAGATCCTGCCGTGCAAAGATCAAATCGATTGAGGGGAAATAAGTGTGGAGCTTAGTAGCAACTGGTGATGCACATAAGCGAAGGAAATACTCACCAGAGGCTAAGATCGGCACAATGGTCTCCCCGGGTGCGCGCTCTGGACACCACAGAGAGCTCGAAGATGGAACACGAGCTACAAGCGACGAGAGAGGCTCGCATTAGCAAAAATGGACAAGGCATTGAGCAAGAAGAAGATCGGTACCACCCGGTGGAAGCTTACCCGAGAGACACGCACGGGAGAGCTTCCTCTTCCTCTGCCGAAAAGAGGAGAAGTGAGGAAAAAGAGGGGTGCCGAGGGGGTATTATGCCCGGAAATGACGGAGATGGAGGCGGCGAGTGACGGAGGAGCTCCAGGAGTGGTCCCCAGCGGCGGTGGGTAACGGAGCTGACGGCTCTCAACGGCCGAGCAGAGGCGGCAGCGTGGCGGCGTGCTCGAGGAGCCGAATATCCCGAAAGTGAGATAAGCGAATCGCCGGAGAGATTTAATTAATCGAGAGAATAAATTGAATCGGAGAGTGTTTCTTTCAAATAATCACCAAATCGAGAAAATAAGAGGGGTTTTCTGCGTTTGTTTGGCAACTCGGGCCCGGGCCTTGGCCCATGTGGGCTGGCCGGCCAGCAAGGGGGGAAGAGGCGCCACCCTCCCCAAACCCTAGCCGCCCTACTCACCTCCCTCCACCCTTTGGCCGCCACCTCCTCACCCCTCCCCTCCACCCCCTTGCGCACCTCCTCACCTCCCCTCCACCCCTTTGCTGCTGGCCAAAGAAAAGGGGGAAGCTTCAATGTAGCCGCCAAGGAGGAAGAAGAAGGGAAAGAAGAGAAGGAGAAGAAAAGGAGAAGAGAAGAAGGAGATCCACGAAGAAGGAGATCCACTTCGTGGGTTGTGCTCAGCGTCTTCCTGGGGTTCTACGAGGTAACACCCGCTGTTTCTTGAGGTTTGCTTAAGAATAGATGCGAAATTGATTACGTTTATTGATCGAAACCTGCTGCGATTAGATCGCGTTCTGTCCAGTAGGTTGCGCGGCTGTTTTCGCGACCTTAGAGGCCGAATCAGAGGATCTCATCTCCTAGAGAAATGTAGATTTTGTTCTTAGCTTTCAGTGGCCACCAAGATCACCCAAATCCGATTAACGGTCAGGAAGTTATGAATTTTTAGTATCGCTGCTCTGTTAATGTGTCGCTTTAGAACGATCAGAGAAAATGAGATGAATCTAACAAAAATCAGAGGACCTCAATCTAACAAAAATGTAGGTAATTTCCATACCTTTGATAGAGATAAAGAACGCAGGATTTGGACTTTTTAGCAAACGTTATGGTGGTTTAAGCTATCATCTGAGAACCCGACGAGAATTCGTGCGTCGATGTTTGGTTTGATAGGGAAGTTGAGGGCAGAATAAAGAGGATCTCCAACTAGGTTTATTTAGGTAATTCAATTACCTTTTCAGAAAGTCTAAGAGCATCTCAATTGGACTCTGAGCAGGAAGTTATGTATTTTAGAATTTGGTGTTTTCGATGAAGCACCAAAACGATCGCTAGAAATTGGGGATTTTGTTAACACTTGAGAGTTAGCGAGTTTTGTTGTGTTATTATTTATGCTCTTGGTCCAGCATGTTGGTCTTAGATTGGGATACCTTTATGTTCGGTGGGAGCGCGGTTCCGTGGGCAGCACCCTCTTAAGCCGCGTCCACCATTCTCGCACGGTTGAGGCAAGTGCATCGTTTGTATTTTGGTTGTGATTTGCTTGGATATGAATGCGTGTTGATACATGTTAGCATCGTATGGCTGTGAACAAGCGTGCATAACAAGAATGGTGAATGTTCAAAGTATGGCTTTGCATTACCCATAAATGTCGCATTCTTGGTTTTGGTACTTTGATGATGAATAGTATTGGTACATGTGCATATTGATATCATGTGGAGACTGGTCTTGTGAGGACCAAGTATGCACAACTTTGAAGAATTTATTTGATGAAATGATTATGAGGAATGATCCGGGTTGCGTATTCGGGCTATTATATATGTAAGCTTGCAAGATGGGATTGTGATGTATCTTGACAAATAGCCTTGCTTGCTCATTAATGAGATGAATTATTGTTTTATCTTGATGGTATTAGTTATGGTTAAATGGTTCTACCGCATGTTGTTATTTCTTACATGATAATGAGAATATGATGTATTCCTGCTATGCATATGTTATCATGGTGCATATGCATGTTGAGCGCATAAAGGTGCCACAGTCACGTGGTGACCAAGCACATCTGATTGAGGTCCCCGTCATGTAGATGACGGGCTTGAGGTCCCCACATTCGTGGAATGTGGGCTATGAATATAAGAGGTCCCCATCATTAAAGTGATGGGCCAAGGTCCCTATACATGTGGTGTATAGGCTTTTGGTCCCTGTGCTAGAAGGCACAGGCATGGGTATGCAGCGACGGTTGCATACTTCGCATTACCGGTAAAATGCAAAAGTTAAAGAGAAAGAGAAAGTGCACGTAAGCATCTTGCATCGCATGAGTATAAGACATGTTTTTATTTGAAATGGTATATGGATGTTGATGATTACAGAGTCTATGTTATTATTGCCATTTAATGTACTTGCTGGGTCTTTGGACTCACTCTTCTTTGTTGTTGTGTTTTTTTAGGTACCCTTTACAAGAACGGCATGCATGGGAGGGAATAGAAGTGGTTGCACAATGGCACGAACTACTCACATTTGGACTAATAGATTGATAGATTAGTAGTTGATTAATTGCATAAAGGATTTCTTATGATTACTCACTATGCATGCTATAATTTGTAATAGAGTTGATTAGAGGATTATGATTGTCATTACATTTATGTTTTAGTTGTTTAGCATGCTATGGAAGTTGTAGTGACGATTAGCATAGTTTTGGTTATCTCTTGTCTATCTTTGGAGGTTGGATGAATTAATTATGTTATATTTAAATGTTGGGACCTTTCGTTTAGTAACTAAGCAAAGAAGGTTACACGATTTTGGAGATTTGTTTCAATGTTAAAAATGTTATTGTGTTGGTTTAGTAGCATTCCCGTGCTCATGTGGTCATGAGGTACAATGATTAGTATCGAGAGCGACATGAGGTCCGTGGTGATTGGATTTACAACTTAGGCAACTTAAAATTGCTAAAAGTTTGTAATGGTTAATGAACTTATAAACCTGACACACTGGTGCACAGTAGGATGGGATGGGTTAAGCATTGCATTTACGCTTCTGTTGAGTTGTATTAATGATTCCTGTTATGAGATGATCTGATTTATCTATAGTATAATACTATGGTTATTATGTGTGGGGGTAACCCATGTTGAGATGTGGAGGTAGTGGTTGTGGTCCTGGGCTATACCAGGTTACACCACCGATCGTGGTATAGTGCTAGCGAAGTGCCCACACTGGAGATCGTAGTACATGCGTTGATAGTGAGTTTATATAGAAGAGTTGTTCTCTCTTTTGAAATTTGTTTTGGTCAACTCCTATCTTGTGGTGATTGATGAGTTTTTCCTTGGGCTTTAGTTCATTCCGGTTGATGGGTTGCTTTGAATTATGTTTCTATTGGCTTAATTTGTCCCGTAAAGCAAACATTGTTTTCCCAACCGATGAGTTATTCTTGCGGTTGGTGAACTGGGTTGTTTGTCAAGTTTGACCTTTATTCTGGAGTTTTGTCTTTCTCATTGGAGAGCTTGACCCATTTATCCGATTGATGTTTTTGCCTAATGAAAGTTTTCTTTTGCAAGTCCTTTGGAACGTGGGGGCTTCGACTCAATGTATCTCTCTTGGGTATTTTGAGTGATGAAGATTGATGGTTCTCTTTTATAAAAGAAGATGTTAAACCCGTTAGCGATGTTTTGTCTTGGTTAAGTGAGAGGTTATAACCAAAGTAATTAATGGATATGATACGGGTTATCATGTTAAATCTGTAGTGTGTGTATGATCGATCCTAACGAATATCCTTGAAAGGAAGGTGATTAATTTGAACGTGTCTTGTAGTAGTTCTCGAGGAGCTGTGATTAATAGTATGGTTATACCTAGTTCTAATCAATAGAGTTAATAAGAGGTGTAGAACGTCCATGAAGTTGAGTCGACGACTAAGAGTGATACGTTTGGTAAACTTGTTCGGTCAATTGGATTAACTTGTCTCAACTGTTCTAAATGCTGAAAATAGGTACTAAATCATTAATCAAGGTTTCTGCTACAATCTTGGACCTACCATCATTTTTAGATTAACATAGGGTTAATAACAAATTTATCAAAGTTGGAATCATTCATTTTGGACATACACAGAGCAAGATATGCATTTTCTAAAGTTTTATTCATTTTCTGGAATATTCAAAATGACAGAAACCAAGTTATTCCTAGTTATACAATTTTCTGTTACTGGAACGTGCTTAAATCCATTTTTATAATAAGCTAAAGTGATAACATGATTTATTACTGATTGGAATTAACCAAAAGCGATTAAAATGAATTAGTTGTGAGTTTCTAAAGTTTTTATATCATTTTCATTGATAAACAAATGCTTACCAAATACGTGAACAACCCAATAAAAGAAAATGACGTGGACAACCCTCAACCTCGATCTAACATCCTCGGCTCACGCGCGCAACAGCAGCGCGCAGCGCGAAAGCCACTAGAAACCCACCGTTGGATCAAGATCCAACGGCTCACACGAGTGTTTGCAACCGGACGGTGCGGTTGCTTGGGCCAATCCCAGCCGTAGATCGGCAGATGGACGGTCCAGAGCGCACCAACAACCGGATTGTCCGATTGCACACGATCTCGACCATTGATCGCAAGATCGACGGCCAAGAATGATCAAGGCATCCGGAGGGTCCGAATGCCCTCACGATCTGGGCCGTTGATCAAGGGATCGACGGTGGCTAAAGATCGAAGTTCAAAAAGATGGACCGACACGTGGGGACCATCGCCGACGACCTTGAGACACACATGCGCTGGTTTAACCCACGTGCACAGTGCACTGGGCCCACCTGACAGCGACTGAGAGGGATGGCTAAGGACAGAATTAATGCCACTAATGATGATCATTAACTAGACACTAAAGACTACCGGAGTTTGATTTTAATCCCTCGGCCCACCAATCGACCCGCAGGTTAATTCCGACGGCGATTAAATGCCGACTCATTTAATTAAGCAATGATTAGACATTAATGATGTCGAACGATGCGGAGTGAACCGAGAGATTGATTTAAGGATATTGGGCCCACCGGTCGCTGGCTCAATAATAATGATTAAGACACAATTAATAACTAATGATTGGTAATTAATGTGTCCTAATGAGTCGACAAAACGGAGCTCGTGCGCAAAAGTCCCGATCGTCTTTGACGGCTAATCGCCGGCGACAACGCCACGCGGCGGTGAACAAGACCCAAAATGGATTCGCAATAGCAAGACGAACCTAATGGTAGCATTCTCGCCGCCGGCGAGGGACTGGAACGCCGGCTAGCCGGAAAATGAAAACGGGAGCTTTACTGCTAAACATGAAAATAGCGAAAGCTCCGCCGCGGTCAAGGAAGCGGGTGCCAAAGCTTCTAAGGACTAATAAGAAGCTACCTTAAGGGCGAAGCTTCAAAGATGGCGGAGAAGTTTGACCACGGTGGAAGCTCACGGACTCGGAGAAGAAAACCGAAAATGACACCACAGCCACATGAGTGATACCAAGTCATCGAATAGCTTCATAATGATTCACGAAGCTATAAGAGCAAGAGATGAGGAAGTGGTGCACTCACCTGAGTGAGGAAGACGATACTCACTTTTCGGCGAATTTGAACAAACCCCAAATTGGACCATTCATGAGAATCAAATCCAAGATTAAGTGAGGGGAAATGTTCAAGATAATAAAGGGATAAAGTTAGGGCAAAGAAACACGAAGGAGGACCACTGGAACACCAAGAACACTGATGGAGCTCCACGGGTCAACAATGGCGATTTGCCATTTTTGAGGTATTAAGCTCCAATGTTGGGAATGAAGCTTGATGGTGGTCTAAAGAAACTCCAGGAAGGGATTTGGGTGCTTATAAGGCCATGAAAGTGTTAGGGTTTGCACCACACTTCTTTCAGCGGCAAAACACAAAGCACCACGCACGCCGACAAGGAAAAAGATGATAGGCGGTGAAATAGGGCATGGCATGGCGATCATGTCTCCCACGACCTCCACCGTTGACTAGGGCGCCGTAGGAAGCATGAAACGACACCCCATGCCTTGCACTGTTTCGCACGGCGGAGGTTGAAGATGACCAGCGCAAAGCTCGGGCGATTCACAGCCGTTGGATGAGACACGAGCGGTGAGATAGTGCCACGCCTACGGGCTTTAAAACACAACGGGGAGGTTGCGAGCCCTACGATTAGAAACGAACGGCTCCGATTGCTCCACGTCGCAAACTCTTATTTACAACGAAGTGCGCGAGCGTTGGATCTTAATCCAACGGCTCGATTCAAAAATGCAACCGAGGGTCCGAAAGTCTCGGCGCATCTCGGCGGTTGGATGGAGATCTAACGGTTGACAATCAATCTTGCAACCTAAGGTCCGAAGTCTTACACGCGCGCGGCCGTGCGATTTCGATCCAACGGTCAAGATCGATTGCGCGTTTTAAAGAGTGGCTCGGTGCGTTTAGTTGACTGGACCGAATCAAATGGCTCGAGCCCGAGTCCGACTCGAACCCAAGCAACAGTAAAACCACGTTTGACCTTAAAATTAGAACAGAGACCTTGAAGGATTTATTTGAGGTAGCAAATTAACTCCAAAAATTATGAAATTTTTACAGGAGCTTGCTAACTCAAATATTTACCTCGAGTAAAATTTTCAGAGGTTTTTATACTGTGAATAAATCTCCAAAAATTCTGCAAGGCTCTGTTTTAATGTTTGACTAAGAGTCAAACAGGTTTGACTGCCTCTAAAAATATTCAAACCATTTCTAAAAATTGTGAAATTTTTCAGAGGGGTCACATACCATCACAGAGACTTAGGAAAAATATTTCCAGGGGGTGGTCATAAGATTTGACAAGATTGTTTTTGGAATGCCAAGATTTGGATCAACTAGACTTGTGATATTGTATTTCCATAATTCCTTGTACAAGAATTGATTGGCCCAAAAGGAAATACATGCTGTAAGAAAAAGTTTTAATTTCTACTGATTTTCTTACATTTGAAACACAAGCCCAAAATTGGGATGTTACAACTCTCCCCCCCTTACAAGAATCTCGACCCGAGATTCCGTTTACTCGGAGAAGAAAGAAGGAAAATTTGCACGGCGGCGATCTTCTCGCTCCCAAGTTGCCTCATCTTCGAATGGTTTGACTCATCGAACCTTAAGGAACTTGATGACACGGTTCCTTGTTCTCCGTTCGAGATCCTCAAGAATCTGAGCAGGATGCTCGCGGTAGGTCAAATTCTCCCGCACATCGAGAACCTCCAATGGAGCTTCCTCAGTCGGGACACGGAGGCACTTCTTCAGGTGTGAAACATGGAACGCATCATGTACACCCTCAAGTGCAGCTGGTAGCTCCAATCTGTATGCAACTGCTCCAACTCTCTCGATGATACGGTAAGGCCCAACATATCGAGGAGCCAACTTGCCCTTGATGCCAAAACGCTGATGGCCCTTCAAGGGTGAGACTTTGAGATACACAAAGTCATTGGGCTCAAAGCTCAACTCACGGCGACGACGATCTGCATAGCTCTTTTATGCGGGTCGGGCGTGCGCAGATGCTCGCGGATCAATCGAACACGCTTCGGCCTCATTGATCGAATCGGGCGAAAAAGCGCGCTCACCGCCTCTGACCAGTTCAATGGGGTTCTGCATCTCCTCCCATACAAAGCCTCAAATGGTGTCATGCCAAGACTGGCCTGAAAGCTGTTGTTGTAGGAGAACTCAGCAAATGGTAGGCACTTCTCCCACTTCTTCCCATAGGATAGAACACAAGTACGAGCATATCTTCCAACACTTGGTTGACTTCGCTCCGTCGGCGTCGATCCCGAGGATGAAAGGTCAGATGAAGTGAAGGCGGGTCCCCATAGCCTCTGCGGACTATGCCAAAACCGCGAGGTGAAAAGTGCACCACGATCCGAAATAATCGTCTTGACACACCGTGAAGACTCACAATCCTCGAGACATAAAGTTCGCCAAAGGCCCCACACGGCCGAGTCTTGACAGAAGGAAATGTGCCACTTTAGTCAACCTTGTCGATCACGACCCAAATAGCATCATTCCCTTTGACGATGGCGGGGCAATCCGGTGATGAAGTCCATGCCAACGGAATCCCACTTCCATTCTGGCACTGGCAAGGGCTGAAGAAGACCTGCTGGACGCTGATGCTCGGCCTTCACACGACTGCACACGTCGCACTCGGCAACGAACCTGGCAATCTCGCGCTTCATTCGGGTCCACCAGAATCTCTGACGAAGATCCTGATACATCTTGGTAGCCCCGGGGTGAATAGACAAAGGAGAGTCATGGGCTTCGCGGAGAATCATATTCCGCAATTCCATGACCTTAGGAACCACAAGACGCTGCCCAAACCACACAACGCCATGCTCGTCCTCTGAAAAGCACTTGGCCATCCCATCCTTGATGTTCGCTGATCTAGCTCACACCCGCATCATGCTCACTGTGCGCCTTGATTTGGTCCACCAAGGTTGGTTGCACAACCAATGTAGCAAGAGAACCGTGCTCGGTCAAACCCAAATTGAGGCGCTGGAATTCTGAAATGAGGGTAGGCTGCTGCTCTTGGAGCATCAACATTTTACAATACACCTTCCGACTGAGTGCATCAGCAACGACATTGGCCTTGCCCGGATGGTACTGAATACCCATGTCATAGTCCTTGATCAATTCCAACCATCTTCTTTGCCTGAGGTTCAGATCTGGCTGGTTGAACAAGTACTTTAAGCTCTTGTGGTCGGAATACACCTCACAACGGTTACCAATCAGATAATGCCGCCAAATCTTGAGTGCATGGACCACAGCAGCTAACTCTAAGTCATGAGTAGGATAGTTGAGTTCATGAGGCCTTAATTGCCGCGATGCATAGGCCACAACCTTGCCCTCCTGCATAAGAACACAACCAAGACCCTGACGAGAAGCATCACAATAGATATCAAAACTCTTGTGAATATCAGGGAGAACAAGCACTGGGGCTGAGGTCAACCGCTTCTTGAGTTCCTGAAAACTCACATCACAAGTAGCGGACCACTCAAATTTCTTGTCCTTCTTGAGTAGTTCAGTCATAGGCTTCGCGACCTTGGAGAAATTCTCGATAAAGCGGCGATAGTAGCCAGCCAAACCAAGAAAACTCCGCACATCGGTGACTGACTTGGGCTGACCCCAAGATAGCACATCACTGACCTTGCTCGGATCCACAGCCACACCTCTTGCTGAAAGAACATGGCCCAAGAATGCCACTTCCTTCAACCAGAACTCGCACTTGCTGAATTTGGCATACAGCTGGTGCTCACGCAGCTTGCCCAACACAAGCTGAAGATGCTCGGCATGCTCTTCTTCACTCATGGAGTAGATAAGTATATCATCGATGAATACCACCACAAACCTATCCAAATACTCCATGAATACCGAGTTCATAAGATTCATGAATAAGCAGAGCATTAGTCAAACCAAAAGACATGACGGTGTACTCGTAAAGGCCATAACGAGTAGCAAAGCCGTCTTAGGAATATCCTCGGCCCGATCGACTTGATGATAGCCCGTCTCAAGTCAATCTTGAGAAGACTCGTGCTCGGTCAATTGATCGAAAAGGTCATCAATACGGGGCAAAGGATACTTGTTCTTTACCGTCACCTCATTAAGCGGACGGTAATCAACACACATGCGTAAGGTCTTGTCCTGAAGCTCCTCAGACAAACCCTCCATGAACTTCTCCTGCTTGGCCTCATCAGTGGCCACCTCAGCAGGAGCATACCTCGCGAGATGGTTGAACTCATGGAGGTACTCGATCATGTGTCTGCGCCTGTTTGGCGCAAGGAACTCCTTCTTCTTGACTTCATCGGTAGGCGGGGACATGGGCCCGACGGAAAGCTGACCGGAACTCCTCCCACGAGACCACGTGTCCCGCAGGCTGCATGGCGAGGAAGTTCTCCCACCATGAGAGTGCCGCACCCTCCAGCTGATGGGATGCGAAAAGTGCCCGCTCCTGCTCCTGGCACTGAGCAACGTTGAGCTTCCGCTCAACCAGACGCAGCCAGTCGTCTGCGTCCAAGGGGTCCTCGGACCGGGAGAAGGTAGGAGGCTGAGTACGGAGGAACTCCGCAAGCCCACCACGAGACTGGTGGCCACCACCTCCAGATCCTGAAGCAGCAGCGGGAGCGGAGGTGTTCCTCGCAATGACCTCCAAGATCCGGGTCTGGTCCATGCGATTCCGCTCGATCTGAGCCAGAACCTCAGCCATGGTCGGAGGAGGGGGAAGCTCCTCATCAGAACCAGCCGGCTGACTGTTGCGGGTGGTTCTTGTCATCCTGTTCCACAAAAATAGGTTAAAACACATCTCCGGAACAGGAGACAAAGAAACTACTAACCTCTTAACAAAACAATCCTTAAAAGCTCAAGTATCAACATAAAATTGCAGCAAGGTCATAAAGATAACAACCATCTTCCTGTTATGACTAACTCGTATGGAAAAACGAGTAATCAATTTTCCAGGAAGACAAATTTCAGAGCACTAACTTCTGTTTGAGACAGCTAGGAACAGGGTGAAAATCATACTACAGGAGGGTTAGACACTAAGCTAACTCATATCACTTCTTACCCTGTTAACCCTACAAGTTTTTAGTGGAATTAACCTCTCATTTCAGCACTTTTACTACCTAAATGCTAGCTGTCCAAAAATTGTCTTGCTTGCTGTCCAGATTTCTCCATTCAACTTATGGCCGAAATTTGTAGCTCCCAGCAGCTCCTAATCTTCTCAAGACAGCCATACTTTTTATTTTATAACTCTCATGATGTCCCCAAAACCAATCTACTCGATAAACAACTATCTTTTGAAAGAAGATGAGAGGAAAACCCAGCTTTCAAATTCAGTTTAGAATGAGGTGAGATGAGCAAACTAGGATAGATGAGAAGTAAAAGCTGAGAACTTACTTAAGATTTTCAGGAAAGCACTGATATTTGGAAAGTAAGTTTTCAAAATATACTAGGGACGACCAAGCTAGGGTTTCTACGGTCGATGGCTCGATACCAACTTTGTGAGGACCGGAATATTTAACTAGTAACACTTAACCTCCAATTGGTTCTAGCATTACTAATTAAACATTCTAAGCCTCGATGGGCATATGTTTCCCAGAATTGCAACATATGCACATCATCACAAAATTACACATCATTTCCATACAACAAACATTACTAAATCCAACAACGACAAACATAAAGTAAAGTTATTACAAAAGAGAGCCGACCGCCAAATAGAACAATATGCAAGAATGACAATGAAGCAAAGTGCCATAAGATGGCTAGAACAAAAGTCGACCAGGTTAGCCATACACACCCACAAGGCAACCGATCGGGCGCCAAGCTAGTCGCCCATAGCTACCACAACACAAACTCACAAAAGTGAGGCCCTCGAGCTCACCTTCTTCCTCTGCAACAAAACAATTAAGCATAGCAACGAGTACAAAGATTGTCTTTGTACCCGCAAGACTGACGTGTGGCATAGCGGACCTATTCATAAACTACATGCAAGCTTATTTAGGTGGAGGTTGTATGTCTCATTTTGCATGAAGCCAACTTTATTTGCAATAATGTAATACATTTTAAAAGCAAGTTTGCAAATCTGTTTTTAATGTTGAAATAACATAATAAAGATACATACAAGTAACCACACAAGTGACTACCCCAATAGCCACCACAACATAGCACTAATCCCGATTCGTACCACCCATCAAGTTTTAATTTAAAAGGTTGTAGTCTAACTCTTGAAAGACCTTGCCAAGCGTGTCCATAACCTAGGGCGAGGCTATTCGAATAGTTTTAACCTGCGGGTGTACCAATGTACCCACACTTGGATCGCCTTTAAGCCACAAAGCACACTTCCAAGGTATCTTTGTACACGCTAAGTCCTCGAGACTTTTTCCAATATTGTGTATCAACCACGAGCCGCTCAGATGGGTAGAAACACCATACGCTTACATTGCAAGCCGAAAGACAACAAATCCCATCACGGGTGAAGTCTTTCGACACTACAATGCTCCCAACACCATCCCTCCTGCGACCTCCTGCGACCCGAGGGCAATACACGCCAAAGTACTAAGTCAAGAGAGGTCCCATACCCTCTAATGTGGTTAGCACGCTAAAATGCTCGGTTTAGTGTAACAAGATGTTCGGTCCTTGTTGACCGGGCACCATTCCATCACACACCAAAATCACACCATCTTACCATTGTGCCCAAGTCTAAATCATTTTGTTTTCAGTTTTAGTTTTCATAAATAGACATGGCACAAGGTGGAAATCATAAATCATAATAAGTTTTGTGTGATCAAGGTTATCGACAAGTCGATAACCGCCCATTTCTACCGCTAAGCATGGCTAAGCAATTAATTCGCAACTACTAAGTGACAAGAGCCCATCCACGAACTCTAAATCACAGCAAGTAACCTAGGCTCATGGTAGTAGAGGATAATCATTTGCTAAGGAAATGCATCTACTAGGCCAACTATTAAAACAAAGTAGCAATGCATACATAGAATTTGTAATCAACATAAATACTTAAAATATCGGGATTAACATGATCAAACTGCTTGCCTTCTTGCTGTTGCTCAATTTGTTGCGGAGGATCGTTCTCGGGGTTACCGCAAATGTCGAATCCTAGGCGAAAGGCAAAAAGAACCAAGAACAACCAATAAGACGAGCCACAACTAAACAAACGAGCAAGCAAAAATTATCCAAATGCGACGAAATTTACACACAAGGTGAAATACGAATATATCAAGACATAGAAACTGGAAAAACCTAATTTGGATTTGTGGTGCAAAAGATATTACCTAAAAACACATTTTCGGCCACAATTAGCACTGAAGCAAAAACATGTTCTAGAAAGATTTTGAAGCTGAAATTTTTATGGCAGCTACTTATTGGTATAGAGGTAACCCATATAAAATTTCAGGTCATTTGGAGTTAAAATGATTTAGTTATGATTTTTCTAAGATGCAAAATTAGCATAATGCACTTTCCAGGAGCATAAATATGTTCAAAACTAATTTTAAAGTGAAGTATACCAACAGAGGGGTTCTCTAGAATTTATCATATATATTTTGCATTTACAGAGAATTACTTGTGCATTTTATAAGTCTTCCAGAATTTTCTAAATGCTGAAAATAGGTACTAAATCATTAATCAAGGTTTCACACAATCTTGGACCTACCATCATTTTTAGATTAACATAGGGTTAATAACAAATTTATCAAAGTTGGAATCATTCATTTTGGACATACACAGAGCAAGATATGCATTTTCTAAAGTTTTATTCATTTTCTGGAATATTCAAAATGACAGAAACCAAGTTATTCCTAGTTATACAATTTTCTCATTCTTTGAACGTGCTTAAATCCATTTTTATAATAAGCTAAAGTGATAACATGATTTATTACAGTTGGAATTAACCAAAAAGCAGTTAAAATGAATTAGTTGTGAGTTTCTAAAGTTTTTATATCATTTTCAGTTGATAAACAAATGCTTACCGAAATACAGAACAACCCAATAAAAGAAAATGACGTGGACAACCCTCAACCCTCGATCTAACATCCTACGGCTCACGCGCGCCGAAAACAGCGCACGCGCGCGAAAGCCACTAGAAACCCACCGTTGGATCAAGATCCAACGGCTCACACGAGTGTATGCAACCGGCGGGTGCGGTTGCTTGGGCCAATCCCACCGTAGATCGGCGGATGGGCGGTCGAGCGCACCAACAACCGGATTGTCCGATTGCACACGATCTCGACCATTGATCGCAAGATCGACGGCCAAGAATGATCAAGGCATCCGGAGGGTCCGAATGCCCTCACGATCTGGGCCGTTGATCAAGGGATCGACGGTGGCTAAAGATCGAAGTTCAAAAAGATGGACCGACACGTGGGGACCATCGCCGACCTTGAGACACACATGCGCCGGTTTAACCCACGTGCACGCACGTGCACCGCCCACCGGCAATGGCGAGAGGGATGGCTGGGGCGAATTAATGCCACTAATGATGATCATTAACTAGACACTAAAGACTCACCGGAGTTTGATTTTAATCCCTCGGGCCCACCATCGGCGACCGAGGTTAATTCGACGATTAAATGCCGACTCATTTAATTAAGCAATGATTAGACATTAATGATGTCGAACGATGCGAGTGAACCAGAGATTGATTTAAGGATATTGGGCCCACCGGTCGGTGGCTCAATAATAATGATTAAGACACAATTAATAACTAATGATTGGTAATTAATGTGTCCTAATGAGTCGACAGCGGGAGCTCGTGTAAACAAAGTCGATCGTCTTTGACGGCTAATCGCCGGCGACAACGCATGGCGGTGAACAAGACCCAAAATGGATTCGCAATAGCAAAGACGAACCTAATGGTAGCATTCGCCGCGGCGAGGACTCGAACGCCGGCTGGCGGAAAATGAAAACGGAGCTTTCTTGCTAAACATGAAAATAGCGAAAAGCTCATTGCGTCCAAGGAAGCGGGTGCCAAAGCTTCTAAGGACTAATAAGAAGCTACCTTAAGGACGAAGCTTCAAAGATGGCGGAGAAGTTTGACCACGGTGGAAGCTCGCCGGACTCGGAGAAGAAAACCCGAAAATGACACCCTGAGCCACATGAGTGATACCAAGTCATCAGAATAGCTTCATAATGATTCACAGAAGCTATAAGAGCAAGAGATGAGGAAGTGGTGCACTCACCGGAGCTGAGGAAGACGATACTCACTTTTCGGCCGAATTTGAACAAACCCCAAATTGGACAATTCCTGAGAATCAAATCCAAGATTAAGTGAGGGGAAATGTTCAAGATAATAAAGGGATAAAGTTAGGGCAAAGAAACACGAAGGAGGACCACTGGAACACCAAGAACACTGATGGAGCTCCACGGGTCAACAATGGCGATTTGCCATTTTTGAGGTATTAAGCTCCAATGTTGGGAATGAAGCTTGATGGTGGTCTAAAGAAACTCCAGGAAGGGATTTGGGTGCTTATAAGGCCATGAAAGTGTTAGGGTTTGCACCACACTTCTTTCAGCGGCAAACACAAAGCACCACGCACGCAGTGACAAGGAAAAGATGATAGCGGTGAAATAGGGCATGGCATGGCGATCATGTCTCCCACGACCTCCACTTTGACTAGGGCGGCGTAGGAAGCATGAAACGACACCCCATGCCTTGCAATTGTTTGCATCACGGGAGGTTGAAGATGACCAGCGCAAAAGCTCGGGCGATTCACAGCCGTTGGATGAGACACGAACGGCTGAGATAGTGCCACGCCTACGGGCTTTAAAACACAACGGGGAGGTTGCGAGCCCTACGATTAGAAACGAACGGCTCCGGTTGCTCCACGTCGCAAACTCTTATTTACAACGAAGAGTGCGCGGCGTTGGATCTTAATCCAACGGCTCGATTCAAAAATGCAACCGGAGGGTCCGAAAGTCTCGGCGCATCTCGACGGTTGGATGGAGATCTAACGGTTGACAATCAATCTTGCAACCGGAAGGTCCGAAGTCTTACACGCGCGCGGCCGTGCGATTTCGATCCAACGGTCAAGATCGATTGCGCGTTTTAAAGAGTGGCTCGGTGCGTTTAGTTGACTGGACCGAATCAAATGGCTCGAGCCCGAGTCCGACTCGAACCCAAGCAACAGTAAAACCACGTTTGACCTTAAAATTAGAACAGAGACCTTGAAGGATTTATTTGAGGTAGCAAATTAACTCCAAAAATTATGAAATTTTTACAGGAGCTTGCTAACTCAAATATTTACCTCGAGTAAAATTTTCAGAGGTTTTTATACTGTGAATAAATCTCCAAAAATTCTGCAAGGCTCTGTTTTAATGTTTGACTAAGAGTCAAACAGGTTTGATCGCCTCTAAAAATATTCAAACCATTTCTAAAATTGTGAAATTTTTCAGAGGGTCACATACCATCACAGAGACTTAGGAAAAATATTTCAGGGGTGGTCATAAGATTTGACAAGATTGTTTTTGGAATGCCAAGATTTGGATCAACTAGACTTGTGATATTGTATTTCCATAATTCCTTGTACAAGAATTGATTGGCCCAAAGGAAATACATGCTGTAAGAAAAAGTTTTAATTTCTACTGATTTTCTTACATTTGAAACACAAGCCCAAAATTGGGATGTTACAACTCTCCCCTTACAAGAATCTCGACCGAGATTAGTTTACTCGGAGAAGAAAGAAGGAAAATTTGCACGAAGCGATCTTCTCGCTCCTAAGTTGCCTCATCTTGAGAATGGTTTGACTCATGAACCTTAAGGAACTTGATGACACGGTTCCTTGTTCTCCGTTCGATCCTCAAGAATCTGAGCAGGATGCTCGCGGTAGGTCAAATTCTCCCGCACATCGAGAACCTCCAATGGAGCTTCCTCGGTCGGGACACGGAGGCACTTCTTGGTGTGAAACATGGAACGCATCATGTACACCCTCAAGTGCACTGGTAGCTCCAATCGTATGCAATCGCTCCAACTCTCTCGATGATACGGTAAGGCCCAACATATCGAGAGCCAACTTGCCCTTGATGCCAAAACGCCGATGGCCCTTCAAGGGTGAGACTTTGAGATACACAAAGTCATTGGGCTCAAAGCTCAACTCACGGCGACGACGATCCGCATAGCTCTTTTATGCCGGATGGGCGTGCGCAGATGCTCGCGATCAAGCGAACACGGCTTTCGGCCTCATTGATCGAATCGGGCGAAATCGCCGCTCACCGATCTCAGACCAGTTCAATGGGGTTCTCGCATCTCCTCCCATACAAAGCCTCAAATGGTGTCATGCCAAGACCGGCTTTGAAAGTCGTTGTTGTAGGAGAACTCAGCAAATGGTAGGCACTTCTCCCACTTCTTCCCATAGGATAGAACACAAGTACGGAGCATATCTTCCAACACTTGGTTGACTCGCTCCGTCTGGCCGTCGATCGAGGATGAAAGGTCATCAAGTGAAGTGCGGGTCCCCATAGCCTCTGCGGACTATGCCAAAACCGCGAGGTGAAAAGTGCACCACGATCCGAAATAATCGTCTTCGGCACACCGTGAAGACTCACAATCCTCGAGACATAAAGTTCGGCCAAAGGCCCCACACGAAGCTGAGTCTTGACAGGAAGGAAATGTGCCACTTTAGTCAACACGTCGATCACGACCCAAATAGCATCATTCCCTTTGGACGAGCGGGGCAATCCGGTGATGAAGTCCATGCCAACGAATCCACTTCCATTCGCACCGCAAGGGTGAAGAAGACTCGCTGGGCGATGCTCGGCCTTCACACGATCGCACACGTCGCACTCGCAACGAACACGGCAATCTCGCTTCATTCGGGTCCACCGAATCTCGGCGAAGATCTGATACATCTTGGTAGCCCGGGGTGAATAGACAAAGGAGAGTCATGGGCTTCGCGGAGAATCATATTCCGCAATTCCATGACCTTAGGAACCACAAGACGCCCCAAACCACACAACGCCATGCTCGTCCTCTGAAAAGCACTTGGCCATCCCATCCTTGATGTTACGCTTGATCTAGCTCACACCGCATTCATGTCATGTGCGCCTTGATTTGGTCCACCAAGGTTGGTTGCACAACCAATGTAGCAAGAGAACCGTGCTCGGTCAAACCCAAATTGAGGCGCTGGAATTACGAAATGAGGGTAGGTCTTTGCTCTTGGAGCATCAACATGTTACAATACACCTTCCGACTGAGTGCATCAGCAACGACATTGGCCTTGCCCGGATGGTACTGAATACCCATGTCATAGTCCTTGATCAATTCCAACCATCTTCTTTGCCTGAGGTTCAGATCTGGCTGGTTGAACAAGTACTTTAAGCTCTTGTGGTCGGAATACACCTCACAACGGTTACCAATCAGATAATGCCGCCAAATCTTGAGTGCATGGACCACAGCAGCTAACTCTAAGTCATGAGTAGGATAGTTGAGTTCATGAGGCCTTAACTGCCGCGATGCATAGGCCACAACCTTGCCCTCCTGCATAAGAACACAACCAAGACCCTGACGAGAAGCATCACAATAGATATCAAAACTCTTGTGAATATCAGGGAGAACAAGCACTGGGGCTGAGGTCAACCGCTTCTTGAGTTCCTGAAAACTCACATCACAAGTAGCGGACCACTCAAATTTCTTGTCCTTCTTGAGTAGTTCACCATAGGCTTCATGACCTTGGAGAAATTCTCGATAAAGCGGCGATAGTAGCCACCAAACCAAGAAAACTCCGCACATCGGTGGTGACTTGGTGACCCAAGATAGCACATCACCGACCTTGCTCGGATCCACAGCCACACCTCCTGCTGAAAGAACATGGCCCAAGAATGCCACTTCCTTCAACCAGAACTCGCACTTGCTGAATTTGGCATACAGCTGGTGCTCACGCAGCTTGCCCAACACAAGCTGAAGATGCTCGGCATGCTCTTCTTCACTCATGGAGTAGATAAGTATATCATCGATGAATACCACCACAAACCTATCCAAATACTCCATGAATACCGAGTTCATAAGATTCATGAATAAAGCAGGAGCATTAGTCAAACCAAAAGACATGACGGTGTACTCGTAAAGGCCATAACGAGTAGCAAAAGCCGTCTTAGGAATATCCTCGTACGATCGACTTGATGATAGCCCGTCTCAAGTCAATCTTGGAAGACTCGTGCTCGGTCAATTGATCGAAAAGGTCATCAATACGGGCAAAGGATACTTGTTCTTTACCGTCACCTCATTAAGCGGACGGTAATCAACACACATGCGTAAGGTCTTGTCACGAGCTCCTCGGACAAACCCTCCATGAACTTCTCCCGCTTGGCCTCATCGGTGGCCACCTCGGCAGAGCATACCTCGCGAGATGGTTGAACTCATGGAGGTACTCGATCCACAGTCTGCGCCTGTTTGGCGCAGGAACTCCTTCTTCTTGACTTCATCGGTAGGCGGGGACATGGGCCCGACGGAAAGCGGCCGAACTCCTCCCACGAGACCACGTGTCCCGCAGCTGCATGGCGAGGAAGTTCTCCCACCATGAGAGTGCCGCACCCTCCGGTGATGGGATGCGAAAAGTGCGCGCTCTGCTCTTGGCATCGAGCAACGTTGAGCTTCCGCTCAACGGCACGCGGCCGATCGTCTGCGTCCAAGGGTCCTCGGACCGGGAGAAGGTAGGAGGCGATGCGGAGGAACTCCGCAAGCCCACCACGAGGCCGGTGGCCACCACCTCCGAGATCTGAAGGCGGCGGCGGAGCGGAGGTGTTCCTGCAATGACCTCCAAGATCCGGTCCGGTCCATGCGATTCCGCTCGTCGAGCGTAACCTCGCCATGGTCGGAGGAGGGGGAAGCTCCTCATCGAACCAGTGGTGGATGATTGCGGGTGGTTCTTGTCATCCTGTTCCACAAAAATAGGTTAAAACACATCTCCGGAACAGGAGACAAAGAAACTACTAACCTCTTAACAAAACAATCCTTAAAAGCTCAAGTATCAACATAAAATTGCAGCAAGGTCATAAAGATAACAACCATCTTCCTGTTATGACTAACTCGTATGGAAAACGCAGTAATCAATTTTCCAGGAAGACAAATTTCAGAGCACTAACTTCTGTTTGAGACAGCTAGGAACAGGGTGAAAATCATACTACAGGAGGGTTAGACACTAAGCTAACTCATATCACTTCTTACCCTGTTAACCCTACAAGTTTTTAGTGGAATTAACCTCTCATTTCAGCACTTTTACTACCTAAATGCTAGCTGTCCAAAAATTGTCTTGCTTGCTGTCAGTTTCTCCATTCAACTTATGGCCGAAATTTGTAGCTCCAGCAGCTCCTAATCTTCTCAAGACAGCCATACTTTTTATTTTATAACTCTCATGATGTCCCCAAAACCAATCTACTCGATAAACAACTATCTTTTGAAAGAAGATGAGAGGAAAACCCAGCTTTCAAATTCAGTTTAGAATGAGGTGAGATGAGCAAACTAGGATAGATGAGAAGTAAAGTGAGAACTTACTTAAGATTTTCAGAAAGCACCGATATTTGGAAAGTAAGTTTTCAAAATATACTAGGGACGACCAAGCTAGGGTTTCTACGGTCGAGATGGCTCGATACCAACTTTGTGAGGACCCGGAATATTTAACTAGTAACACTTAACCTCCAATTGGTTCTAGCATTACTAATTAAACATTCTAAGCCTCGATGGGCATATGTTTCCCAGAATTGCAACATATGCACATCATCACAAAATTACACATCATTTCCATACAACAAACATTACTAAATCCAACAACGACAAACATAAAGTAAAGTTATTACAAAAGAGAGCCGACCGGCCAAATAGAACAATATGCAAGAATGACAGCGGAAGCAAAAGTGCCATAAGATGGCTAGAACAAAAGTCGACCGGTTAGCCATACACACCCACAAGGCAACCGACCGGGCCGCCAAGCTAGTCGCCCCGCAAGCTACCACAACACAGCTCACAAAAGTGAGGCCCCTCAGGCTCACCTTCTTCCTCTGCAACAAAACAATTAAGCATAGCAACTGAGTACAAAGATTGTCTTTGTACCCGCAAGACTGACGTGTGGCATAGCAGACCTATTCATAAACTACATGCAAGCTTATTTAGGTGGAGGTTGTATGTCTCATTTTGCATGAAGCCAACTTTATTTGCAATAATGTAATACATTTTAAAAGCAAGTTTGCAAATCTGTTTTTAATGTTGAAATAACGATAATAAAGATACATACAAGTAACCACACAAGTGACTACCCCAATAGCCACCACAACATAGCACGAATCCCCGATTCGTACCACCCATCAAGTTTTAATTTAAAAGGTTGTAGTCTAACTCTTGAAAGACCTTGCCAAGCGTGTCCATAACCTAGGACGAGGCTATTCGAATAGTTTTAACCTGCAGGGGTGTACCAATGTACCCACACTTGAGCACCGCCTTTAAGCCACAAAGCACACTTCCGAAGGTATCTTTGCACGGCTAAGTCCTCGAGACTTTTCCAATATTGTGTATCAACCACGAGCAGCTCGTATGGGTAGAAACACCATACGCTTACATTGCAAGCCGAAAGACAACAAATCCCATCACGGGTGAAGTCTTTGGACACTACAATGCTCCCAACACCATCCCTCCTGCGACCTCCTGCGACCCGAGGGCAATACACGCCAAAGTACTAAGTCAAGAGAGGTCCCATACCCTCTAATGTGGTTATGCACGCTAAAATGCTCGGTTTAGTGTAACAAGATGTTCGGTCCTTGTTGACCGGGCACCATTCGATCACACCCAAAATCACACCATCTTACCATTGTGCCCAAGTCTAAATCATTTTGTTTTCAGTTTTAGTTTTCATAAATAGACATGGCACAAGGTGGAAATCATAAATCATAATAAGTTTTGTGTGATCAAGGTTATCGACAAGTCGATAACCGCCCATTCTACCGAAGCTAAGCATGGCTAAGCAATTAATTCGCAACTACTAAGTGACAAGAGCCCATCCACGAACTCTAAATCACAGCAAGTAACCTAGGCTCATGGTAGTAGAGGATAATCATTTGCTAAGGAAATGCATCTACTAGGCCAACTATTAAAACAAAGTAGCAATGCATACATAGAATTTGTAATCAACATAAATACTTAAAATACTGGGATTAACATGATCAAACTGCTTGCCTTCTTGCTGTTGCTCAATTTGTTGCGGAGGATCGTTCTCGGGGTTACGCAAATGTCGAATCCTAAGCGAAGGCAAAAGAACCAAGAACAACCAATAAGACGAGCCACAACTAAACAAACGAGCAAGCAAAAATTATCCAAATGCGACGAAATTTACACACAAGGTGAAATACGAATATATCAAGACATAGAAACTGGAAAAACCTAATTTGGATTTGTGGTGCAAAAGATATTACCTAAAAACACATTTTCTACCACAATTAGCATGAAGCAAAAACATGTTCTAGAAAGATTTTGAAGCTGAAATTTTTATGGCAGCTACTTATTGGTATAGAGGTAACCCATATAAAATTTCAGGTCATTTGGAGTTAAAATGATTTAGTTATGATTTTCTAAGATGCAAAATTAGCATAATGCACTTTCGAGAGCATAAATATGTTCAAAACTAATTTTAAAGTGAAGTATACCAACAGAGGGTTCTCTAGAATTTATCATATATATTTTGCATTTACAGAGAATTACTTGTGCATTTTATAAGTCTTCGAATTTTCTAAATCTTTGAAAATAGGTACTAAATCATTAATCAAGGTTTCTGCTACAATCTTGGACCTACCATCATTTTTAGATTAACATAGGGTTAATAACAAATTTATCAAAGTTGGAATCATTCATTTTGGACATACACGAGCAAGATATGCATTTTCTAAAGTTTTATTCATTTTTGGAATATTCAAAATGACGAAACCAAGTTATTCCTAGTTATACAATTTTACATTCTTGAACGTGCTTAAATCCATTTTTATAATAAGCTAAAGTGATAACATGATTTATTACAGATTGGAATTAACCAAAAGCGATTAAAATGAATTAGTTGTGAGTTTCTAAAGTTTTTATATCATTTTCAGTTGATAAACAAATGCTTACGAAATACGAACAACCCAATAAAAGAAAATGGCGTGGACAACCCTCAACCTCGATCTAACATCCTCGGCTCACGCGCGCGCGCAGCGCTGCAGCGCGCGAGCCACTAGAAACCCACCGTTGGATCAAGATCCAACGGCTCACACGAGTGTTTGCAACCGACGGTGCGGTTGCTTAGGCCAATCCCACCGTAGATCGGCGGATGGGCGGTCGAGCGCACCAACAACCGGATTGTCCGATTGCACACGATCTCGACCATTGATCGCAAGATCGGCGGCCAAGAATGATCAAGGCATCGGAGGGTCGAATGCCCTCACGATCCGGGCGTTGATCAAGGGATCGACGGTGGCTAAAGATCGAAGTTCAGAAAGATGGACCGACACGTGGGGACCACTGTCAGCGACCTTGAGGCACACATGCGCTGGTTTAACCCACGTGCACAGTGCACTGGGCCCACCTGACAGCGACTGAGAGGGATGGCTAAGGACAGAATTAATGCCACTAATGATGATCATTAACTAGACACTAAAGACTACCGAGTTTGATTTTAATCCCTCGGGCCCACAATCGACCACCAGAGGTTAATTCCGACAGCGATTAAATGCCGACTCATTTAATTAAGCAATGATTAGACATTAATGATGTCGGAACAGTGCGGAGTGAACCAGAGATTGATTTAAGGATATTGGGCCTTGGTGGTGGCTCAATAATAATGATTAAGACACAATTAATAACTAATGATTGGTAATTAATGTGTCCTAATGAGTCGACGCAGCAGGAGCTCGTGCGGCAAAGTCCCGATCGTCTTTGTGGCTAATCGCCAGCGACAACGCGCGGCGGCGTGAACAAGACCCAAAATGGATTCGCAATAGCGGCACGAACCTAATGGTATCATTCTCGCGCGGCGAGGATCGAACGCCGGCTAGCGGAAAATGAAAAGGAGCTTTATTGCTAAACATGAAAATAGCGAAAGCTCCGCGCGTCCAAGGAAGCGGGTGCCAAAGCTTCTAAGGACTAATAAGAAGCTACCTTAAGGGCGAAGCTTCAAAGATGGCGGAGAAGTTTGACCACGGTGGAAGCTCACGGACTCGGAGAAGAAACCGAAAATGACACCACGAGCCACATGAGTGATACCAAGTCATCGAATAGCTTCATAATGATTCACGAAGCTATAAGAGCAAGAGATGAGGAAGTGGTGCACTCACCGGTGAGGAAGACGATACTCACTTTTCGGCGAATTTGAACAAACCCCAAATTGGACAATTCCTGAGAATCAAATCCAAGATTAAGTGAGGGGAAATGTTCAAGATAATAAAGGGATAAAGTTAGGGCAAAGAAACACGAAGGAGGACCACTGGAACACCAAGAACACTGATGGAGCTCCACGGGTCAACAATGGCGATTTGCCATTTTGAGGTATTAAGCTCCAATGTTGGGAATGAAGCTTGATGGTGGTCTAAAGAAACTCCAGAAGGATTTGGGTGCTTATAAGGCCATGAAAGTGTTAGGGTTTGCACCACACTTCTTTCAAGCGGCAAAACACAAAGCACCACGCATCACGACAAGGAAAAAGATGATAGGCGGTGAAATAGGGCATGGCATGGCGATCATGTCTCCCACGACCTCCACTTTGTTGACTAGGGCGGCGTGGAAGCATGAAATGACACCCCATGCCTTGCACTTGTTTTACGCACGGCGGGAGGTTGAAGATGACCAGCGCAAAAGCTCGGGCGATTCACGGCCGTTGGATGAGACACGAGCAGGTGAGATAGTGCCACGCCTACGGGCTTTAAAACACAACGAGGAGGTTGCGAGCCCTACGATTAGAAGCGAGCGGCTCGGTTGCTCCACGTCGCAAACTCTTATTTACAACGAAGAGTGCGCGGCGTTGGATCTTAATCCAACGGCTCAGTTCAAAAATGCAGCGGAGGGTCCGAAAGTCTCGGCGCATCTCGGCGGTTGGATGGAGATCTAACGGTTGACAATCAATCTTGCAGCGGAAGGTCCGAGTCTTACAGCGCGGCGTGCGATTCGATCCAACGGTCGAGATCGATTGCGCGTTTTAAAGAGTGGCTCGGTGCGTTTAGTTGATGGACCGAATCAAATGGCTCGAGCCCGAGTCCGACTCGAACCAAGCAACGATAAAACCACGTTTGACCTTAAAATTAGAACAGAGACCTTGAAGGATTTATTTGAGGTAGCAAATTAACTCCAAAAATTATGAAATTTTTATAGGAGCTTGCTAACTCAAATATTTACCTCGAGTAAAATTTTCAGAGGTTTTTATACTGTGAATAAATCTCCAAAAATTCTGCAAGGCTCTGTTTTAATGTTTGACTAAGAGTCAAACAGGTTTGACTGCCTCTAAAAATATTCAAACCATTTCTAAAAATTGTGAAATTTTTGGAGGGTCACATACCATCACAGAGACTTAGGAAAAATATTTCCAGGGGATGGTCATAAGATTTGACAAGATTGTTTTTGGAATGCCAAGATTTGGATCAACTAGACTTGTGATATTGTATTTCCATAATTCCTTGTACAAGAATTGATTGGCTCAAAAGGAAATACATGCTGTAAGAAAAAGTTTTAATTTCTACTGATTTTCTTACATTTGAAACACAAGCCCAAAATTGGGATGTTACAGTACTAATCTTGGAGTAACCTTTTTGTGGATACTTAGTGATTATAAGTAATTGCTAGGTGCTAATAATGTCTAATAATGTTTGGTGATGAGCATCACCAAGAGATAAATTGATGGGATTTAACGGATGAACAAGGTTTACATTATGGTAGAATTATTAGGTAAAAGTATGTCTTTGATGAAAGGATGTTGGAATAACCTTTTAATTCGTGCATTAGTTTTTCTCTAATATAACGCGGTTGTTGTAGTAGAATATAAGATTTTGGTATCTGATCAATTGAGGATGGGATGATAAAATAGTATGGAACAATTTGGTGAGTTTCGAGAGCTTTATAGTGGAAGAGTAGAATATGGTGATTCTTGTTAAGAGTGTGTTATTCTTGAAATTAGTAAGACTGCCTGCAAAGGATTGGGACTTGTGAGGGTGTTGTTGACTCTTATAGAAAGAGAGTAATCTGGATCGTCTTTCGGGGTATCGCCCCAAATGAAATATTTTGAGCTTTGCATTCGTGATCTTTTGGAGTTCACGATTTATGTGGTATCTGAAAATTTGTGGAGCAAAGCGGTGTGTTAGAAAGTTCTATTCGATCTTAAGTGATTTATGTGATTTGGTTTTAAAGGGTATTTCTGGTTTGTGTTGGCATGTAATGTTGTAATCAAAGAAAATTGCTTCCTTTGTTAACAGAAAGTGTGTACCATAAGTATTGGAGGTTGAAAGTTCCTTCTTGTGGGACATGTGCCTCATCAATGAGACTTGTATTTTGTTTTGATTTCGTTATTATTTGTTGTCTCTCTTGTTCTTTTGCTCACTCAGAGGACAACGTTGTTCTTGTGCGTTGAGATTAGTTTTTGTTTGTTTCTTCCTTTTAAGAAAGGAATTAACTATCTTGTGTTGCCAGAGTCTTATAGAATGCAATATGGTGGACAAGTTTTTGGTAGTGGTGAGATTTTGGGAACCAAGCTATTTGAAGAACAGTAGAAAGTGAGTTGGTTTTGATCATTAACCTTTGTCCATGTTGGAATTTGGGGATTTTCGAAAGTATGGGCTCTTGATAAATTTATTAGAGTATCGCAATTGGATACCTAGTAAGATTGTGTAAAAGAGTTTTGATGGTGAAGTCTAATGAGAATAGCGGTGTGGAGAAACCTAAGCGTTGTGCTAATCAATGGGATAGCAGGAATAGCTGAGTAGTGTCAAGTATGTCTCGGTCACAGAGAGTAACTCTATGGGAGTTAGATTATCACTAAGGATAGCTTGGTCAAGAAATTATATATTCTTTTATTGATGTTAGTGATTGAGTATGTTTGAATCCTGATCAATCAGTTAGGATATTGTGAGTGGGTATATTGTGGACAAGTAGTTCAATTTTGATTAGTGTGGTTTAGTGAAGGACCAAGATTGGTGACATGAAACGCCTTGAGCGGTTACTGGATTAGTGAGGAACGTGAATGTTAATGATTGAGGTTATTGTTGAGCTATGTAAAATTTTAGTAAATGAATTGGAAGATTTCCTATCAATCATACCAGAAATTCATTGTAGGAGACTTCGAGGTTGATTTTAGGATTTGCATTCTCATGTTAGAACCTTGGATGCCAATGATTATGTGTAGAGATGGTAGAATAAGAGTGGATTCCGAGTAGTGGGATGATCATTGATAGTATCCTTTGAGGCTAGTATATGAGAGTGTGTGATGTGAATTTCAAATTTCTCATCCTTAACGAATTAAGGGATGTGATGGTGGGTGAAACCTATTGAGTTGTGTTGGAAATTATTTTGACAAGTAATTCATTCGATGGGAAGTTGGCTAGAAATGCGATATTGTGGATTAGAAGAGTCTACATAATTGTGGATTTTGTGTTCGGTGAGAGCATAGGTTTGGGATTGCCAATTTAAGAGAAATGAGTTAATGCGTTATCACGATGATTTGGGATCCTATGGTTTAAGAGAAAGTTGATTTCTTAAAAGAAAGATTGTGGTAAAGGGTGTGATCTTGGATAGTGAGATGTTTTCTTAGTTCTTACTTGAACTTTGTGTTGATGACTGATGTCACTTTCAATTTGAGTTGGTTCTTGTCAGTAAGTGTGAATCTTTCCGGTTAAGAAAAAGAAAGGGGATGGTTAATTTGGTTATTCGAGTGTTTCGCTTTTGTCTTTTGTGGCATTTATTTCTATCTGCCTACTTGAAAAGTGGAAAAGTTTTCTTGTTAAATCCATTGACTTTGGATTAGTCCCTTCTAAGGGAAGATGGTTTTGAGTTGGTTGCATTAAGACTCATATGGTTTCTGTCGGGAATTTTTGTGCGTCCCTGGTTAAGATGTGCTCATTGTCAAAGTGAAGAGATCGACTGATACAAAGATCAGAAGTTTTTGTGTTTGTGCAGGTTCGTAGCAATGTTAGTAAGATTTTAGCGGTGATTTTAGTTCTTGGCGTAAGCATGGTTAGAATTGGGTCGAATTGCTTTTAGGGGGTAGAATGTAATATCCCGAAAGTGAGATAAGCGAATCGCGGGAGAGATTTAATGTCGGAGAGAATAAATTGAATCGGAGAGTGTTTCTTTCAGTGAATCACCAAATCAGAAAATAAGAGGGGTTTTCGCGTTTGTTTGGCAACTCGGGCCTGGGCCTTGGCCCATGTGGGCTGGTCGGCCAGCAAGGGGGGGAAGAGGCGCCACCCCTCCCCAAACCCTAGCCGCCCCTACTCACCTCCCTCCACCCTTTGGCCGCCACCTCCCTCACCCCTCCCCTCCACCCCCTTGCGCACCTCCTCACCTCCCCTCCACCCCTTTGCTGCTGGCCAAAGAAAAGGGGAAGCTTCAATGTAGCCGCCAAGGAGGAAGAAGAAGGGAAAGAAGAGAAGGGAGAAGAAAAGGAGAAGAGAAGAAGGAGATCCACGAAGAAGGAGATCCACTTCGTGGGGTTGTGCTCAGCGTCTTCCTGGGGTTCTACGAGGGTAACACCGCTGTTTCTTGAGGTTTGTTAAGAATAGATGCGAAATTGATTACGTTTATTGGATCGAAACCCTGCTGCGATTAGATCGCGTTCTGTCCAATAGGTTGCGCGGCTGTTTTCGCGACCTTAGAGGCCGAATCAGAGGATCTCATCTCCTATAGAAATGTAGATTTTGTTCTTAGCTTTCAATGGCCACCAAGATCACCCAAATCCGATTAACGGTCAGGAAGTTATGAATTTTTTAGTATCGCTGCTCTGTTAATGTGTCAGTTTAGAACAGTCTGTAGAAAATGAGATGAATCTGCTAGTTAAGGTCGAAATCAGAGGACCTCAATATAACGAAAAATGTAGGTAATTTCCATACCTTTTGATAGAGATAAAGAACGCAGGATTTGGACTTTTGTAGCAAACGTTATGGTGGTTTAAGCTTACTGTCCAGAGAACCCGACGAGAATTCTGTCGTCTGATGTTTGGTTTGATAGGGGAAGTTGAGGGCAGAATAAAGAGGGCTCTCCAACTAGGTTTATTTAGGTAATTAAATTACCTTTTCAGAAAGTCTAAGAGCATCTCAATTGGACTCCTGAGCAGGAAGTTATGTATTTTAGAATTTGGTTGTTTCGAAGCACCAAAACGATCGCTAGAAATTGGGGATTTTGTTAACACTTGAGAGTTAGCGAGTTTTGTTGTGTTATTATTTATGCTCTTGGTCCAGCGTGTTGGTCTTAGATTGGGATACCTTTATGTTCAGGTGGGAGCGCGGTTCCAGGGGCAGCACCCTCTTAAGCCGCGTCCACCATTCTCGCACGGTTGAGGCAAGTGCATCGTTTGTATTTTGGTTGTGATTTGCTTGGATATGAATGCGTGTTGATACATGTTAGCATCGTATGGCTGTGAACAAGCGTGCATAACAAGAATGGTGAATGTTCAAAGTATGGCTTTGCATTACCCATAAATGTCGTTACTGGTTTTGGTACTTTGATGATGAATAGTATTGGTACATGTGCATATTGATATCATGTGGAGACCTGGTCTTGTGAGGACCAAGTATGCACAACTTTGAAGAATTTATTTGATGAAATGATTATGAGGAATGATCTGGGTTGCAGGTATTCGGGCTATTATATATGTAAGCTTGCAAGATGGGATTGTGATGTATCTTGTGAATAGCCTTGCTTGCTGTTAATGAGATGAATTCTTGTTTTATCTTGATGACTGTTAGTTATGGTTAAATGGTTCTACCGCATGTTGTTATTTCTTACATGATAATGAGAATATGATGTATTCCTGCTTATGCATATGTTATCATGGTGCATATGCATGTTGAGCGCATAAAGGTGCCACAGTCACGTGGTGACCAAGCACATCTGATTGAGTCCCGTCATGTAGATGACGGGCTTGAGGTCCCCACATTCGTGGAATGTGGGCTATGAATATAAGAGGTCCCCATCATTAAAGTGATGGGCCAAGGTCCCTATACATGTGGTGTATAGGCTTTTGGTCCCTGTGCTAGAAGGCACAGACATGGGTATGCAGCGACGGTTGCATACTTCGCATTACCGGTAAAATGCAAAAGTTAAAGAGAAAGAGAAAGTGCACGTAAGCATCTTGCATCGCATGAGTATAAGACATGTTTTTATTTGAAATGGTATATGGATGTTGATGATTACAGTAGTCTATGTTATTATTGCCATTTAATGTACTTGCTGGGTCTTTGGACTCACTCTTCTTTGTTGTGTTTTTTTAGGTACCCCTTTACAAAACGGCATGCATGGGAGGGAATAGAAGTGGTTGCACAATGGCACGAACTACTCACATTTGGACTAATAGATTGATAGATTAGTAGTTGATTAATTGCATAAAGGATTTCTTATGATTACTCACTATGCATGCTATAATTTGTAATAGAGTTGATTAGAGGATTATGATTGTCATTACATTTTTATGTTTTAGTTGTTTAGCATGCTATGGAAGTTGTAGTGACGATTAGCATAGTTTTGGTTATCTCTTGTCTATCTTTGGAGGTTGGATGAATTAATTATGTTATATTTAAATGTTGGGACCTTTCGTTTAGTAACTAAGCAAAGAAGGTTACATCGATTTTGGAGATTTGTTTCAATGTTAAAAATGTTATTGTGTTGGTTTAGTAGCATTCCGAGCTCATGTGGGGTGGGGTGTTCTGATTAGTATCGAGCGGACAATGAGGTCCGTGGTGATTGGATTTACAACTTAGGCAACTTAAAATTGCTAAAAGTTTGTAATGGTTAATGAACTTATAAACTGACACCTTTGGTGCATAGGATGGGATGGGTTAAGCATTGCATTTACGCCTCGTTGAGTTGTATTAATGATTCTGTTATGAGATGATCGGATTTATCTATAGTATAATACTATGGTTATTATGTGTGGGGTAACCCATGTTGAGATGTGGAGGTAGTGGTTGTGGTCTGGGCTATACCGAGTTACACCACCGATCGTGGTATAGTGCTAGCGAAGTGCCCACACCGAGATCGTAGTACATGCGTTGATAGTGAGTTTATATAGAAGAGTTGTTCTCT